>JALAZF010000043.1:17477652-18710203 GCA_022829125.1 Lathyrus tuberosus
CGACACCCATTTGCCTAATGTAAGTTCTAAATGGTTTATTAGTCACAAAACAACAAAGAATTTAGCTCGCCTTATCCAACAATAGAAAATATTTTATTAAAGCATAAACTTTGGTCCCTTCTACTTCTTGGTCATATCAGTGCTCTTTGTTGAGGAAGTACATATTTTCAAGTCTTGTCAGGTTGCATGTTGTTACTTCTAATGTATTTTGCCACATCTCCCCTCTTGGTTTGTCAATGAAGTCGTACTTTTATTCCCCATCAATTCTTTCCATAGAACATTATTTTTTCCAGACATTTATTACAACAGAGGTCACTGAAGACCTTTCGTTCTACCAGAATTGTTACTACTTTTAAGGATATCGTCAAAGCTGTTATCCGACTCCTGATCATCGTGACAATGTTTTACAACATATTAGGTCGTGTAATGTTCGGTATATCAGTAGCATTTGTGTGACATTGTCTAATTCGGTTCATCCCCTACATACTTTGGTACACACTGTCATACATGTCTGCTGAACTTTCCGTTCCTGTCATTATCGTTGACATCAGAATTGATATTCGATTTAATGTCACTCAAGATTGTCATATCCTAATTCTTAACCCTAAGATCCCACATATCATTTGCATTTTTTGGTACACAAACAAGATCACATGCTTGGTGTTCTCCTCCTCTCACTCTTTGGTTTTGCCTGAGAAGAGGTCACCAAGCACCTTTTTGTGTGTTTATATGTTCATTGTTTATCTAACCACTAATAAAAATATATATGTCTTGTTTCTTTAAATTTATTGTGCAAGGTAGAGCATCTCATCAAGGGCCTCAAGTTTGGTTCCTCAGCTAGGGCTTTGTTCTCCTCAAGGCACAATGTGGACATTCATTGATTCTCAAAAGTTTTCCTCTCAAGACATGGTTTTTAATCTCAAATTGTATAATCATCAAACATCTCAATATCATTTGGATCAAGAATACCTCAAGGTTGTGTAGCTTGTTTCTCAAGAAAGTCAAAGGTTCATGTGTTTATTTCCATACCTTCATCAACAAGTCAACTCAAACTTTGAGCAATATAATATAAGGACATTCAAGGACATCCTATTTTGATCTCATATTATCATCCATGTACCATTAAGTGCAAGAAAATCTCAAGTATACAAGTTGGTTCAAGAAAGTTTGACCAAAAAGTCAATATTTTCAAGTCAAAGTTCCAAAGACTACACCTCCTTCAATTCTCCATATTTTTAGTGCTTATTTTTGCATATGACTCTTCTCAACATCCTCTTCAATTTCTCTTTACATGACAATAGCCAATTATGCTTGGAGGATCATCAAAAGTTTTAAGACATTATAGGTTATTTGTGGACTTGGTGAAATTTGACCTATTTTCAAGTGACATTTTCTCAACTTTCAAGGATCACAACTTCTTCAATTCTTATCATTTGAGGCTGATTCTTTTTTCTATCTACTCTTTATTATTCCCTCTACAAGTTTGCTTCAAGGATCAAGATCAAATTATGCTTAGAAGGCCTTGGAAAATGTTGGAACATTATAGGTCATTTTCTGCCTAAAAGACTTAGAATTTTCTAAGTGCCACGACCAGTTTTTATGCCAACTTCAACAAATCATAACTTTCTCTTCAGATGTCTATATGAATACTTTCTTGGCACATTGAAAACTAGGATAAGAGGACTACACATTGCAATAAGAATGGGATCAAAAAGCCTCTTAAGTAGGATGCCCCATTGAGTTGAACATGGTGACTTGAAACTGAAGAGAGGTCCATGATCAAAATTTTGGTTCATATAATCTTCAATTATAGATTAATTTGGCATGAGTTAACAACCTAAACACGTTTAGTGAAGTGTCCAAAGTTTATATAAGCCTTGAAACACATGTTTTAGCTGAGTTTTGAGTAGATTCAAGTCACACTTTTGGCATGATGAGGTTGCACACGATTACGCTCAACTTCCATTCAATTCACCCCTCTCAACATTCCATCATCTTCAGATATAAATAAAGGAGCTCACTACCTTCATTTCCAAGCTTTTGAGAGCCATTGAACATCTGCTTGAACTTCAAATTTTTCCAGAAATTTCGACCATCGGGTTTTGAATTCTAGCCAGTTTCAACCTAATTTCTTTGTTCTAATACCTCCATCGTCATCCTCCGAAGCTTTTGGTTTAAGTCTCAAGCTCCCAGACCTTCTGAAATGCTCTGACCAGATAAAGCTTCTTCAACCTCCGGTCACCATCTCAACAAGGTAGTTAGAAGCTTTAAATCACTTCAAACAAGTTACCACAATGTAGTTCTTGGCTTGCTGATCATTTCCCCTAACTTATCTATTATTGATTGCTTGAGTTCATCATTTAAATTTTGTTTGAGTGTTTGTGTTCATTTCTGCATTTCTCCAAAATTCTCCTTACTCCTTTTCAACAAATGAAAATGGAGGATGAAGTTGAGTTCGCCTTGATGAGACGATCATAATGGCATAGGTCTCATGACCTGAAGTAACTGTTTGCCAGAGCTTCGGTGAGAGCTCACCGGAGAAGATGGCCAGAGAGTCTGAGGACGATGACCTGCGTGGCACCACGTTGGAGATTTGAAATACTTTTATTGGCTGATTTCAAATGTGATCCGATGCTTTGCCTTGCGCGTATTCCATGGTGTTCCATTACCTCAGGTGCGTTGGATCTACCACGTCAATTAATGAGGCTTGATCCAATGCGCCTTGTTTTTTCTCTTTTATTATTTTCTGATGTTATTTTCTAAAATTGCATTTATCTTCAAAAATTCATAAAAAATAGCTACATTAATATTTTTCACTCCAATTTTTTTCATAGTTTTATTAAAATATTTCCTATTCTTTGAGCATTTTTATTTCATCATTTGCTATTTTTCATGATTTTCTTCTTTTTTTCATTTGTTTTAAATAGTTAAAAAAATATTTTTATGCATTTTAAAATTTTGAAAATTTTTGTATATGATTCTTGAGTTGTTTCTGATTTTCTGGATTTTTCTTGGTCATTTGTGATTTTGATGCATCATTTGCATTTTCATCTTTATTTTCATTTTAAAACTCATTTTAAAAATCATATTAATGCATATTAATTCATTTTATTGCATTTTAACATTGAATGACCTTTGTTGACTGTTGATAGACTTGAATCTTGGTTGATTTGGTCAAGTTTCATCAAGCTCAATGGATCTTGGGTGTTGATGGGGTGAAAACCCTAATCCACCAAAATGGATGATTAATCTTGATGATAGCTTGATTAATCCTTTGATTCAATTTGTTGTTTTGGTTTCCTTGCAGCCTCTTCTTCATCTCTCTTCTTTTATATTTTTCTTTTGGTTGATGAAAATATTTAGCTTCATGGATTATTGATGATCAAAGATGTATGAACCTTCATTATTTCAAACATGTTGTTGAAGTGATCATTTGATCACTCACTTCACTTTGGAGTAGTGATAGGTTGCCTTTGGTCATTGATGGAAGTCCTTGATTAAGACGAGACCACTTCTCTTTTTCTTTTTGGTGTGGCAAGCTTTAGGAGGATGACTTACATGTCATTTCTCTAGCTTTTGGTAGCATATAAATTGTTATTGACCGGCCTCAGATAGCTGTGACTTCTACATAAATCCAATTACGATTGTTTAACATAGCGCTAAATTTATCCTGAATCGAAAACTAAGTCATTTTTCAAAATGATATTGTCAGCCTACTAGTATCCCTGGTATTGTGTGAAATAGATTGGATCTTTTGTTATCAAAGAGAGCTAGTGGCATACTTGTTGATTTTATCCAAGTTGGAGCCCTTCTCTTGGTAATGTATGAGACCATGTTTTCATGCTTGTGGATGTCTAATTGAGTGTTCTCCAAAAAATGACAAATTGGCCTATCTTTTCCAATCACTAACTCACTAAATTTTGTTTTATTTATTTACTTTATTTGTCATTTACTTTATGCTCTTTACTTATTGTTATTTTTTATGCTTTTATTTTAGCATTTCATATCATATTATCATATTGCTTTTTTCTTTGTCCACTTGGACTTAAGTTTATGCTTATGCTCTTTTTATTTTGTCCATTTGGACTTTCTCTTAAGACATTAATAAATATCAAAACTCTTAAAAAACTTGGTTACTTTGTGGACTTGATGTCAATGCCCTATGCATTATTGAGGAGTTATGGACTTAGAATTAGGACCTTGACCTTGACTTGGGAGTACATCGTAAGACTTATTTGGATTCATTTGGTACCCTTGGCTTACGGATTCTCTTAAAGACTCATCTTGGTTATTATAATCTCATATGATGCTTGGTTGACTTGATTGAGGCATAAATCCAAAGGAGGGAATTCTTGATTGACTTATGACATGGAGCTTGTTTACTTCTTGGTTAGATCTTTCTTTGTCCTTAGCTTTTATTTTATGTAATAGGTCACTTTATCTCCTCCCCTTCTCAAATTTTCAAAATCTTCTCCCTTTTTCAAAAATCTTCTTCTTTCAAACTAGAACCTCTTTCATAATAAACCTTGACTTTTGTCAAGTGATTTTCAAATCTTTTCTTTAATCAATGTTAAGCATACTTTTACCAATTTCAAAAGACATAAAAAAAATACAAAAACTCATTCAATAATTTTGTGCCTTTGTGCACTTTTTGTTTTAAAACTTTTCATAAAGTCTAGACATGAGTCATTTTCATAGTTGAGATGTAATTCTCCTATCCCCATAGTATTAAAGATGTTGACATTTTCCACTTATATGTTGAGTGATATACTTGTTGATTTCAATCCAAGCAAAAATCCTCCATCTTAAGATGATGCAAATGTTATTTTATCATACTTGTGGGTGACTAGTTGCAATTTTCTCCTTAAAATAACAACTTGTCTTTTCATTTAAACTGAATCATAACACACCAATTTTGTTATTTTTACCACAAACTACGAGGTTTTGATCCTCCATTGCACTTTGTGGGTACGTAGGCACGAGACTCAGGAAGTCTTGTCAAACACAAAAATATTAAAAAAAATACTTCTTTTCTCACCTCTCCAATATTTTACAAGCAAACCATTTTTAAACCAAAAAGCGTAGATATTTCAAAGGGGTCCTATAGAGTACTACAGACATTTTGGGTGCTAACACCTTCCTATTGCGTAACCAACCCCCTTACCCTTGTCTCTGTTTATTTGTTCTTGTTTTTATAACTTCTTTAGGTTTTGTTCGCTCTTTTTCTTCTCCTTTGGATAAAATAAAAGTGTGGTGGCGACTCTTGAGTTAAGTTAATCAATAGCTTATACTCACAATTTTTACCGCTACAAAGATAACTAAATTTAAGATAAATAAACTTTTAGATAAGAAATCATGAACACAGAATTAAATCGAACACGTTGAGAGCATTCTCAAAACTAATTTAAATATCAAAGTTCTCAAAGTAAATACAGAGAGTAACACTTATTTGAACATAAATTATCGCGATCGACAGTCGAGCTAGACCAGGCGATAAGCGTTGCTAAAATAAATTTATAGCCTTCCATTTACTCATAAAAGATACACTCTGATGTTGAGCTTGTCAAGGTTGAGCAGATTTCCAAAGGTCTACGACAATTTAGTCTGCCATGGAACCAGTTTTGATATCTGAGATGAACAACTCGTTTCTCGACAAACTCTCAATCGGACACTTCAACATATATACGGTCTCCATATACGCTACCTTCAAGTGAGTTTTCTATTGGCACGATCGGCAATTGGGAACTCGGCGATTAGGATCAGTTGCCTTTATGTGATTGAATCGGGCTCTTCTTTGTCGGATTTTTGCAAGATTAGCTCTTCACTGTTCCAATTTCCCTTTAGATGAAATTTGCATAGCTGATGTGTTCATTTAGTTCAATTGATACTCTAAGCTGTCAGATTCAACATTCTGGTTTAGATCGATGGAATCTACTATGAGATCGTCAAGATTTTTCCTCTTTCACTATGATTTATTCCAAGGTATTATCATATGCATCTTATAAAGAATTTCAAGTGATTATGATATTGATTCCAAAGTGGGTTGTCATGATGGTCATGTGTGGGTGACACAGTAATCTCATGGAGATTTTGGAAAGGTTATCCCCTAGATAGGGTTATGAAATTGGGAATTAGTTTGCTACAAACAGTGATTGTTTTGTTTAGGTTTGATTGTGTGGCCCCGGAGAGTTTTGCCAAATGTTCTTGCTAAAAACATCAAATGGTTAACCTCTCTGATGCAAGCCAAAGAATGTCATAAATAATTGGTTAAAGTGTTTGTGATGGATACAGAGGATAATGAAATGATCAATTTATCCTTTGGGATCCCTGAGTCTTACAACTTTCCTATTGCTCTCACCCAATCCTCTTTTCTATGTTATTCATCGTGCCCTCCCTTTTTCAAGTATGAAGTCCACTTTTTATACACATTTAACCATTAATAACCCTTTAAGAGGAACCTCTTCAAATCCCTCATTAATATGTCTTAGAGTAATGTTCATTTTTACAACTTCCAAAACCTCCTTCCATCATGGAGATGTTTCATAACCGTCCAAGATACTGTTCATATGAATTCCTAGCACCGCTCATATGGTCGGAGCCAACTTGTCCTTCTGTCTGATTTCGCTATAAGACCGACATGCTTGTATTACCGACATATGAACTTTAATCGAACTTCAGCTTATGCAAGATCTCTACTTACCCGACCTATCTGTTCGGATCACAAAAGCTCAGTTCTACAGGAATTTTGGGATGTACACCAACTATGAAATGACTACTTTTCTTAAATCCATGGACTACAAAACATGGAAGGCTATAATAAAAGGTTGGAAACACCCTGTGACTACCTCTCAAGATGAAACATATATCTTAAAGCCAAAAGCTTAATAGTCTAATGCTGAAGATGAAGAAACTCATGGAAACTCCAAACACTTGAATGTTATTTTTAATGGTATGGACACAAACATGTTTAGATTGATAAACACATGTACTAAAGCCAAAGAGGCTTGGGAGATCCTCAAAACTACACATAAAGGAACATCCAAAGCTCGTATGTCAAGGTTACAACTTCTCATAACCAAAATTGAGAATCTTAGAATGAAAGAAGATGAATCCATATCTGACTTCAACATTCGCCTTCATGATATAGCCAATACTTCTTTTGTCTTAGAATAGAAGATGCCTGAAGAAAAGCTGGTCAGGAAAATCCTCAAATCATTACCTAAGTTTGATATGAAGGTTACAACTATTAAAGGATCCTAAGACTTAATCATCATCAAAGTTGATGAACTCATTGGTTTTCTACATACCTTTGAGATGGCTATAAGTGACATATCTAAAAATAAGAACAAGAGTATAGCCTTTCTATCCAACACTGAAGAAAATTAAGATCAATATGAGAATAATACAAAAGAAAGCCTCTCAGATACTATAGCTCTCCTTGGTAGAAATTTTAACAAAGTCTTGATGAGACTTGATAGAAGATTAAGGATAAATGTCAAAGACAAAGTTCCATACAACTTCAAGAACATTGGTCCCTAGCGCAAGAGCAAAGATGAAGATAAACTAAACAAAGGAAAAGGGATATGATGTCATGAATGTGAAGGTTTTAGTCACAATAAAGTTGAATGTCCCAATTTTTTAAAGAAGCATAAAAGGCGAATGTCAGACACTTGGTGTGATTCTAAAAATGAGAGTGAAGAAGAAATAGCTAATAAAGTGATGGATTTCATTGGAAAACATGAATATGGTAGTAAGTCTAGTGATGAAGATATCTATGATGAACAGTTAGCTGAAACATACAAAATTTTGTACATTAAGTGGAAGGAAGCATGAATGGTAGGAGATAAACATAATGAAATTATAAGTGACCTCCTTCAAGAAAAATATAAACTTGTTTCCACCATCACTGGTCTAGAAGAGGAGGTCACCCTGTTAAATTCCAAACTAGAAAATATGACAAAATATGTTCGTATGTTGAACAATGGTTCAAATATGCAGGATGAAATCCTGGAAGTTGGGAAGATGTATAGGAATGGGAATATAATTTGACTACAAATCCATAAGCAAAGAAACAAAAGTTTCCACTTAGATGTTTGTCCCCCTTGAGAAGAAAACTGAGTTTATGATGGTGGACTATATGTCTCAACAACCTGCGCAACATATGTACCCTCAATACAGAGGAAACAATAAATCTTATTGGAAATGTGATCACTATGGAAGATATGGCCATATAAGGCCCTATTGCTATAGACTGTATGGATATCCTTGGCTCAACAGATAAAGAATCAAGAACATTCAAGCTAGGAAAGTGTGGAACCCCAAATAAACAGCCACAAGTCTCATAGCTCATACATATCTTAGATTTTCCTTAAGAGAAGATTATTATTTTGATTGGGATGCTCCAGGCACATGACTAGAGAAAAGAACTATCTTGAAGAGTTGAAACCCTACTTCAATAGTTATGTTACTTTTGGTGATGGAGCTAGAGAAAAAATCAATGGTGTAGGCAAATAGGTATGTCCAGGTTTCCTTTGCCTTAATGATGTGTTGCTGGTAGAAGGATTAACTGCTAACTTAATAAGTATTAGTTAATTATATGATCAAGGTTTGAATGTGAACTTCAACAAATCAGAATACATTATTACCAGCAAAAATCAAGAAGTGTTAATGAAAGGTTCAAGGACCAAAGACAATTGTTATGTATGGATATCTCAAAACAAGAATCAACCTTCAACATGCTTGATATCCAAGGTAGATGAGACCAAGCTATGGCACCAAAAAATTTGCCATATCAACCTCAAGAACATGAAGAAAATCATATCTGAAAAAGCTATCAAGGGATTACCAAAACTCAGGATTGAAAATGCCAAAATTTGTGAAGACTGCCAAATAAGTAAGCAAACTAAGATGTCTCGCAAGAAGCTCTAACATCTTACCACTCCTAAAGTTCTTGAGTTATTACGTATGGACCTCATGAGGCATATGCAAGTGGAAGTTTGGGTGGAAAAATACATGTCTTTATGTGTGTGGATTATTTTTCAAGATACACTTGGATTAATTTTATTAGATAAAAATCTAAGACTTTTGATGTGTTCGAAAATCTATGTCAACATCTCCAAAGAGAAAAAGGGAGTGAGATGGTTAAAATAAGGAGTGACCATCGCAAAGAATTTGAGAACTCCAAGTTCTTTGAGTTTTGCTCCTGTGAAGGGATTAGTCATGAATTTTCAGCACCTATCACACCTCAGTAGAATGGAGTGGTTGAATGTAAAAATAGAACCTTACAGGAATCAGTTAGAGTCATGTTTCATGCTAAGAATATACCTTACTATTTTTGAGTTGAAGCCATGACTACAACCTGTCAAATTCACAATCGTGTGACCATAATATCTAGAACCAATGCAACTTAGTGTAGCGAGCGATTTTGGACGCGGTTCTTAAGCGCTGGTCGCTCTCTGCGGTTGAGTTTACTACAGGTCGATTCATTTTTTATCCTATTATAGTTGATGAAGGAAGGGAAATAGATATCTCCAATTAACCCTGCTTTGCATACTGAGTTTAAACAGCGGTCTGTTAGGTTACGAATGCTATCAATGTGGGGGGGCCTTTGTACTGGTTATTTGTATTTTCGCCAATACGTTTTTTTTTCTCTTTCTAGGACTTTATAGCGGGGAACAAGGATTTAGGATGTTAGGACTGATGCTTTTGATAGATACATGAGAGTATGGGATTTTGGGTTTTTGTTTAGTGTGCTCGCTAAGATTTTTCTTTCAATCTTATGCCTACGTATTCCCGTTTACCGAAACAGGGAAATCAGAGCGTTCGTAGTTCCTCCTATTCTATGGGGGGAAATGGTTGTTTTGGTGTCTTGTTCAAAGCCCAAAACGTGAAGCGAAATGTGGTTTGTATCTTATTCAAAGCCCAAGATATGAAGTTGAAAGGTCTATTTGTATCTTGTTCAAAGCCCAAGATATGAAGCTAAAGGTGTTGACTTTAGAGAGAATTTGTCATCTCTAAAGGGGTCTGTTTGTCACAACTGTTGGGTGACTGACTGTAAAGGAGGATTACTTTAACCGGGATTTGTGAATCCGGCAATGCCATAATTTCCTTTATAAGGATTTTAACCTGAAGGAGAAGACTTTAACTCAGTGTAGAGCAATGCCATCTTTCCTTAGGAATTTCTCATGCTAAAAGAGGGACAGTGGCATGGATGTAGATGATCCAGAGGCTTGCCGCTTACAGCGATTAGATGAAGGGGAAAGAGTTGTTGATGTTTGTGTACTGTGAACGAGGCACAGCTTTGATGCTAAAAGGTTAATTGGATTAACTAGTGGTTTTCTTATATAAAGCCTAGGAAGCGATTATGTTTCTCGTACAAAGCCCGAGAGAGAGGCTAAAAGGTTTTTGACTCAACGAGGGAGTCTTTTGGTATCTCGTATAAAGCCCGAGATGGAGGCTATTTGACTCAACAAGAGAGTTTTTTGTATCTGGTACGAAGCCCGAGGTGGAGGCTGTTGTTTATTTGGCTCAATAAGAACCTTTTTGTATCTCGTATAAAGCCCGAGATGGAGGCGAAAGAGGTGATTGACTCAACGAGGGAGTCTCTTATGTGTCTCGTACAAAGCCCGAGAGAGAGGCTAAACGTTGTTTGACTCCGCTGGGGAGAATCATTAAACAAAGCCCAAGAGGAGGTTGTGGTTACTGTTTCAGTTAAGTGACAGGTCCAGTATACTGATTTTAAAGAGAAAATCAGTTCTTATATGAGAAACACTGTACTCATGGATTTGATTCAAGGATCCGGGTTATTCCTGTTCTTTAAAGAAGCGGGAAATCCGAAGGGTATTGAGACTGTCCGAGTCTACGAGTTTACTTCCTATTTAACGAGGGGATCACTTTAGAATGTCTTTGAGACTCAAGGAAATTAGACTGTCCAAGTCTAGAGTTTTATCTTTTGTACTATGCTTTGAGAAACAGTAGTAGACTCTTTGAAAGGACTGTTATATGGAGATGATTAGGTTCTGTTCCTATACCTCTAGGAGGTCGTCGGGATAATTTGTACGAAGCCCAAGAGGAGGCTGGAAACTTTTAAGAAGCCGACGGGTCCTTGTACGAAGCCCAAGAGGAGGCTATCATTCCCGGAGGAAGAGATCATTATACGAAGCCTAAGAGGAGGCTGTGAATACTTCTAAGAAGCCGTAGGGTCCTTGTACTAAGCCCAAGAGGAGGCGGGGTTGCTTTTAGGAAGCCTGTGGGTCCTTGTATGATGCCCAAGAGGAGGCCGCTGCTTTTAAGAAGCCGATGGGTCCCCAAACCTCAAGAAATTCAAGGCAAGCTATTCACAAGGAATAGATCAAGTCAGGAAAGTTTGAGAATTTGGAAGAAACTCAAGAGATGCCATTCACGGAGAAAAGATTATCTCTGGGGAGTAGAGTTTCTTGACAAATACTTTTAAGAAGCCTGTGGGTCCCTAAACCCCAAGAAGTTCAAGACAGGCTATTCACCGAGAATAGATCAAGCCAGGAAATTCCGAGAATTTGGAAGAAACTCAAGAGATGCAATTCATGGAGAAGAGATCATCTCTGAGGAATAGAGTTTCTTTGACAACTTCTATGAGTGACAGTCTATGAAAGGGTTCACAGAGAATGCTGCCTTTCATGTCTCCATATTGTTTAACCCCAAGAGGAGGGAAGACTGTGTCTGGTAATCCTATGGGGATCTAGTTTAGACTATTTCTAAGAGTGATCAATGGGCTTAATGCTAGACGTAGTTGCCGGGGAAACTCTAAATATCTATACTATTATTACACAGTTGATATGAGTTTATGAAAGAAGAATTACAGTGAAACAGTCCCACAATACAGTTATATGTATATGAAAGCGGTAAATGAAAGCAATAACCACTTACTCGGTTGTAGAGCTTCCATGCTATTTGGTTAGTTGTTCAACAAAGAAAGATTGAAAACAACAGTATATTCAAAATCAAAGGAGAAAGTTCTTTGAAAAAGAAAGATTTGGGGCTTACAGCTCAAGGAGAGGCCCAGGTTTTTATCAGTGATCGCACTGTTGAATTTGTACAGAGGGACTTATACAAGTGACTGAGGCCCAAAATTTTTTCTGTACAAAGGGATGGGTCTTACACTCTCTCAAGAGGCCCAAAAAGTTTTAAGAAAGGAAATGGGTCTTACTACTCGAGGGTAGGTCCAATTGACTCTTCGTTTAAAGTGGTGATCGCGCCGAGATTTTCTTTTAACGCGAAGGGACTTATACAATAAGTGAGGCCCAAAAATGATTTTGGTTAAAAGGGAATTGGGTCTTACACTCTATTAGAGGCCCAAGAATTTTGAATGGGTCTTATAACTCAAGGAGAGGCCCAGGGTTACTTCGAAAAGGCGACGATCGCGCCGTTTATTTGAAAATGTACAAAGGGACTTATACAACGAATGAGGCCCAAAATGTTTTCTGTACAAGGGGGTTGGGTCTTACACTCTAATAGAGGCCCAAGAGTTTTGAAAATGATTTATGAGGGTTGAATTAATCCAAAAACCCTAATTTGTTTTAAAAAATGTATTTAATTGAATAAAAATTCAATTAAAATGATCAAAATTGTTTAACATATGAAAAACAAATTGTGATCTTGGATTAATGCTTCAAAAATTAAGTATTGACCTACAAAATAATTAGAAAGCATTAAAAGTTGCAAAATCAATGTAGAAAAAATATTTAAAATGTCAAAAATAATTAAAATATTAATTCTTTGCAAAAATATCAATTATATGAAATAAATAATATTTTTTGGGATTTTTTGGAAAAATAAAATATTTTAACATTTTTGTGAATTATTAAAAAAGGAATCAACTCAAAATCATTAAAACTCAGAGAGAAATTAATTTTTGAATCAATTAAATAAAATCACAAAATTCAAATATTCAAATTTTGAAAAAAGGCGCCAAGAACACACCAAGAACACGCGCGTGTTCTGGGCTTGGCCAAATTTGCATTTTCTATCCAATCTCACTGAATACTTGATTATATCATGCAATCCACATATCATTATGCTCGTCTCAACCTCACGATCATGTCTATGTCAATTAATTTCATTTAAATTAAACATATAACAAGAAATCATGAAAAATCCTCAAGAACCCTAATTTCTGCATGAAGACTAGGATTTTTTATACACGATTCAAACAATGCAATTAATTGAGGGGAAACATTCCATGCATGATTATGAACATATGGCCAAATTATTGTGCAGCAAAAATTGCATGGATCATAGAGTTAGAAGAGCTCATGCTTACCACTTGCAGCTGGTGATCGTGATTTGTGTTGGAGGTGTTACAACTAGGTTCCAATGATGTGGATAGCTTCCCTAGGTGCCATGGAGTGTGTATGAATGCTTGGAATGGATTGAAATGATCTGGAACTTGAGATGGTACCCCAACTGAAAATCTGTCAAGAACTTGAGTAATTGGCTGGTGATTTTGTGAAATCTGTGTTCCAGATGTTAAGTGAGTGTTTGGATCACTTCTATATGATGTATGTGAGGTGTGTGAGTGATTGGTTTGATTGGAAAAGCTCTCAAACTCAAAACCCGATAGTGACTTGCCTTAGAAGGCAAAATTGGAGTGAAAGAAGAGATTTTGAGGAAAGCATCTGTTTGATGGCTTTGGTGTACTCAAACTGATCACAATTGACCTCTATTTATAGTAGAGCAAGTTTTTTTTGCAAGGAATAGAGAATGGCAACTGCTGAGTAGGTTTGTTCAATGTTGGCCAATGGAAGTTCAAGTCTCCTCTAGCCATTGACTAGAGGTTAGGGCACAGGCTGCTGGTTCCCTTGGTCTTGGATAAGTCTTGACTGAATTCAAATGCAAATGGCTCAGCCCATGCCACCTTGATGCTTCCATTGAATGCTCCAATCCAAATTTGGAGTCTTGTCCCTATTTTGGCAATTCTAGGTTCAACATGTTATTTCTTGTTCCAAAGACTTTGGAGGCTTGGCTCAGTGATTGTCCCCTTGAGATTCAATCCTCAGATGTGTCCAAGTGGATAGGAGTGTTTGGATTTGCACAATTTTGGCAAATCGAGCAAAAATGCAAATTCTGTCTTGCCTTAACAGATTTCAACAAGGCAACTTGACAATGTCATAACTCATAGCCCAAACGGAATTTGGCAATGTTCTTGGCCATTTTGGAAAGCCCTTACATGATATAAAAACTGTTTGAACATGTTTGTTTTTTATCTCTTTTGAATCCAAGTGAAAAATCCCCCTACATTTGGCAAAAAGTGAAGACAGATTTGGACTTAGTGAAAATTTCACTAAGTGTTGGAAAAAGTGACATTTTCATTTTTCAGCCATTTTGATCACTCCATAACTCAAAATCCTTAATGAATTGGACTTAGGTCTAGTTGAAGTTTTTGTAGAGGGTAATGAGGGCTACAAATCCATATTTGGATGAGGAAAAATGTCTTTGTGGTTTAGGAGTTATGATCCTCCAAAGTTGGTACCCTAGTCACTTTATTTTTAACTTAGAAAATTTTCTAAGTTTTTATGGTTACCCCTTTTACAAGTTATCCAACTTTTCTTGATTTTTCTTGATGAATGATGATTCAAATCACACATTAACATCATTTTAGGGTTAAAAATCCATTTTGGTAAAAAATCTCAAAAAGTAAAAGTTGACTTTTGTGCACAGTTGACTTTTTATCAGATGAATTCCAAACTGTGCAATTCTTCAGGAAATCATGTCCTTGACCTAAATCAAACTTGATGGACATGTTCCATGGGTGTTATAGGGTATATTGATCAATGTCCTAGGGTTTGGGAGCATGTCCTGGTCAAAAGTCAAAGCTACAGTTGACTTTTCTCGCAAAACCCTAATTGTGGCTCTGATGAAATTGAGACTTGTTGCTCAAACTTATTGGATTAATCCATTGTTGCAAATGGATCAATGTAGTATGTTGGAGACCCTCAAATCATGTATTGAGGTCTTGGCTCATGATTTTCCCCAAAAGTCAACTTAGGGGTGAATTAGGTCAAGAAACCCTAATTCCTGATTTTTTATGAATGCAACCCCTAAGGCAAAATTGACTTGATGATTGGGTCCATGAGGTTCCGTGGAGTATATTAGGTTGTTTTTTGGATGATTGGCTTGTGCCCAGATGAAAATTTTCCATCTGGAGGCCCTGGTCGACCAAAACCCTAATTTGGTGACACTGTCGATCTTGAGGCTTGATCCACCTAGAAGGGAGCAGCTTTGTGCTTAATCCTTGGAGTGGGAGTCCTTTTTGATCCTTTGTGTATGTTTGAGAGGTTTATACAAGTTGAAGATCATGTCATTCCTTGATTGACCCTTTGTATAAAGCTCTGAGAGGGCTTGAAACCCTAATTTTGATTGTAGTGGATGTTCACCCATCTTTGGGGAGACTGATGAAATATAATGGTTCCTCCATATTGTAATGATGATTTTCACAATGATGAGAAATCTTAGTGGTCAAAATTTGGGGTATGACACTTAGTATGAGCTTTGGAAACGGAAAAAACCCAATGTCAAGTACTTTCATGTCTTTCGTAGTAGGTGCTATATCTCGGCAAATTATGAACAAAGAAAAAAGATGGTTCCCAAGAGTGACAAAGGGATATTCCTATGTTACTCTACCAATAGCAGAGCATACATAGTATATAACAATCATACAAAGACAATGATGGAATCAATAAATGTTGTCATTGATGATACTCCTGAAGATAAGAAATAAGTTGAAGATGAAGATGAAGATGATGTATCTCCTCAATAGACTGATGTCTCAGCATATGTCCCACACAAGGAGTTTCACATTAAATCTAAAAGCATAAATGCTGAAAACCCTTAACCCAACAAGCGACCCTCTATTAGAATTTAGAAAGATCACCTTATTAAGAATATCATAGGAAATCTGAATGAAGGAGTCACGTACGGACCTAGTTACATGATTTCCAACTCTTGCTTCATTTCCAAGATTGAACCCAAGAACATCAATGAAGTCTTGACTGATGAATTCTGGATAAATGTTATGCAAGAGGAATTGTGTCAATTCAAAAGAAACAAAGTATGGGAATTAGTTCTAATACCTAAAGATGTGAATGTCATTGGTACCAAATGGATATACAAGAACAAATCTAATGAAAGTGGTAATGGAACAAGGAACGAGGCTCGTTTAGTTGCTCAAGGGTACACACAAAAAGAAGGAGTAGACTTTGTGAGATATTTACTCTAGTTGCTCGTTTTGAGTCTATTAGATTGTTATTAGGAGTCTCCTGCATGTTTAAATTCACATTTTATCAAATGGATGTTAAAAGTGCATTCTTGAATGGGTATATTAATGAGGAAGTCTATGTAGAGTAACCAAAGGGATTCATTGATCCTAGCTTTCCAAATCATGTGTACAAGTTAAAGAAAGCTTTTTATGAATTAAAGCAAGCTCCAAGAGCTTGGTATGAAAGATTAATTGAATTCCTGATCATCAATGGATACAATGAAGGTGGAATAGATAAAACCCTATTTGTGAAGAATGATAAAGGAAAACTCGTGATAGACCAGATTTATGTTAATGACATTGTTTTTGGTAGAATGCCAAACGAGACAGTGGAACATTTTGTCCAACTAATGCATTCTGAATTTGAGATGAGTCTTGTAGGATACCTCACCTACTTTATTGGTATACAAGTAAAGCAAATGGAAGACAACATCTTTATTTCTTAAAGCAAGTATTCAAAGAGTATAGTGAAAAAGTTAGGGCTTGAAAAGGCAAGTCACAAGAGAACTCTTGCTGCAACACATGTGAAATTAACCAATGATGAAAATGGTGTTGATATAGATCAAAGTTTATACAAAAGCATAATTGACAGTCTGCTATATCTCACAACAAGCATACCTGACATCACATTCTTTGTAGGTGTTTATGCTGGATACTAAGCTAAACTTAAGGCCATTCATCTCACTCAAGTGAAGAGAACCATGAAGTACATAAATGGGACTTGTGACTATAGTATTCTCTATTCTCATGATATTAACTCAATACTTGTAGAGTATTCTGATGTTGATTGGGCTAGGAGTGTTGATGATAGAAAAAGAACATCTAGTGGATGTTTTTTTCTTAGACACAATTTAATCTCATGGTTCAACGAGAAGCATAATTGTGTCTCATTATCTACTACAGAAGTTGAGTACAATGTTGCAGGGAGTAGTTACACCCAATTGCTTTGGATGAAATAGATGTTGAAAGAGTACAATGTCAAACAAGATGTCATGACATTATACTATGACAATTTTAGTGTTATTAATATTTCAAAGAATCATGTCCAATACGATAGAACTAAGCACATTGACATTCGTCATCATTTCATCAGTGAACTTGTAAAAGATAAAATTATAAACCTTGAGCATGTTGTAACTGAAAATCAACTAGCTGGCATATTCACCAAAGTTTTAGATGCAGCTGAAAAGCTAAGAGGTGCTATTAGTATTTGAAAATATGAGAATTTATAGCAATTAATGTAGGCGAGGCGTGCAAGAATAGAGAGATTTTATCTCCCTCTCTCTCTCTGTTTCATCATTGCTGCACGTGAAATAAGTTTGATTATTCATATTTCAAAATTTCCTCATAATTGCTCCATTTTTATAAGAAAGAACAATTTACATCTCTCTCTCTCTCTCTATCTCTATCTCTCTCTCTTTTTCTCACAAAACTGTTCAATCACTTTTATCTCAAGTTCTTCAATCCCTTACGAATATGAGTCAAACACCTGAAGAAGCTAAGACTATTGAATTTATTACAAATGCTAATGAGGTTAGAATGCTTGGAGTTAATTTAGCGAAGAAACCAGCAACAAAGAAATCTAGGGTTCCTGAGTCAAGCCGCAATTTTGAAGAACAAGATGTTATACCATCTAGTGAACCATCTATGACTAGGAAGGAGAGAACTCCAGAAAGGAAGTTTGTTACAAAGAAAAGAAAGACATAAGGGAAAGTGTAATACCCCGTAAATTATTTTGCTCTGGATAATATTAGTATGATCAACTGGGTTCCAGTTTACTCTGAGAATCTATTGGATAAAATAATTAGAGTAAATTGATGAGCTCAGAGCAGATCAAATTAATATTATCTGACTCTGAGGTTTTAACTTTTGGCGTTATAGAGACTTTTTGGACATTTAGTAGTGTTACTATCTAATTGAGTTTCTCTATGTATCACTTCATTTCCTTTTCTCTTCATTTGGAAAATATAGAAAATAGAAAGAAAGAAAGAAGAAGTGGAGAGAAGGAGGAGAAAAGAGAAGAGAAAAAGAAGAAAACCTAGAAGTGAAGAAGAAGCTTGGAATCATCATCTACTCTTCATCAATTCATCTCATATTCTTCATCATCATCCAATTCTAAGGTGGGTTCTAGATAGAGACATTAGTGTAGCGAGTGATTTTTGGATGTGGTTGCGAAGCACGATCGCTCTAGTACTACAGTTCGATTCATTTTTTATCCTATTAAAGCTAATGAAGGAAGGGAAATAGTTGTCTCCAACTAACCCTGCTTGCATACTGAGATTAAACAGTCAAAACTGTTGGTTTACAGGTGCTACGAAGATTCGGGGTTTTTCCTAGGTTTATTTTGTTGACGAGGGGTGCTTTAGGCTATCGGTTGAGATGTTAGGACGGATATATATTAAAGTATGGGATTTTGGGTTTTTGTTTAGTGTGCTCGCTAAGATTTTTCTTTCAATCTTATGCCTACGTATTCCCGTTTACCGAAACATGGAAATCAGAGTGTTCGTAGTCCCCTGAGGCAAAATTGACTTGATGATTGGGTCCATGAGGTTCCATGGAGTATATTAGGTTAGGTTTTGGATCATTGGCTTGTGCCCAGATGAAAAATTTCCATCTGGAGGCCCTGGTCGACCAAAACCCTAATTTGGTGACACTGTCGATCTTGAGACTTAATCCACCTAGAAAGGAGCAGCCTTGTGCTTAATCCTTGAAGTGGGAGTCCTTTTGATCCATTGTGGATGTTTGAGAGGTTATACAAGTTGAAGATCATGTCATTCCTTGATTGATCCTTTGTCTAAGGCTCTCAGAGAAGGCTTGAAACCCTAATTTTGATTGTAGTGAATGTTCACCCATCTTTGGGGAGACTGATGAAGTATGATGGTTCCTCCATATTGTGATGATGATTTTCACAATGATGAGAAATCTTAGTGGTCAAAATTTGGGGTATGACAGATGCCCCTATTTAATCTTCTTGGACACGAAGGTGTGAATGACGAAGGTATTCGGGCATTCGGGGTGCAAGAGGATTAAATATCGGAATACCCGAAATTTTGATGGTGGTTATGAATGGTAGCTTACACATTCATCTTCTTTAGCTAAGCAATGATGCTTAGAAAAGGTAAACTTCCCCCTCGATCCTGGTTTCCTACCGAGGAACTGGTCTTAGTTTTTGATGTAAACTTCCCCTCGATCCTGGGTTCCTACCCAGGAACTGGTCTTAGTTTCTGATGTAAACTTCCCCTCGATCCTGGTTTCCTACCGAGGAACTGGTCTTAGTTTCTGATGTAAACTTCCCCTCGATCCTGGTTTCCTACCAAGGATCTAGTCTCAGTTTTTGAAATAAACTTCGCCTCGATCCTGGTTTCCTACCAAGGAACTGGTCTCAGTTTCTTTTGTCAATAAACCTTCTTGACAAGGGACGCTGTTTGTAGCGGTTTTTCCTCAAACTTCTCGCCGAATTTTCCTGGAGAGATGTCATTTAATGGAAAAAGTTTTGATGTCAGACTTGCTGGGGAACCCAGTCGTCTGAGTTGTAGAGGTGTACAAACTTCTCTGTTGGAGACGCCATTTGTTGACTCTATTTGGGGAATGCGAGTCCCTTGAGAGACTGCGTTCGCTTGGGGTGTTTACATCATACTTTTCTCGGAGATCTTCTCAGAGAAATGCCATATGATGTGATCCAATTTTGAGGTGCCGATGACCTTTTCATCAGTGGGTTTTTCAGAGAAAAACTGTCGTACTGCCGGATCTTCGATTTAAGAGGCTTTCTCTCAGGATTTTCTTTAATCCGGGAAAACAAAGATATCATCTTCAATGGCGAAGAGTGATGTTAACTGAGGGCTCTCTGATCTTTCAGAGGTTCAAGTTATCAAAGTGGTCGAGGACCTAACTTCAATCCAGAAATATAACTGGAGGAGCGAGATTGTTCAGACGTAACACTTCCTGATGAGGAAAGGGCTGACAACTCGATTGAGAGGACTTTTATCACTAGGGGACAAGACCGACAAAAGTGATAGTGATGCAATATGAAATGTGAATGCAAATCAATAATGCATGATGCATGTATGTTTATGCTGACAAAACTGACGCGACATACAAACTAACAGGTGAACACGACTGGATACTCGGCCACTGCAGGGCGAAGAAGTACCGTTGGTTTAGAATAGCAATTCCACCTTGCTTAGGAGAGATAGTCCATGCGGGGAACACCGTTGATCGGGCTTAGGAGATGAGAACTCGGTCGAGGCGTGTCAGACGAAACAAGGTCTCTGACACAGTTGATCCCTTCATTCAGGCGTACTGGGTTAGAAGGAGTACTTTGATTCTGCACTTTGAGGTTCGATTACTTCTGGAGAAGCGACCGATGTTCTTCTGATGTTCAACAGTCAAAAGAAATTGTTGTCTTTAATTTAAAAGCAGAAAAAGTTTTAACAAGTAAATTCATTTTTTTTTATTTCAAGAATCGTTAATCATGTTAATCAACGTCGTTCTGTAAAGCTAAAACAAATAAGAATTACAAACAAAAGCACAAGGGCTCAAAGTTTATTGATAAGATGGAGATCAGCCAAACGCGTGATTCCAAAGAGTATATACAAAGTTTGAAAATGGTGATTTTACAGGGAAAAGGGCTACGTTGAAACATAATGACCGCTATCCTTCTACCAACTTTGAATTCGGGACATCCTGAGCTTCTGTCGAAGATGACCTTGACTGGAAGTGTTCCTGATGGATGATGTAACTGCTGCTGCTGAGGGACCTGCCTCTGTTGAACATAGTTACTTGCTATTATCCCTAATTTTTGTCTGGATTGTACCATGAGATTTCCAATCCATCGGGATGATTTTGTTTTCCATGCCTCTAACTTTTGCCTGGACCGCCCTTTCGGGTTTTCAATCCACCGAGACTTTTTTTTTAGTTTAGGCGAAGTATTTCTTGACTACATCAACATTCGTGGGGTAGGCAAATTCCTCTCCGTCCATGGTCGCAAGTCTCAAGGCACCGCCTGAGAAAGCTTTCGTGACCACACAGGGGCCATCATAATTTGGGGTCCACTTGCCCCGGGAGTCAGTGAGAAATGACTGGATCTTCTTGAGCACGAGGTCTCATTTTCTGAAAACACGAGGTCCGACCTTTTTGTCAAACGCCCTCTTCATTATCTGTTGATTCAATTGACCATAGCATAGTGCCGTGATTCGCTTTTCTTCGATCAGATTCAGTTCGTTGTGTCGACTTTGACACCATTCAGCTTCGGTGAGCTTAGCTTCCATCAATACTCGGATTGACGGGATCTCTACTTCTATGGGGAGCACTGCTTCCATGCCATATACTAGAGAGAAAGGAGTTGCCCCTGTTGAAGTGAGGACAGATGTGTGATAACCGTGAAGAGCAAAGGGTAGCATCTCGTGCCAATCTTTATAGGTTACAACCATCTTTTGAACGATCTTCTTGATGTTCTTATTGGCCGCTTCTACCGCTCCGTTCATCTTGGGTCGGTAGGGAGATGAGTTATGATGTTCGATCTTGAACTCAGCGCACAACTCCATCATCATCTTGTTGTTCAAGTTAGATCCATTATCAGTAATGATCTCGCTTGAAACACCATAACACAGATGATATTGTTTTTGATAAATCGGACCACCACTTGTCGGGTTACATTAGCGTACGATGCTGCTTCGACCCACTTGGTGAAGTAATCAATGGCCACCAGGATGAACCGATGTCCGTTTGAAGCCTTAGGTTCGATCAAGCCAATCATGTCGATTCCCCATATGGAAAAAGGCCATGGGGAAGAAAGAACTTTGAGATGTGATGGAGGTACATGAATTTTGTCAGAGTATATCTGACACTTGTGACACCTCCTCATGTACTTGTAGCAGTCGGATTCCATTGTCAACCAATAGTACCCTGCTCTTAAAATTTTTCTCGCCATTGTGTGTCCGTTGGCATGAGTGCCAAAGGACCCTTCATGAATTTCTTTCATAAGCATGTCTGCTTCTGGTCTGTCGACGCATCGGAGCAAGACCATGTCAAAATTTCTCTTATAGAGAATGTCACCGCTCAGGAAGAAGTTTCCAGCCAATCTTCTAAGGGTTTTTCTGTCTTTTCTGAGTGCCCCAGATGGGTACTCCTGTTTCTGAAGGAAGCATTTGATATCGTGATGCCAAGGTTTATCGTCTATGACTGCTTCAATCGTGAAGATGTAAGCGGGCTTTTCAAGGCGCATTATGTCGATCTTAGGTAAGTCATTCCATTGACCTACACTAATCATGGAAGAAATGGTGGCTAATGCATCAGCCATGTGATTCTCCTCACGAGGGATATGATGAAACTCGACTCTGTTAAAGAAGGGTAACAACCTTCTTGCAAGTCTTTGTAAGGAATCAGTCCTGATTTGTATGTGTTCCAATCTCCTTTTATCTGATTGATAACCAGAGCTGAGTCGCCATATACGTCCAAGTTTTTTATCCTTAAATTAATTGCTTCCTCGAGACCCATGATACAAGCTTCGTATTCGGCCTCATTGTTCGTACATTTAAACGTAAGTCTGGCGGTGAAAGGAATGTGGGTACCCTGAGGGGTAACAATTATTGCCCCAATTCCGTTTCCATAATGATTAACTGCTCCGTCAAAGATTAGTCCCCATTGGGAACCTGGTTCTGGCCCTTCACTGGGTAACGGTTCATCGCAATCTTTCATTTTTAGATACATGACATCTTCGTCTGGGAAGTCAAACCCGATTGATTCTTGATCGTCAATCGGTTGATGAGCCAAATGATCGGCTAAAATACTTCCCTTAACGGCTTTCTAAGCGTGGTACTCTATGTCATATTCTGATAACAACATCTGCCAACGGGCAATCCTTCCCGTGAGAGCAGGTTTTTCAAAGACGTACTTGATTGGATCCATTTTGGAGACCAACCAAGTAGTGTGACGAATCATATACTGGCGAAGACGTTTGGCTGCCCAAGCCAAAGCACAGCAAGTTTTCTCAATCATCGTGTACCGAGTCTCGCAGTCGGTGAATTTCTTGCTCAAATAGTAAATGGCAGACTCTTTTCGTTTGGTTTCGTCTTGTTGGCCAAGTACACATCCCATTGAGTCCTCTAGGACTGTAAGTTAAATGATTAGTGGTCTTCCTTCCACTGGAGGTGATAGAATCGGCGGATTTGACAGGTATTCCTTGATACTGTCGAAGGCGGTTTGACAATCTTCTGTCCAAACGCAATCCTGGTTCTTTTTTAGTAATTTGAAAATCAACGCACACGTGGCGGTCATAAGGAATATGAACCTGGAGATGTAGTTCAGACGTCCCAGGAATCCTCTGACTAGTTTTTCAGTTTTCGGAGAAGGCATTTCTTGAATGGCCTTGACCTTGTCAGGATCAACCTCAATTCCTTTCTGGCTGATGATGAACCCTAGTAGTTTCCCTGAACGGACACCGAAGGTGCACTTGTTGGGATTCAAGCGGAGCTTGAATTTTCTTAGACGTTCGAACAATTTTGACAGATGTTCAATGTGCTCACTCTCTGTTTTAGATTTTGCAATCATATTATCGACATACACTTCGATTTCTTTGTGTATCATGTCATGAAACAGAGTAGTCATGGCCCTTTGATAGGTTGCCCCGGCATTCTTCAAACCGGACGGCATTACCTTGTAACAAAAGGTACCCCATGGGGTAATGAATGAAGTTTTCTCCATGTCTTTCGGCGCCATTTTGATCTGGTTATAGCCCGAGAATCCATCCATGAAGGAGAAAATTTTGAACTTTGATGTGCTGTCTACCAGCATGTCAATGTGTGGTAAAGGAAAGTCATCCTTTGGACTAGCCTTGTTCAGGTCCCTGTAGTCGACACACATTCTGACCTTTCCGTCCTTTTTGGGAACGGGTACAATGTTGGCTAACCATTGAGGATATTCTGATGTGGCGAGGAAACTCGCGTTAATCTGTTTCTGTTCTTCCTCTTTGATTTTGATGGCCATGTCCGGGTGAGTGCGTCTCAACCTTTACTTTACTGGCGGACATTCCGATCTCAACGGTAAGTAATGTTCCACGATGCTGGTATCCAACCCTGGCATATCCTGATAGGACCAAGCGAATACATCGGGGAATTCTTTGAGAAGCTTTATCAAACTCTCTTTGGCAGTTGGACTGAGCAGTGCCCCAATCCTGATTTCTTTTCTCTCTTTTTCTGAACCCAAGTTTACCGTTCCCAACGGCTCTTTGTGAGGTTCAATGGACCTTTCCTCTTGTCTGAGTAGTCGGGAGATCTCTTCTGGAATTTCGTCATCATTTTCTTCTTCAGCCTCGAATACCGGGAACTCAAAGTTGGGAGAAGGCATTAGATCGTATGTTTCAACGGGGTTTAAAACAAGCAATCTGCATGACGTGATGATTTGTGTTTAGAAGAGATAGAGAAAATGCAAGTGTGTGCAATGTTTTATTTTACTGCTTGTTTTTATTATTGATTTGTTTTTTAGGGTTACCATTTTCTGAAAAAGAAAAAAGAGAAAACAGTAATTAATGCGGAAATTACAGAACGACGTTATTTTATTAATGAACAAGTCGATTCTTGAAACTACAGCCCTATAAAACAAAACTCTGTCGCTTTGGTCTAAGCGAAGAGGGAAATTTTACAGAAAGCGAGCCCTATTAAAACATTCGTTTCACCTGGGCAGGGTGAAAGGTTAAAGATGGCAATTACTTTGACTGACGAACGACTCTCGGAACATCGACAACAACCCATTGGCGGCGAACTCCTCGGTGAATCACAAAGTCTGGCACCTTCCTTGATTTGTCTTCATAAATAACGCTGATTTCTGGTGGAGCGGGATCATTGGAATCTGTCTCCCAGGCAGAATTGTCGTAGGAGAATTCCTCTGTTGCATTTTGCATAGTATCTGTGCTCTCAGTTGTATCTCCCCATCCAGTAGACTGGATATCTTCGAGCCTGACACGAGAGCTTTCGGGAGCGGTGTACTTGACCATATAGTCGTATTTTCCACTCGGTTGTCCCAAGGTGTCCCAAACCTCTTTGGAAGTGGAGGAGTCATCTCTCTCGATGACGTTAACCTCAGGAAAAGCATAGTTGATGAATTCAAGTCCTGCAAACATTGCAAATTCATCTTCATGTTGAGTAGTTTCTGAATGACCTGAGTGTTGATCCCATGACATGGTGGGGACACAGGTATTCCGTTCAATGACGGTCAACTGATTTTCATTGTTCGGCTGACTCTCTTGCCCCAAGTTTCCTGGGTAAGGCTGCCACATTGGCAGACCATCCATTAGGCCATAGTAATTGTGGTCAAAGTTGTCTTTCATCAGAGTGTCTTCCTCTAATGAATTTGGCGAAGAACAGCATCCTTCCGGATCACAATCCCCGTATATCATCTCGACATCTGACCTGGGTATAAATCTCGGACTCTATGCGGGAAAGCAAAATGGTGTAGGCACCTCTTCCTGAGACATATAACCGTCCTCATTAAGATAGGACTTCCATTCTTCATCTGTATCAGAGGGATCTTCCTCATTAATAGCATGTACTGCTTGAGACACTGGGTGAAGAAAACCTCCACTGTGGAAGAAGTTTTGAAGGGGATGAAGACTTTCATCGTTGGCAGCTGTACGGGTACAGGTTGCAGAAAAACCAAGACCCTTCTTTGTTGCATTGCTAGTAGGAATGACAAGCTGTCTCCATCCTGTTGTATCGGTACTCTCGACCGCTTTAATAGCATCTTTGTATGAGGAAATCGAGGTTCCTCCTTTGAGCTGATTGTTCTTGCTTACCGATAGTGCTTGGAACTGAGTTCCAATAATCTCCTCGGGTTCTATACCAGTAGATGATAACAAGTTACTCACAAGCAAGGCTTGTTCCCTACAAACTGTGACAAGTTGATCGTTCTTGACAAACTTTAGCTTTTGGTGGAGGGTCGAAGTGACCGCTCCAGCCTGATGTATCTAAGGTCTTCCTAATAAATAACTGTACGTTGCCCGGATATCCATGACTTGGAAAGTGTGAGGACCGATAGTTATGGGAAGATCAACTTCGCCGATAACTATTTTTCTGGATCCGTCGAACGCTTTGACGACGACCTTGCTGATTCTCATCGGAGGGCCTTTGAATGATAATTGCATCAAAGTGGACTTCGGCATAACATTCAGGGTTGACCCTGTGTCTACCAGTACGCTGGCTAAAGCATCGTCCTGGCAGTTAACTGTAATGTTGAGCGCCATGTTATGACGACGACCCTCTTTGGGTAATTCCTCATCACTAAATCCCAAATTATTGCAGGAAGTGATGTTAGAGACAATACTATCGAACTGTCTGATTGTTACATCCTGTTCCACAAAGGCTTGCTCCAAGACTTTCTGTAGAGCCTCCCTATGGGCTTCTGAACTGAGTAACAGTGATAATATCAAGATCTTTGAAGAAGTTTGTAACAGTTGATCGACAATGTTGTATTCACTCCTTTGGATGAGCTTCAGCATCTCATCATTATTTTTCGAAAGGTCGGGATTACAGGGTTGACCGATTGGTGGATCAGGAGTTTCCGTCTGAAGTTCCTTTTCCTTGTTAGCTTCCCCAACCCCTCGGTTGAAGATTCTACCACTCCGTGTTACACGACTGATGTCTGCAATATTCACGACAGAGGGTAATGGAATTTCCTCTCCATTTTCAACTGTCGTTGCACCGTATTTGTAAGGGATAGCCTTAGTTGATTCATACGGTGTTGGTCCAGGCAGATAGATGACTATGGGAACCTTTTGATTTTTTTGACCATCATAATTAATCTCGATCTGTTCCCGGTTGGGAACCTTAGATTCTTCAAGTAGAGGGATAATGGCAAAAACATCCCTGGTCCAGTGATGACCAGAGATCGTGACAACATCCTCAACTTGCTCGGCAAGGTAGTTCGGCGTCCAGCTGATGGGTATAGAACCCGGATATGGGCGAATCTCTCAACGATCAACCTGACCCTGAAGAGCTGCTCTCACAAGGTAACACCCTTGGTTACTTTCCGAACAGACACCGCAACGTTCATAGTTGTGTGGTGGCACCTGGCCACGCCCACTTTGAATACAATGTAACCTCACTAGGTTAGCTTCCACAGATCGGACATCCTGACTCTGACGCCGAGTGGGGTTTCTGTTATTGATACTAATCTGCTGAGTATCTTCATCCATATATATTGGCATCCACCAGTGATTTAACAGGTGCTGAAGTGCCTCCTGGACAAGGGTACAACCTTGATCGGTTTTGCAACCCGTTTTACAGCTTTGATAGTCGTGTGATATTAAGAATCTGAGTCGGACCTGCTCAGCATGTAACTCTACCAGGATGGTATTCATCACGCGAATATCGAAGATCTGAACCATGTTGATTTGATAGGAGTTCCTATCATGGTAGTCTTGGATCCATCCAAGATCCATCTGACGTTGGAGGGCCTCCTGTATGAAAGAGCATCCCTGTTTGTTTACCGAGCAAATCAGACAGGAACTGTAATCGTGTCGCGGCAGATTATGATACTGGCTTTGCCTTGAGTGCATCGCCACCAAGTTGACATTCATTGCACGGATATCGTGGTTCTGAATGACGTTAGAATTCATGTAGACCATGTTAACTCCACGAACTCGGTGCTCTTGGATCCATCCGAGATCCATTTGTTCCTGTAGGGCTGCTTGCACCACAGAACATCCTTGGTTGTCTTTAGAGCAGATATCACACTGGTGATAGTTATGAGGTGGCACATGGCCATAGCCACTCTGTCTACAATGCATCTTGACCAGATTGGTTTTCAACAAGAGTACATCGTGAATTTGATAGACATCGTTAGTCTCTCATTCTATCAAATTGACTGCAGTCTTCTCGTGTAGAGGCAGCGGGTTCGTGAGAACATTAGGATTTGTATCCTTGAAGGATAAGACCCCGCTCCTAACAAGTTTTTGCACGTCGGACTTGAAATTGAGACAAGTCTCTATATTATGCCCCGATCCTCCTTAATGATAAGGGCATGTTTGATCCACCTTAAACCAAAAAGGCGGATTTTTCGGTAGTGTAAGAGGAGATTTAGTCTGAATGTGCCCTTTAGCCAGTAGTAATGGAAACAACTCTGCGTACGACACGGGTATAGGATCAAATCCTGGTGGCCGTGTTGTACGGTTGTTGTTGTATGGAGGACGAGTCTGCTGAAGAGGTTGTTGTGTCCTTTGCTGATCAGGTTGGCTCTGCACAACCTGAGGTTGATACGTAGGAATAGGCGCAGGGTTGATAGCAGGAGTCACAGCTGCTACCGGTTGATAATGTCGCCTTTGTTTTTTGAGAGAGATATTCCCGATATCCTGCTCTTTTTTCTTAGAGAGAGCACTACCATATTTTTTAGTACCGCTCGTCGATCCAGTGTCTCTTACCAAACGTCCTTCTCGGATGGCTTCCTCAAGACGTACGCCCATGCCAACCATTTCGGTGAAATCACTGGGCGCACTGGCAACCATTCGGTCATAGTAAAATGAGCTTAAGGTCTTTAAGAAGATCTTTGACATCTCTTTTTCCTCAAGAGGTGGACAAATTTGAGCGGCGATTTCACGCCACCTTTGAGCATACTCCTTAAAGGTTTCCTTGTCCATTTGCGACATCGATCTGAGTTGATCTCTGTCAGGTGCCATGTCCAAATTGTATTTGTATTGTTGGACGAAGGCAGTGCCAAGATCTCTGAATGTGCTGATCGTGGCACGGTTTAAACCCATGTACCATTTGAGTGCGGCACCGGTTAAACTATCCTGAAAGTAGTGAATCAGTAGGTCCTGATTCTCCGTCTGAGCTGACATTCGCCGGGCGTACATCACTAGATGGCTTTGAGGGCAAGAGTTACCCTTGTACTTTTCAAAGTCGGGCACTTGAAATTTGTGCGGAACTTTCACGTTTGGGACCAAGCAGAGATCTGCGGCGTCCTTTCCAAATAGATCCTGACCGCGAATGGCTTGCAGTTCCTTCTGCATTTCCAAGAACTGCTCCTGGAATTCCTCCATTCTGTCAAACATAGTTTCCTTCTTACCAGAAGGTGTCTGTGGAATCTGTCCTTCCGAGACATTGTGCGCCACAGGGGGTGGTATCGTGACTACGGTATTGAGTCTTGGCGTCTCCCGAAGTTTGTAACCTTCAGGAGTCTTCAGTATGCCTCTGGCATCTTCGCTTTCCCGAAGTTTGTAACCTTCAGGCCCAGCGGCTTCTGTTGTGATTCCCTGATCTTCAGTGATCGACGGAATATATCCTTCCGGGATATAGTTAACAGGCATGCCCCAAGGACGATCTTTTGGTATTTGATACCTAGGATCATACTTCTCCACTATGGGCGTTGAGGTGATCTCTGAGATCACAGTTCTTTGTAGCTGAGCTTCTGCCATGGCTTGCATGTCATTACGAAGCTTTCTCATATCCTCTCTCAGAGGGTCGATCTCTTCTTTCAACTCTCTGTTTTCTTCCTCAAGATCATCCATCTTTTTCTGACGATTGGCCCGAGTATTATACGAATGAGACAGTTTGACTCTAGAATCGAGACACAAACGTGAGACTCGTAGGTAAGAAGAATACGTGATGTGATAATGATGAATGCAATGATTATATTAATTGTTTAAGGTTTAATCAAAATCAACTTCGACAATTAGATTGCAAATATCAAACGGTGGGGAAACCCCTTTTTATTGAAATTCAAAGGATTACAGAAATGGAAATACAGTGGATTACAAGGTGCAGAAACAAAAACCTAAACTAATGGGTTCCGAGTCCTCTCTGAAGAGAAATCGGGTGCTGATTCTGGTGCTTTCCTTTTCTTTGACCGGAGCTCTTGGGCCGTTGTCGGGTTGTCATTCCTTTGCCAGGTGAAAGGAGCGAGCAAATTCCTTTGGTCATCTTGATTCTCTGCAGCATGTTGCTCCAAATTTTCAATCAGAGCATCTTTCTCTTTTAGTAATTGTTGTATTTTGATGCACTCTACATCGAGGGTGCGGTACTTGTTCTTCCAAGACCTTCTCTCCTTTTGAACTTTGTTGAGAGTAACCTGAAGCTTTTCAGTTTCCGTCATGAAGTACATGACAGATTCCCTCGGCGGAAGAATTCCGTAACGAGGATAAGGCATCTTTAGCTTGAGAGCTCTAGTTTGTACCCAATGGAGGTAAGGCTCCACCGAGACTGTCGCTCCCGGGATTTTCATCCAGGTACAAACGCGAGAGTGGCGCAGAAAAACAGAGTCGCCAGCCGTGTAAATTTATCCCAAGGGAGGGAAAGGGAACACCGCATAAACCTTAGGAAGAGGGAAAGGAATGGTCATCGCAACCATAACCTGGGTTCGGGAGTCGGTTACGCGAGGGGAAGGTATAAGCACCCCACGCGTCCATCGTACTCGATGGGATCCACGCTTGTTGTATATTCTAAGGGTGAGTTATCCTATCATCTATGGCTGTGCTAAAACGGGGAAGGGAAAACAAAGACAGACTCGGTAGGACGTCGACGTCCTAGGCCTACGTACCCCCTTTGTGCAATGGGGAATTCAGAGTCAACGTAGTTCGGACCAAGTTCTTTTTGTGTTTTTTATGAGCGACGTTAAGTCCGCATCCGGCAGTTAGGGTCGATGCCTGTTTGCGACTCAGACGGAAAGTAACGTGCCCTTTTTTAAAATAGCCTTTAAGTTTGGAAATCCCGAAGGACAAAAAGGTTTGAGGTTGGTTTGTGTCTTTTAGGACAGAAATGGCTTAAGTTAGTTCTTAAGCTGCATTGCACCAAAGTCTAGGGCACAGGGGCGAATACTTAACGCGTCGTCCCAAGACAGGACGCTCGTTAAGCACTCTAGAAAGATGAGAGGAAGCCCCTCATTTCTCATTCTCCATACTTAAGGCTCGTGCGCAATACACCTTATTCTTATTAAGTGTTTTAAAGAAATTTGAGATGAGAAGAGAGAAGACACAAGGGTAACTCTAAAGGGGGACTATGAGTCCTAAAGTTATCATGCATGGGTGGCCTACGGTTAGTGAGAGGGGAAAATTATACCTAATGTTAGCATACATGGACTGAAAGCCTAATGTCTCTCCTACTCCTAACTTAATCAAAAATTAAGGGGGACGAGGAATCCTAAGGGATCATGTGAGGAAACACAAGTAAACGTTATCCAATTCAATCACAGATATCAACAAAATCAAAACTTAAACAAGTCTTGAGAAAAGAAAGAAGACTCAAAGATGTACAAGTGTTCAATCATCAACATGTTGACACAACAGAGGTACAAAACACTTAAGTACTAAACATGATGCGCAAACAGAGCCTACTTTGAAGTAGGGCTTCAGATGTACTCAATATGCTTCTAACATGGATAAAACCCTAGAATGATACTTGAAAGAGAAATACCATTGAGATTCCAGGGGTACCTAACGGAGAAGGTCCGTTGCCTCTTCAATGGGCGCAAAAGGCTCAAGAACACTTGTAGAAGCTTCACACGATCAACCCAATTAATCCTTAAGTGTCCAATATCACAAATCAACGTCCAAGATCACTGAGCCAAAATCAAAAGTGCTAACAAGAGAATAAAAAATTTAGCAAGAACTTAATAAAAGAAAATCAATTAAAATTCTAATCAAAATCAACTAAGTATCAATTAAAGCTCCAAGGTCCGATTAAAATTCAATTAGTCACTACAAAAGAATTAATAAAATCGAGGTCAAGAATCAACACCCAATTAGAACATCCAAACTAAATGAAACTATGATCAACAAATATCAAAAAGTCTAATCCACTATTAGAAAAACTCTAACAGTCCAAGATCAAATTAAATCTAACATTAATTAATTAAAAACCATGGTTAAAGATTAATGTTAAAATTCAAAAGATTAATAAAACCTTATATCCAAAGACAAAACTAAGAAATAGAAATCAAAATCATTAGGAATTAATAAAAGAATTAGTCAAAGATTAAGTCAACAAGAAGGTTAACAAAAATACAAAATACAAAATCTGTAAGAATAAAAAACTCAAATTAAACGGTATCTGAAATCCTTTCTAGCCTATCACTTGATAGAAAATCAAATAGCAAAGACAATTAACACTCAAAATGAACCTAGCAAACATAATACAACAAGCAAATCTGGAAATATGAATCTAAACCGAAACCGACATCAAAGCATAATATTCACATGGCTATCTTTATTATTTAGAGAATTAGTACGGAAAGTTTTATGCAGAACCTATTGATCTTAGAATAATCTAAACATGGCTATCTTTATTATTTACACATAACCTATTGATCTTAGAATAATCAAACTATATGCAGAATTTCTTCAACCTGTTGTCACATGCATAGCAAGCAAATGATGTCTGAGATCAACATAATCATAAATAACTTGCTCAGTAGAAAAACCATCTAGCAGCATACATGTTCAAGCAGTAAAACATAACTCAATCATTAAGCGTGTAATTAGTTGAAATAAGATCCAATCAAAAGACATAAGCATAATTGAAGCCAAAACTCAAAACCTCCTTGAATGATGAATGGTTCTGTTGTAGAGATGATTACTTCGTGTACGACTCGAAATAAACGTTACGGCGAGCTACAGACTGATATTGTTGAAGCAGAATCGAAGTTGCTGAACCGAGTTCGTAATGTTACCGTAACCGTTGTGGTTGTGTTGCAGCTTACGAAGACGCGACGAGACATGATCACCCAGTTTTGCTGTTTCGCTGTAGGAGGACGAGGGATGGTGCGAGTTGTTCCTCGTTTCCTCACGATGCCATCAGCAGCTCAAAACTCCTATCGCCTCACAGTCCATTCCGAGCAGCGTAAAAGTCACGAATCCGGCGGTGAAGGTCGAAGTATGTTGTAGAAGATTGATTTGCGGCGGCGAGATATTGTCGTTGAAACACGACCTTCAGTTATCTTGTTACTGCAGATCCAAACCAATACTTATAACCACATCAAGACGTGCCACAATTAAAATCTTACTTGAACCAATCGATACTGAAGAACGACGTCGGAGGGTGAGTTGAGCTGGCGTCGTTGGTTGTGTGAAGCTCTATCGGAGAGATCACAGGGAGGTGGAAAGGGTTGTTGATTCACAATGTGATGAAGACGGAAGTCGCGACGGAGGAACTCGCTGATGCGGTGATAGCTGAGAGTTTCTTTTTTTCTTTGAATGTCGTTTGCTCTCTCTCCCTTTTTTTTCAGAATTAGCTTTCTCCTCCATGAGTCAAAACATTCTTCTCCCCTATTTCTCCGAATCTGTGCCACCACCCATATTTCTTTTTGTATTGCTAGGTCTCCCCCTCACACCAATGCAAACGAGCCTCTCTCTCTCCTCCTAAAGTAGGTTTGCTACTTATTATATTTGTAATATGGGCTTGGACAAATGGGCTTCAAAAACAAAACAAAGGGTTTATGGACACTTTCTTGCATTATAATTACAATGAATTTTGAACTTGAAATAAATCAAAAAGTGATCACAAATTTACAACATTGACATGGGTTTGATTTTGAATATGAATTAAAATGAGGTTGAAAATGGATATTAGAAATTGATTTGAAAAATGGGTAATGAGGAAAAGGACAATGTGGAAATACAGTCATGAATTGGATAGTTGGAGAATGGATTTTAATAATGGATAAACATAGGTAGAAATAGATATAAAATGGTGGTCATAATGGATGTGCAATCTTGACGTTAATCCAAAACCTAAACTTGAGAATTCAATCTAGGAGGATGTGATCAGTGCTTCCATTGATTATGAGTCATGCCTTGATGAGGTGAGGGCCTTGAGGCTTTGAGGGAGCCCCAAGATTGAAAAATAAACTCAAGCTTGCCTTTGGAACAGAGACTCTTCTCCCTGAGAACCAAAATACCTTGATCCCATGCTAAGAACCAATGATATGTACAGATGATAATACAAAATGAAATGAAACATAAGCCAGTTAGTGAAAAAGTAAGGAGGGCAAATTTTGGGGTGCAACAGCTGCCCCTATTCAATCAACTTGGTCCTGAGTGTATGATAGCGACAGCTTTCAGATAATCAGGATGCACGGATATTGAATACTAACGAACCCAGAAATTTGCAATCCTTCACTAGAGATTTAGCCAAAAATGCTGCTATGTTGGGTATAAAATGAAACAAACTTTCCGAAGTTATGTCATCTCTGCTGATAAAGAGAACCGACGAAGTAAATCTTCAAAAGGCTGTTATCTCTGCTGATAAAGAGATTTAGCAACATAAATGCCATCCCTGCTGATAAAGGGAAACTGACGAAAGAAAATCTTCAAAAGATTGTTGTTCTCTGCTGATAAAGAGAATCTAGCGACATAAATGCCATCCCTGCTGATAAAGGGAAACTGACGAAAGAAAACCTCCAAAATATTGTCGTCCTCTGCTGATAAAGAGAATCTAGCAACATAAATGTCATCCCTGCTGATAAAGGGAAACTGACGAAAGAAAATCTTCAAAATATTGTTGCCCTCTGCTGATAAAGAGAATCTAGCAATATAAATGCCATCCCTGCTGACAAAGGGAAACTGACGAAAGAAAATCTTCAAAAGATTGTTGTCCTCTGCTGATAAAGAGAATCTAGCAACATAAATGCCATCCCTGCTGATAAAGGGAAACTGACGAAAGAAAATCTTCCAAACATTGTCGTCCTCTGTTGATAAAGAGAATCTAGCAAAATAAGTGTCATCCCTGCTGATAAAGGGAAACTGACGAAAAAGAATCTTCAAAAGATTGTCGTCCTCTGCTGATAAAGAGAATCTAGCAACATAAATGTCATCCCTGCTGATAAAGGGAAACTGACGAAAAAGAATCTTCAAAATATTGTTGTCCTCTGCTGATAAAGAGAATCTAGCAAAATAAATGCCATCCCTGCTGACAAAGGGAAACTGACGAAAGAGAATCTTCAAAAGATTGCTGTCCTCTGCTGATAAAGAGAATCTAGGAACATAAATTTCATCCCTGCTGATAAAGGGAAACTGACGAAAAAGAATCTTCAAAAGATTGTCGTCCTCTGCTGATAAAGAGAATCTAGCAACATAAATGCCATCCCTGCTGATAAAGGGAAACTGACGAAAAATAATCTTCAAAATATTGTTGTCCTCTGCTGATAAAGAGAATCTAGCAAAATAAATGTCATCCCTGCTGACAAAGGGAAACTGACGAAAGAGAATCTTCCAAAGATTGCTGTCATCTGCTGATAAAGAGAATCTAGCAACATAAATGCCATCCCTGCTGATAAAGGGAAACTGACGAAAGAAAATCTTCAAAACATTGTCGTCCTCTGCTGATAAAGAGAATCTAGCAACATAAATGTCATCCCTGCTGATAAAGGGAAACTGACGAAAGAAAATCTTCAAAATATTGCTGTCCTCTGCTGATAAAGAGAATCTAGCAAAATAAATGTCATCCCTGCTGATAAAGGGAAACTGACGAAAGAAAATCTTCAAAAGATTGTTGTCCTCTGCTGATAAAGAGAATCTAGCAAATCAAATGCCATCCCTGCTGATAAAGGGAAACTGACGAAAGAAAATCTTCAAAAGATTGCTGTCCTCTGCTGATAAAGAGGATCTAGCAAAATAAATGACATCCCTGCTGACAAAGGGAAACTGACGAAAGAAAATCTTCAAAAGATTGCTGTCCTCTGCTGATAAAGAGAATCTAGCAACCTAAATGCCATCCCTGCTGATAAAGGGAAATTGATGAAAGAAAATCTTCAAAAGATTGCCGTTCTCTGCTGATAAAGAGAATCTAGCAAAATAAATGGCAACTTCGCTGGGGATAACGTGAAACTAAACTTCTAGTTTTAAACCACCTCGTTTCAAAATCTACTGGTAAGATGACTCCGTTGGGGAAGGAGAAGTCTAAATAAAAGACTCTGTCGGGGAGCACAAGTATGAGGAACGCATCTCTCCAAAAAAATCTCCTGAGTTATGCCATCTCCGCTGAGAAAGAGAATTGGCAAAGAAAGTATCAAACCTGGCTTATGCTTCGAATGCAAATGAAAATGCTATGTGCTAGAGGATGCAATGCAAATGCTTATGATATGCAAAAGGGGTCCCTCCGACAAAATAAATGCCGGAGAAAAAAGACCAATTTAGCTGGGGATGACAAAAGTAAATTGTCCTCTGAACAGGAACTCCGTTGAGAAGGATCATAGTGATCGACTCTTTGGATCAACAACTTCTGCTGGGGATGAAATTCCAAAAGAACATCCACTCTACTGGGGATTATACATAACTCCTTGAAAAGGGAGGCCACGGTCTGAATCAGAAGAGTGCCAAATATCACTTGGATTTAAAACCTGCTAGGGATGTCAACCACCGTTGGGCAAACTGTTGAGAGGATTACCACCAAACTCTGCTTGAGGGGACGGTAGATGTTGACATCCACCCTGCTAGCGGATAACATCAAGCTTACTTATCTGTTGAGGATCAGATTGCACCGTTGCTGCTGAGAAAAACATTTCCTGACTGGCTGAGGAAAATAAGCGTTCAGCCTCTGTGGGGAAATATGTCTTAATCCGGAGAAAATACTTCTCGAGTCTCCTGCTGGGGAGGTCTGCTCTGCTGAGGAAAGTGCAATCTCGATGCTGGGGAGAACAAATTGCTGGGGAAGTACAATCTCGTTGCCCTGCAGCTTGCCCTGTCTTTGTGGTCATAAACGGCTCTCTGAACTTTCCACCTGCCCCAGACCACCAGGTCTAATGGAAGAAATCTTCTCAAAAGGATTTTACAGAAGACCGGGCCTTCGCACTGCCCCGGGGTCTTCAAACTCTTGAAGAGATTTATCAGATCTCGACATAACTGCCCCAGACGACACAATCTATGAAGTAACTTGCCTCGAAAGGATTTGCAATGACCTGAAATATTCTGCCTCAGTATTTTGTACCTTGAAGAGGTGCTTTCAAATAACCATTTTCAGGAATTGACAGTCTCCCACCCTCTAGAGGTGGCCCGTCCTAATATGAGCTTTGAAGTGACTTTGCCCCTGATCTTAGAATGAATGCCCCAGAATAACTGAATTTCAGAGGGACTTCTCGACGTGACTGCCCCAGATTGGCTACATCTTAACACGACTTACCGGGAGAGCCCACTCTACACTGAGTCTCTTGGCAGCATGCCCCTTGATATGATTGTCCTTCGGATTTTTCAAGCAACCCAACTTGGCAGGATCAAGCTTCTTGACTGACTTTCACTGTGTAAGCTACATTGATGCTTAGGCACATGTATGCAAACAGAACAAGTTATCTATGAGAATTCTAATGCAACACTCATGTTAACCTTGAAGTTTTTATTGAAAATGCGTCGCCCAACCTTGTGAACGAATCACTAGCTGGGATGCGACCTTGATTTTTGAAAACAATGTGCTCAGGCAATACCAACAAATCTTATTAGCATAACTTATAGGAGTCAGGAATGCTATCCTGTTGAAGTACACTTTCGGAATAAACCCTGTTTCAATTAGGACTTTTAAGGGTTGTAACGTGGTCTGGTTCACGGTTTCAGAAAAAAGATTTATGGCTCAGAATTTATCGGTGCCCACCCACTCTTCGTGATGTTCTCCAGTCCTATGTTCAGTTAATCCGACCCAAACGCTTATCTCTCAAAAAGGTTTATGATCTTTAGGGAACCCATGCCACTAATGGTTTGACACCTAAGGAGGTTTTGGAGTGACAGTCATCCCTTTTATCTTCTGTAATCACACGAATTTGTTCTTATCGGGGATTTTCTTTTCGCCTTTCGCTTTTTCTTTCTTTTTTTTTTAATTTTTTTTTAAAATCCCTAATTTTTGCCTGGACTGGCTCTTTTGAGTTTCTTCGATTTTGAAGTCCAGCGGGACGCCCTAACTTTTGCCTAAGTCATTTGTTTACAAGTTTCGACTTAGCGGGCTTTCTCTTTTTATTCCCCTTTTGAACAAAGCGCTTGACACTGGTTGTCTTACTTGCTTGTGACTGCCTCACTCCCTGATTGTTGGAGGATAACCATTGTGATTTCACGTTTCTTGCACACTCTCCTTGGAATTTGAGCGCTAGGTCAAACTAACTGACGCCTACCCTGCCCCTGGGTTAAGTATGAGGGTTTTTTTTCGTACGAAAGAAACTCCTACTTCAAGGCTCAAAGGGGTTAACGAAGGTTTATCTCCTTATCTCTCCAGTGTTTAGGGGTTTGAAACAATGGCTATACATCCCCAACAGGGTTCTATCCTTGAGCGTACCATTAAGAATCTGCGTTCTTATTTCGTCATCCTCCCTCAAGAGTTCTTAACAAGAAAAATTGATATTGCAGTGTGTTACGGTGAAAATCGGATAACAAATTATTAATTAATTTGCATCAGTTTCTTTTACAACCGACTTTGATTTATCCAAAGGAAAGGTTCAAGATCGTTAGAAAAACCTAAAGGGGAGAGATCTAAGGTTCGGGGGTTGATTATACAAAGGAAAGGTATTAGCACCCTTAGTATCTGTAGTACTCTACAGGAACCTCTTGTTAAATGTTATCTTATGTTTGCTGAAGGTTCTATGCTAAAGGTTAGTTAGCGGGAGAGGTGATAAATTCATTATGATGAATATCACTAAGAGTTAAGGAACTCTCTCCTAATGCTAGTTGTAATTTCTATGGCTCTGATGAGGCCAAGAAATAAGGTTTCTTCCTAAGAGGTTACTTAGGTTAAGATGGGGGCCATGACTTTAGAAGTCAACACATTTTACCTTCCTTTGGAATGAGGGGAAAACCATGGATAATAACAATAAATAAAACATGGTAGAGGATAGGACATTGATATAATAGATAAAACAACATAAGCATGAGGATGACAATATGTTTATGACAAAGATATGAATAGGGTGAACATGATTAAAAGAGTATATCAATATGCTTCAATCTTTAGGAAGACAAACATATAGGAATGATATACGAGAACAAAATCAATATGCTTCAATCTTTAGGAAGACAAACATAGAGAAGGTGATGATAATTAAAGAAGGATAATATTCATATAAAAGTCAAGCATATGGCCAATCAACATGGATACGATGTTTTAAGAATTAAACAAGTCAATTTAATAACATAATATGTCAAGAAAAATACTCATAGTTGATATTAATATTTGAACAACAATTGATAATTAATTGGCATGGCAATTAGGATTAACAATTATAGTACACAAGGTAATTAAAAATTACACATGGATAATTAAACATTAACATTTAACCACATATTAAAAATCTCAAAATTAAGACATGAATTGATAATTCAAAAATTAATAACATGGTTTAAAAAAAAAAAGATATTAATGCAATTTGATATTAAAATGAGAGTTAACAATGCATTTGAGATATAACAATTAGCACAATTTGGAATTTAATCACACAATCTAAGATGCAATTAATAATTAAGATTAAGAGCTAACAACACAATTAACCATTAATTAATAAAATATATTACACATTAATTAATTTCATAAGATTAGACAACAAACAAAATAAAATAAGAAAAAGATTTAAATACGCAGGGAGGGTGTATAAGCAAATTTGTTCAGTTAAAAAAACAAAAAGAAAATAATTTTTGGGGCAAACAAGGGGTGCTAAAAGGAATGGGGCGCAAGGCCCAGGAGAAAAGACAAGGCAGGCGAACAAAATAAATAAAAGACCAAAAGGTTGATCCGCAGGATCGAACCTTGGTCATTGGGGTGAAAGGGTATTGCAAGGCGTATGGTGACCCGTTGGGACGGCTATACATCCGTTAATTATCACACATGAATTAATATATAAGCCAAATTAATGCGATGAAAATGTAATAGCAACAAGCACGCGCAGTATGGTTCATTGCAGTGTGTGGCATGTGATAGTGTGTTAACGTGACGGTCTATCAATGCATAACGAGACAAAATAACAAGCCAAAATCCAATCAGTAACACACGTGGAAATGGCAAAGCATGCATTTATTAAAACTGTAACACATATAAAAGCCAAGAAATAACCAAATACGCATGCAGTCATGGGAATCAATATTGCTCACGTACGAACGTATGGAAGCAGAGAAACATGCACAACAGACACTGTTATCAAGTTAAACGAAAACATCAACATGAACAAACAACTTCACTACACCCTAACTCAAACAAGATCTAACCAATTCATATGAAATAAAAGATCAACATGAAGCATCTCCCAAGTAGAATATGATGCTGCTCATGATTGAACAAGATAATGACTAAAAATAAAGCAGTGAGCTAATCAGAACCATGGTCTAAGATAGAAATCAGTTAAGAAAAGATAAAACCAACTTTTTTAAGATATAAACCAAGTATATTATCAAATAAATACCTAACTTACTGCTCTTAGACAATGACATGAACAAGTTTGAACCAAAAGCAAGCCAACATACACGTAAGATGAAAAGCCAAACAAGACTCCTACATACGATACTATATGGCAGTGTAATAACAAAATGATTTAAATCAATAATCATTGCACCATGGAACAATTTATAAAGATGATACGGACCAATATCAAGTATACAAGGATGTATCAAACCAACATGTATTGCCAACACACCACGCAACTCAAAATACAAGCAGCAGCAAACAAGATCATACCATAGAGATCAAGCAATGTATGTTACAAACAGAGGCCACAATAGTGTTCAAAGATCATGCACATGTAGATTCAGTTTAGAGGTATAAAAAAAAAGATGGTATTATGCTTATCATGTCAACATGGAATTTTCTCTAACTTGAACCAAAAACAACATAAGGTCCTAACAACATAAAAGCTTGATATCATGGACTCCTTTAAAACAGAAGCAGTATATATTGAGCATAGTGGCATGAACATCTTTAACCACACAAGTCGTATAAATGTCCCAACCAACATGCTTAACACGAGCATTCATGATGAAAACGAATAAAGTGTTAGGGCAACATTCACACGTGATAATAAACACTGATAACTACTACACCTTGTCACATACTCTTAACAAGTTGAAATCAATGCTTTTAATAAAAATAAATATATCCTACATGCCAATATATCACAAACAGCATACAACGATATGACAACCTCATAAAGCTCCAGACACATATACAACTTCACAATACAGTACGTGCACTTCAACTCAAAAAAAAACTCAACAGCATGCAAAAGACTAACATATATCATGCTCGTAATTACATTATGGCATCAATCCAAAATAAAAGAAACAACCAATGAACATTGTAACACGAACTCCTTGGCCACACGAACCTGTAACCAAGCTAGCCAACATGCTTAACAGAACAAATTTATACGGGAAGTGATTAATCTATATAGGGCAGCCATAAAGTTTTTCAAAACAACTTATCATGATGCTACAACAACGAGATACATGCCAAGCATTTCAAACATTAAAACAACAAAGATGATGATCTAACATGGGTGTAATAAGCATGGTAAAAAAAAGAGTTTCAGGCTTACCTCTTCTCCACGTGAGTTGCAAGAGCTCTATCCTTTTCCTCCCAGCCAAACTCTTGTGCTTTCAGCAGACGAACTTAAAGTATTTTCAGTGTTGTTGTTGATGATTGTTGTGTAAAATGAAGGAGATGGAGGTTCCTTTTATAGTGAACCCAGCTGGTCCAAGAGGGTGTATGTCCAATGTGTCAAGAGTTTGTTTTGGAGAGAAAGATATCGTGGAAAAGATGTGGAGATATGGCTGGATTATTCTGAGCACATAGAGCCACGTGAATCCTCTTTTAGTACCAATAACTCAGAAAAAGTATGCTTTTGGCTCATGTCTTTTGGTCCAAGGATGTACACGATGGATACATTTTAAGGTAGCTTGCAAAGGTAACAAAGAGTACAAAAGCAACAACATTTGCAGCGGGTTTTGAGGGTGAAAAGATGTTGGAAAAGGTAGTAGCAGGTCTGCAACTTGTGTACTTGAAGGGGGGAAACGAAATTCAAAATGAAAAAATGGTGATCTTGGTGCAACAACCATTTTCGTGTGACCATGTTGTAAAAATCATATCTCACAAGTTAACGATCCATTTTCCATGCTCTTATGCTCAAATGATAGCTCTAGTATGATACTACAAGTTTGATGTTGAAAAATTGTTGAGATAAAGCATTGAAGTGGTAGAAAAGTGGCTCACAAAACGTGTCCTCAAAACTGTCTAAAAGAACTTAGAAAAAATTCTAAGTGTTGGATTTTGACAATTTCAAGTGCTCTTCTTAAAGAATTCATATCTTGAGAATGGTTTATCCTCTTGAGACATGCCACATATGGTTGGAAAGCTCTCAACAAGCTCTACAACTTTCATTTGGGACTCAAGACCTGAATCCAAATGGAAAGAGGTGAAAAGTGGCGCCAAAGTTGTGGAAAAAAGTGATGAAACATGCTGAAAATTCTTCTTAGTGTTGATCAAAATGCCTTGTAAGCTCCATAACTCAAAATCCAAGCATTTTTAGACAAAACTTCATATTGAAACAATTGAAGATCTTGGAAAGAGCTTTCCAAAGAGCTTTGAACCACTTCAATTGGATGTGTAGTTTAGGAGTTATGGTCCTTTCAAAATAGGCTATTAGGGGAAAAATCTCACAAATGACACATTCTTTGGTCAAAACCCTACTTCCCTTGCAAGAAACCTCATGAAACTTGATATGAATACTTTGTATACTCGATGAGACAACATATGATGATTAGAACCAATAATTCTTCATTTGACCCAAAATTCCAAAAGATTAGGGCTTCAGTCAAACCCTAAATTTGACTGTGAATGCACTGGGGTTATATCTTGTGAACTTGCTTCTTCCTTCTCATCCAAAGGTCTTAGGAGACTCTTGAGGATGCTGATAACCCAATGGAACCAAGAATTAGGGCTCAGGAGTCCATCTTGATGAAGATCAAAGTTGTTGACTGACAAGTGCCACAGAAACCCTAGTTTGGAGGCACAGTGAGGTTGAGGCTCAAACTTCTCTTGTTGAGGATGTATAGACCTTGAATTCTTGTTGGATGATGTCTTTGAATGTAGATGACTTCATATGGTGAGTGAACCACACAAAACTTGACTTGATAGAGCCAATTCCTTAATGACTTCTTCAGAGCAAACCCTAATTCCACAATCCTTGCACTAGATGTCCTCTGGTTAACTTAACTTGCTTCAAAGCACTTGTGAAGCTTCATGATGATAGGTGAACCTAATTTGAACACAAAGAAACAAACTACAAGATATGGGTTAGCTCAAACAATGCAAAGATGCTCCTAAGATGCACAAAAGCTGGATGACATCTAAGGGTAAAAATTTAGGGTACAACAGTTGCCCCTATTTAAATAGCTTCACCAGAGGGTGCGAGGAACGAAGGTTCCAGAGGGCCTCAAGTGAAAGGTATTTAAATATAGCAAACCAAAAATTTTGCCCTTAGATGGAATGCAAATGCTAAGGACAAGCGACAGACATGCACATGCTGACATGCCATGAACTTCTAAAATGATGATATGATGCCAGGAATGCAAAAGAATGCAGACAGACCAGACACCAGGGACAACAGGAAGCAAACACACAAGAAAAGCTTCGTCGGGGAAAGACGAAAGCTAGTATCCATAAGCAAAGACTCACTGGGGATACAGGATAACCAATAGAAGAGACTTATTGGGGAGACTCCAAAGAAACACTAGGGAAAGGCCAAAAAGCAATCTCCACCGGGAAAGATCCAGGGAGATGGACTACTGGGGACAAAACAAACCCACACTCTTTCTGGGCAGGAAACCAGAAAGAAAACAACATGATCAATAGGGAAACGCCCAAAAGAGACAAACAACCAGGCGAGGACTTCCTGGGGATCTTAAATTGAAGAGTTCAAAATGGGATCTTCAGAAAGAGCCAGGAAAAGCAGATACTAACCCCGCGCACTAGATTGGAGTCTTATAAGGTTGAATAAAAATTGTTCCAAGAAAATTTAGCTTAAAGCAGTTTTAGAAAAGAAACAAGATAAAGAGGTGTTCACTGTCTGACACAATTCGAACGAGAACAGTTTTAAAACAAAAGACAGTGCTTGACACGATTCAAGCAAAGTCCCAATTCAAGTTCGACACGATTCGAACAGGAACGGTTTTAAAACAGGGGGCCAGTGTCCGACACGATTCAAACAAAGACTCTGTCCAGGTTTGACACGATTCAAACAAGAACACATAGGAAAATGCTTGACACGATTCAAACAAAGTCCAAGTTCAAGTTTGACACGATTCAAACGAGAACAAGAAAAGGACAATGCTTGACGCGATTCAAACAAAGTCCAAGTTCAGGTTTGGCACGATTCAAACAAGAACACATAGGACAATGCTTGACACGATTCAAACAAAGTCTAAGTTCAAGTTTGACACGATTCAAACGAGAACACATAAGACAATGCTTGACACGATTCAAACAAAGTCTAAGTTCAAGTTTGACACGATTCAAACGAGAACACATAAGACAATGCTTGACACGATTCAAACAAAGTCCAAGTTCAAGTTTGACACGATTCAAACAAGAACAGGTTCAAGTTTGACGCGATTCAAACAAGAACAGCTCTAAAAATCCTTTAAAGTTAAACTTCTTGGGGAACAGAAAAAGATTTTAAAGATTCAAACCTGGCGCACAGAGGTTAAGACCGAACAAGCACGACACCAAACAAACCGGGAATGTCTTTACCTCACTGGGGAAATAAAGACAGGCACAACAAAAGACCACAAGCAAAGCAGAGCACAAAGAAATGCAAAGATGCAAGGGGAATGCATATGCTTAGCTATATGCTAGAAAAGACGCGAACGATGCAAAACAGAAAAGAAGAAAAGGAAGCACAAGCCAACACCCCGAAATCCAAACATCAAGGATGACTAGGACAATCTTCTTTCCACTAGAGATGGTGGATCCAATGCCAAGAATAGTACTGCTAATCTTCTTGCACCAATTGATTCCAAAATATCTCAATTCCAGAGTAAACTTAGCTTATCTTTATGTTCTCTTTAGAAAATGCAACATTTTCGTTTTCAAAAATCAAGCGAAAATGCCTAAGAAATTTTGCAGAAATAAAGATGATAGCGTTTTAAACAAGAGATGATTCAATAGCTGATATTCATTGAAAAATGGTGACTTGCCAAATAGCAGAGTCCCATGAAATATTACAAATGCAACAAAATGGAAATTTATCAAAGGTTACATTGTATTCAATGACCAATAACTCTAATGACTAAGGACTCTAGCTGTAGCTAACTTGAGCTTCTCTGGGGATTCCCGGATATCACAGAGATGTCCTAGTCTCAAGCATAATACTTCCGCACCGAATCAGCATTCACAGGATGCGCGAGCTGTTCACCGTCCATAGTTGTAAGGAAAAGAGATCCTCCTGAAAACACTGTCTTGACTATGTATGGACCTTCATAATTAGGAGCCCATTTTCCTCGGGCGTCTCTTTGCGATGGCAGAATCTTCTTAAGTACCAACTCGCCCACTCGAAATTCACGAGTACGGACCTTTTTATCAAATGCTCTTTTCATCTTCTTCTGATACAACTGGCCATGACACATAGCCGTCAGGCGCTTCTCATCAATTAAGTTCAACTGATCATATCTCTCTTGAATCCACTCAGCTTCATCAAGCTTTGTTTCCATCAATATTCTCAACGAAGGTATTTCCACTTCTATAGGGAGGACAGCATCCATTCCATATACCAACGAAAAAAGGGTTGCCCCTGTTGATGTTCTGACAGACGTTCTATACCCATGTAGCACATATGGCAACATCTCATACCAATCCTTGTATGTTTTAACCATTTTCTGGAGAATTTTCTTGATATTCTTATTCGCAGCTTCAACCGCTCCGTTCATCTTTGGACGATACGGTGAGGAGTTATGGTGCTCAATCTTGAAATTGTCACACAGCTCCTTCATGGTTCTGTTATTCAAATTGGTCCCGTTGTCGGTTATGATTCTGCTTGGGATCCCATAACGACAAATGATGTTGTTCTTAATGAAACGAGCAACTACTTGCTTAGTTACATTTGCAAAAGAGGCGGCTTCCACCCACTTGGTAAAGTAATCTATAGCCACCAAAATGAATCGATGCCCATTAGACGCTTTAGGCTCAATTGCCCCAATCATATCAATGCCCCACATAGAGAACGGCCAGGGCGATGATAACACATTCAACAGCGTAGGAGGAACATGCATTTTGTCCGCGTAAATCTGGCATTTATGGCATTTCCTAGCATACTGGATGCAATCAGTCTCCATAGTCAACCAATAATATCCAGCCCTCAAGATCTTCTTAACCATGGCATGCCCACTGGCATGGGTGCCAAAAGCTCCTTCATGAATATCATGGATCAACAAGTCTGATTCTCTCTTATCGACACATCTTAACAAAACCATATCATGATTCCTTTTATATAGTACACCGTTGCTGATGAAGAACTTGGCTGACAATCTTCGCAGAGTCTTCTTATCAAGAGTGGAGGCGTTGGCCGGATATTCTTGATTCTTCAGGAAGTTTAAAATGTCATGAAACCAAGGTTTGCCATCTGATTCTTCTTCAATGACCTGGCAGTAGGCCGGCTCAGTCCTTCTTCCAATACTGATTACTGGATCTTCATCGATAAATCTGACTTGCCACATCGAAGCCAGTGTTGCCAAGGCATCAGCCACATGATTCTCAGTACGTGGCACATGGCGAAAAGTTATCTCATCAAAACACTTAATCAACTCCAAAGCATATGCCTGATAGGGAATAAGCTTCTCATCTTTTGTCTCCCACTCGCCTCTGATTTGATAAATGACCAGAGAGGAGTCACCCATAACCTCAAGAAAACAGATTCCAAGATCGATTGCAGCTTCCAGACCCAGAATGCATGCTTCATACTCAGCAATATTATTCGTACATCCAAAATCCAATCTGGCTGTAAAAGGGGTGTAGCCACCTTCAGGATTAATTATAACAACACCTACTCCATGCCCCTTGCAATTGGACGAACCGTCGAACATCATCTTCCATCTGTACTCAGCCCTGGGATCTTCTTCAGAACTTGGCTCTTCATCATCTTTCACTGCCATAATATCCTCGTCAGGGAAATCAAACTTGAGTGGTTCATAGTCTTCGACTGGTTGATCAGCAAGATATTCTGAAAGAATACTTCCTTTAATGGCCTTCTGAGCGACATACTGAATATCATACTCAGATAATAACATGTGCCAACGGGCAAGTCTGCCTGATTGAGCAGGTTTCTCAAAAATGTACTTTATCGGATCCATCTTGGAAATCAAAAGGGTAGTATGACAAATCAGATACTGCCTCAGGCGTTTGGAGGCCCATGCCAAAGCGCAACAAGTCTTTTCCAGTAATGAGTAGCGACTTTCGCTGTCTGCGAATTTCTTACTCAGATAATAAATTGCATGCTCTTTCCGGCCAGTCTCATCATGCTGCCCCAAAACACAGCCCATAGATTCTTCTAAAACAGTCAAATACATAAATAGGGGTCTTCCAGGAACTGGAGGAACCAAAATAGGAGGTTCTTGGAGATAACTTTTGAGCTTCTCGAAGGCCTGTTGACATTCAGCATTCCATTCTACTGGCTGATTCTTACGGAGTAGCTTGAAAATTGGTGCACATATCGGAGTCATGTTAGAGATGAACCGGGAGATGTAATTCAAACGGCCCAAAAATCCTCTGACTTGATATTCAGTTTGCGGAGCTGGCATTTCTTGAATTGCTCGTACTTTGTCTGGGTCCACTTCAATACCCTTCTGGCTGACGATGAAACCTAATAACTTCCCAGATCTGACCCCAAAGGTACACTTTGCAGGGTTCAGCCTCAACTGATATTTCCTAAGTCTCTTGAACAATTTCAGCAAATGATCTACATGTTCTTCTTCATTCTGAGATTTGGCTATCATATCGTCCACATACACCTCTATCTCTTTGTGGATCATATCGTGAAACAAAGTCACCATAGCCCTTTGGTATGTTGCCCCGGCGTTCTTTAGTCCAAAAGGCATAACCTTATAACAATAAGTCCCCCATGGAGTGATGAAGGTGGTTTTATCCATATCAGCTGGATCCATTCTAATCTGATTATAACCTGAAAAACCATCCATAAATGAGAACATGGCGAAACGGGTAGTGTTGTCTACCAACGTGTCGATATGTGGTAGAGGGAAATCATCCTTAGGACTAGCTTTGTTAAGATCCCTGTAGTCCACACACATTCGTACCTTTCCGTTCTTCTTCATAACAGGAACAATATTAGCTACCCACTCTGGGTACTTGGAGACTGCTAAAAATCCGGCATCCAATTGTCTCTTAACTTCATCTCGGATTTTGAGGGCCATGTCAGGATGACTTCTGCGAAGCTTTTGTTTTACTGGCGGGCACTCGGGCTTGAGCGGTAATTTATGAACCACAATATCTGTATCCAGTCCGGGCATATCTTGGTAAGACCAAGCAAACACATCCACATACTCTTCAAGTAGTGAAATCAACTGCTGTCTAATTTCTGGCTTCAGGGATGCCCCAATCTTAACTTCTTTCTTCTCTTTCTTAGAACCAAGAATGATGACATCCACCTGCTCTTCATGTGGCTGGAGGTCTGTATACTGATAGTCGCACATATCTGCTAACTCTTCGGGTACCTCAAAATCCTCCTCCTCAGCTTGATAGACAGGGGAGTCGAAATCAATGGTAATAGCAAGGTCATTGAATACAATGGGTTTATGATTCATGCTGCATAATAGAATGACTTATATTATTAAAGTGCACAACAGTTCACAAACATGCAAGATGAAGATGTTTTGTTCGAAAAGATTGCCATTTTTTAGAAACAGAATGCAGTAAAGCAAAAACAACAAGAATTTCAAAAAGAGTCATTTCATTGATTAACATTGAAAACGGAGGCCCGTACAAAATAATCCATTAGCTTTGGGCAAAACTAGGGAATGAAAACAATAAGTCAAAACAAGTTACTCTGGTTCCGGGTACACGGTTGGGATCTCTACAGCCTCCCAATTGCTCAAAGCACCCTCTTGGCGAAAAACCAGGGGATCAATGTCTTCTTCTTCTTCAGCGCTTCCGATGATTGCGTGGACCTGATGTCCACCCCTGACAAATATTTCCTGTACAGTCTTCGTCTTCGTCCTTCTCCTTATTCTTGAAGCAGTCTCATCTTCTGGAGTTGGTCTGTAACCCAACCCCTGGTGTCGGTCCCTCTTCTCAATCTCGATGATTTCGCCCCAACCTGCGGGCACGCCTTCCTGAAGGGCAGACTGGATACTCTTATACGAAGCAAAAGATGGATATTCGGGTACTACTGGCTTCTCATTGTCGACCATGACCGCATTAGCTATTTCCAAAGCTTGGAAAGAAGTCTCCAATGCATCCTCGTCAGCCTCAATGTAACGAAATGAGGACAGGTTACTGACCATCAAATCCTCCTCACCATGTATGATGACTAACTTTTCATCGGCCACGAACTTCATCTTCTGATGTAAGGTAGAGGTTACAGCACCGGCCTCGTGGATCTAAGGTCTTCCGACCAAACAGCTATAGGCAGGATTGATGTCCAGAATTTGAAATAGAATACTAAACTCCTGAGGTCCAATCAACACTGGGAGCTCAATTTCCCCCATAACAGATCTTCGCGAACCATCGAAGGCTTTAACAATTAACGATGTGGGTCTCATGACTCCTCCTTTGTATGCCAATTTATCAAGAGTTCTCTTCGGTAAAACATTTAGAGAAGATCCTGTATCCACGAGGACTCTAGCTAACGTGTCCTCCTGACATGTCATGGATATGTGTAGAGCAAGGTTGTGCTTCCGACCTGCTTAGGTTAACTCTTCATCACTGAAACTGAGTGTGTTGCAAGCGGTAATGTTAGCAACAATGTGATCAAACTGCCCGATGGTGATATCTTGAGCTACATGAGCCTGAGCCAAAACCTTCTGCAGTGCTGATCGGTGGGCTGGTGAATTAATTAACCGAGATAAAACATAAATCTTTGACGGGGTTTGATGGAGCTGATCCACAATCCTGTAGTCACTTCTTTTTATTATTCTAAGGAATTCTTCGTCATCCTCCTTGGAAATTACTTCTTTTCCTTTATCATTGGCGGGTACATGACTAACACCTTCTTTTCTAGACGTTTCCGTGTTCACAGGGGGACAGATCCTTCCACTCCTCATCATTCTCCCTGTTCCTACTATGTTAGACACGTTCTTCTCATCAGCCCCCACCTCTTTCCTTGGGACCGGTTCTTCTATCATGACCCCCACCTCTTTCCTTGGGATCATTTCTTCTTTCTTCCTTTCGCATGTAATGTCTTCATAAATCCACGGTACTGCCTTGGTTCCTCTGAACCTGAATGGGACTGGTTTTGGGAAGCTATATCGCATTGCGTGGTCAACAGGGGAAGCAACTTCAGATCTATTGAATCTTGGAACTATTTGTTTAAATATTGGACTCACAGTATTTGCCCCGGGATTGTTGAACACAGGGACTACTGACGTGCTTTCTTCATCAAGCGCTGGCATTCGCTTTGGCAGATTGAACACTGGTTCAATCACTGCTACTCTGCTTTCTTTTCTGAAAATTTGTAAGAAACCTTCGTCAATTAGTTACTGGATATCGTTCTGAATTAAACGGCATCCTTTATTACTAACATCACATTCTTTGCAAACATCATGGCAAGCTTTGACCTGTCCGACGCTAAACAGCTTGGCATGAAACGTTTTCAAGGGAGTTTTAATCTGTGCCGCGTCTGAGATCAATACCTCCTCACCCTCGTTTTCAACAGCATTAGTTGACCCATGAGTTGGCAAAGGATTGTTCTTTACATTTGGCGGGTTATTAGCAAAAGACAGAATGTTCTTTTCTATCAAACTTTTCACCAAATTCTTTAATGCCAAACACCCTTCTAAATCGTGGCCTACTCCCCCTTGATGGAAAGCGCATGTTGCATTAGGGTTATAGAACTGCATAGACTTCTCAGAGGGTGGGCCCAATGGCCTAGTAACAACTAACCCTTGTTCTACCAGAGAGGAATACAATGCTGTATACGTCATTGGTATGGGTGGAAAATTTGGCGTTGCTGCCTGTCTTCTTTGAGATGTGTTTTGCTGTGGCGCTGGCCGCCGCTGCTGTTGGTAATTCTGGTTCTGATTCCTTGGCCACTGCTGTTGATTTTGTGGCTGGGAAATAGGAGCCTGTTGCATTACTGGATGATTAAAGGTGGGCATAACAGATGCCACGTACGGTTGTTGTGGGAATTGCATAGCATAAACCGGCTGTTGGGGAAAACTGGGACCTGGCTGTGGTTGGAAAAGAGCTCGCTTCCAACTAGGACTCTGTTTCTTCCCTGTCATGACGGCATTAGTCTCGACTTCCTTTTTCTTATGAAAATTTCCTGGAGACCTCTTGACACCGGCACTAGTGGCACTGTTAGGTGAACTGGCCACCTTTCCACTTTTTAGGCCTGCCTCTACTTTTATACCAATTGCAATGATGTCCGAGAAATTGGCGCCGATGTTGCTAATCATTTTCTCATAGAATTCCGGTTTCACAATGTCTACAAACCAATCAGCTAGTTCTTTCTCGGTCAATGGTGGTTCAACTTGTGACGCAGTCTCTCTCCACCTCTGAGCATATTCTTTGAACGATCCAGTGTTCTTCTGAGTCATAGTCAAAAGTTGCCTATGATCAGGTGCCAAATCCAAGTTATACTTATAATGCTTTATGAAAATGTCCATAACATCTTGGAAACACTTAATCTGAGATTGGTCTAAGCTTAAATACCACTTTGCGGCAGCGCCTTTCAGGCTATCCTGGAAACAATGGATCATCAGCTTATCATTATCCATATATGCCGCCATTCTTCGGAGATACATGACCAAGTGTGCCTTAGGACACGTAGCGCCAGAGTACAATTCGAAGCTTTGTAATTTAAACTTTGGTGGAATTACTAAGTCAGTGACCAAGCACATATCCCTTAGGTCAGAACTGAAGACATTATCTCCCTCCATGGCCTTCAGCTTTCTCTGCATAATCTCCATATTAGCTCTTAATTTCTCATTACTGTCATCCCCTTCCATGGATATGTTATCATTAATAAAATGATGTTGATTTTGAAAAACGGGTTGAAACTGGGTCTGAACCACAGGTGGAGTATAAGTTGGGATAGCTTGTTGGTTTTCACCAAACAATGGTACAGCTTGTTGTGTAGATTGAGGGACTGTGGCTCGCATAAACTCAAATGGTATCCCTAGGGTAGTGTCCACAACAGGTATGCCTGGAGGCTCAACAGTTGTAGTGATGATTTCTGAGACTACAGTAGCCTGAGTATCCATTTTTTCTCGTATAACATGCAAAACCTCCATAATCTGCCCCATGCCCACTCTCAACTCATTGAGCTCGTCATTGACTTGATCCAAATTCTCACAATTATCAGACATATTCTCTCTTCAAGGTTGCGCCTGGATGTTGTAATGATGTAGGGAACTCGGGGTGATAGTTCAATGACAACAACAGCTGAAGAGGACAAAAGGGATAATGAGACACAGAAGAGATGCACATATACATGCAAAAATGCAGACGAGATGCACATGCAAGCTAAACCATCAAGAACTAAAAACGTTCGCAAACAATGTAAAATACAGGATTACTAAAAACATACTTTCCATTAAAAATAATATAAGAGTTTACAGAAATGAAATGTTACAAACATTGTCTGGATCTCATTAAAAGGAAATACAACTCTTTAAAATAGGATTACAACAACAGATTACAATTATGGAAAATAAGGCCCTTCGCCTTCCCTGATCCCTTTCATGATTTCTTTGATAAGTCGCTTGGTTTTGGCTTTCTCCAAAGTCAGCTCCCCTAACAGCTCCATCCATCTATGTTCAGCACTAGTGGATGCCTCATGATATGGAGTGGGCTTTCTCATGGTGAGTGAAATCCCTCGTGCCCATTTCTGATGAGCTTCAGTGACAGGACCGTTGGTGATCCAATTTTGGTAATTAATGAAAAGCCACGCTTCTCCCATCTTGAGTTTTTCTTCAAACCCTTCTCCGTATCCATAGTACATCAGCTCCAATTCTTCTGGTCTAGGCTCCTCCTCAATTGGATGACCCAACTGGCAACGTGCGAGCACAGGGTTATAGTTTATACAACCAAGTCGACCCATGAGTGGCACATTGGGATAGTCTCCACAGCTAACAATCATCACGGTTCCTTCAGGGTGTGCATCGTACCACTTGATGTCAGAATGCCTTAGTTCCATTAGTTTTCTGACCCAAAGAGCGTTGTCACTTACTTCCCAGAACGTTGGTGTAGTAGGTAAGTATGAAATGAACCACTTGTATAGTAATGGAGCACAGCAAACAATCACGCCCTTACTCCTCATAGTCTGCGTGGTGACCGAGAAGTACATGTCAGCCAGTAAAGTGGGAACAAGGTTCTGTCCCATAAAGATTCTGATTGCTTGGATGTCGACGAAATCTTTAACATTGGGAAATAGGAATAACCCATACACCAGTAAAGCAAACATTGACTCAAACATTGCAGAGTTCCCGCTTTCTTGAAAGTTGAGAGCTGTCTCAATTAGGAATTGGGCAGGTAGCCCCCGATACCCTTCCCTGGTGGTCATGTTTTCTCGGATGTGTCTCTTTCGGATCCCCAGGCCTACTGCAATCTCTTGATTAATGAATTCCTCTTCCACACCGGAAAAAGGGGGATAATGCTGAACGGGTAGTCCTAGCATATGTGAATATTCTTCTATGGTTGGGACCAACTGGAAGTTTGGAAAGATGAAACATCTGTATGCCGGATGATACCTCTGCACCAAGGTTTCTAGGAGTCCTTCTTTTACTTGCAACTTCATTAATGATAGCAGGTCCCCATATTTGTCAATAAAGCTCGGTGGATCTTCAATCCTCCCTCCGATCTCTATCAAATGCTCAACATCAGGGATCAGGAAGGTGACGGGCCAGTTTATGTTCTTAGCAGCGTCCATTTTCTACACAATCTGCAAAACAAAATTTAGTATCTTGACAGTTTAGCAAAACAATGCAACAAAAGATGCGACATGCAATGCAGATGCAAAGCTAATCTATCAAGAAACACAGAAGATTGCAAGGCTTTTGACAATGGTATTTCAAAAAGTTTTCTTCATTAAGCAAATTTGGCATTCATTACAATTGGACCAGAGTATTTTCATGCTCTTAGTACAAAGATGGGTTATCCCAAAACTGAAAATACAACAACAACAAATGAAAATAAATAACATGGGGAATCAGCAGCAAGCTCTTTAGAAGTTAGATCCGCTGGTAGATGTCTCATCTTCCTCATCCATTTCCCTCATCAATTTCTCAATGCGTCCCTTAATCCTTTTCTTCTCGAGTAACAATCCTGTCAGTGTATCCTCCAGTCCTTGTCTAATTCTGAGTGGCTTGTGAAGGGAATAGGGTCTCCTCATCACACTGGCTATCTCACGAGACCACTCCAGATGCGTCTCGTTGACAGAGCACTCCGCTTTCCACAACTGCTTATTGATCTGACACCAGGCTTGCTCAAGACACATCTTCATTTCGTAGCCGTCCCTTTCCCCATAATACATCATGTGCAAGTCTTCATTGACTAGGGGTTGTAATACCCCAAAATTTGCTCTCCCCTTTTGGCACCATAGTTTAGCATTATCATATATCATATCATATCCATCTCATTAGCATTGCATTGCATTTAACATAGAAAAATAAAGCATAGCATCCCTCTTACCATCACGGCATGTGATCAGGGGAAAGGTGGACAATCAAGGGATCATTCAAAGCACAAAAAGGTCAATCAAGTTGCCTCAAGGCAAGCCAAGAGTCTCTCATGTCTCATACCATCTCAATTGATCATCCAAAACCTCAAGGAAGTGAGATTCAATGGGAGATTGAAGCACTGCATCTTTCACTATGCAAGAGGTTCAAAAACTGAAGGAAAACCCTCAAAAGAGATAGCTCATTGATCCAAAATCATCCTCAAATGGTATATATCATCATCCTTTAAGAGGATACACAACATACTCTGAGGAATTTGAAATTGAAGACTGCACATTTTTCTCCTATGAGGTGGGCACCAAAACTAGGGTTTCCCATTAAATCAGGGAATCTTTGATTTTTTGGACAAAACTTGATGTCATGGTATTCTACATGTTCTTAAGTGTATGTGTATGGAAAATTGCCTCTCAATTGGTTTTAGAAGTGGTTCAATTGGAAGAAAGATCAAAAATCAGGAAATTTGGGGGCAAGTCAGATAATCAGAAGAAAAAGTCAACTCTTGACTTTTTGAGCCCAAAATCATGAAATTCATGTTACATATGTCCAATGTACAAAATTTGGTCAAGAAACTCCAAAGGAATCATGAAAAAATCAAGATGTGGAAAGTTGCCATTTTTGGATGAAGAAGGGTTACTAAATATAGCAAGTTTTGGCCATTTTGCATCAGAGTTTGAACCAAGGCCATTTAAATGTGAAGCATCAAATGAAAATTCCACTCGGCCACAACAAAAGATCTTGTTTTAAGCTTCAAATCCATGTGTAGAACATCTCCATTGGATAAAGATTGAGTGAGATATGATTGATCAAAGTTTGAGCAAAGTAGGTTCAAAACTAGGTCATGACCAAGGATTTTCAGGTCACGCGCACCTCATTTTCTCAAACAGTTGGTGGGAAAAATGTATGGATCAATTTCTCATGGTTAGAGGCCTCAAATGGAAAATCTTTCAACATCAAAGTTGTTCCTCTATGTGAGATCTTAAAAGTTGGTGTTTATCAATTTTTCATCTAACCAATGGATTGGGAGTTATGATGGTCCAAAGGCATGGTGATCGTGATTGAAACCCAGGCGCCATTTTTGCCTTGCCATGCTTCAAGTCACATGCTCATGAAGCCAGATTTGTGTCTTGATGTTTTGAGCTACTTTTCACCATTTTACACACTTCCATTTGATTTGTTTTCAACACCAAACATATTCTCCAATATCTCCTCTTTCAAATGAATCCAAAATCTCATCAAATTATGCACTAGTTAGAGAGAATTTCACTTGCAAACCACCTCATGTTGGCACTGGTGCATTGACAGTTTAGTGCATGATTTTGGTTCAGCCATCCCACAAACACTTCACGAATTTTATTTCCCCATTTAGTCAAGCATGTTACTTACACAATGCATACTATCACGTGCCATACATGGGAATAGAAAGAACAAACTTGCTTAGCAAGTTTCTGTCACAATAACCTCACCACCTCAGCTTCACTCTCATCCTCACCCCAACTGTTATGAGCTTGACCTCACCTTAACCCAGCCTTGGCTACTCGCCCCTAACTAACTTAACTCAGTTAGTTAGGGTGGACTCAGTTTAACCACCTTGACTCATTTAACTCAACTCACTCAACCCTGATTAGAGCTCACTATAAAACAAAATCACACACTCCAATTTCATTTTTCAGCTTGATTCTTCTCATTTCACTCAAAAACACTCTCTTCTTCTCTCTCAATCTCACCATTGAACTGATCCTCGAGCTTCACTTTGTTCCTCTCACTTCAGAATCTCTCTGATTCTCTCTCAATTTCTCAACACTGCAACTTGTTTTGAAGATTGGTTTCAACCTTTTCTCCATTGAATCATCATCAATTTCTACATCTCAGCCTTTATTTGGCCAAGTGAAGATTGTAGAAGAGACAAGACCTCTGGTTTTCTGAAGAACACTTCAAGGTTTCAAAACTTCAGGTACGAATCTCCACTATTATAGACTTAATGTGAAGTTGTTTTCAGGTTCTTGAAGCTTCTTATAAGCTCAAGAACTTGTCTGGCTAGTTGATAGGCCTTTTGAGGCATAGTTGAAAAGTTAGGGCAAATCTTCCTCTGTTCGATTCTCTCATCTCATGAACATCTTGTGCATTTTGTCTTTGGATTCGTGCTCTCCACTACTTCCTCTTCATTTTGGTGTATTGTTTGTGAGATTCTGGAAAACTTGAAGTTGCAGACGGTGGTGGTATGGCCGGAGAAGGTGACCGGAAGTCACCTCCGGCCGGTGACTGTAATTGCTAGGGTTTTGTCTTGTTTTAATCGTGTCCGTCCATTTTCTATGATCGTGAGGCTTGTATGATGACAGCATATTTAAATTCATGTGATCCTCACGTGCGTTTTTTCTGATTTCATTTAAACATTATGTGGTGTGGTGCATTGTATGTTGTGTGGTCATTCACATGTGCGCGTTGATGTTGTTTACTTTGACTTTCGTTTGACTATGACTTAATCTGATGGCTTAGAATGTATTGACTCTCGTTGACTGAAGTGCATGCTTGTTATTGTGTTATGCGCTTATTGGACTTAAATCTGATTGCTAATCACACCCTCACGCTTTCAAAGCCCAATCATCTGAACTGTTAGTTTACTATGTTTGCACCCCCTTTCACATTTACATGTCATTTTATTTTTTCCATCTTCATACACATTTGCTTTTTAATTTTTAAAAATACCAAACTTCATTATAAAATTCCACAAAAATTCATGAGCATCAATAAAACATTTATAAAATTTTTGGTGATTTTATTTTTTGATTTTATCACATTTTTTCCCCTGCTCCATAATTCTCTTTGAATTTTTTTGGTGTGCATGCTTAAAGTGATACATGATTTTGTTTAATTTTGTTCTTGATCATTAAAAATTGTCTTGATGCTCTTATTTTTGTATTGAGTCATTAACATCTTGAAGTATGTCATATGATTTTTATTTTATTTTTTTAGGTCTTGTTATGGCATGTTTGGTGTTCATTTTTGTGTTACTTTGTATGATGTGTATACTTGACCTAAGTGCATTGTTTGACATCATTTTGCCTTGGTTTCTTGCATGCTATTTTGATATGTGATTCATTTCTGGTTTGTGTACCTCAATACCATGTTTGAATAATTCTCATGAACTCATTTGACTTTTGTTTAAGACATTTCATTTGAAGCATGATAACATGTCATATCATTGTAATCTTTGTGCATGTTTACATGATTTCTTTTGTACATACTTGCATGATCATTTGCATATTTGGTGAACCATTCACTTGGAATTATAGGTCATTGATACATATTATATGTCATCCTTGCATGTTGACTTTCATTTGAACCTTGTGCACCTTTAACATGTTGTGTTTGTACTTGTGTTCTCTTTTGAACTTCCATTTCAATTCTACTTCTTCTATCACTTCTTAAATGTCTTGATGTTTACTTCATAAATACTTGTGAGATGTTGGTGAATCATTTTTTATTTCATTTCAATTCTGATCCTTAGATTACATGTTCCATTTATGCATGTTCTATCATTCCTTTTCATCTTTCATCTTCCTTTTCTTGTGGTAACATGTTCTAATGCCATGGATGATGTTTGTTGCTTGCTCACTTGGACTTACTTGATAATAATCATTTGTTTTCCATATGATGTACATTCTGGTTGTGACATTAGGATTTGGTTTCTCACCTAATTCTTTTGAGTTTTATGGTGCATTAAATGTTCTTTTACTTCTTATACTTCTTATACATGTTTACTAACCATGTAGGGGCTTTGGTAAGTTTCAATTGAGTGTGGATAAAGAATCCACATTCAAACTTCTTTCCTTTCATCTCTTTTACAATTCCATCTTGTGTTTTGTTAAGCACTTATGTGTTTTCTTTTAACAACTCATCACTTTCCCTTTTGAATTACAATTCATCTTCTACTTTAGAAGTGAATTGTTTAATTCATTCTTTCTTTAGACTTTAGGTTGAAACCTCACAAACCATTAGGATCACTCCCTTTAATTTTCAATTAGGATTGAGTCTTAGATCATATAGATTTTTACCTTTTCTCCTCTCTTGAGTCTCTCTTCTCATCTGAAAAGAAAATTCAAAATATTTAATAAAGGCAAGCATTTATTGCTTTTAGGCCTTTCATATAAAGAAAAGATTATAAGGGGTCTACTCTTATAATCTTAGAATGTGTAGCATATAGCCCATCTTGGGTCAATGTGTTAAACATTTGATCTTATATGAGGGACTTAAATGCAATACTTGTTGAAGGTACAAATAAATAAAAAACACTTTTTCATTTCATAATCAACAAAAACACTTAATAAATACAAGTATGCTAGTGTGTTTGAACCTTAATAATTGGAAATAGGTGTGAGGGTCTTCTTCACTCTTAGTGTGCTTTCTTACTCATTCCATCTTGGAATGTGAGAATGTATACATTCCAATGACTAAGATTTAGATACACTATCATATGCAAACAAATGAAAAAACTCTTAAAAGACAAAAAACAAACAATAACGTCTTTCCTTCGGGAATTCTTTTCTCACCTCACTCATTCTCGACGTACGAACGTGCTTCCTACTCGTTCTCTTGCAAGATGGTAACGCACTCGGACCAACGAGCCTGCAACACCTGAGCTAGAACGTTAGCCGTTCCCTAAAAAACACAAACAATCTTTCCCTTAGGTGAGGGGAACTACGTCGCTCTGATTCTCATGTTCCCGATGAGATACGTAGGCAGTGGGGTAGGGCCCATGCGAGCACTTCTTTTATTTTCCCTACATTTGTTTTTCTCCTTTCTCTCTTTCAGTTCCTTCTCAGTATTCTTTTCTATCACCCTTTGATTGAAGCAAGCAAGCGTGGATCCCATCGGGTACGATGGACGTGAGGGGGTGCTAATACCTTCCTCTCGCGTAACCGACTCCCGAATCCAGTTCTCTTGGTCGCAAGACCATGCTTTTTCCTTCCTGCAGGTTTATGCAGTGTTTCCTTTCCCTCTCTTGGGATAAATACACATTGCTGGCGAATCTGTTCGGTGCCACTTTCGCGTTTGTACTTGGATGAAAATCCCGGGAGCGACAGCTGACAACTCTGTTGGGGAAGTATTGACCTATTGCTGGTCCATCCTAAGCGAGTCAATCCTAGCGCTTGTCTGTTTTTCTTTCATTGGGTGTTTACTTTTTTTTTGTTGTATTTACTGTTGTACTATATTGCTATTTATTGTATTGTTGCTTTACTGTACTTTACTGTATTTATCGCATTTACTGCATTACATATCATTATTGTGCTGGACTGTGCTGTTGTTTTCTGTTTGGCGAGCGGGATGTTCTGAGAGATAAGCCCACTACCAAGGCTTGAGTACACACATAGGTATTAGAGTGGATAGTCATGGCGCTTGCGTGGTGGTGACCACGTATTGTTGTTCATGAGACCCACAACCAGACGAGGTTCTATCAGGAGCTTTCTGCTACTGCATGTTATGCAGGCCAGTAGTTATTCTCTTGAGGAACTGTCGACTCTGGTGACCATTCCCGAGGACTCAGTTGCGGCACTCCTCCCGAGTTATGACAGTGGCAAACCACATTCTGTGGCAAACCCATTGCACATTCTCGATCCGAGGACCCAATGCTGGGAACTTGCTATAGGTTGTCCCTTTTGAAAGAGAATCAGTGGAGGCACTCCTCGATTGGCGATAGTACTGTACCCCGAGGGATGAATGTACTATTGCTTCTCGACCTCAGTGCCAGAAGCTGAGGACCTTTCGTTTTGGAGAATCAGTTGAGGCCTCCTCGATTGATGATGATGCCAAACCAGAAATGGTGAAAGTATCATCATGTCTCGACCTAAGAGCCCGGGATACTGAACATCCTAGTACCCACATGTGAGAAGGGCGGGTTGTTTACAAGTTTGCAGGAAACCATAACCTCCTACATACCCGGTTTTCTATCATCGTCGCTCACAAGGAAGTTTCATCCTATTGTATTCAGATGGTCTTTATCTATGGTTCTATATTGTTCTCAGAGCTACACTGACACCGTGCACGGTCCAGCACAGACACCTGATTACCTGATCACATTGCCCTTTGCATTGCATTATCATATCCTAACATACATGTTTATTCATTTCCAGGGGCATATATTACCCTTGATTCCAGTCATCAGGTCCCTGCAAAGATGAACACTAAAGAGAGGAAGAATATCATCAGCTATAAGTTCCTTACGCCTACTTTGGGCCCTATTGTTATGCTGAAGAGAATGGCGAGCCCTGCAGTACGAGAAGCTTTTGAAGAGAAATATGGGTGGATTTTATTTATGGTCCGTAATGTCAGTGATTATGAAGCCAGAGGTCTCCATACGTTGATGCAGTTCTATGATCCGCCTCTGAGATGTTTTGTATTTCCAGACTATGTGTTGGTTCCTACCTTGGAGGAGTATTCCAACATGTTGGGGATTGCTATCAAGGAGGAGCCCCCTTTCTTTGGATCGGTGGGGGATCTTGACTTTGGAAAGGTGGCTAGTGCTCTTTATTTGAGCAAATCAGAGTTAGACGCCAATGTCTCCAATAAAGGAAAGATTCGTGGTTACAAGCTGGAATATCTGATTAAGAAGGCCCAGGAAGTATCTAAAGGCGAGAATTGGCTTGTTTTTAATGCTTTGCTAGCCCTTTGTATATACGGCATAGTGTTGTTTCCCAACGAGCCGGATTTCATTGATACGGACGCCATACGGATATTCATGATGAAGAACCCGGTGCCAACGCTACTGGGAGATCTTCACTACTCTTTGTACAACCGAAACGAAAAGAAAAAAGGAGGGATAATTCGTTGCTGTTCACCTTTGTTCTATAAGTGGTTTGCAGGCCGCTTACCACAATCAGGGGCTTTTGTGGATTCCAAAGATTCTCTAGAGTGGAAACAGCGTTTAATGGGATTGGTGGCCAAGGACATCGTATGGGTAGATCATGGACTGATTGGCAAGAATATTATCCACAGCTGTGGTAAGTTCCCTAACGTTCCACTGATAGGAAGAATGGGTGGAATTAACTACAATCCTTCTTTGGCCATTCGGCAATTTGGGTATGCCCTGACAGGTCCGCCTATTAAGAGAGATGTGGAGGAGTCCCTCTATTTTCATACATCAGATGGTTGGGAAGCAGCACAGAAAGCTTCTGAAAGCTGGGGTAGCATACTGAAAAAGGGGAAAGTTACTCTAGGCAAGCCTAACAACCGGGTTTATCCAGCATATGAAGAGTGGGTGAAGAAAAGAGTTAAAGATTTTCTCTTGCCTTTTGGTAAGGCACCCCTTTTGTATCCGGAGAATGAGAAAGCAAGAAACACTGCTACTGTGGAAGAAGTTGACAAGTTGCAAGCCTTGGTGAAAAAGCTTCAAGGAGAGAATTCTGAGTTGAGTAGATGTCTTCAGAATGCTCTACATGCCAACAAAGAACTGGAACGGAAGGCCCAAGATGCTGAAAGAGTCCTAGCAGCAAAAGAAAAGGATTTTGCCGAAAGAGCGCAACATTTCCGAAAGATTAGTAAAGGTGCTGATGATGCTACTCAAGCCCACAAGCAGACCAAACAGGCATTAGCGCAGACCAAAGAAAAGATAACAAAGTTTCAGCACGCTTAGGACGAAGTCAGGATAGAGAATGCTGAATTACAGGAACAGTTGAAGATTAAGGACGAAGAGCTTAAAAAGGCACATGAGCAGAGGAGAAAGTATCGGGAAAGCCTCGGTAAGAGCCAAGAGCAGTTAGAGGAAGCTAGAGGTGAGCTGAGGAATACCAAGAAAGAGCTTGAAGAGGTCGTGATAGAAAAGGAGATACTCAAGACGCAAGCCGGCATAAAGAGACATAAAGGAGTGTGTGATGACGAGGCTCTGATGCTGCATATGGGTTCTTTAACTGAAGCTCTTGAGAAAAGGGATGTCTTGATCAAAGAAATGATTGAGAAGCCGAATCACCAGCGTACTCGCATACTCTTTAAGGAGATCAAATACACCAGTGATAAGCTGAAAGATGTAGAATTATCAGACTGATGTTTTTCGTAGTCTTTTGTCAATGGTTACCATCAGGCTTGTTGATGGATCCATCTTTTTTCTTGTATTTGCTGATGAACCTCTCTTGAATGTACTTGAGTATTTTGTTGAATGAGTATGAGTAGTCTTATTTAGAATTATTCCTTATCAGATAGCTGCACACAAGCACATGACCACGACACGTCTCTTTATATCATGATATCTGGTCTTCAGATTTCCGTGGTTAAGATTGGAATCAGGGTGTGAGCCACCTCGGAAATGATAAACATGGCATTTGCATTTGCATGGCATATCATTTTTTGCATTGCAGGTTTTCTTTTTTGCAGGCGCCTGCTAACCTTTATTTGGTTTTCAGACACGATAGCCGATACCCCGGTTCACTGATACTCTACCCGACGCAACCAAGCAAGAGTCATGGAGCAAGTTCAGACAGAGTTAGCTGATTTGAGGGGAAGGATGGAACAGTTCATGAACCTCATGCAGGGGATTGCTCAAGGACAGCAGGAGCTGAGGACTGGTCAAGAAAACATGAGGATTGGACAAGAAGCTATGAGAACCACTATCTAGAGGCTAGAAACTGAAATCCCAAATCGCAATGTGCGCACTCCTCCTGTTGGCACAATCCCTGCTGGTGGGGCACATCTGGGATTTGATAACAACGAGGATGGTCAGGAGGACCAGTTCACTGCATTCAACAATGACATGGGTTTCTACAATGACGACCGGAAGTATGAAGGGCTGGATGAAAGACTCAAGGCTATTGAGAGCCAAAATCCTCTTGGAATTGATGTAGAAGACATGGGTCTCGTGCAGGGTGTGCGAATTCCTCCCAAGTTCAAGCTTCCTACACTGGATAAGTACAACGGTAGTACATGTCCCAAAACCCATTTGCAAGCTTACAATTGCAAGATTGTCGCTTACACCGAGGACCAAAAGCTCTGGATGTACTTTTTCCAGGATAGCTTGTCAGGCGCTTCCCTGGAATGGTACATTAAGCTGGACAGAGTTCATATAAGGAATTGGAAAGATTTGTGCGCTGCTTTTCTGAAGCAGTATCAATATAATATGGACATGGCACCTAATCGTACTCAATTGCAGAGCATGACTCAGGATAACAAGGAGGGCTTTAAGCAGTACGCACAGAGATGGAGAGAATTGGCTGCCCAAGTTCAACCACCTTTGGGTGATCGTGAGATGGCTGATATGTTCATGAGCACACTTCAAGGGGCGTATCTGGATAGACTTGCTGCATGTCCTTCCACGGGGTTTGCCGACATCGTCGTTGCTGGGGAACGAATAGAAATTCTACTGAAATTGGGCAAGATTCAAGATGTTGCTTCAAGTTCGAAGAAACCCTTTGCCAATGGACCAAGGAAAAGAGAAGGGGAGTCCAGCGTTGTGTATAGAGGAGGGGGCAGAGGAAGGAATCAGTCCTATCATCAGGTGGATGCGGTAACCATTCCGGTTCTAGCTGGACAGCAAACGCCAGATCAGCAAGGTAGACCCCGATTTCAGAACAATAGACAAAGGGACCGTAAGTTTGATCCCTTGCCTATGACATATGCTGCTTTGTTACCACAACTGCTCAAAGAGAAGTTGGTTGAACTTCGGACTATGAAGCCGCTGGATTCCAGAAAATTGCCTCAAGGTTACGATGCTAATGCTCGATGTGAATATCATTCTGGTGCGCCAGGTCATTCAATAGAAAAGTGCTGGGCCTTTCAACATAAGGTTCAAGATCTGATCGACGCAAAAGCTATCAACTTCTCTAGGCCGCCGAATGTTCGTGACAATCCAATGCCTCATCATGGAGGTGCAGGCACAAATGCCATTTTTGATGGCGAGAAGTTGAATTTGATTACTGATGTTAAATTGGTGAAGACTCCGATGTTGATTGTAAAAGAACGTTTGTTAAAAGGAAAGGTATTTCCTGGATGCGCCTCTGATTGCGAGGATTGTTCAAAGCAGGTTAACGGCTGCAGTAAGTTGAGAGTTGGACTGCAGGATCTTATGGATGAGGGAAGTCTTCAGTTTGATAAAGTAGAGAAAGAACAGGATGTTTCTGCCGTTACCATTTACTATAATCCAGTCGAGATACAGGTGCCTGTTGAGGAGCCTGTCGCTATCATCGTGCCCGAGAGGCCGAGACCAGTTACGATTATAGTTCCTGAATCGGCTGCTTATGTGTCTAATAGGGCAGTTCCGTGGCAGTATGGAACTCATACTCGTCAAGGAGGAAGTCGGCAGAAGGCAGAGGCTGTTGGTACTAGCATTGAGAATGTCAGTGGACCAAGTGGTTTTACTAGGAGCGGTCGACTGTTTGCTCCCCAGACTCTAAGGAATGATAAAGAGGCTGAAGCCGCTGCAAGAGCAAAAGGAAAACAGGTTGTTGATGACAAGGTTCCTGCTCAGGAAGAGGACCCTAAAGTCAATTTTGATAATGATGTTGAAGAATTTATGAGGGTTATCAAAAAGAGTGATTACAAGATCATTGACCAACTTAATCAGACACCCTCTAAAATTTCGATATTATCCCTGTTAATGAGTTCAGATGCACACCGGGCTGCTTTGTTGAAAGTTCTGAATATGGCATACGTTCCCCATGAGATTACAGTGAATCAGTTGGAGGGAGTAATTTCTAATGTGAATGTGAGCCACGGGTTGGGATTTACGAACAGGGATTTGACACCGGACGGACGTAACCACAACAAAGCACTGCACATCACACTTGAATGCAAAGGAGCAGTTTTGTCGCATGTGCTGGTTGACACAGGTTCTTCCTTAAATGTGTTACCCAAAAAAACCCTGATGAAAATCGAAGTCGATGGATTGGTTCTGAGACCCAGCGATCTGATTGTGAGAGCTTTCGATGGATCCCAAAGATCGGTGTTTGGGGAGGTTGAGCTACCAATACAGGTTGGTCCACAGATATTCAAGACGATCTTTCATGTTATGGACATTCAGCCTGCTTATTGCTGTTTGTTGGGCCGACCGTGGATTCACGCAGCAGGCGCAGTTACCTCCACACTTCATCAGAAGCTCAAGTATGTGTTCGAGGGTCAAGTGGTTACTGTTTGCGGAGAGGAAGATATATTCGTGAGTCATCTATCCACTTTCAAATATGTGGAAATGGATGGAGAAATTCATGAAACTTTGTGCCAATCTTTTGAAGCCCTGAATATCAATAACTTACCAGAGTCTACTTCAGCAGCAGTAGTGTCGAATGTGCCAGGTGGGCCGAGTGCATCAATTGCGTCATACAAGCAGGCCAGAGAAGTGGTCGAAAGCGGGAATGCCCAGGGTTGGGGTAAAGATATTGACGTGTTTGTGAAAGAAGATAAGTTTGGCATTGGATACCAGCCGGGCCGGACGCCAGTTCCCCGATTCCGTGGGCCAATCAGTTTCAACAGTGGAGGAATTATCAACCCCAATCAGTCATGCTCAGCAATAGAAGATGGCGCTGAAAGCTCAGATTATCTGGACAGATTGGTATATGCACTGGCTCCAGGCGAGGCGTTGCAAAATTGGTTTAGTGAAGAAATCGTTCATGTTGTTCACCATTCAGAGTAATAATTCTTGTCTTTCATAATGCATGAAATCCCACGCTCTGCCCAAGGTGTGAGGATCCATTTGTAGGGCCACCATATTTTCTCATATAATGTTCAAATATCAATAAAAGGACGTTTTTGTTTACAAATTTGTGTTCCTTTACTCTTTCTTTATTTTATTTTTGCACAAAGAAAATTAAAAATGATAATGCACTTTCTTTTCTTTTGTTTTCAAGCAAAAAATAATCTAAAATAAAGCATAAACCCAATCATGCAGACTGGATTCTGTGGATTTCTCTGAAAATGATTCTGTTATGCCCACGTATGATTTCGACAATCCGATCTATCAAGCTGAGGAAGAAAGTGATGAAGACTATGAACTCCCGGAAGAGTTGGCTAGGTTGTTGAAACAGGAAGAGAAGACCATTCAGCCTCATCAGGAAGCTCTTGAGATCATCAATATTGGGTCAGAGGAAAGCAAGAAAGAGATCAAGATCGGTGCAAGTCTGCGGGCTGATGTAAAGCAGGAGTTGATAGTCATGCTACGTGAATACGTTGACATCTTTGCTTGGTCATATCAAGATATGTCGGGTTTAGATATAGACATAGTTGTGCATAGACTACCATTGAAAGAGGATTGTCCACCGGTCAAGCAGAAACTGCGCAGAACGAAACCAGAAATGGCTTTGAAGATCATGGAAGAAGTACAGAAACAGTTGGACGCAGTTTTTCTGGCAGTAACCAATTATCCTCCCTGGGTGGCCAATATAGTACCGGTGCCGAAGAAAGATGGCAAAGTCAGAATGTGTGTGCATTACAGAGATCTCAACAGGGCGAGCCCTAAAGATGATTTTCCACTCCCTCATATTGATGTGCTGGTTGATAATACCGCTCAGTTTTCAGTGTTCTCATTTATGGATGGATTCTCTGGGTACAATCAAATAAAGATGGCGCCTGAAGACATGGAGAAGACGACATTCATTACCCCGTGGGGTACCTTCTGTTACAAAGTAATGCCTTTTGGGTTGAAGAATGCAGGGGCAACTTATCAAAGAGCAATGGTGACGTTATTCCACGATCTAATTCATAAAGAGATCGAGTGCTATGTGGATGACATGATTGCTAAATCAAAGACAGAAGAGGAACATCTGATCAACTTGAAGAAGTTGTTTGAGAGGCTGAGGAAATTCAGGTTAAGACTGAATCCTAACAAGTGTACTTTCGGCGTGCGGTCCGAAAAATTGCTTGGTTTCATTGTCAGTGAAAAGGGGATAGAGGTTGATCCTGCTAAGGTGAAAGCTATACAAGATATGCTTGTACCAAGGACTGAGAAAGAAGTTTGCGGCTTTCTAGGAAGATTGAACTACATTTCAAGGTTCATATCGCACCTAACTGCCACTTGCGAACCGATATTCAAAATGCTACGAAAAAATCAAACGGTCAGGTGGAATGATGATTGTCAAAATGCCTTCGATAAAATAAAAAGATATTTGCAGGAACCTCCAATCCTGATACCTCCAGTTCAAGGGAGACCACTGATTATGTACTTGACAGTGCTCGAAGGATCCATGGGTTGTGTTCTCGGTCAACACGACGAGACAGGTAGGAAAGAACATGCTATCTACTACCTGAGCAAGAAATTTACAGATTGTGAATCGCGTTATTCAATGCTTGAGAAGATATGCTGTGCACTCGCATGGGCCGCCAAGCGATTGAGATAATACATGCTTACACATACAACCCTGTTGATCTCAAAGTTGGATCCGGTCAAGTATATTTTTGAGAAACCAGCACTTACAGGCAGAGTTGGAAGGTGGCAGATGGTACTGACAGAGTACGATATTCAATTTACTTCGCAAAAGGCAATCAAAGGAAGTATACTATCAGATTATCTTGCGCAACAGCCTCTCGATGATTACCAGCCCATGAGATTTGATTTCCCTGATGAGGACATCATGTTTCTCAAAGCGAAAGACTGCGAGGAACCACTTCTGGAGGAGGGGCCTGACCCTGAATCCAAATGGAGTTTGATGTTTGATGGGGCAGTTAATATGAATGGGTGCGGAGTTGGTGCAGTCCTTATTACGCCAGAAGGTGTTCACATGCCCTTCACTGCCCGAGTAACTTTCGGGTGTACCAACAATGAAGCAGAATACGAAGCTTGCATACTAGGGATCGAGGAAGCTATTGATTTACGAATCAAGACCCTCGATATCTTTGGTGATTCAGCACTGGTAATCAATCAAGTAAAGGGAACTTGGCACACACACCAGTAGAATTTGATTCCGTATAGAGATTATATGAGGAGATTGCTGACATTCTTTACAACTGTCAAGTTGTACCATGTTCCCCGAGATGAGAATAAGTTTGCAGATGCCTTGGCCACTATCTCTTCGATGATCAAAGTGCATGGTTGGAACTTTGTGCCCAGGATTGATGTATCTCGTCTTGATAGGCCTGCTTTTGTGTTTGAGGTTGATGTAGTGTCTGACGATAAGCCTTGGTACCATGACATCAAATGCTTCTTAAAAAATCAAGAATACCCGCCTGGGGCATCTTCCAATGACAAGAAGACATTAAGAAGGCTAGCTGGTAGTTTCTTCTTGAACAAAGATGGCGTGCTGTATAAAAGGAATTTTGACACGGTTCTGCTCAGATGTGTGGATAGACACGAGGTAGACCTGTTGATGATTGAAGTGCACGAAGGATCTTTCGGTACCCATGCCGGAGGACATGCGATGGCAAAGAAATTATTGAGATTAGGGTATTATTGGCTGACCATGGAGTCAGATTGCTGCAAGTATGCCCGCAAGTGTCACAAATGCCAGATCTATGCAGACAAAGTGCATGTTCCTCCCAATCCGTTGAGTATCATGTCCTCTCCGTGGCCATTTGCAATGTGGGGCATTGATATGATCGGGAAAATTGAGCCTACTGCTTCAAACGGCCATCATTTCATCTTGGTCGCCATTGATTACTTCACTAAATGGGTTGAAGCAGCATCTTATGCCAATGTCACTAAGCAAGTAGTGGCTCGTTTCTTGAAAAGGGACATCATTTGTCGATATGGAGTGCCCGAAAGAATCATTACCGATAATGGTTCTAATTTGAATAATAAGATGATGGCTGAACTATGCCGGGACGTCAAAATTGAGCACCACAATTCTTCTCAGTACCGCCCGAAGATGAATGGCGCGGTTGAAGCGGCCAACAAAAATATCAAGAAGATTGTGCAGAAGATGGTTATCACGTACAAAGATTGGCATGAGATGTTACCACTGGCTTTGCATGGGTATCGAACATCAGTCCGCACGTCCACTGGGGCAACACCATACTCGCTTGTATATGGTATGGAGGCAGTTCTACCGATAGAAGTGGAGATTCCCTCTCTCTGAGTATTGATGGATGTTAAGCTAGATGAAGCTGAATGGGTACGAGCCAGATTTGATCAGCTGAGCCTTATTGAGGAGAAGCGATTAGCAGCGGTATGCCATGGCCAGCTATACCAGCGCAGAATGAAGAGGGCATTCGATCAAAAGGTTCGACCTCAAGTCTACAAGGTCGGGGATGTGGTAATCAAGAGAATACTTCCTCCGAGTACAGATCACAGGGGCAAATGGACTCCTAACTATGAAGGTCCATTCGTGGTTAAAAAGGTTTTCTTAGGTGGAGCCTTGTTGCTGACAACCATGGATGGTGAAGATTTTCCATCCCCTGTTAATTCAGATGCAGTTAAAAAATACTTCGTATAAAGAGACCCGCTGGATAAAAAAAAATAATAATCCAGGCAAAAAAGGGCATCTCGGCGAACCAAAAACAGAATAAAGGTTCGGGCAAAAATTAGGGATATAATTGAAAAGAATTGTACACCCGGTAAGTTGAAAACCCGAAAGGGCAACTTAGGCAAAAATGGGTATCCCGGTGGATTGAAAACCTGAAAAGGCGATCCACACAAAAGAGGGATTAAAGCGAACAACTGCAGTCTGAGTTAATCTGTACATTTTCTACTCTTCAGCAAACTGGCAAAATTCCAAAGGAGAAATTGGTCCAATCATGAGCTTCTGAAGGCAAAGATAATCAGGAGAGTTGGAGTACATACTGGCTATAACAGAATCAGAAATCAGTTGGAATCCAATTTCCGCATTATCATTAGGATAGATTTCTTTTCTCAATTTTATGGCAATCGCCTCTTTTAGGGGTTTGCTTCTGATTGTAAATTCGCCAATTTTTGGCATTTCATCAATAAAGTTGAATATTCAGTCACGGGCTTTTATTTTCATTTTACTGTTTTGTTTACAAAAACGTCCGATTTTTTATAATAAAACGTTACTTTGAAAATATCTTGGCTTTGCAAAAACATGCACAAAGACAATTGAAATTACTTTTGCTTGTTGGACAACCTTGGATGATGGACCCAAAACCAAAAGACCACACAATATCCTGGGGCATGTGCATATTCTTTTTCTGTTGCAGGTAATGAGCACGATCGATCCAAACAGCATGATCGTAACCACGAGCAGATATTTGCTATGACTTGATACTGTTGTATCTTATTAAGTCGATTCTTCCATTCAAGAGTTCCCACTAAGTTTCGTGACGGCAACGGTGTTCGAAGATGGATTTCTTCTGTGTTGATAACGGTTATTAATGCAGTGAATACTCCAGGTTGACAACAAGTGCCAATCCTCCAGTACCTTACAGACGATGTGAAAGGTAGTTCAAGGCAGAGTGTTTGTCTAAGAGTTTGAAAACGCTTGGTTTTCTATAAAATCCTCCTAAGAGACGAAACTTTTAGTACTAACATCCCTTGTGGAGTTTACTCTTGGCAGGATGTACTAGCAAGTGGTAGTATCATGTCTCCCGCAGGTTTCGGCATGGGAAATTTGTCAAAGAATAATCCCCAGCGGAGTTATTGACCATCCCATGCATGGGGCATGTTATCTGTTATCTCCCCAGTAAAAGATATGCCCGATCTATAATCCCCAGTAGAGTTTGAGGACATTTGGTCTTCTGTAAAATCCTCTTAAAAGGGAATTCCCCAGCCGGAGACGTTTTAAAGCAGTTTTCTCCAGCAGAGTGTGTTCTAAACTCATTATCCCCAGCGGAGTCGTCAAAGGGAAAGTTCGCCCAACATGGGGCATTGTGACATTTACCCTAAGCTCGACAGTCATCTTCCTCAGCAGATTACCGAAGAATTGCTTTGGGTTTCCCTAACATATCTCTAGGGAATCTTTCTCAGTATATTGCAATGGGTTGTCTTTCAACCCAGAAATGGATATCCCCCGCAAAGCAGCCTTGATCCCCGGCAAGATCATATCTTTGGTAATGATATCCCCACAGAGTTCAGCATTGAATCTTGTCCGCTATACTCCCCAGCCGAGTCGCGGTAATTTCCCCAACTTGGTCTATAGGGATCAACGGAATCTCTTTTTCAGCAAAGTGTCAGCATATGATATTACCCAGCAGGTGGTGTAATTCTCAGCATAGCTCAGTTACAATCCAAAGTCCAATTTATTTTTGGCATACAGTTTGTTCATATTATTCCAGCCTGTGGGATAGTATGGCAGATGGTTGTTCCAGCCAGTGGGATGATCATTATATGCAGTTTGTTCATATTATTCCAGCCTGTGGGATAGTATGGAAGATGGTTGTTCCAGCCAGTGGGATGATCATTATATACAGTTTATTCATATTATTCCAGCCTGTGGGATAGTATGGCAGATGGTTGTTCCAGCCAGTGGGATGATCATTATATGCAGTTTGTTCATATTATTCCAGCCTATGGGATATTATGGAAGATGGTTGTTCCAGCCAGTGGGATGATCATTATATACAGTTTGTTCATATTATTCCAGCATGTGGGATAGTATGGCAGATGGTTGTTCCAGCCAGTGGGATGATCATTATATGCAGTTTGTTCATATTATTCCAGCCTATGGGATAGTATGGAAGATGGTTGTTCTAGTCAGTGGGATGATCATTATATACAGTTTGTTCATATTATTCCAGCCTGTGGGATAGTATGGCAGATGGTTGTTCCAGCCAGTGGGATGATCATTATATGCAGTTTGTTTATATTATTCCAGCCTGTTAGATAGTATGGAAGATGGTTGTTCCAGCCAGTGGGATGGTCATTATATACAGTTTGTTCATATTATTCCAGCCTGTGGGATAGTATGGCAGATGGTTGTTCCAGCCAGTGGGATGATCATTATATGCAGTTTGTTCATATTATTCCAGCCTGTGGGATAGTATGGAAGATGGTTGTTCCAGCCAGTGGGATGATCATTATATACAGTTTGTTCATATTATTCCAGCCTGTGGAATATTATGGAAGATGGTTGTTCTAGCCAGTGGGATGATCATTATATACAGTTTGTTCATATTATTCCAGCCTGTGGGATAATATTGCAGGTGGTTGTCCCAGCAGGTGGGATGATCATCTGACAAAGTTTCCAGAGCCGGTTTGGTAAGCATCAAAGTCCAAGTTTAATTTGGCAAAGCTGCAAAAGTCTATCCGAGGATGGCAATTTTGAGATTCCAAAGCCTGTTTGGTAATCATTGAAGTCCAACGACAGATTGGCAAAAATCCAGCACGAACTGGTAAAAGTCCATTGTTTAGAATGGCAGAGCAGCTAAAGTCCATCAGCAGTGTGGCTAGCCAGTAGTCGTCTGGCGTCGTACAAAAGACATTATTAAAGTCCACCAGCAGTGTGGCAAGCCAGTAGTCGTCTGGCGTCGTACAAAAGACATTATTAAAGTCCACCAGCAGTGTGGCAAGCCAGTAGTCGTCTGGCGTCGTACAAAAGACATTATTAAAGTCCACCAGCAGTGTGGCAAGCCAGTAGTCGTCTGGCGTCGTTCAAAAAGACATTTCTAAAGTCCATCAACAGTATGGCAAGCTAGTAGTCGCCTGGCGTCGTTCAAAAGACAGATCTCTCCGATGACGTTCATTTGCCGATTCAATCTAGAAGTCTCGTTGGGTTTATATCCCTTTTCTTCTTCATCACCCAGAGCAAATTTTTGGTTATATTTGGTATTCAATCACTATATACCTTGAAAGTCTGAAAGCAATCACTTTCAGGCGTTCAGGTCTACAGCGTTTGAATAGGGGCTGCTGTAATACCCCAAAATTTGCTCTCCCCTTTTGGCACCATAGTTTAGCATTATCATATATCATATCATATCCATCTCATTAGCATTGCATTGCATTTAACATAGAAAAATAAAGCATAGCATCCCTCTTACCATCAGGGCATGTGATCAGGGGAAAGGTGGACAATCAAGGGATCATTCAAAGCACAAAAAGGTCAATCAAGTTGCCTCAAGGCAAGCCAAGAGTCTCTCATGTCTCATACCATCTCAATTGATCATCCAAAACCTCAAGGAAGTGAGATTCAATGGGAGATTGAAGCACGACATCTTTCACTATGCAAGAGGTTCAAAAACTGAAGGAAACCCCTCAAAAGAGATAGCTCATTGATCCAAAATCATCCTCAAATGGTATATCTCATCATCCTTTAAGAGGATACACAACATACTCTGAGGAATTTGAAATTGAAGACTGCACATTTTTCTCCTAGGAGGTGGGCACCAAAACTAGGGTTTCCCATTAAATCAGGGAATCTTTGATTTTTTGGACAAAACTTGATGTCATGGTATTCTACATGTTCTTAAGTGTATGTGTATGTAAAATTGCCTCTCAATTGGTTTTAGAAGTGGTTCAATTGGAAGAAAGATAAAAAATCAGGAAATTTGGGGGCAAGTCAGATAATCAGAAGAAAAAGTCAACTCTTGACTTTTTGAGCCCAAAATCATGAAATTCATGTTACATATGTCCAATGTACAAAATTTGGTCAAGAAACTCCAAAGGAATCATGAAAAAATCAAGATGTGGAAAGTTGCCATTTTTGGATGAAGAAGGGTTACTAAATATAGCAAGTTTTGGCCATTTTGCATCAGAGTTTGAACCAAGGCCATTTAAATGTGAAGCATCAAATGAAAATTCCACTCGGCCACAACAAAAGATCTTGTTTTAAGCTTCAAATCCATGTGTAGAACATCTCCATTGGATAAAGATTGAGTGAGATATGATTGATCAAAGTTTGAGCAAAGTAGGTTCAAAACTAGGTCATGACCAAGGATTTTCAGGTCACGCGCACCTCATTTTCTCAAACAGTTGGTGGGAAAAATGTATGGATCAATTTCTCATGGTTAGAGGCCTCAAATGGAAAATCTTTCAACATCAAAGTTGTTCCTCTATGTGAGATCTTAAAAGTTGGTGTTTATCAATTTTTCATCTAATCAATGGATTGGGAGTTATGATGGTCCAAAGGCATGGTGATCGTGACTGAAACCCAGGCGCCATTTTTGCCTTGCCATGCTTCAAGTCACATGCTCATGAAGCCAGATTTGTGTCTTGATGTTTTGAGCTACTTTTCACCATTTTACACACTTCCATTTGATTTGTTTTCAACACCAAACATATTCTCCAATATCTCCTCTTTCAAATGAATCCAAAATCTCATCAAATTATGCACTAGTTAGAGAGAATTTCACTTGCAAACCACCTCATGTTGGCACTGGTGCATTGACAGTTTAGTGCATGATTTTGGTTCAGCCATCCCACAAACACTTCACGAATTTTATTTCCCCATTTAGTCAAGCATATGTTACTTACACAATGCATACTATCACGTGCCATACATGGGAATAGAAAGAACAAACTTGCTTAGCAAGTTTCTGTCACAATAACCTCACCACCTCAGCTTCACTCTCATCCTCACCCCAACTGTTATGAGCTTGACCTCACATTAACCCAGCCTTGGCTACTCGCCCCTAACTAACTTGACTCAGTTAGTTAGGGTGGACTCAGTTTAACCACCTTGACTCATTTAACTCAACTCACTCAACCCTGATTAGAGCTCACTATAAAACAAAATCACACACTCCAATTTCATTTTTCAGCTTGATTCTTCTCATTTCACTCAAAAACACTCTCTTCTTCTCTCTCAGTCTCACCATTGAACTGATCCTCGAGCTTCACTTTGTTCCTCTCACTTCAGAATCTATCTGATTCTCTCTCAATTTCTCAACACTGCAACTTGTTTTGAAGATTGGTTTCAACCTTTTCTCCATTGAATCATCATCAATTTCTACATCTCAGCCTTTATTTGGCCAAGTGAAGATTGTAGAAGAGACAAGACCTCTGGTTTTCTGAAGAACACTTCAAGGTTTCAAAACTTCAGGTACGAATCTCCACTATTATAGACTTAATGTGAAGTTGTTTTCAGGTTCTTGAAGCTTCTTATAAGCTCAAGAACTTGTCTGGCTAGTTGATAGGCCTTTTGAGGCATAGTTGAAAAGTTAGGGCAAATCTTCCTCTGTTCGATTCTCTCATCTCATGAACATCTTGTGCATTTTGTCTTTGGATTCGTGCTCTCCACTACTTCCTCTTCATTTTGGTGTATTGTTTGTGAGATTCTGGAAAACTTGAAGTTGCAGACGGTGGTGGTATGGCCGGAGAAGGTGACCGGAAGTCACCTCCGGCCAGTGACTGTAATTGCTAGGGTTTTGTCTTGTTTTAATCGTGTCCGTCCATTTTCTATGATCGTGAGGCTTGTATGATGACACCACATTAAAATTCATGTGATCCTCACGTGCATTTTTTCTGATTTCATTTAAACATTATTCGGTGTGGTGCATTGTATGTTGTGTGGTCATTCACATGTGCGCGTTGATGTTGTTTACTTTGACTTTCGTTTGACTATGACTTAATCTGATGGCTTGGAATGTATTGACTCTCGTTGACTGAAGTGCATGCTTGTTATTGTGTTATGCGCTTATTGGACTTAAATCTGATTGCTAATCACACCCTCACGCTTTCAAAGCCCAATCATCTGAACTGTTAGTTTACTATGTTTGCACCCCCTTTCACATTTACATGTCATTTTATTTTTTCCATCTTCATACACGTTTGCTTTTTAATTTTTAAAAATACCAAACTTCATTATAAAATTCCACAAAAATTTATGAACATCAATAAAACATTTATAAAATTTTTGGTGATTTTATTTTTTGATTTTATCACCTTTTTGCCCCTGCTCCATAATTCTCTTTGAATTTTTTTGGTGTGCATACTTAAAGTGATACATGATTTTGTTTAATTTTGTTCTTGATCATTAAAAATTGTCTTGATGCTCTTCTTTTTGTATTGAGTCATTAACATCTTGAAGTATGTCATATGATTTTTATTTTATTTTTTTAGGTCTTGTTATGGCATGTTTGGTGTTCATTTTTGTGTTACTTTGTATGATGTGTATACTTGACCTAAGTGCATTGTTTGACATCATTTTGCCTTGGTTTCTTGCATGCTATTTTGATATGTGATTCATTTCTGGTTTGTGTACCTCAATACCATGTTTTAATAATTCTCATGAACTCATTTGACTTTTGTTTAAGACATTTCATTTGAAGCATGATAACATGTCATATCATTGTAATCTTTGTGCATGTTTACATGATTTCTTTTGTACATACTTGCATGATCATTTGCATATTTGGTGAACCATTCACTTGGAATTATAGGTCATTGATACATATTATATGTCATCCTTGCATGTTGACTTTCATTTGAACCTTGTGCACCTTTAACATGTTGTGTTTGTACTTGTGTTCTCTTTTGAACTTCCATTTCAATTCTACTTCTTCTATCACTTCTTAAATGTCTTGATGTTTACTTCATAAATACTTGTGAGATGTTGGTGAATCATTTTTTATTTCATTTCAATTCTGATCCTTAGATTACATGTTCCATTTATGCATGTTCTATCATTCCTTTTCATCTTTCATCTTCCTTTTCTTGTGGTAACATGTTCCAATGCCATGGATGATGTTTGTTGCTTGCTCACTTGGACTTGCTTGATAATAATCATTTGTTTTCCATATGATGTACATTCTGGTTGTGACATTAGGATTTGGTTTCTCACTTAATTCTTTTGAGTTTTATGGTGCATTAAATGTTCTTTTACTTCTTATACTTCTTATACATGTTTACTAACCATGTAGGGGCTTTGGTAAGTTTCAATTGAGTGTGGATAAAGAATCCACATTCAAACTTCTTTCCTTTCATCTCTTTTACAATTCCATCTTGTGTTTTGTTAAGCACTTATGTGTTTTCTTTTAACAACTCATCACTTTCCCTTTTGTATTACAATTCATCTTCTACTTTAGAAGTGAATTATTTAATTCATTCTTTCTTTAGACTTTAGGTTGAAACCTCACAAACCATTAGGATCACTCCCTTTAATTTTCAATTAGGATTGAGTCTTAGATCATATAGATTTTTACCTTTTCTCCTCTCTTGAGTCTCTCTTCTCATCTTAAAAGAAAATTCAAAATATTTAATAAAGGCAAGCATTTATTGCTTTTAGGCCTTTCATATAAAGAAAAGATTATAAGGGGTCTACTCTTATAATCTTAGTAGCCCATCTTGGGTCAATGTGTTAAACATTTGATCTTGTATGAGGGACTTAAATGCAATACTTGTTGAAGGTACAAATAAATAAAAAACACTTTTTCATTTCATAATCAACAAAAACACTTAATAAATACAAGTATGCTAGTGTGTTTGAACCTTAATAATTGGAAATAGGTGTGAGGGTCTTCTTCACTCTTAGTGTGCTTTCTTACTCATTTCATCTTGGAATGTGAGAATGTATACATTCCAATGACTAAGATTTAGATACACTATCATATGCAAACAAATGAAAAAACTCTTAAAAGATAAAAAACAAACAATAACGTCTTTCCTTCGGGAATTATTTTCTCACCTCACTCATTCTCGACGTACGAACGTGCTTCCTACTCGTTCTCTTGCAAGATGGTAACGCACTCGGACCAGCGAGCCTGCAACACCTGAGCTAGAACGTTAGTCGTTCCCTAAAAAACACAAACAATCTTTCCCTTAGGTGAGGGGAACTACGTCGCTCTGATTCTCATGTTCCCGATGAGATACGTAGGCAGTGGGGTAGGGCCCATGCGAGCACTTCTTTTATTTTCCCTACATTTGTTTTTCTCCTTTCTCTCTTTCAGTTCCTTCTCAGTATTCTTTTCTATCACCCTTTGATTGAAGCAAGCAAGCGTGGATCCCATCGGGTACGATGGACGTGAGGGGGTGCTAATACCTTCCTCTCGCGTAACCGACTCCCGAATCCAGTTCTCTTGGTCGCAAGACCATGTTTTTTCCTTCCTTCAGGTTTATGCAGTGTTTCCTTTCCCTCTCTTGGGATAAATACACATTGTTGGCGACTCTGTTCGGTGCCACTTTCGCGTTTGTACTTGGATGAAAATCCCGGGAGCGACAGGGGTCCCTTCCCCATATGACCCAATTGTCGACGGGCGAGTACGGGGTTGTAGTTAATGCAGCTGTTTCTTCCCATAAGGGGTACATTAGGGCAATCCCCACAGCTGGTAATTACGACAATCCCCTCTTCCGTTGGGTTATGCCTTTTAACATCAGTGTGCTTCAAACTCATTAGTTTTTCAATCCAGACCTGGCAATGTTCTACCTCCTAGAAAGCAGGGGTTTTTGGCAAGTAGGCTGTGAACCACTTATATAAAAGGGGTATGCAGCACACAATTTGTCCACATCCTTTATTGTATTTGGTTTGAACCGCGTGGTACATATCAGCCAACAAGGTAGGGACTGGGTTATGGATTCTGAAAATTTGTATTGCTTGAGTATCAACAAACTGCTTCGCACCTGGAAACAGCACCAACCCATAGATCATTAAGGCCAGTGTTGCCTCATACAGATCCTCCTTTCCTCTGTTCTTGAAGTACATTGCTTTCTCAAACAAGAATAGTGAAGGTAATCCAAATCGTCCCTCCTGGACAACTAAATTTTCCTGGATATCAGCAAATCTGATTCCGGTAATCATTGCGATATCCCTAGCTGATGGTATTAATTCCAAACCAGAGAAAATTGGGGCATCGTTGACTGGGATCCCAATTATAGCAGAGAATTCCTCGAGGGTTGGAACCAATTGGAACTCAGGGAATAAAAAGCAACGGTAATTGGGGTGCTACAATTGCACCAGCACCTCCAATGGTCCCTCAGTCACCGGAACCCTCAGTAGTTGTGAGAGATCTCCATATTTGGCAGCAAATCTTGAAGGATCCTCAATCCTATCACACATCCAGATCAGTTGTTGAAGTTCCGGGAGCTCGAAGTAATAAGGCCAAACTTGCTTCTTAGATTCCATATCAACAAAGTCTGCAAAAATATCATTGGTTTCTTGATAGTTAGCAAAAATGTTGATGCAATGCAGAATGATGGTTGTGATTCAAGAGAACTCAATATTGTATCTTTGCAAATTTTAAGGAACATTTTTCTTAGAGGAAAACTCATTTCATTGATAATAAGAATTTGAATTACAACATAAGGCAAATGCATCTTCAAAACCCAAAATAGAATATAAAGTAAACTAGGTCCTAAGCCATCAATCAATCTTCTCCCCTTAATCTCAGGGCGAGCTTTTGGTTCTCCTTCTGTAGCCTTTCGTTCTCGTCCATAAGCTCAACCAACCGTGACTTCCATGGTTCGAGCGGAGATGATGTGCTGGAGAATAAGTCCTCTTGCATCTTCCTTCTTTTGACAGATTCTTCTTTCTTCCTCCTGAGACCCTTCTGCAATTCATTCATCTCAAAGTTAAGGATCTGATACTTGTTCATCCAAGCATTCCTTTCTCGCTCTGCTTGAGCCAACCGAATCTTTAATTCATCTTCATTGCTAGTGAAATAAAGAACAGGATCTCTGGGAGCTAATGGGATGGGATCATGACGATCATAGGGTATCTGCAACTCAATAGCCCTCTTTTGCACCCATTGAGTGTAAGATTCTGAAGCCAAACACTCGGGTAGACCCAAAGCAGATATACCTCTGGTGTGAACATGTCGCCAAGCGTGAGCCATCTTCTCCTTAAGTACAGGGTCCTTACCCTCTTCAAAGAACAAACCCTCCAAGTAAATGTTATTAGGTTTAGCTCCCATAGAATAACCAAGTTGACGACAAGCCAAAGCAGGATTGTAGCTTATGCCTCCTTTTGTGCTAAGAAGTGGTACATTAGCAAATCCTCTACAGCTAACAATCATATCCTTTCCTTTGAGCGATGGGTGGTACCACTCGAGATCGGTGTTGGTGAGAGACATGATCTTCTCTGGCCAAAGAAGTCCATCCTGGAGATCCCAAAAGGTCTTAGAACGGGGTAAATGGGAAATATACCACCTATACAACAGCGTGGCACAACATGTTACCATCCCTCCCCTATGAGCAGTCCTCAAGTGCATTGAGTGGTAGGCGTCTGCAAGTAGGGTTGGAACTGGATTTCCAATGATGAAGATCTTGATTGCATTCATATCCACAAAGTTCTCGATGTTGGGGAACAAGAACAAACCATAAATAAGCAGGGCCATAACAGCTTCAAAATCCACCATATTATTCATGTTGGCATACTGACGGGCCTTCTCCATTAAAAACTTGGCAGTGAATCCAAAAAGTCCTCCCTTGACGATCAAGTTAGCCTTAACTTCTGACAATTTAAGATGAGCCGCTTCTGCAATTTCCTTTTCCTTAGGCGTCCTTTCCAACCCAGAGTAAGGTGGGTTTGGAGTGACAGGAATTCCAACTAGAATGGCATACTCCTCGAGCGTAGGCATTAACTGATAATCCGGAAAAGTGAAACAATGATACATGGGGTCATAAAATTGTATGAGAGTAGGGAGCAATCCGTCTACCATCTTGGTCTTCATCAGAGAGAAAATCTTCCCATATTTGTCTTGAAATGTTGTTGATTCATTGATTGGCTTACCCAGATTCTTCAGATCTTCTAATTTTGAACTAATGAAGGTGTATTTCTTTGTTTTCCTTTTTTCGAAATCCATCCTCTAAAGTTTGTAAAACAACACTGAGTTTCTTGAATACACAATGCATATGATGCAAGGATGAATGCAACAAACACACATAGACAGGTAAGCACAAAGAACACAGAGCAACCTAGGTTAAAGGTCACGAGCATGGAGTCAAAGGTCTACCCATCCCAAAGGTATGTACTATGGTTTTCACCTGCAAGACAAGGTTCTAAAAAGTTCCCAGAGTCGACAACCCATCTTTCGGATTTTATCGACTTTCCAATTGCTTGGTGATCAATAAAATCCTCAAGAGAGTCTCATCTGAGTGTAGTATCGCGTAGCAACCATTTGGGATTGCTCCCTCACAGTCCTCGCACTACGTCCTAAACAGGCCAAGTGAGGTAAAGGGTAACTAAAGGTCATCAGTATCTCTGGCTCCTAGGTCGCAAGTAGTAATGCATTCACGATTGCTCGTTCAACATATACCACTTTTGAGAGGGCCTCAACTGAGTGTGGACTTCAAGTTCCCTCCTTTGGGATTTCTCCCTCGAAGTTCCCTTGACTATGTCCACGATTCCTAAACATATGTGTTCTCTCAAGTCCGGGTTAGGACTTATCTCACTCATTGATATCATGTCAACCCAAACCAAACAGGATAATATCAAACATATAACAAATATACAAACATACAAGCAGATATGTCATACAAGCAATCATACAAGTAGATAAGCAAACATGAATAACATAAAACAAAGTAGGCTTAACCCTCTTAGGAAAGGACCAGCATAGGTCTAACTGTTTCCCCAGTGAAGTCGCCATTTCTGTTGCGGTGAAAATCGGATAACAAATTATTAATTAATTTGCATCAGTTTCTTTTACAACCGACTTTGATTTATCCAAAGGAAAGGTTCAAGATCGTTAGAAAAACCTAAAGGGGAGAGATCTAAGGTTCGGGGGTTGATTATACAAAGGGAAGGTATTAGCACCCTAAGTATCTGTAGTACTCTACAGGAACCTCTTGTTAAATGTTATCTTATGTTTGCTGAAGGTTCTATGCTAAAGGTTAGTTAGCGGGAGAGGTGATAAATTCATTATGATGAATATCACTAAGAGTTAAGGAACTCTCTCCTAATGCTAGTTGTAATTTCTATGGCTCTGATGAGGCCAAGAAATAAGGTTTCTTCCTAAGAGGTTACTTAGGTTAAGATGGGGGCCATGACTTTAGAAGTCAACACATTTTACCTTCCTTTGGAATGAGGGGAAAACCATGGATAATAATAATAAATAAAACATGGTAGAGGATAGGACATTGATATAATAGATAAAACAACATAAGCATGAGGATGACAATATGTTTATGACAAAGATATGAATAGGGTGAACATGATTAAAAGAGTATATCAATATGCTTCAATCTTTAGGAAGACAAACATATAGGAATGATATACGAGAACAAAATCAATATGCTTCAATCTTTAGGAAGACAAACATAGAGAAGGTGATGATAATTAAAGAAGGATAATATTCATATAAAAGTCAAGCATATGGCCAATCAACATGGATACGATGTTTTAAGAATTAAACAAGTCAATTTAATAACATAATATGTCAAGAAAAATACTCATAGTTGATATTAATATTTGAACAACAATTGATAATTAATTGGCATGGCAATTAGGATTAGCAATTATAGTACACAAGGTAATTAAAAATTACACATGGATAATTAAACATTAACATTTAACCACATATTAAAAATCTCAAAATTAAGACATGAATTGATAATTCAAAAATTAATAACATGGTTTAAAAAACAAAAAGATATTAATGCAATTTGATATTAAAATGAGAGTTAACAATGCATTTGAGATATAACAATTAGCACAATTTGGAATTTAATCACACAATCTAAGATGCAATTAATAATTAAGATTAAGAGCTAACAACACAATTAACCATTAATTAATAAAATATATTACACATTAATTAATTTCATAAGATTAGACAACAAACAAAATAAAATAAGAAAAAGATTTAAATACGCAGGGAGGGTGTATAAGCAAATTTGTTCAGTTAAAAAAACAAAAAGAAAATAATTTTTGGGCCAGACAGGGGGTGCTAAAAGGAATGGGGCGCAAGGCCCAGGAGAAAAGACAAGGCAGGCGAACAAAATAAATAAAAGACCAAAAGGTTGATCCGCAGGATCGAACCTTGGTCATTGGGGTGAAAGGGTATTGCAAGGCGTATGGTGAACCGTTGGGACGGCTATACATCCGTTAATTATCACACATGAATTAATATATAAGCCAAATTAATGCGATGAAAATGTAATAACAACAAACACGCGCAGTATGGTTCATTGCAGTGTGTGGCATGTGATAGTGTGTTAACGTGACGGTCTATCAATGCATAACGAGACAAAATAACAAGCCAAAATCCAATCAGTAACACACGTGGAAATGGCAAAGCATGCATTTATTAAAACTGTAACACATATAAAAGCCAAGAAATAACCAAATACGCATGCAGTCATGGGAATCAATATTGCTCACGTACGAACGTATGGAAGCAGAGAAACATGCACAACAGACACTGTTATCAAGTTAAACGAAAACATCAACATGAACAAACAACTTCACTACACCCTAACTCAAACAAGATCTAACCAATTCATATGAAATAAAAGATCAACATGAAGCATCTCCCAAGTAGAATATGATGCTGCTCATGACTGAACAAGATAATTACTAAAAATAAAGCAGTGAGCTAATCAGAACCATGGTCCAAGATAGAAATCAGTTAAGAAAAGATAAAACCAACTTTGTTCAGATATAAACCAAGTATATTATCAAATAAATACCTAACTTACTGCTCTTAGACAATGACATGAACAAGTTTGAACCAAAAGCAAGCCAACATACACGTAAGATGAAAAGCCAAACAGGACTCCTACATACGATACTATATGGCAGTGTAATAACAAAATGATTTAAATCAATAATCATTGCACCATGGAATAATTTATAAAGATGATACAGACCAATATCAAGTATACAAGGATGTATCAAACCAACATGTATTGCCAACACACCACGCAACTCAAAATACAAGCAGCAGCAAACAAGATCATACCATAGAGATCAAGCAATGTATGTTACAAACAGAGGCCACAATAGTGTTCAAAGATCATGCACATGTAGATTCAATTTAGAGGTATAAAAAAAAGATGGTATTATGTTTATCATGTCAACATGGAATTTTCTCTAACTTGAACCAAAAACAACATAAGGTCCTAACAACATAAAAGCTTGATATCATGGACTCCTTTAAAACAGAAGCAGTATATATTGAGCATAGTGGCATGAACATCTTTAACCACACAAGTCGTATAAATGTCCCAACCAACATGCTTAACACGAGCATTCATGATGAAAACGAATAAAGTGTTAGGGCAACATTCACACGTGATAATAAACACTGATAACTACTACACCTTGTCACATACTCTTAACAAGTTGAAATCAATGCTTTTAATAAAAATAAATATATCCTACATACTAATATATCACAAACAGCATACAACGCTATGACAACCTCATAAAGCTCCAGACACATATACAACTTCACAATACAGTACGTGCACTTCAACTCAAAAAAAAACTCTACAGCATGCAAAAGACTAACATATATCATGCTCGTAATTACATTATGGCATCAATCCAAAATAAAAGAAACAACCAATGAACATGGTAACACGAACTCCTTGGCCACACGAACCTGTAACCAAGCTAGCCAACATGCTTAACAGAACAAATTTATACGGGAAGTGATTAATCTATATAGGGCAGCCCTAGAGTTTTTCAAAACAACTTATCATGATGCTACAACAACGAGATACATGCCAAGCATTTCAAACATTAAAACAACAAAGATGATGATCTAACATGGGTGTAATAAGCATGGTAAAAAAAAGAGTTTCAGGCTTACCTCTTCTCCACGTGAGTTGCAAGAGCTCTATCCTTTTCCTCCCAGCCAAACTCTTGTGCTTTCAGCAGACGAACTTAAAGTATTTTCAGTGTTGTTGTTGATGATTGTTGTGTAAAATGAAGGAGAGGGAGGTTCCTTTTATAGTGAACCAAGCTGGTCCAAGAGGGTGTATGTCCAATGTGTCAAGAGTTTGTTTTGGAGAGAAAGATATCGTGGAAAGGATGTGGAGATATGGCTGGATTATTCTGAGCACATAGAGCCACGTGAATCCTCTTTTAGTACCAATAACTCAGAAAAAGTATGCTTTTGGCTCATGTCTTTTGGTCCAAGGATGTACACGATGGATACATTTTAAGGTAGCTTGCAAAGGTAACAAAGAGTACAAAAGCAACAACATTTGCAGCAGGTTTTGAGGGTGAAAAGATGTTGGAAAAGGTAGTAGCAGGTCTGCAACTTGTGTACTTGAAGGGGGGAAACGAAATTCAAAATGAAAAAATGGTGTTCTTGGTGCAACAACCATTTTCGTGTGACCATGTTGTAAAAATCATATCTCACAAGTTAACGATTCATTTTCCATGCTATTATGCTCAAATGATAGCTCTTGTATGATACTACAAGTTTGATGTTGAAAAATTGTTGAGATAAAGCCTTGAAGTGGTAGAAAAGTGGCTCACAAAACGTGTCCTCAAAACTGTCTAAAAGAACTTAGAAAAAATTCTAAGTGTTGGATTTTGACAATTTCAAGTGCTCTTCTTAAAGAATTCATATCTTGAGAACGGTTTATCCTCTTGAGACATGCCACATATGGTTGGAAAGCTCTCAACAAGCTCTACAACTTTCATTTGGGACTCAAGACCTGAATCCAAATGGAAAGAGGTGAAAAGAGGCGCCAAAGTTGTGGAAAAAAGTGATGAAACATGCTGAAAATTCTTCTAAGTGTTGGTCAAAATGCCTTGTAAGCTCCATAACTCAAAATCCAAGCATTTTTAGACAAAACTTCATATTGAAACAATTGAAGATCTTGGAAAGAGATTTCCAAAGAGCTTTGAACCACTTCAATTGGATGTGTAGTTTAGGAGTTATGGTCCTTTCAAAATAGGCTATTAGGGGAAAAATCTCACAAATGACACATTCTTTGGTCAAAACCCTACTTCCCTTGCAAGAAACCTCATGAAACTTGATATGAATACTTTGTATACTCCATGAGACAACATATGATGATTAGAACCAATAATTCTTCATTTGACCCAAAATTCCAAAAGATTAGGGCTTCAGTCAAACCCTAAATTTGACTGTGAATGCACTGGGGTTATATCTTGTGAACTTGCTTCTTCCTTCTCATCCAAAGGTCTTAGGAGACTCTTGAGGATGCTGATAACCCAATGGAACCAAGAATTAGGGCTCAGGAGTCCATCTTGATGAAGATCAAAGCTGTTGACTGACAAGTGCCACAGAAACCCTAGTTTGGAGGCACAGTGGGGTTGAGGCTCAAACTTCTCTTGTTGAGGATGTATAGACCTTGAATTCTTGTTGGATGATGTCTTTGAATGTAGATGACTTCATATGGTGAGTGAACCACACAAAACTTGACTTGATAGAGCCAATTCCTTAATGACTTCTTCAGAGCAAACCCTAATTCCACAATCCTTGCACTAGATGTCCTCTGGTTAACTTAACTTGCTTCAAAGCACTTGTGAAGCTTCATGATGATAGGTGAACCTAATTTGAACACAAAGAAACAAACTACAAGATATGGGTTAGCTCAAACAATGCAAAGATGCTCCTAAGATGCACAAAAGCTGGATGACATCTAAGGGTAAAAATTTAGGGTACAACACAGTGCATATAAACATTTAAGAGTGGATATGAATGGATTAATTCAAGGAAAACATACTCATTGCATTAATATCATCATAAAACAGACAAGTCTTGCATACATACGATGCTTTAACAATAAAAAACTACAAATGAAAATGCAGTAAAGAAGCTGAAGGTTGCCATTGCTGAGGAAGCTTAATCCTGCCTGGACGTACTTGTAGACTGGGTGTTCATTTGAGAGAGGAGGCTTCCGTTGATGTACATATCATCTTTAGTGAATACAATGATCTCTGAGTCTACCAGGTCTTGCACCTTGTGCCTGAACACGTTGCAGTTTTCAATTGAATGTCCTTGTGTGTCTGAGTGATACTCACATCTGGCATCCTGATCATAATCAGGAGGGATAGGGTCAGGAACAGGCTTGGCATCCCTTAGCTGAATCAGAGAGTTCTTGAGCAGACGAGCAAGGACATCACCGTGAGGGATAGGGAGTGGATCGAAACTTCTCGCAGGCCTTCTTGGTCCAAACAGCCTCTGTTGCTGATAATCCTGTTGTTGAGGCTGACTTAGGTATTTGTCTGGCTCAGGAGCTTTCCCCCTTAGACTTAATCGAGGAGTAGGTAGCAATTGCGGGCGTGGGGTCTGCAAGAAATGCCCCTGGCTTGATGTAGCTTTGGGAAAGGCAACAGGGACATCCACTTCTTTTTCAATAGCTAGAGTAGGACTACCATGTATACTTACGCCGCTCGGCTCGAATTCAATTGCCTTCGAGTCTATCAGATCCTGGACAACATGCTGAAACGCCCTACAATCTTCCACATTATGCCCCGGTGCACCAGAGTGAAAATCACAGTGAGCTCTTGCATCATAACCTGGTGGGGGAGTTCCAGAGGGAGGAGCCAAGGTCCTTTTCCGTACCAGTTGCAACCGAAGGAGGTGCTGGAATAACTGAGAATATGGCACTGGTGGAGCCTCAAAATGCCTATTCCGCTTAGGCGTAGATTGTGGCGGGCGCGGAGCACGATTCTGTCGTTGTTGAGGTACAGCCGGGATAGTCACAGTAGCAATCTGCTCACCCTTCTTGAACGCCGGGGGAGAGACAATTCCAGTCGCAGCTTCAGGCATGAGGGTATTACTTTTGCTTATCACACCTCTCACAATTTCCATAACCAGACTCATTTGAGTCTTTAGTTGGTTGACCTCTTCTTTCAGCACCTGCTGCTCTTGCATGAGGGTTTGCATGTTCCCCATAAACCGCTCCATCTGGCCCCGCATTTCCCTCAACTCAGCTTGGATTCGTTCCATGATTCTCTTCTGATTTGGTCTGGTAGAATACATGTGAATGTGTTGATCTGCAATCCTGAGATTAGAACAAGATAAGAATTCCGGAGATAAACACCTGTCATGCAAAATGAATATGCAAAATGATTATGTAGATGCAAATGGACATGTTTGAAAATTCACAAGGCAATCCACCCCTTGATTCCGGTTTAATAACAAGATATAATGGAAGTTCTGCTCATATATTAAGAAAACCAGAGAAAAGCCGAATGTCAACAATCACAAATCTGAGATAACACGTCTGAATACAAAAACCCTAGGGCCCAACCAACAAGCCTGGTGGTGATCCACATTTAATGAAAGAAGACAGAAAACTAAGGCATGTCATCAAAGTTTACAAGAGTCAATCCTCCCCATCCACCATGCTTTCTGCACCAGTCTTGAACTTCCTTGAACAACTTTCTGGTATCGGGGTGCTTCGGTCTCTGAATCAGTCCTTGAATAAGAAGGTCTCTCCTGTGTATGATCCCATCCAAGTATCGGCAATGTAACTCCCAAGCGTCTTCTTTAGTAGCACCATCTGTGCTAGGACCTTCATGTCTAGATCTCTTCACTTCAGCTTGGACCTTCAGTTCCTCTATGGAGGCTATAGCTTCATTGAGTTGGTCTTGGACTGCTTATCTCTTGAATATCCCTGATAAGATCTCAGCATCCTTCTTCTTGAGCGTCGACTTCAACTGATCAATCTTAGCTAGGTAAGCGTCTTCCTTTCTTTTATTCTCAGCCATGGCAGTCTCTTGGTGATCATTGAACCTGTGAATCTTTAACAAAGCCTTGCCTAATTCCTCCTCCTTAGACCTGAGAACATTACTGATACCATCCAAAGCTTGTTTCATTCTTTCTCTGGATGCGACCATGTCAGCAAGCTCTTTTTCTGCTTTAGCAAAGAGCTCCATCTTTTACTTAGCAGTATGAACAGCTTCACCCCGCTCATGCTTCCACTGATAGATCTCTCTCTTTAGCTCACTATTTTCCTCCCGCAACCTTTCCTTTTCAGCCCATAATTTGTCACACTTCTCTATCTCAACCGTGGTAGGAGACTCGATCACCAAGGGATACAAAGGTGGTTCCACCGGGAATGGAAGAAGCTCCTCTTCTGCTCTCTTCTTGATCCACTCTTTATAGGGAGGAAAAGCCCGGTTATTACACTTTCCGAATGACATTTTACCCTTCTTGGTTACCTGTTTCCAAGCATTCACAACCTTTTTCATCATCTCCTGATCCTTAATACCAATGAAGAATAAGGACTCTTTGATGTCTCTTTCATCCGGTGGACCTCTCAAAGGATAACCAAATTGTCTGATAGCTAGGGAGGGATTGTAGTTAATTCCACCTTTCCTCCCTATCAAGGGAACATTAGGGAAATCTCCGCATGTGCAAATGATCTCCATTCCTAGCAAGTCACGATTAATCCAAACGATGTTATCAGCAGTCAAGCCCATAACCCTCTTAGACCACTTCAGAGAATCTTTTGTATCAATGAAAGCGCCAGACTCAGGGAGACGACTCAGAAACCAAGTAGCTAAGAGCGGTGCACAACAACTCACAGTTTTCCCACGCCTATTCTCATTCTTGTAGTAGACCGAGTGGTACACATCGCCTAGCAAGGTAGGTATAGGATTCTTCGAAATAAAGATTCTGACGGCATGCATATCCACCAGATCAGGAATATTCGGAAACAAAACAATCTCGTAGATACACATGGCCAGAATAGCTTGGAAAGCAGTCCAGTTCTTCTCTTTGACATGTATGCAAGCCTGATCAAACAAGAACTTCAACAAGAAACCCTTAACTCCTTATTTTTCTGCAATATTACTGTTAAGAACGGATTCATCAATATGAAGAGCAACAGCCATATCTTTCACCCCGGGGTGTTCTTCAGAAAAGAAAACTATATCATGACTGATAGGAATTCCCAAAATAAATGAGAACTCCTCCAACGTTGGAGCCAAGATGTAGTCTGGGAAAGTGAAGCAACGCAGAGACGGATCGTAGAACTGAAGAAGCGTGTGAATGGCATCCTTCTCATACTGGGAGATATTATAGACAAATTTCAGAAGTCTTCCATACCTTCCACTGAACTCTGTACGAACCCCGGAACTGGCCATATTAATCAATTTATGAATCAGTGTCAAAGTCGGCTCTGGGAACGAATAGGCAACAATCTTCTTTCTCTGAACATCCATGCTGAAGTAACCTTAGAAAACCGGAATCAAGAGTAAGATGCAAGCCCTACAAAATTTCAAACATGTCAGAATGCAAGTAAAATGATATGCTCATGCAAACATGGGGTCAAGGCACACTGCTGGATGTGCTGTTCTGTTAGCTGAACGAGAAACCAGAAAACCAGAACTCTGAACCACTGAGGAACCCACATAATCAGACATTGATGAGAAATCCAGAATAAGGGTAGGTTGAAGGTCTCGGTTACCTGCAAACCTGCAAACACCCATCCCCTCTCACGGGTAGGTGCTAGGATGTTCAGTATCCCGGGCTCTTAGGTCGAGAAATGATGATACGTTCACCATTTCTAGTTTGGCATCATCATCAATCGAGGAGGCCTCAACTGATTCTCCAAGGCGGAAGGTCCTCAGCTTTGGCACTGAGGTCGAGAAATAATAGTACATTCATCCTTCGGGGTACAGTACTAAAGTCAATCGAGGAGTGCCTCCACTGATTCTCTTCAAAACGTAGGGGCCATCCTATGCGAGTTCCAAACCGGGCCCTCGGGTGCGAATGGGTTTGTCACGGGATGTGGTCTGCCACTGTCACCACTAAAGAGGGATGTTTCCACTAAGGTCCTCAATGATCGGTCACCAGCGTCGACAGCTCTCTAGATCAACACCCCAACATGCGCAAGACACACACGTTAGAATGCGTCCCAAGATAGCCTCGTCTGGTTGTGAATTTCGTGAACACACAAACGTACCAAGCGGGCACGTAGGTCCCACTACTTTCCACTCTAGTCCTAGGGTATTCTCAAGCCTTGGTATTGGGCTTAGCTCTCAGGCCCACCCAACCTGCAAAACAAAGACAACCAGCACAGCACAGCAGCATGACAATAATAAAAAATGAAATGCGGAAAATGCGGTAAAAATAAAAATAAAATACAACACATAAAGCAAAATAAAACAGAACACCCAAAGAAAACAAAGACAAGCAAGCGCTAGGACTGGCTCGCTTAGGGATGGACCAGCATAGGTCAACCATAGTCCCCAGCAGAGTCGCCAGCTGTCGCTCCCGCGATTTTCATCCAGGTACAAACGCGAGAGTGGCACGGAAAAACAGAGTCGCCAGCCGTGTAAATTTATCCCAAGGGAGGGAAAGGGAACACCGCATAAACCTTAGAAAGAGGGAAAGGAATGGTCATCGCAACCATAACCTGGGTTCGGGAGTCGGTTACGCGAGGGGAAGGTATTAGCACCCCACGCGTCCATCGTACTCGATGGGATCCACGCTTGTTGTCTATTCTAAGGGTGAGTTATCCTATCATCTATGGCTGTGCTAAAACGGGGAAGGGAAAACAAAGACAGACTCGGTAGGACGTCGACGTCCTAGGCCTACGTACCCCCTTTGTGCAATGGGGAATTCAGAGTCAACGTAGTTCGGACCAAGTTCTTTTTGTGTTTTTTATGAGCGACGTTAAGTCCGCATCCGGCAGTTAGGGTCGATGCCTGTTTGCGACTCAGACGGAAAGTAACGTGCCCTTTTTTAAAATAGCCTTTAAGTTTGGAAATCCCGAAGGACAAAAAGGTTTGAGGTTGGTTTGTGTCTTTTAGGACAGAAATGGCTTAAGTTAGTTCTTAAGCTGCATTGCACCAAAGTCTAGGGCACAGGGGCGAATACTTAACGCGTCGTCCCAAGACAGGACGCTCGTTAAGCACTCTAGAAAGATGAGAGGAAGCCCCTCATTTCTCATTCTCCATACTTAAGGCTCGTGCGCAATACACCTTATTCTTATTAAGTGTTTTAAAGAAATTTGAGATGAGAAGAGAGAAGACACAAGGGTAACTCTAAAGGGGGACTATGAGTCCTAAAGTTATCATGCATGGGTGGCCTACGGTTAGTGAGAGGGGAAAATTATACCTAATGTTAGCATACATGGACTGAAAGCCTAATGTCTCTCCTACTCCTAACTTAATCAAAAATTAAGGGGGACGAGGAATCCTAAGGGATCATGTGAGGAAACACAAGTAAACGTTATCCAATTCAATCACAGATATCAACAAAATCAAAACTTAAACAAGTCTTGAGAAAAGAAAGAAGACTCAAAGATGTACAAGTGTTCAATCATCAACATGTTGACACAACAGAGGTACAAAACACTTAAGTACTAAACATGATGCGCAAACAGAGCCTACTTTGAAGTAGGGCTTCAGATGTACTCAATATGCTTCTAACATGGATAAAACCCTAGAATGATACTTGAAAGAGAAATACCATTGAGATTCCAGGGGTACCTAACGGAGAAGGTCCGTTGCCTCTTCAATGGGCGCAAAAGGCTCAAGAACACTTGTAGAAGCTTCACACGATCAACCCAATTAATCCTTAAGTGTCCAATATCACAAATCAACGTCCAAGATCACTGAGCCAAAATCAAAAGTGCTAACAAGAGAATAAAAAATTTAGCAAGAACTTAATAAAAGAAAATCAATTAAAATTCTAATCAAAATCAACTAAGTATCAATTAAAGCTCCAAGGTCCGATTAAAATTCAATTAGTCACTACAAAAGAATTAATAAAATCGAGGTCAAGAATCAACACCCAATTAGAACATCCAAACTAAATGAAACTATGATCAACAAATATCAAAAAGTCTAATCCACTATTAGAAAAACTCTAACAGTCCAAGATCAAATTAAATCTAACATTAATTAATTAAAAACCATGGTTAAAGATTAATGTTAAAATTCAAAAGATTAATAAAACCTTATATCCAAAGACAAAACTAAGAAATAGAAATCAAAATCATTAGGAATTAATAAAAGAATTAGTCAAAGATTAAGTCAACAAGAAGGTTAACAAAAATACAAAATACAAAATCTGTAAGAATAAAAAACTCAAATTAAACGGTATCTGAAATCCTTTCTAGCCTATCACTTGATAGAAAATCAAATAGCAAAGACAATTAACACTCAAAATGAACCTAGCAAACATAATACAACAAGCAAATCTGGAAATATGAATCTAAACCGAAACCGACATCAAAGCATAATATTCACATGGCTATCTTTATTATTTAGAGAATTAGTACGGAAAGTTTTATGCAGAACCTATTGATCTTAGAATAATCTAAACATGGCTATCTTTATTATTTACACATAACCTATTGATCTTAGAATAATCAAACTATATGCAGAATTTCTTCAACCTGTTGTCACATGCATAGCAAGCAAATGATGTCTGAGATCAACATAATCATAAATAACTTGCTCAGTAGAAAAACCATCTAGCAGCATACATGTTCAAGCAGTAAAACATAACTCAATCATTAAGCGTGTAATTAGTTGAAATAAGATCCAATCAAAAGACATAAGCATAATTGAAGCCAAAACTCAAAACCTCCTTGAATGATGAATGGTTCTGTTGTAGAGATGATTACTTCGTGTACGACTCGAAATAAACGTTACGGCGAGCTACAGACTGATATTGTTGAAGCAGAATCGAAGTTGCTGAACCGAGTTCGTAATGTTACCGTAACCGTTGTGGTTGTGTTGCAGCTTACGAAGACGCGACGAGACATGATCACCCAGTTTTGCTGTTTCGCTGTAGGAGGACGAGGGATGGTGCGAGTTGTTCCTCGTTTCCTCACGATGCCATCAGCAGCTCAAAACTCCTATCGCCTCACAGTCCATTCCGAGCAGCGTAAAAGTCACGAATCCGGCGGTGAAGGTCGAAGTATGTTGTAGAAGATTGATTTGCGGCGGCGAGATATTGTCGTTGAAACACGACCTTCAGTTATCTTGTTACTGCAGATCCAAACCAATACTTATAACCACATCAAGACGTGCCACAATTAAAATCTTACTTGAACCAATCGATACTGAAGAACGACGTCGGAGGGTGAGTTGAGCTGGCGTCGTTGGTTGTGTGAAGCTCTATCGGAGAGATCACAGGGAGGTGGAAAGGGTTGTTGATTCACAATGTGATGAAGACGGAAGTCGCGACGGAGGAACTCGCTGATGCGGTGATAGCTGAGAGTTTCTTTTTTTCTTTGAATGTCGTTTGCTCTCTCTCCCTTTTTTTTCAGAATTAGCTTTCTCCTCCATGAGTCAAAACATTCTTCTCCCCTATTTCTCCGAATCTGTGCCACCACCCATATTTCTTTTTGTATTGCTAGGTCTCCCCCTCACACCAATGCAAACGAGCCTCTCTCTCTCCTCCTAAAGTAGGTTTGCTACTTATTATATTTGTAATATGGGCTTGGACAAATGGGCTTCAAAAACAAAACAAAGGGTTTATGGACACTTTCTTGCATTATAATTACAATGAATTTTGAACTTGAAATAAATCAAAAAGTGATCACAAATTTACAACATTGACATGGGTTTGATTTTGAATATGAATTAAAATGAGGTTGAAAATGGATATTAGAAATTGATTTGAAAAATGGGTAATGAGGAAAAGGACAATGTGGAAATACAGTCATGAATTGGATAGTTGGAGAATGGATTTTAATAATGGATAAACATAGGTAGAAATAGATATAAAATGGTGGTCATAATGGATGTGCAATCTTGACGTTAATCCAAAACCTAAACTTGAGAATTCAATCTAGGAGGATGTGATCAGTGCTTCCATTGATTATGAGCCATGCCTTGATGAGGTGAGGGCCTTGAGGCTTTGAGGGAGCCCCAAGATTGAAAAATAAACTCAAGCTTGCCTTTGGAACAGAGACTCTTCTCCCTGAGAACCAAAATACCTTGATCCCATGCTAAGAACCAATGATATGTACAGATGATAATACAAAATGAAATGAAACATAAGCCAGTTAGTGAAAAAGTAAGGAGGGCAAATTTTGGGGTGCAACAGAGACACAGTATGGTTTTCCCAGAGACTCTCGTCCTTTCTTATGAACATGCTTTCAAGTGTGCACTATTTCCATCTTTAGTGCTCTGTCGTTTTCTCCTTCCTTGAAGAAAAGACCTTCCAGATGAACACTCCGTGGGACGTGTCTCATCGGGTATCCAAACTGACGGCGAACCAACACCGGATGATAGTTGATTCCTCCCTTAGTTCCTGTTGGGGAAGTTTCCACAACGGTCAATGATTATGATTCCATAATAGATCCTATTACACCAATCTATATCAGAGTTGGTAAGGAACATGATCTTCTGCGACTAGCGCAAGGCACTCTTACAATCCCAAAAAGTAGCAGACTTGGGCAAGTGAGAGATAAACCATTTGTAAAGCAGAGGTACACAGCATGTGATCTCCCCTCCGCTGTACAAATTTCCCAAGTGTACAGAATGATACGCATCTGCGAGCAAAGTCGGTACAGGGTTTCCAATGAGAAAAACCTTAATGGAGTTAATATCGACGAAGTTATTGATGTTGGGAAACAAAAATAACCCGTAGGTGAGCAAGACTAAGATGTTTTCAAAAGCAGTCATGTTTCCTATACTGGCAAAATACAGGGCTTTCTTTGTCAAGAATTGGGCTGGCAAACCTTGGATGCCACCCTTGGTAGTTAGGTGAGTCCTGACCTCAGACTCGTCCAAATGAATTGCTCTTGCAATGGTCTGATTCTTTGGAATTTCTTCCAGTCCAGAAAATGGAGCTCGATCAGTAATGTGTAGATTAATCAGATGAGAGTACTCCTCCAGCGTTGGTGTGAGCTGGTAATCCGGGAATGTAAAGCAGTGATAAACCGGATCGTAGAATTGAACGAGCGCGTCCATGATTCCCTCAGTCACATGGACTCTTAACAGTGGTAGCAAACCTCCGTGCTTGGCTCTGAAAGCCTCTGGATTAGTGATCATCCTCGCTAACCTTCTCAAATCCTCTAGCTTTGGAACCTTGAAGGTATAACTATGAGTTCTCCTTCTACCGAAATCCATTAGTGCAATCCTTTTCTCTGATATTTGCAATCACAGTCTTAGTTTAATTTGAAAAACAGATAGACTAGAAGAGAAAATTTTTTGAATGTTTTAATGTTTTTCTTAAATGAATGCATGAATGCAGCACACAAAAACATAGAAAAAACATGGGGTCAAAGGGTCGTTGTCATGAAGTCAAGGCTCTACCCATCCCCAAAGGTTTATACTAGGGTGATTTTTGTACCAGTACTCATTATCATCGGCTCCTCCCAGGAAAGAAAAACAACAAGCGGATCTCCAGCGAGTTGTAGAGCAATCTTAGAGTAAGTGACATTCACCGAGAATAGATCACCAGCCTCAAATGAGGGTAGTATCGCGTAACAACTATTCCCGATAGTTTCCGCACTACAAAAGGGTTTGGCTCCTCAGCTTCTCAGACATCACAACCGGCCCATTGTCTAGGTGAGAGAATGGGTTGCATTGGTCAGCCTCCACTGAGGTTGATGGTCGACCTCGTCGCCATCACTTATCTTAAATGTATACTCGATCTTTCCACATGCGGCATCACACGCATTCCCATTAGCAGAAAAATAAACACGTATAGCAATTAGGAAAAGCAGTATATATATTTGTCCTAATCATCCTAGACTTTTAAAAGCTAAGAATCTTAAGTTCCTGACAGAAAATGGTTTCCCGGCGGAGTCACCATCCTGTGGTTTCATTCCAAATTAACGGCGTTTTGACCTAAGATCCTAGTGACGTCAAGGTTTCCACCTAGGGGACAAAACATAACAAGATCCCTAAAGAGACCCGCGTTGTCCCCAGCAGAGTCGCCATTCTTCTGTAGCGAGTGATTTTTGGATATGGTTGCGAAGCACGATCGCTCTAGTACTACAGTTCGATTCATTTTTTATCCTATTAAAGCTGATGAAGGAAGGGAAATAGATGTCTCCAACTAACCCTGCTTGCATACTGAGATTAAACAGTCAAAACTGTTGGTTTACAGATGCTACAAAGATTCGGGGTTTTTCCTAGGTTTATTTTGTTGACGAGGGGTGCTTTAGGCTATCGGTTGAGATGTTAGGACGGATATATATGAAAGTATAGGATTTTGGGTTTTTGTTTAGTGTGCTCGCTAAGATTTTTCTTTCAATCTTATGCCTACATATTCCCGTTTACCGAAACAGGGAAATCAGAGCGTTCGTAGTTCCTCCTATTCTATGGGAGGAAATGGTTGTTTTGGTGTCTTGTTCAAAGCCCAAGACGTGAAGCTGAAAAGGTGGTTTATATCTTGTTCAAAGCCCAAGATGTGAAGCTGAAGGGTCTATTTGTATCTTGTTCGAAGCCCAAGATGTGAAGCTAAAAGTGATTTGTATCTTGTTCAAAGCCCAAGATGTGAAGCTGAAGGTGTTGACCTTAGAGAGAATTTGTCATCTCTAAAGAGGGGTCTGTCTGTTACGACTGTTGGGTGACTGACTGTAAAGGAGGATTACTTTAACCGGGATTTGTGAATCCAGCAATGCCATAATTTCCTTTATAGGGGATTTTAACCTGAAGGAGAAGACTTTAACTCAGTTTAGAGCAATGTCATCTTTCCTTAGGAATTTCTCATACTAAAAGAGGGACATTGGCATGGATGTAGATGATCCAGAGGCTTACCGCTTACAGCAGTTAGATGGAGGGGAAGGAGTTGTTGATGTTTGTATACTGTGAACGAGGCACAGCTTTGATGCTAAAAGGTTAATTGGATCAACCAGTGGTTTTCTTATACAAAGCCTAAGAGGAGGCTATTATGTGTCTCGTACAAAGCCCGAGAAAGAGGCTAAAAGGTTTGGACTCAACGAGGGAATCTTTTTGTATCTCGTATAAAGCCCGAGATGGAGGCTAATTGGGTCAACAAGAGAGTTTTTGTATCTCGTATAAAGCCCGAGATGGAGGCTGAAATTTGTTTGGCTCAATAAGAACCTTTTTGTATCTCGTATAAAGCCCGAGATGGAGGAAAAAGGGTGATTGACTCAACGAGGGAGTCTCTTATTTGTCTTGTATAAAGCCCGAGAAAGAGGCTAAACGTTGTTTGACTCCACTGGGGAGAATCATTGTACAAAGCCCAAGAGAGAGGCTAACTTCACTGGAGAAGGATCATTATACAAAGCCTAAGAGGAGGCTATGGTTACTGTTTCAGTTAAGTGACAGGTCCAGTATACTGATTTTTAAAAGAGAAAATCAGTTCTTATATGAGCAATGTTGTACTCGAGGATTTGGTTCTAGGATCCGGGTTATTCCTGTTCTTTAAGGAAGTGGGAAATCCGAAGGGTATTGAGACTGTTCGAGTCTGTGGGTTTCCTTCCTATTCTTGAAGGGGTCACTTGAGAATGTCTTTGAGACTCAAGGAGATTAGACTGTCCAAGTCTAGAGTGTCATCTTTTGTACCATGCTTTGAGAAACAGTAGTAGACTCTTTGAAAGGACTTTTCTATGCAGATGACTAAGTTCTGTTCCTATACCTCTAGGAGGTCGTCGGGACAATTTGTATGAAGCCCAAGAGGAGGCTGGAAACTTTTAAGAAGCCGACGGGTCCTTGTACGAAGCCCAAGAGGAGGCTATCATTCCCGGAGGAAGAGATCATTATACGAAGCCTAAGAGGAGTCTGTGAATACTTCTAAGAAGCCGACGGGTCCTTGTACTAAGCCCAAGAGGAGGCTAGATTTCTTTTAGGAAGCCTGTGGGTCCTTGTATGATGCCCAAGAGGAGACCGATGCTTTTAAGAAGCTTGTGGGTCCCCAAACCCCAAGAAATTCAAGGCAAGCTATTCATAAGGAATAGATCAAGTCAGGAAAGTTCGAGAATTTGGAAGAAACTCAAGAGATGCAATTCACGAAGAAGAGATCATCTCTGGGGAACAGAGTTTCTTGACAATTCCTAATGAGAACAGCCAAAGAGAAGACTGTATCTGGTGATCATATTGGGGATCTAGTTGTCTATTTCTACGAATACGAAATGGCGTCACCTAGTTCTAGACGTAGTTGCCGGGGAAACTCTAAATATCTATACTATTATTACACAGTTGATATGAGTTTATGAAAAAAGACTTACAGCGAAACAGCCCCACAATACAGTTATATGTATATGAAAGCGGTAAATGAAAGCGATAAATACTTACTCGGTTGTAGAGCTTCCATGCTGTTTGGTTAGTTGTTCAACAAAGAAAGATTGAAAACAACAGTATATTCAAAATCAAAAGAGAAAGTGTTTTGAAAAAGAAAGATTTGGGGCTTACAGCTCAAGGAGAGGCCCAGGGTTTTATCAGTGAACGCACTGTTTGAATTTGTACAGAGGGACTTATACAAGTGATTGTGGCCCAAAAATTGTTTTCTGTACAAAGGGATGGGTCTTACACTCTCTCAAGAGGCCCAAAAAGTTTTAAAGAAAAAGAGTGGGGCTTATAACACAATGGTAGGCCCAGATGATTTTTCCGTTTGAAATGGCGATCGCGCCGAGATTTTCTTTTAACGCAGAGGGGCTTATACAATATCTGAGGCCCAAAGTGATTTTGGTTAAAAGGGGGTTGGGTCTTACACTCTATTCAGAGGCCCAAAAGTTTTGAATGGGTCTTATAGCTCAAGGAGAGACCCAAAAGGTTATTTTTCAAAAGGCGACGATCGCGCCGTTTGTTTTTGACGGTATCGAGACTTATACAATACACTGAGGCCCAAAAATGGTTTGGTCAAAAAAGGATTGGGTCTTACACTCTATTAGAGGCCCAAAATGTTTTGAAAATGATTTATGAGGGTTGAATTAATCCAAAAACCCTAATTTATTTTCAATAATGTATTTAATTGAATAAAAATTCAATTAAAATGATTAAAATTGTTTAACATATGGAAAACAAATTGTGATCTTGGATTAATGCTTCAAAAATTAAGTATTGACCTACAAAATAATTAGAAAGCATTAAAAGTTGTAAAATCAAGGTGGAAAAAATATTTCAAATGTCAAAAACAATTAAAACATTAATTCTTTGCAAAAATATCAATTATATACAATAAATAATATTTTTGGGATTTTTTGGGAAAATAAAATATTTTAACATTTTTGTGAATTATTAAAAAAAGAATCAACTCAAAATAATTAAAACTCAGAGAGAAATTAATTTTTGAATCAGTTAAATAAAATCACAAAATTCAAATATTTGAATTTATGAAAAATGGCGCCAAGAATAGCTGAAGAACACGCGCGTGTTTCAGCTTGGCCCAGATTTGCATTTTCTCTCCAATCTCACTGAATACTTAATCATATCATGTAATCCACATACCAATCAACTCGTTTCAACCTCACGATCATGTATATGGTATTTAATTTCATTTAAATTAAACATATAATAAGAAATCATGAAAAATCCTCAAGAACCCTAATTTCTGCATGAAGGCTAGGATTTTTGATACACGATTCAAATTAATCAATTACTTGAGGGGAAACATTCCATGCATGATTATGAACATTTGGGCAAAAGTATTGTGCGAGGAAATATGCATAGATTGAGAGATGACCAAGTTTAGGCTTACCTCTAGGTCGTGACAGCAAGGGCAAATTGATTTCTGAGTAGGAGGTGTTACAGATGAATTGTGATGATCTGAACAGCTTCCCTACACCCTATGGAGTGTGTTTGAATGCTTGGACTTGACTGAGAATGGCTGGATCACTTCATGGTATCTCAACTGCACTTTGGTTAAAACCTTGAGCAATTGACTAGTGATTTTGTGAAATCTGTGTTCCAGATGTTATGTGAGTGTTTGGATCACTTCTATATGATGTATGTGAGGTGTGTGAGTGATTGGTTTGATTGGAAAAGCTCTCAAACTCAAAACCTGATAGTGACTTGCCTTAGAAGGCAAAATTGGAGTGAAAGAAGAGATTTTGAGGAAAGCATATGTTTGATGGCTTTGGTGTACTTAAACTGATCACAATTGAGCCCTATTTATAGTAGAGCAAGTTTGTTTTGGGATCCACAGTGAATGGCAACTACAACAGGTGTTTGTTTAATGTTGGCCAATGGAAATCCAAGTCTCCTCTAGCCATTGACTAGAGGTTAGGGCACAGGGCTGTGGTTCCCTTGGTCTTGGATAAGTCCTGACTGAATTCAGTTGCAAATGGCTCAGTCCATGCCACCTTGATGCTTCCATTGAATGCTCCAATCCAAAATTGGAGTCTTGTCCCTATTTTGGCCATTCTAGGTTCAACATGCTATTTCTTGTTCCAAAGACTTTGGAGGCTTGGCTCAGTGATTGTCCCCTTTAGATTCAATCCTCTGATGTGTCCAAGTGGATAGGAGCATTTGGATTTGGCTGATTTTGGCAAATCGAGCAAAAATGAAAATTCTGCCTTGCCTTGGCAGATTTCACCAAGGCAACTTTCTAATGTCATATCTCATGACTCAAATTGAATTTGGTAATGTTATTGGTCATTTTGGAAAGCCTTTACATGATACAACAACTATTTGAACATATTTGGTTTTGATCTCTTTTGAATCCAAGTGAAAAATCCCCCTACATTTGGCAAAAAGTAGGCTAAAATCTGACTTAGTGAAATTTTCACTAAGTGTTGGAACAAAGTGACTTTTCTTGATTTTGATCACTCCATAACTCAAAATCCATGAGGAGTTGGAATTAGGTCTAGTTGAAGTTTTTGTAGAGGGCAATGAGATCTACAAATCAAGCCTTGGATGGGAGAAAATGGCTTTGTGGTTTAGGAGTTATGACCCTCCAAAGTTGGTACCCTAGCCACTTTATTTTTAACTTAGAAAATTTTCTAAGTTTTTTTATGGTTACCCCTTTTACAAGTTACCCAACTTTTCTTGATTTTTCTTGATGAATGATGATTCAAATCATACATTAACATCATTTTAGGGTTAAAAAACCATTTTGGTGAGAAATCTCAAAAAGTCAAAGTTGACTTTTGTGCACAGTTGTCTTTTTATCAGATGAATTCTAAACTGTGCAATTCTTCATGAAATCATGTCTTTGACCTAAATCAAACTTGATGGACATGTTCCATGGGTGTCATAGGGTATATTGATGCATGTCATAGGGCTTGGGAGCATGTCCTGGTCAAAAGTCAAAGTTACAGTTGACTTTTTCCTTAAAACCCTAACTGTGGTGCAGATGAAATTGAGACTTGTTGCTCAAGCTTCTTAGATTAATCCATTGTTCCAAATGGATCAATATAGTGCATTAGAGACCCTCAAACCCTCTCTTGAGGTCTTGGCTCATGATTTGCCCTAAAAGTCAACTTAGGGGTGAATTAGGTCAAGAAACCCTAATTCCTGATTTTTGATAAATGCATCCCCTGAGGCAAAATTGACTTGATGATTGGGTCCATGAGGTTCCATGGAGTATATTAGGTTTGGTTTTGGATCATTGGCTTGTTCCCAGATGAAAATTTTCCATCTGGAGGCCCTAGTCGACCAAAACCCTAATTTGGTGACATTGCCGATCTTGAGACTTAATCCACCTAGAAGGGAGCAGCCTTGTGCTTAATCCTTGAAGTGGGAGTCCTTTTGATCCATTGTGGTTGTTTGAGAGGTTAGACAAGTTGAAGATCATGTCATTCCTTGATTGATCATTTGTCTAAGGCTCTCAGAGAGGGCTTGAAACCCTAATTTTGATTGTAGTGAATGTTCACCCATCTTTGGGGAGACTGATGAAGTATGATGGTTCCTCCATATTGTGATGATGATTTTCACAATGATGGGAAATATTAGTGGTCAAAATTTGGGGTATGACAATTAGTTGTAGAAATTCTTGAGTTATAGAGCTAGGTTAGATATTGTGAGAAAATGAGAAATCTTGCTAATCTAAGAATCTAACGGGTGAAATACGATATAAATTGTGTAGTATGATTGATATCTAAGTGTGATCATCTGTCAATGCTCGTTTGTGTGTTTGGTTATGTTTGGAATTAGATTTATGACCCAAAGGACCTGCTGTTACGTTGGTGAAATTCTGGATTTTCGCAGGTTCGCCCAGCGAACCACAGCGAAGGGCAAGGCGAAGGTTTGCCAGCAGTTCGCAAAGCAAACTTTGTGCCATTTTGTCTCTGACTTGGTTCGCCCAGATGTTCGCTAAGCGAATGGCAAGGCGAATATTTGCCCGGGTGTTCGCAAGGCAAACTTTGTGTCCTTTTAGTTCTATTTCAGTTCGCCACGGGGGTTCACCCAGCGAAGGTGAAAGCGAACGTTCGCTGGGGATTCGCCTAGCGAACATGACAGATCCTTCCAATTTGTTTCTCCCATAACTTTTGAACCGTGACTCCGATCGGGGCATTCTTGGTACTGATGGAGAGCTTTGAGAATACCCTATCTCATGGAGGTGGGAATTATCAGTTTTGATGGCCGATTAAATAAATCAGAAGGAACCTGAATGGGTGTAACTTGTGATATGTTGAATTATGTGATTCCATTATGTAATTTACTTATGTTTACCTATTCTCTTGTTGTTGAACATGTTTGAGAGTGTATGCGTGTTAAAATATGAAATAGGTAGAGTAAGGAAACCTTACCATGAATTATGTTGGAACCTAGTAACGGCTAGGAAATAGTTGAATAATATAACGACGACACTCGTGCTTGAGAGGCCGAGGAGTGGGACTGTTACCGAATGGTATGGAAAGAATTACACTAGTATGGACCATGTTAAGTGTGTTTAAATTGAGAAAAGGAAAAAGAGGTCTTAAGGCGATGTGGCCTTGTGATTGTCGAATACAATCACATTTGTGTGTATGATCACGTAATCGCAACCGTTTCATGTGAGTGTGTTTTATGGGTCTCGAGCTCCTCTGAAACATGTGCACAATTACTTGGCAGGTTTGATTCCCGTGTGTAGTAAAAATGGAGCCTACGGGTAAAGAGACTTGTGATGGTGTACGGGTCGTGTGAAGTGACGAATTAAGGAGATAATATGTCCCTTAATTCTGAATCCATTTCGTATGCCAAGTAACTGGAAGGATCCATGACTCGGGTCGACTTCTAGACGTAGAAGCGGACGGGAAAAGGGGATGCCTTGGTAAGGTTATCGATTAGTGATATTGTGAGTTAAAAAGACTCATGAACATGGATCCATATAGTGTGTGTGAGTACTCAAAGTTATTTCCCTTCCCCTTTGACTTGAGTTAGGTGTGATAGAACCTTGTAAAGCTGAGAGGACCTATAAGATAGGGAACTCACTAAGATTGATGTATCTCACCCCACGTTGTTGATTATATTACAAGTACTACAGGTTCTGCGAAGGGTAAGGACAAAGTTGTTTGACTTTCCTTACTATCTTGGCTTTTTGGGATGGCAAGACTTCTGTTGTGGAGTTTTTGAGTTCGTTGTCGATCTAGTTCTTAGTATTAATCTTTGGAATATCTTGTATATATATTATGCCATAGTTTTTTTGTATTGGGTATTTTTGGGCATGTATATGTATAATGTGTTTACTAGGGACTTATATATTTCAGTATCAAACGTGGTATTCATGTATAATATAGGCTTTGATGTATGTATTTATATATGGGCATTACAGAAAGCTGTTAAAAAGAAGTCCTTGAAGAGAAAGCATGTACAATCAAGTGATTTTGATACAAATACTGTTGAAGATTGGGTTAGTTGGATATTTTCAGGTGGTTGGTCTAGATAGTGAAGGTTGATGTTTTGTTTGATTCCAGTTGTTTAAATTTTATTATATTTGCCCCTTGTATATAGGCATGAAATGTTCACTGTATTGTTGGTTTTGTACTATAACTTTGTGTATCTGCCTTGATATGTTTCTGCACTATGAAAATATAGATATGGTATTCATTTCATTGTTGTTGCTTTTTGGTATTTCTCTGGTTTTCATTTTCAAACCTTTGTCAAATTATGGAAAAAAAATAGTAATGTTATGTGCATGCATGTATGCTTGTGTGTCTGTCTATATGGAATGAAGTGATCTCTTGTTTGGTGTTTGATTTGATCTCTTGAGGTAGTGCAATCACATTCACTTTGCATGATCTTTGATATAAGTTTTTTTGTTGTGCATGTTCTGATGCATGCTCTGAGAAGTGTTATTATGTGTTCTTGTTTTGATGCATGCTATGAAAATTTCTACATATGTTGTTTTATATGTTATTTTTTTGAAGAGTTACTCCTGCACAACTTATAAGAATTATAAGAGTTATTTTAGCCAAATTTTGCCAAAGGATGAGATTATTGTTCCTTTGATTGTCTGATTTCAGTCTTATAACACAAGTTGATGTATAAGCAATATGGTTAGTGCAAAAGAAAATCAAGGTAAACTAGACACACCAAGTATTAGACTACATGATGGAGCACAAGAAAGAAGAATCATGTCTTCCATATGGGAATCTAGTCACCAAATTTTGGAAGAAATATGATACAACTTTGGAGATGAAGAATTCAAAAGAGAGACAACTATAATTGGAAAATTTGTCTTACCATCAATGAAGTTTGAAATCATAAATGGAAGGATAACTAAAAAGACCTCATCAAATGAGAAGAAAAGAAAAGCAAAATGTTAATAAATACCCACAAAGATAGATAACTTCGACAACTTCATGCCTTAACTACCGACAATCAATGACATACTTAAAATCATTAGTGGAAAGATAAATGTAATCAATGACAAGATCGACTGCATAGTCCGACACTTCGTACCACACCAAACCCAACTAACACATGATCTATTTTTTTATGATTATCTTGATGGAGAATAATCTCACCTATGTGTTTAAACTTCTTATTATTTACCGCTTTTTGCAACTTCAATTAAGCAATTTCAATTCTTGTACTTTCAAATTCCGCAAATTTCCCTTATGGAATTTGAGTTCTTAGAAATAATATGAGTGATGATTTTTCATTCTCTATACGTCTTAAATGCCCATGTTTGTATATTTACTTTCTGCAATGCATCTTTACCCACCTCTTTTATTTTGAAAATGGGGGAGAAGCATACTCTCTAGGGGAATGGAGTATAGTCTATACTTAACTCATGGAGAGTTTAATTACTCATATCATACATGTATTATTTTCTTTTACCACCTCCCTTAAGAGATGTGTTGTCATCATCAAAAAAGAGGACAATGTGGAACCTTGTTTTGCATGTGATATGCTTTTAACAAGGACAGTAACTTTTGATGATGGCAATTGATGATGACAACTAATTATTATAACAATTTGATGACAATTAAAGTCAAGCATAAGCGGTTAAGCAGATAAAGATGCAAACCCAAGTATTAGGGTTTGATGGACTTGATTATCCAATGATGACAACCAAATGGAATATAAGCTCAAGTCTCGTCTCAAGTAAATTCAAGCAAATGTATACACATGAAAAAAAACTGACAAAGTCTTGAAGTACAAAAAAGCCCTATCCTGATTAGTCTGAGTGAATACTATGTAAAACATAAGGGAATTCTCGTAAAAGTACATGGCTAAATCACACACACACACTAAAACATATTTTCAAACTGGTTTTTCTCAAGAAAATATCTTCAAAAATGTCTTGAAGTTGTGCCAAATGAATTGGGAGCAGTTAGAATTGTTGTGGGAAAAGTATTGTATTTTCTAATCGATTGGGACATTTATTTAATCGATTATTTCAATTCAAAATTGAGTCCTAAACGGTTAGGACATCATCATAATGATGTCCAACATCTAGATATCTATTATTTCATATTTTGAACTTATAATTGATTGTATTTGAAGTATCTAATCGATTGACATTAGATGTTAGTCGATTAGATTGTCTTAAAAAGTATTCAAATCAATTTCCTTTTTGAGCCAACCTCTAGCTTATAAATAGAGGCCTCTTCCCTTATTTCAAACCATTTAGAATCATATTTTGATACTTCACACTCCTTATGGTGTTCCTTATTTACTAAATGTATAATGTGGTAAGGTCTTATAATGAAATTGGGTAGTTTAGCTCTCTTGTGTTGTTGTAATTGACTTGATGGCTGCAGCTTGTTTCACGGTGGCATTTGTAAGTGTAGTGAAACATCATTTTTCTTATAAGAGATCTAGCTATTCCATGATGGTTTGCATGTTGTTTTCCTCTGGTAGATGGCGAATTGTTCTCTAGCTTAGCTCCCTTATTTCAATGGGATGACAACTTCGGTCTCGTAAGTAGTCATAAATGAATTTTTGTCGGTCATATAATGAGGTGTAGCTCCACATGCCTAGAGGACATGTGAGAAGTCTTCTACCCAATTCTTCTTGGAGCCTTCAAGCATTCTCTACAATCCTCTCGGTATAACCTGGCTGGCGGCCTTTATTTGCATGTTTTTCTAAGGGTGCTCTATTGATGTAAAGTAATGTATGATTCTTAAGTCTTCGAGGAGTTTTTTGAAATTTTTGTCAGCGAATTACATCCCATTATTGGTAAAATGGATTGTGGGGTCTCAGGCCTCACTAGGATACTTTGCCTAAAGAAATTTTGTATGTTGGTTGTATTGATCTTTGTTAAGGCTTATGCTTCTACCCATTTAGTGTGATAATCGACCATGATAGTGTTGGTGTAACCCTAGAGGCCAATACTTTTGGTACTTGTATCAAATTATTTATTAATAATAAAAGACATTTCTTTATTATGTTTGTTTTTCCAAAATAATAAAGTCCCTAGAATAGCTAGTCCGTTTAATGAAATATTAAGTGTGACTTAATCATGAGATCCCATTAAACATAAGGACATTATTCTTTAAATATATGTAATCGAGCTTTACTGTGAAGTGGATTAACCTTAAAGCATTAAGACTATTAGGTAGATAAACTGATGATCACATCTCATGGATTATGGATAAGGAATTATCAAGGCCTAACATATGTATAAATATCATGAGAAATATTTATACTGGATTGACCCGCTATGAGAGTACTACATAGAATGTTATGCAAAGTGTCATAAGATACTCTCATTGTGATAATGATGTATACCACCCTTCGACCTGAAACCAATATGGACCCTAGATGTATACCACCCTAAATGTAGAGTCAAATACTTTATTGCTGATCAAACATTGTCCCTAACTAGATGACCATAAAGACAGTTGATGGGTACTCCACAAAGCATATTGAGGGACATTAGTGACCTAGATGGAAATTGCCCATCCTGCGTAAAAGGATAAATGTCTAAGGGCGCAATATTGAACTGGACAAGAATGACATGATATATGCCATGTGTTCAATATAAACATAAGGGAAAAAGGGTACTTGTACACACAAGTATTATCACAAAAGGTTTTGTCAGATCACATGACATTTTCATGACTTGGGTAGCAGTGATGTGTTGCTAGACGCTCACTGTTTATTATGTTAAATGTGTGATTTAATCTGATTGCCAACGTCTCGAAAACCTACAAGGTCACACACATAAAGAAATATTGATCAGAGGTACAGTAAATAAGGAACACCGTAATGTGGTAAGGTACCACGCGCTTAAGTGATATATGGTACACTCTTCCAACTAAATGTATAATGTCTTATGTTTACAACTTTCCAAGATTTTGGAACTTCCTTACCATCCAAGCTCTCTAGCTTATAAGCATCTTGTAACAACCTTTATCGTACTCGATAAGAGTCATCCTAGTTTGAAAGAATAATTATGGAGCACAACATTCAATGGATCTATGACCGGTTCATTACTAGGATATTTAATATTTTGCCCATTTTTGACATGTCCACGCAAAAAGAAAAAATGAAATCAAGGAAGGACAAAAACAAATCAATTTTTTCTTGCAACATCATTTAGAAAGAAGTTGCATTACTTCTAAAAGTCATAATTAAGTGTATGTTTCGATTAGCTTTTAGAAGATCCAGAATCAATTCTAGAGATGTATAATTGATTCTGGGTGATTTTGAGGTGTTTGTTTTATCAAAGGTAGAATTGATTCTACCACCATAATTGAATCTACTTGAAGCTAGAATTTGTAGCTTCTACCTCCAAAATTGATTCTGGGAGATTTTTACATTGAAGTTTATTATTTAACTCACTTTTACATAGATGTATCCAAACATAAATCAATTCTGCTAAACTTAATTCTATTAAAATCATTTCTACCAAACTCAATTCTGCTAGAATTAATTCTGTTCACCGCCAATCTAAACACACCCTAAGCCTTGGTCATCTCACTCACTACCTCAACTAACATTATCGTTGAAATCTTTGTAAATATGTGCCAGTTTGTATTTGTGAAAATAGTTTTTTTTTTATTTGTGAAAATGGATTTTACAAAAAGATTATTTAAAATATTACAAGTTTTTTCTAAATTTATTTTTTATAAATTAAAAAAATAATTTTGACATTATATAACATAAACATACATTATTAAAGATCAAAACATAGTCAAAATCACAATTTTTTCAAAAAATTGTATCTAAAAAATGAATTTTATAAAAAAAATTATTTAAAATAGCTTAAAAAATAAGTGATTTTTTGTAAAATTTTAATATCCAAATTTTTTTTCGATAAAATAATGAAATTCCTAAAATAATAATTTAAGAATAATTATTCAAACCAAAATATTATTTAAAACTTTTATAAAAATAAATTCTTTGTAAATTTCTTTTACACTAAAATATATAAAACTATAAAAATTATTTAAAAAAAAAAAAAAGCAAAACAAACAAAGTTTATATTTTCAAAAACCACAGTAGAAGTTATTTTCAAACATTTTAACAACATAAGATAAAGAAATAAATAAAGTATTTCATGAACTAAAGTAATATTTTTTCAAGTCTTTAATAAATAAATAAAAAAAGAATTTAATTGAAATATGCTACAATGTAAAAATATTTTATACAGACACTTAAACGAGACGTTGAGTGTTACGAAAAGTTTGACTTTTATTTTAATCGGTCATAAAATAATACAAACAGATGATGGTGATGAATTGACGGTGTAAATTTTTTTACATAAATAATATATAATAATTAATCTCTAAAAAAATCATTTTTACATAAATTTAATAATTTATGTATATAGTGTATATAATAAATCAGATTCAACCATTATTCGATAAATTTAAAAAATAATTCTTTTTATATTAAAGAACCAAGGGTGTTAAATTATACTACCTCCGTCCCTAAATATAAGACTCCGTTGAGAAAATCATGGGAATTAAGAAAGTTGGTTAGATTATTAAATTTATTGACTATTTTGTATAATTTTACAAGTTTATCCTTAGGAGAGAGAAATAGTTAATGTGTATATAACTGTTGTTCTGGACTGGATCAGCGTCTGCCCAACTGTCGGGCAGGCCCAAACCCAATGACCAGCGAAGGCCCGACGAGGCCCAACGTCGCCTCCGTGTCGGGCACGTACCAATCCTCTTGGACGTCGGACACGCGAGACTGTAGAACATAGACGTATAGCCCTTGGACGTAGCTCTCCACGACACCCACGTGCTCCTCCCCGCGAGGACACGTTCTCTTGTAACTTCCCACTCCCAAAGGAATCGGTCTGCCCTACTTCCAGAGATTAAGGGACCATTACACCAGGGTGAAGACCATGTGCTGGTCTTCACTACGCCACGTAAGCCCTGACAGTTACTCGGATTGGGCCTTACAATCCAGCCTAGTGTAAGTAACCGTTGGCCCCGCGCTGGGGGCTCTCTATAAATACCCTCTCACTTGAGAGGGCCAGGTTACGAAACATTCTAAACTCACTTCTATGTATTTGCTTTTCTCTGACCTTACTTGACTTGAGCGTCGGAGTACCTTGCAGGTACACCCCCCGCCGTATCGTCATCACCGGAGCTGAAGTCCATACGACGTTGCTGCCCACTGTCTAATTGTCTGATCCAGGTACGATCAGTGGCGATGTCTGTGGGAAACACTGCTTCCCCGTTTTTCCTTCAACGATAAACTAAAGTAATTCCTCCGTTCATCACCAGCTTGGCCAACAATCCATCTGCGAACAAAGCTCTGGACACCGTCCTCGCGCAACTCGAGAACGGAAACCACCGTGAGGACAATGCTGCCCTCAACATCGAAAAGGGCGACGTAAGATACGGGCAGACCGCCTCCCCATACTCCCATGACACGTCTTACGACGCCGCCCAGTAGGACGACCAGCAAGCCGCCTTTCAGTCAGTTGCTCCTCCACCTAATGCAGATTCGAGCACCGTGGCCCTATTCGCCTTGGTCAACCAGACCAACCAGCTGATCATGCACCAGAATATCATAATTGAAGCGCTCGAGTGAGGGCAGACATAGCGATCTTCCCCGCGAAGACATCGTTGTCCACCTTCACCTCGCCGTTCTCCTTCCCCGCGAAGGACTTCTCCAGAAGAATCTCAGACCCCCTCACCGGTGCGCGAGGGCCGCCGGCCACGTCTCGAGCGCCCTCAGCCAAAAGCCTCCCAGAAGCGCTATCGTTCCCCGCCTCAGAAGGAACCTATGCACTCCTCGACTACCAAGAGGAGCAAGACCGCCGAGGATAGACCGAGGAACCGTTCTAGGAACTCCCCTCCACGACAAGGACCTGGTCGACACCACCGATCCCCATTAAGGTCCCCAACCGAAAGCGACGACGACGACCAGAGGACGCCCCTGTCATGGGAGATCATGGATGCCCCAATCCCTGCGGGCATGGAGAAACCCCCACCACTGGGGACCTACGACGGCCTGGCCGACCCCAACGATCACATAGAAAGTTTTGAGGCCATGCTCAACTTTAGAAACGTCAAGGGAGCCATTAAGTGCAGACTTTTCCCCACCACCTTACGAAAGGCGCCATGACCTGGTACAAGAGTCTAGCACCCGGGTCGATCACGTCCTGGAAGCAACTAAGAGAACGCTTTACCAAACACTTCACGGCATCTCGCCGACACCCGAAGACAGAGGCCGCTCTGGAGAGCATCTACCAGGGGAAGAACGAGCCTCTCAGGAACTATATTGAGAGGTTCAACAGGGAGGCTGCAGAGGTTCAAACGACCGACGACATGAAGAAGTTTTTAATCATCCAGGGAGTACGACTTGGATCCGATTTTGCCAAGTCCGTAGGCCTCTGCAGACCTCGCCGTTTGGAGGACCTCCTCCAACGAGCTCAGCCATACATCGAGTTCGAGGAGTCAGAGGCAGCACAGATCGCCCTCGACTCGAGGCGGAAGGAAGGCCCCCGCGGCCACAGAGAAGAAGACTCTCTTCCCCGACGTAGAGGAGAAAGAAAGAAGGAAAGCCGCCCACGGGACTCTCGTGAACCGCGAGGACCAGCTGGCCGGTTCACGGGATACACGCCGCTCAACGCTCCCTGTAATACCCCGTATTATCTAAATGCTCAATTAGATATCAGATGAGATCAGATGAGCATCTATGTGCTCTATCCTCGGTAAATTGGATTAATGGAATCCTCTAAGTACTTTAAGTATTGTCAATTGGGAGCAATAGACCAACTAATGAAATGTGTAGAGATCAATAATTATTAGTTTAAGAGATGATTTAATGGTAACTCTAATAATTGATCAATTGATTGAGATGACAGAATATCAATTGGAGATATTTTACTCTATTAGATTTATATCATATAATAATAGTATAATATATGTATATATTTGGAAAGAGAAAGAAAAAGAGAAAAGAAGAAGAAGAAGGAAATGGAAAGAAAAAGGAAGAGAAGAGAAAGTGGAGAAAGATGAAGGAGGGAAACTCATGGATCATCATCATCTTCTTCAAACTCCTCTTCGATTATCAGGTGGGTTCTAGATAGAAACTCTAAGTGCTAGAAATCAATGATTTGAATTTAGGTTAGATTTGAGAGAAATTGATTAATCGGATAAAATCAATGAATCTAACGGACGAAATATGGTATAGACTGTGTAAAATACTTATTGTTATGATTGGAGTATGTTTTGATTGTCATGGTGTGATTTGGAAGTGTTTGGATTGAGGAAATAATTGATTTTGATGAGTAACAGCGCTGCTGAATTTCTGGATTTCGCAGGGTTCGCCTAGCGAACCTGGGGCGAAGCGTAGCGAATGGTTTCGAGGGTTCGCTAGAAGCGAGGGTTAGCGAAGGTTCGCCAACGACGCTCGCCTAACGAACTTTGTGCCTTTTCAATGCTGGTTGGTTTTGCCTTGCTTCGTTGAGTTGTTCGCGAAGCGAAGGGCGAGGCGAATGTTCGCCAGGGAGTTCGCGAAGCGAACTTTATGTCTGTTTTTGTTCTGTTTGTTCATTCACCAGGAGCTTCGCCTAGCGAATGCTCGCTGGGACGTTCGCCTAGCGAATATGGCAGGTTATGTAGTTTTGTTTCTCTCATAACTTTTGACTCGTTTATCCGTTTCGCGTATTCTTGGTATCGATGTGAAACTATGAATATCCTCTATATAATGGAGGGGAGAAATACTGGTTTTGATGCCCGGTTAAATAAATCGGAGGGAACCGTGAATTCGTAAAATTGGGGATATGTGGAATTATGTGTTTCCATTATGTGATTGATGACTAATTGCCTATGTTCTTATTGTTAAACACGTTTGAATATGTATGCATGTTAAAATGCGTTAGGGAGAGTGAGGAAACTTTACCCCGAAAACAAATGGCATAGTTAAGATTGGTATAATTCTAGGTTGTAATTAGAATTGTGATAGAAACTCTGGATGGCGACGCTCGTGCATTCATTGACGAGTTCTGGCCTAGAGTAGATAACGGAATGACAACGCTCGTGCAGGAGAGGCCGAGGCGTGTGTCCATTGCCGAATGGTATAGAATTGAGTGAAACACTAGTATGAAACATGTGTAATTGTTATGTTTTATAGTAAGGCGAATGTGGCCTTAAGGCATTGTGGCCTTGTGATTGTCGAATACAATCACGTTGTGTGAATGATCACGTAATCGTAACCATTTATCTTGTGGTGTAGTATCATGAGACTCGAGCACCTCCACTGAAACGTATGCACAATTACTTGTCAGGTTTGATTCCCGCGTGTAGTACGAATGAAGCCTACGGGTAAAGAGACTTGTGACGGTGTACGGGCCGTGTGAAGTGACGGATCACGGTGTACGGGCCGATGATCCCAAATCCATTTCGTGGAGCGATGCTCGGATGTTTCAAGAGAAGCTTAGTTAAGCTTATTCCGCCGTGTATTCTTTTGTTGTATGCAATTGAGGATATTGTATATCATTCTTAGTTTATTTATTTTTGGCTAGTTTCCATGACTTGTGCCATGTAGTGTATTTATGTTTTAGAAATGGACAAGTATGTGAACTATGCTATTAGGCGCTTTTGATGTGTCAGTACCAAATAAAATGCTTGTATTGTATTATTCTAGATATATATTATACAGGGCATTACAGTTGGTATCAAAGCAGGTCGTGTCCTCGACCTAGCCTTGAAACATCATAAGTAAATCTATTCCTGCCTCTTAAGTGTGTCTTGCCATCATGAAACTTAATATCATACTATGTAGTGTTGGGCCTGATCAACCTAATACTATGTATGCAATAGGTAGAATCATGGTTGAGCGACCACGAAGACTCCGAAGTGTTTTCGTAACTTGTGCTAGGAGGGTAGGCTCAAGCCAAGAGTTAGTGGTGTGGAGTTTTGGTCAACTCTGTTGAGGTTTTGGTAGAAGTTGTGTTTTGGGTAGCATGGGATTTAAGAGTGTTGTGTTGTTCAAGCAATTCTTTGGAATGAATGGAGTCTAAAAGTTAAGAATCTCTATCGGACGATTGGATAAGGTATCAAGCAATGTAAAATTGCTAGTGGAGCTGGATTGACCACTAGTATGGATAAGGATTTCAAGTAATCTCATTCCGTGGAAAAGAAAAGTTGTATTATGGAATGTGTGACGTAAAGTCCGGAAGTGAGATAAGCATTGGTGCTTCAGTTTCTAAGGTCGCTATGGTATCTTGAATGGACGAGAGTACCTTAAGGAATGTGTTCAGAATAATGTCTTCCAACTGGAAAAAGTTGAGAGTTAAGGAAGTTCGGCTTCGATGGGAACCTAAAGTAGTAGAGAAGTGTGTAAAGGAACACAAGGACGTGTTTACACACTTCAAATGAGACAAGTACGTGTCGGACAAAGAGTGGGTGATGGATTACGTATATTCAGTTATGTAGAGAGATTAAGTTCGAGATAATACATCAGGATTTCTGTATTCAGTAAGAGATCAATTTGGAAATGTTAAATTACCCAAAGAACCGTATAAGGTGTTGTGTTGGAGAAAGAATGAACTTCATTTAATAACGAAAGGTGTAGGGATGCGGACCGGAAGAAGTTGTGTTAAGGAATAAAGTAAGTATCTTGGATTTAAGGAAATTTTAGTATGATGATTTTATATTTGGACATAAGAGGATTACAATGGAGAGCGAAGTAAACGCAGAGTGGAAAACGGTATTAACGGTATGTTATGAGGAAGTGACAACGGAATGTGTTTCGGATGAGTGTGCAATGAAGTTATTAAGGTGTTGATGAACCTATAGTTAAGGAAGTGTAATCAATGATGGTTCACCCATGAGAACCCTAGTAGTATGATGTGAAATGAGAAAGTTACACCTTGGTATTAAGAACGAGCGTAGTAGTAGCACCGTGGTCACGAGTGTACGTGATGGATTCTTATTCTTGAGACAAGTATGAAGGAACATATTTTGAAGAACAGTGAGTATTGTGTTCTAAGAGGTAAGGTTGTGGTAAATCAACGAAAAGCAACTCAGGACTTATTACGGACTAAGTGTAAATCATGGAACGATTTATATCAGAAGGGTTTTGTTAATAGTTGATGAGAATTGTCAGTTGCAGATTTTCCATTACGTAATTTGGGTTACGTGGGAAGTTCAATGGATAGTAAAGGGTAAGAAATCCCAGTTAGTGTGTACGAAATGGTGGAAAGGTTCTTCAAGAGGATGTATTGCCCCGATTTAGTTACAAGTATAGAGAAACCTCTGTAATTGTGAATAATCGGAATATTCGGAATCTACCTTTTGTTGGACTAAGAACGTGGTTGCTATTGTTTCTCACCAAGGAATTCAAGTGAGGGAATAAGGTGGTGTGCTGCAGGTTATGTCTATCGCTTTCGTGGTATAGTATGATGGTGGCGTGTTGAGTTTTTCTTATAGATGAATCAAGTATGAGTTATGGCTCAAACCTTGGAATGTCGTCAATATGACTTCCCGCAAGTGTAGTTGTTTAAGCATAGAGGAACTATTCCGCTGAAGCTTGGTAGTTTGACCTCGTCAGAATTTGGAATGTTTGCCTTGTCACTTGGTGGGAGTGTGTCGTCTGCCTGTTTTGATTTTGTCGGTTTTACCTTGAGTCGATCATGGTTGGTAAGTGTTACCTAAGTGAAGAAGCCGCGAGTTGAGAATGATATTTCAAGTTAGAACAAATCGGATTGATGGTTTGAGCAGGGATGCTTTTGAATTCAGAAGAAACTGGTTTTGTTCTGTAGCAGTGTTAACCGATTAACACATGCTCGGAAGGTGTTTTACGTTGAATTTTGAGGAGTTAACTGATTAGCTCAGATGGTTAATCGAGTAACGTGTGTGTATATTGTGAAATCCCTTGAAAACTATCATCTGCATTTTGTTACCCCGATTGGAGAGTATCATGTGATTGGAAAACAGGATGGCAAGTGAATGAAAGACGGAATTGTGTTTTGAAATTGGGACTTAGACTCCGTAAGAGTGGTACCAGTTGTGTGCAGTTATGTTTGACCCATAGAAGGAATTTGAAAGTTATCTTTCCAAGTACGAGTAAGAATTGGACGTTCCGAAGTTAAGCCTGTAACTTGGAATCGTTGGTGGAATAGAACGAATGAGAAAAGTGGATTCAATTGAGAAACGTGGCATGTCCTTTGAGGGTGTGTGTACGTGTAGAGTGTTGTGTGTAGATTGGTGAGTAGTATGGAAACTAACAATCTCGCTTTGAATGGTTAAAGTTTTGATAAGTGGTGATTCGTATATGTTTGAAGTTCCATGATGGTGTTACATTGTCAGTAATGGAGATTGGTGATGACAGAAGCCTTGAGTAAGTCGGAAACCGTAAGAAGAATCGGTTTGGAATGTGGTAACCAGAACTGGAAGTTGTTAAACTATTTTGGGTATATTGATTTCGAATTTAGAATGAAATTGGAGTTGTATATCTTATGGTTGTAACCGTATAACTCATGTACCTTTTTTGTCTGAAGAATGTTGAAATGATGTTTGTAGATTGTGTGTTGGCAACCAAATTGTTATACCCTAGGACGCCAGTAAGTTTCTTGTGTCGTTGGTTAGTAAGGATCCAAGTGGATGAGTGTGTTTCTCCGTGGATGGTTAGCTAATTGGTAGTGCTCAAGAATTCGTAATGTTCTACTGTTAGAAGTTGAGTTGCACAGTGGATGGTGGCAGGTGAACAAGTTCAGTCAGACTAATAAGGATTAGAATGATTGTTACTTATGAGTGTGGAAACAAGAAGAACTTGTCTTAAGCGTGTTACTTTTGGTGTGATACGAAAGAGATGAAATATCAGATATAATAAGTACCCTGTACAGCTTCAGACCAGAGGAAACTGGTAAAGAAGTCGTTTGAATAATTATGAAGTGTTTTTGAACATTGAAAGATTTATGAGAAGATGAATCGTCGGTGATTGCATGAAGTTAAGGAGTCACTGAATTACGTCGCGAAAAGTGTTGAGTGTTGTTGTCTTAGGTTGAGATAAGATGTCACAGTTTCGTGTGTGACTCAGTAGAGGAATTTAGAACGGTACATTCCTTCCGTAGTAAGATGCGACCACGTGTTTGAGTATGAACCAATAGATGAATTATGGAAAAAGCAAGTGGAAAGTTGAACCAAATATTGGAATAAGAGTATGATTAAGGACGTGAAGTTTGATAAATTGTGAAAATAAGGATTTTGGTCTGTGAAGTCGAGTTGGAATCGGACTATGTCAGGAACTTTAACGGAAGTAAAGTTAAGTGTGGAAATAAGACAGTGATACAAGTTGCAGTCGTTGTCGAGTAGAAGAAATTCGGGGGCGAATTTCAATTTAAGGGGGGAGAGTGTAATACCCCGTATTATCTAAATGCTCAATTGGATATCAGATGAGATCAGATGAGCATCTATGTGCTATATCCTCGGTAAATTGGATTAATGGAATCCTCTAAGTACTTTAAGTATTGTCAATTAGGAGCAATAGAGCAACTAATGAACTCTGTAGAGATCAGTAATTATTAGTTTAAGAGATGATTTAATGGTAACTCTAATAATTGATCAATTGGTTGAGATGACAAAATATCAATTGGAGATATTTTACTCTATTGGATTTATATCATATAATAATAGTATAATATATGTATATATTTGGAAAGAGAAAGAAAAAGAGAAAAGAAGAAGAAGAAGAAGGAAATGGAAAGAAAGAGGAAAAGAAGAGAAAGTGGAGAAAGATGAAGGAGGGAAACTCATGGATCATCATCATCTTCTTCAAACTCCTCTTCGATTAGCAGGTGGGTTCTAGATAGAAACTCTAAGTGCTAGAAATCAATGATTTGAATATAGGTTAGATTTGAGAGAAATTGATTAATCGGATAAAATCAATGAATCTAACGGACGAAATATGGTATAGACTGTGTAGAATACTTATTGTTATGATTGGAGTATGTTTTGATTGTCATGGTGTGATTTGGAAGTGTTTGGATTGAGGAAATAATTGATTTTGATGAGTAACAACGCAGCTGAATTTCTGGATTTCGCAGGGTTCGCCTAGCAAACCTGGGGCGAAGCGTAGCGAATGGCTTCGAGAGGGTTAGCGAAGGTTCGCCAACGACGTTCGCCTAACGAACTTTGTGCCTTTTCAGTGCTGGTTGGTTCTGCCCTGCTTCGCTGAGTTGTTCGCGAAGCGAAGGGCGAGGCGAATGTTCGCCAGGGAGTTCGCGAAGCAAACTTTATGTCTGTTTTTGTTCTGTTTTTTCATTTGCCAGGAGCTTCGTCTAGCGAATGCTCGCTAGGACGTTCGCCTAGCGAACATGGCAGGTTATGTAGTTTTGTTTCTCTCATAACTTTTGACTCGTTTATCCGTTTCGCGTATTCTTGGTATCGATGTGAAACTATGAATATCCTCTATATAATGGAGGGGAGAAATACTGGTTTTGATGCCCGGTTAAATAAATCGGAGGGAACCGTGAATTCGTAAAATTGGGGATATGTGGAATTATGTGTTTCCATTATGTGATTGATGACTAATTGCCTATGTTCTTATTGTTAAACACGTTTGAATATGTATGCATGTTAAAATGCGTTAGGGAGAGTGAGGAAACTTTACCCCGAAAACCAATGGCGTAGTTAAGATTGGTATAATTCTAGGTTGTAATTAGAATTGTGATAGAAACTCTGGATGGCGACGCTCGTGCATTCATTGACGAGTTCTGGCCTAGAGTAGATAACGGAATGACAACGCTCGTGCAGGGGAGGCCGAGGCGTGTGTCCATTGCCGAATGGTATAGAATTGAGTGAAACACTAGTATGGAACATGTGTAATTGTTATGTTTTATAGTAAGGCGAATGTGGCCTTAAGGCATTGTGACCTTGTGATTGTCGAATACAATCACGTTGTGTGAATGATCACGTAATCGTAACCATTTATCTTGCGGTGTAGTTTCATGAGACTCGAGCACCTCCACTGAAACGTATGCACAATTACTTGGCAGGTTTGATTCCCGCGTGTAGTACGAATGGAGCCTACGGGTAAAGAGACTTGTGACGGTGTACGGGCCGTGTGAAGTGACGGATCACGGTGTACGGGCCGATGATCTCGAATCCATTTCGTATGTCAAGTAACTACAAGGATCCATGACTCGGGTCGACTTCTAGACGTAGAAGCGTACGGGAAAAGGGGATGCCTTGGTACGGTTATCGATTCATAATTAATCTTGAGTTAACAGGCTCAGGACGTAATTCCTTCCGTGTGAACTTTGTGAGTTAACAGACTCATGACATGTTTCCATATAGTGTGAGTTTGTGAGGTTGTGCACTCAAGGTCATTTTCCCTTCCCCTTGACTTGAGTTAGGATTGATAGAACCCTGTAAAGCTGAGATAATCTATAAGATAGGGAACTCACTGAGATTTGATGTATCTCACCCCACTATAGTTGCTTTGTTTCAGGTGCAGGTTTAATTACAAGTGGAGCGATGCTCGGATGTTTCAAGAGAAGCTTAGTTAAGCTTATTCCGCTGTGTATTATTTTGTTGTATGCAATTGAGGATATTGTATATCATTCTTAGTTTATTTATTTTTGGCTAGTTTCCATGACTTGTGCCATGTAGTGTATTTATGTTTTAGAAATGGACAAGTATGTGAACTATGTTATTAGACGCTTTTGATGTGTCAGTACCAAATAAAATGCTTGTATTGTATTATTCTAGATATATATTATACAGGGTATTACACTCCCCGCGCGCGAATCTTCTCCGAGTGCTCCAACTCGAAATTTGTGAAAGGAGGCGTCCGCTTTCCGAAGCCAACTTCCCCCAAACCAAATACAGACAAATCCAAGTACTGCAGGTTCCACCGGAGCCACGGACATGTCACGGAGGACTGCATCCATCTCAAGGATGCAATTGAGATCCTGATCAAGGAAGGGCACCTAAAGAAGTACGCCCAGAAGAATGACACTCCTTGTCCTAGTACCCGGGAAGCCCAAAACGTTGAGGAGACGACACCTCCTCCCGACGAGAGTCGGCTGCAGGTCGCCCTCAGCGTCATTCGACCCGAAGACTTCTTTGTTCCAGAAGGCATCGAGGGCCAAGAGGCAGTTCGCAGCATGTGGGCAAACTTCCCCCACGAAGACCCCGCCGCTGCCCGCAGCATGTGGGAAGGTTTCCCCAAGACAATGGTCATATCCGGAGGTGGGTATGAGAAGTTGTCCATCAGATCGATCAAGCGGAAATTTAAGGAACTGGAGTCCGCAACGTCGGCGAAGACCACCACTCTCAAGAAGGTGCAAGGGAAATCAAACCCCATCACCTTCTACCTTGAAGAGCTCTCAGGCGGAGCGCCCAACGCCACAATCCCCCTCTTGGTGAGGGCACAGATGGCGAATTTTAACGTTCGCAGGATCCTTGTCAAACAGGGAAGTTCGGTCGACATCATGTACGCTCACCTGTTCGAGACTCTCCAGCTCGACGAGAGACATCTGACCCCGTACGTCGGTTCAGATCTGCAGGAGTTCAACGACACCACCACCAGGCCATGGGGTTACGTTGAACTGATGGTCACATTCAGGGCCGAAGACACTGCCCGTCAAGTGAAGACCCACTTCCTGGTGGTCGAATGTCCATCCCTCTACAAGTGCATCCTCGGGAGGACCACCCTGGCAGAACTCACAGCAGTGCCATCAACGATCCACCTCAAGATGAAGTACTACACGGCCAGGGGACGGGTAGTTATGATGCACGGGGACATCAACGCGGCCAGGAGGTGCTTTGACGCTGCAATCAAAGGCACGAGTTCCATCGGCACCAAGCCCAAGACCGGAGCAAAGTCATCCTCTGACACCGTGCAGAGGCCTCTCCCGCGCGTCAACGCGATCGACCTCGACAGCAGGTTCCTGGACGAGCACGAAGAGGGCGCAGTAGCGGACCTCGACCTCCAGGCGGAAAATAACGGGCAGCCCCTCCACCCAACGTGCCCCGTCCCAGACGAAGACTTCGAGCTCGTTGCCCTCGGGGACGATCCAGACCGTAACGTGAGGATTGGCACCGGGCTCCCCGATCTGGCGAAGAAGCAACTAAAGGCATGTCTCCGGGAGAACGCTGATCTGTTCGCATGGAGCGCCTTTGAGATGCCTGGTCTTGACCCCGAGGTGGCTTGCCATCAGCTCGCAGTAGACCCGATTGCTAGGGCCATAGTTCAACGTAGGCTTAGGCAGTCTCCGAAAAAGCGGAGGCTGCTGAAAAAGTTGTAAAAGATCTCCTAGAGGCGAATTTTATTTCGGAGGCCATGTACACGACCTGGTTGTCCAACGTTGTACTTGTCAAAAATAATAATGGAAAATGGAGAATGTGTGTCGACTATACCGATCTTAACCGGGCATGCCTGAAAGACTGTTACCCTTTACCTAACATCGACCAGCTGGTCGACAATTCTGCAGGTTACAAGCTATTATCCTTCATGGACGCTTACTCGGGGTACAACCAGATCCCCATGGATAAGGTCGACAAACAGCACACGGCCTTCATGACCGAGTCGGGAAATTATTACTACAACGTAATGCCCTTCGGCCTGAAGAACGCCAACGCGACCTACCAACGGATGATGAACAAAGTTTTCCGGGGAGAAATCGGCGACATGCTCGAGGTCTATATGGACGACATGATCGTCAAATCCGTAGAAGAAGTCGACCACGCCGCCCACCTCAAGAAGGTGTTTGACACAGCGAGGAGATGCCGCATGAGGTTCAATCCCGACAAATGCACCTTCGGCGTTTGGGCAGGTAAGTTCCTCGGCTTCTACCTCACAGAGCGAGGAATCGAGGCCAACCCTGACAAGTGTAGGGCTTTCTCCGAGATCCCAAATCCGAACTCGAAGAAGTCAATACAATCACTGAACGAGATGCTGATCGCCCTCTCCCGATTCATCGCCAAATCCGCACAATACGCACTCCCATTTTTCAAGCTCCTTCAACAAAAAGCCACGTTTGAATGGAGCGAGGAATGCGAGCAAGCTTTACTCCATCTCAAACGAGTCATGTCGCAGCCCCCGGTCCTCTCACGGCCAGAGAACGGGGAGACACTCTTCTTGTATCTCGCCATCACGGGCGAAGCGATCAGCGTCGTCCTCATACGGGAAACCGCCGACGGGCAAAAACCGATTTACTTCACGAGCAAAGCCTTCCAAGGTCCCGAGCTCAGGTATCAGCAGATCGAGAAAGTCGCCCAGGCCCTCGTCACCGCGGCCAGGAGGCTGCGCCATTACTTCCTAGCCCACACTATCGTCGTAAGAACCGAGCAGCCTATAAGGCATCTCCTTGGACGACCAGATATGGTGGGAATGATGCTCAGGCGGTCGCTCAAACTCGTCGAGTTCGACATCCAATACGAGGGAAGGAAATCCCTGAAGGCTCAGGTATTGGCCGACTTTGTGGCGGAGATGATGGTCCCGAAGCCTTCGACCAACGGATCCCAAAAGTGGACGATCTATGTCGACGGAGCATCCAATACGAAGGGGAGCGGGGCGGGCATTATCCTTGAAAACGAGGAAGGCATCCTGATCGAGGTCTCCCTCGAACTATCCTTCCCGACATCGAACAATCAAGCAGAGTATGAGGTTTTCCTCGCCGGGCTACGATTGGTCGAGGACCTTGGCGCTAAAGAGGTCAAAATCTTCACCGACTCCCAACTCGTAGCCTCGCAAGTCCGAGGAGAGTACCAAGCCAAGAACGACAGCCTCATCGAATACTGGACCTTGGTGAAAGAAAAGATGAAAAACTTCACCTCTGCGGAAGTAACCCACATCCCACGCGAGCACAATACCCGAGCAGATGTCTTGTCCAAATTGGCGAGCACAAAGAAGAAAGGCGGAAACAAATCCGTCATACAAGAAGTGCTTTCCCGCCCGAGCATCGACAAACCCGCTCCGGCGACAGACGTGAACGCCATTGGGGACAGTAATTGCTGGATGACCCCGGTATAAGAGTACCTCACGACAGGTAAACTACCCGAGGATCTCAAGGAAGCATGGATGGTCAAGCAGCGAGCGTGCTCGTACACTATAGTCGAGGATAAGCTATATCGTCGCGGGTTTTCTATCCCCCTTCTCAGATGCGTTGAAGAAACCAGGGTCCCGGGTATACTCCAAGAAATCCACGAGGGGATCAACGCCCAACACCTTGGTGGGCGATCCTTAGGCCGCAAGGTACTTCGGGCAGAGTATTACTGGCCCTCCATGCAACAGGACGCCAAGGAACACGTCAAGAAGTGCGATAGATGCCATCGACACGGGGACATGCACCTCGCTCCTCCTAACAAGCTCAAAACACTGTCCTCACCGTGGTCGTTTGCGTGGTGGGGATTGGATATCCTCGGACCTTTCGTCGTGGGATCGTATCAAAACAAATACCTTACTATCGGGGTGAATTATTTTACGAAGTGGATTGAGGCGGAAGCATTGGCCAAAATCACGGCCTTCAACATACTACGTTTCTACAAGAGGAACATCCTCGCCCGATTCGGCGTGGCCCAAGCTATTATCACCGACAACGAGACACAATTCACCGACATGAGCTTTTAGGACTTCGTCACCAAACTGGGCACGAAGCAGCACTTCACGTCGGTCGAGCACCCCGAAACGAACGGGCAAGCCAAACCGACGAACATAGTGAATTCGATGATCCATATCAAATTCACCCCTCCATTGCTGATCAAGTGAAAGGGTGAAGAAGGGGCGTCGGGACCACGCGACTGCCACGATCACACGACGTCTTCGGTTATATGACGAACGACCCCGGTACTACTCTCTGAGGATTCACCCTGCGGTAAGAAATGTTAGCGAGGACCCTGAGATATTCACCTCACGTCCTCGAGACATTCTTCCTGTCCTCGTGGTTCTCATCACTTCCCCCCGCGGGATTTAACAAGAAAACTAAGAAATTCCGCCGTTTTCGCCGGAAATTTCGCGATTTCCATGGGAACTTCATCAGTTCACCATGGAACCACCGCATAAAATGCAAAAGAAAGGAGAAAGATCGAGAAACTTACTTGAAATATAGTTCCGGTATGGTTCTGTTACGGCGGTTTGCGGTGGCTTACAGTGGCGACGGTGGCAGTGAGAGAAGAAGAAAGAGAGTCTGAGCAGAGAGAGTGAAAACGTGCAAATGACACGAGCTCACCCCTATTTATAAGGGCCTCACGAGACTCGAGGATTTCCTAGGCAATCGATTACGCTACCCTAGCGCAACCGCCCTAGACAATGATGAGGTGTGACACGTGGCACACGCTTCCACACACACGTCTTTTCATTCCCCAACACGCGTCCTTCCATTCTCCTTGCTTCAGACTTCTCGTATCCCCGCGACGTCGCCCAGCCGCGTCCAGTCTAACGCGAGCAGTTTGATTCTGCCCGATTGAGCAACCGCCCCTCGTTTAGGATCCTTTCCCCGACGGGGGTACGTCCTCGACATAGTACTGGCCCTTAAGTCATTACTCTGATACCTTAGAGCAACGACTTGGGGGGCTCCTGTTCTGGACTGGGTCAGCGCCTGCCCAACTGTCGGGCAGGCCCAAGCCCAATGACCAGCGAAGGCCCGACGAGGCCCAACGTCGCCTCCGTGTCGGGCACGTACCAATCCCCTTGGACGTCGGACACGCGAGACTGTCGAGCATAGGCGTATAGCCAGTGGACGCAGCTCTTCTCGACACCCACGTGCTCCTCCCTGCGATGACACGTTCTCTTGTAACTTTTCACTCCCGAAAGAATCGGTCCTCCATACTTCCGGAGATTTAGGGACCGTTACACCAGGGCGAAGACCACGTGCTGGTCTTCACTATGCCACGTAAGCCCTGACAGTTATTTGGATTGAGCCTTACAATCCAGCCCAGTGTAAGTAACCGTTGGCTTCGCGCTGAGGGCTCTCTATAAATACCCTCTCACTTGAGAGGGTCAGGTTACGAAACATTCTAAACTCACTTCTCTGTATTTGCTTTTCTCTGACCTTACCTGACTTGAGCGTCGGAGTACCTTACAGGTACACCCCCTCATGCCGTATCGTCATCACCGGAGCTGAAGTCCATACGATGTTGCTGGCCACTGTCTAACTGTCTGATCCAGGTACGATCAACTGTATTTATTACAGAGTACAAAAAAAGATGTAATATAATTAAGGGTATGTGTGGAAAAAAATAATTAATGCATTTTAAAAGTTGAAAAGGATCTTCTAAAATGAGACAAGAAAAAAACTCAACAGACTCTTATAATTAGAGACAGAGATAGTATACAATTTAATAGAATGGTCAAATTATTCTACATAACTTAAAGCCAAAATTTTGTCATCATTCACAAATTTCATTTTTATACATGTAAAAGTTGTATTGAAATTGTAATCTACTAAACAAGAAATTGATATCTCCTAAGAAAGAAAAAAGCCCCTAACTATGAGTTGGCCATTGTAAATTCACTGAACGAGTTAACTCACCCGAGTCAACTCATCGAATCTCAAAAACTCACACTGTAACCCATCAATCCACCATTATAGATCTCAGTTTCTCTCTACTCTCACACACTCACAGCAGAGAAGGAAGATGGATACCAAAACAACGTCGTCTTCTTCAAGCGTTGATCCATTGAAGAAGAAAAAGAAAGAGTGTTTAGGTTGGATAGAATGGTTTAGAGGATGGTTCAATTTAATCTACGAATTTCTATTCCAACGAATCATGGCGAGTCACTTGGAGAACCCTATGCCGTTACCACCAATCAATGATCTCACTTGTATTGTTACTGGTTCCACTAGTGGCATTGGTCTTGAAATTGCTAGGTAAATTCTTTTTCTTTCAATTTTTTTGGTTTTTGATTGAATATTATTTGTGGGGTTTTGTTTTTTATTGAAAAAATTTTGATTTTTGTAATTGGGGTTTGTGGTTGATGTTTGATTATGGGGAAATGGGTAGTTTTAGGAAGTGGGTAGGTGTTGTTATATAGTATCATGTTGGAAAGGAGGGGTATTTATGGTTCTTCATTGAAGTGGATCATATAATGTTCAATGTTGTTTTATTTTTTGTTAAAAGTCGAGGTAGTCAACTAGACATTTTTTATATGCCTGAGAAAATGTGTTTTAGTGCCCGACACCGATTTTTTATTACGTTTAATTTATTCATTTTTTCAAATTATTACCTGTGGCGACGTGTAAGTATCAGTGTCGTGTTTCTAGTGTCTGTGCTTCATAGGTTCCTCTGTGTCCGTGCTTCATACTTCATAGGTTTCTCACTTGACTGTGTTTTTCTGTCTGAAATCATAAATCGTAAATAATGATGTTCTATCAATGGTTGATAATTTTCACTTTATGGTTTGGAGTTTGACAAGTTTTTTTTTTTCTGGTAATGTTGTTATTTCTATTATGCAGGCAATTGGCACAATCAGGGGCGCATGTTGTTATGGCCGTGAGGAATGCGAAGGCGGCTACTGAGTTAATCCAGAAGTGGCAGATTGAATCTGCAGGATTGGGTATTGCGCTCAATGTTGAGGTATCTAGCATGAACCAACTATCTCAAAACTTAACAAGTTGGGTGTATAAACACAGATGATTTATATTCTATTTTTGTTATGGACAATTGTTTTTTGCATAATGCTTAAGAGAGAGTTGTTGATTGAATAGGTTTTGAGATCAAAATGAGTTTTAGTTCATTCGCATGCTTCAGTATTAGTTGTGTTTATTTACTTTCATTTTTGGCTTGTCAAGGTGATGGTGGTGGATCTTCTCTCGTTGGATTCGGTTGCTAGATTTGCTGAAGCGTGGAATGCCCGCGCAGCACCCTTGCACGTTCTCATTAATAATGCTGGCATTTTTTCCATTGGAGGTTAGTATTTCCGATATCGTTGATGGTTTTCGGTCTATCTTTTGTCAATGATTCTGAATCAGTTAAACTGTTGTCTTCTTTTTCTGTAACTAGGTTAGATTATCAAGGTTATATAGTAGTGATAGATATTTACCGATTGGTTCTTATTGAATACAATTGTAACTAAACTACTCACTTGTTTATGGTCTTTTTCAGAGGCACAAAAATTTTCAAAAGACGGTTACGAAGAACACATGCAAGTGAATCATCTTGCTCCTGCTATGCTTTCAATACTTCTTTTACCATCCCTTATTAGGGGCTCTCCTAGTCGAATTGTGAACTTGAATTCCATTGTAAGTCTTTTGCTATTTAAACACTAAAATGTACAATTTTACATAGGATTTGAACTGACGCATCAAAATTTCCTATCTATTTTTTAGTCAAAACATTCCCTTTTTTTTCTGTAGATGCATCATATTGGATTTGTTGATGCTGAAGACATGAATGCCACTTCAGGAAAAAGAAAATTTTCCAGTCTGTCGGGATATTCAAACAGCAAATTGGCACAGGTACTTAATTTACACGAATCTGGCATGCATGCTGCATCAGTGTGGAAATCCAATGGCGTAATATGCCTTGAAGGTGAATTGATTGGTTTACTTCCATCTTATAACTGTGAATGAAAAAGGAGTTTGTGTTTTTATTGCAGGTTATGTTCAGTAGTGTTCTTTTTAAGCGATTACCTGCCGAAGCTGGCATCAGTGTATTGTGTGTATCGCCTGGAATTGTCCAGACCAATGTCGTAAGTATTTTGAAACAAACAACTATAGATATCTGTTACTGGATGGACTAAGCTTGAACTGAACTTGTCTTAAACTTGAAAACATGTTGAGGTGTTTGATATAGAGTTTATAATTTGGACTGGCATAGTTTGTCGTACCATCAAGAATTCAATCCTTGAAGTCCAAAATTACATCAGGGGGAGATCAGAATAGTCCAAAATTTAGTTCTCATATTTTGTTTATTGGTTTAAACTTTAAAGGCTATGCTGTTAAGCGTCTGTTTGTTTTTGAGTTTGGCCCTCTAAGCAATTTCATCTTGTTTCAATAATTTTACCATGATTTATGATGAATGGAGCAACTGTGATTTTCGGGTTAAAATAATTGACCTCAAATCTTTTGACTTGAGTTATTCATTCCTTGGTTTTACTTTTACTGCATTATTTCATAAGGTTTCTACTTTGCTAATACTTTCAAGTTCATCTATGCAGGCAAGGGATCTTCCAAAATATGTTCAAACTGGATATCATTTGATACCTTACTTCATCTTTAATGCTCAAGAAGGTTTGTTTATTCAATGCTCTTGTTGAATTTAATGAATATGTCCTCATTCTTTTCTTTCTTCTCGATCCGATAGTTTCCATAAATACTAAATAGAGTAGGTACCACAGCTGTTATCTCTCTGAAACATTGTGTTTATCTATGTTTGTACTATTGCATAGGAGATTTTTAACAAACCGCTATTGGTCCACGGTGCACGACTTAGGACATAGTGTTGTGGGATTGCGGTTATAGAAACGTTATATAGCACTGCAACTTAACAGAATTCGAACAATTGCTATCTTACGCCATCTGTGATTGACAAAAGTGATTTCAAGTGTTTTCATTATAGAAGTACTAAAGAATCTCGGGTTTTATCTCTAAAGTCTATTCATGCTAGATGATACTTGTGCTGCAATGCAGGTTCTAGGAGTACTCTTTTTGCTGCGACTGATCCTCAAATTACCGAGTATTGCGAATTATTGAAATCAGATGAATGGCCTGTTTGTGCCTATATTTCTCACGACTGTCGACCCACAAATCCGTCAGAAGAAGCACACAATCTTCAAACGTCATATGAAGTATGGGAAAAGACGTTAGAGATGACCGGCCTTCCTTTGGATTGCGTGGAGAGGTTTCTAGAGGGCGAAGAAGTTAAATGTCGTTACGGACAAGAACAACAATGACACAACCATAACACAAGTATCCCCACATGATCTTTTACTATTTATAGCTTGCAATGAGCATTTCATTTTGAATATGGGGGAAAACTCATAATTTTTTCAACTAGATTGACATCCCTTGATCTGCTAGGTTGTGTTTGTAGGGGTAAATTTTCAAATCCAAAAAAGTTCATGTACATTAGTTTTTTTTTTGCTCTATAGGAATAAGAACTAAACTAGCACTATGTTGTATCATTATTTTGACCTTGGTAATTGGTGAATGAATGTCCTAAAGAAGTCAGAGGGTTTTATCTTATAATGGTTGTTTTCAATTTGAGTATGTGGTAATAAAATCTTAAGGTTATCATCAACGCTTTCGAGTAATTTTCTAATTATTTTAATGATTAGGAATTGATCTAATTTTTATAGAAAAATTGATTTAGGTAATAAAATTAAGTAATAATTTAAAATTTAAAATTTAAAATTTAAATTAACTTTGAAATGACTTTTTATTTTATTTTATTTATTTTGGGGATATTGTTGTAGTTTAAAAAAGGTTTAAATAGTCTATTGATTCCCGTATGTTTGCGTGTTTTTGAATTTGGATCATAATTTTTTTTTGTCAGAGTCTCTATATCTCACTTTTGTGATTAAGTTAGTCAATGACATTAGAAGTCTATTAAAAAAATGCTGAGATGTCTAACGTTGTTGGTGTTGAAATGAATTTATATCTTCTTTTGTTTAATAAATTCCACACCTCCTTTTGTTTAATAAATTACACACGTGGAATATTTAGTGGAGGGGAGGGGGTGTTTTAAAAAGGAAGGCTAAATTCAACAACGTATATTATTTGCATCATCTTCTTCCTCTCTTTAAATCATATTTGACAATTTCTTACTTTCCATACAACAGTAGTGTTAAGGTTGCATCATATTCATCCATGGCAACATCATTAGTAGATAATTGCTCTGAGTCCCAAATCTTAATTTGTGGTTGTAATAGAGTAATGAGGATGTTCATCTCAAATTCAATTGAAAATCCTAAACGACGATTATGGAAATGTTCAAATTCGGGTGTAATGTCAAGTTTCAAGCTATTCATATGGGATGATGAACTAGAATGCAACACATCAAATGAATCCAAAAATTCAACCGGTTGCAATTGCACAGAGGTAGTACAAAAATTAGGTTGTATCATTAAAGACCTTGAAGCAAAAAAAAAAAAAGAGAAGATGAAATTGAAGTTGGAAAACAAAATGAAGAATGCCAATTTGTTTAAGTTTTTGTTGATTATATTATGGTGTATATTCTTTACTTACCAGAAATATTAGTGAGAATAATGTTCATGGTGCATGTATACATTTTTTGTTTTCTTTTAGTCTTTAGAAGAAGGATAATTGTCTAATGTCGTCCCTGTAATGTTTAGTATTGAATGGATAAAAACCTTTGAAATAATGAAGTATGTCCCTCTATGTTTGTGGCATTTTGGTTTTCATTCCTATTTCATAATGATTTGTTTGTATTTCATCCCTGTTTCATAATAATTTGTTTGTATGCTATCCATGTATGTTTGTGATTTGTTTGCATAATACTATAGTACATTTAGGCATATAGATAACATAATGATGATTCATGTCTTAAAATAACATAAAGCCAATAGGCATACAAATTTATCTCAAAATACAACAAATATACGCAATAACAAAGTATCAAACTATAACAAAATACATCATGACATAAGCATAACAAAATACACCATGATAAAACCATAACAAAATTCTTAATTTCTACACATTCATAGATTGTGATGGACCACTTCCTTCTCCTTTGAGTTTTTTTGCATTTAAGGACCCTTGTCCTATCACTTATCTTTAACTTCAATTTCCTTGAAACTTTTGGTTTGATTGGCTTATTCTTCTGCAAAAAAAATAAAAACAGAATATTAGAGATACAACAAGTACAACACATCCATAGGTTCAAGTCATTATCAAATGGTTTAATAAACTCAACTGATTTTAGAACTTTAGGAGTAGTAGAAACAAGTGCAGTAAGTACTTCATTAATTGTTGGAACAAGTGCAGACAATATATAGTCTGGTGCAGAAAGTGTTATACCAGAGTCAGTATGTGAAGAAGTAACAGGTGCACTATGAGCTGATGTAACAGGTGCACTCTGAGCTTATGTAACAAGTACACTCTGAGGTGATGTAACAGTTTCAACAAGGTTTGGTTGAGTTTGAGTTGCCTCAAATGCTGCTGCAAGATGTGCAGCAAGTATTTCGAACTCAGTGTCAATTTCAGTTTAAGGTTCATTTATCACTGGTTATTTCTGGGTTGCATCTCCAATCTCAGTAGGTTGAGTTTGTGCTTGACTATGTTCTTGGGTTGTTTTACCAAATGGTTGGGTTGTATTGCCTGTTGCAGTTTTCTTTGGCTTTCTCTGTACATAAAATTCACAACATTAGTAAAACATCAATGTCATTAATACCATATTCACAGTATGGACATGTTCAATACCTTCCTATTTTGAGCTTCAGGGTCAACCACTTGACTTGTACAACTTTTTTCAATATGGCCATGTATACCATATCTTGTGCAACAATAACTTGTTTGTGTCCTTCCCTTATTAGGGTCTTCATCAGGTTCCCTCCTCCTTAATTTCTTTGGCCTTCTAGGTCCTCTTTTATATGATGGAGGTAACATCTCTTCCATGTCAACCTCTGGCCACATGTCTTGTCCATTAATAGGACTTACATTATAACCATAACATGTCACATAAGTCTCCTTGGAGTAATAAGCATCCACGTAATCTTCAGGGCATTGGTTCCTAAAACCTAATGCATCTATTGCATGTCCACAAGGGATGCCTATTAACTTCCAAAAGTTACACGTGCATGTTTTTTTAAGTATCTACAATAAAACTATTCCTGGTATGAATACGTTCAACTTGCCATAATGTTTCACCAGACCAGTTTGAAATCAAATTCCCTGCATGCTCTACTTCCTTATCTAACCTAAGTTTAGACCTATGCGTTATCCTATGTTTTCATCTATCCCTAACAACTTCCTTTTCAATTAAATTTGATATGAACATCCTCATTGCTCTATTGCAACCACAAACTGGGATTTGAGACTGAAAACAATTACCTATTGATGGTATTGTCATGGATGAATGTGCAGCGACCTTAACATTAATGTTGTATGGAGAGGAAGAATTTGCATAATATGATTTAGAGAAAGGAAGAAGGTGATACAAATAATATACGTTTTTGGATTTAGTCCTCCTTTTTAAACCCCCCCCCCCCCCTACTAAGTATTTCATGTGTGTAATTTATTAAACAAAAGAACATATAAATTCATTTCCACGTAAGCAACGTTAAACATATCAGCATTTTTTAATAGACTTCTAACGTCAAGGACTAACTCAATCAAGAAAATGAAATATAGGGACTCTAACAAAAAAAAAAGATTTAGGGACCAAATTAAAAAAACATGCCATCTTACAGAGACTAAATGACTATTTAAGCCTTTAAAAAACAATTAACATTTTTTTATAATAGTCTAATAACTATAATTCATTCTTTATAAATGAATAAGTGACATGTTGAGAGTTTGAATATTCGCGTCCTGCAACTATCACTAAATTAGATTAAGAAATCATCGATTAATATTTTTATCTTTTCTAATTTTTTTATCAATATATCAAATATATTTCATTTCTTGTATTTTTTTTTTCTTTTAATTGTTTCTCACATCCTTTCCTCTTATTCGTTTCTCTTTACAACCAAACATGTTTTTAATATGATTAACAATTATAACTTATTGAGTGATAAATTATGCATTTTATTATTATTGTTAGTAAAAAAAAAAAAGATTTTGTTGTTCAATATTATTAGTGATTGGTTTGTCCTTTTTTTAGAAATGATATAATGAGAATTAAACATAAGAAATAAATTTATATTACATTATCTCAATTTTTAAATATAACATTGAAAATAAATCATGTTGACTGTAATATTAAGTTTGTTGATTATTTATATAATTTTATAAGTTTATTCTTTGAAGAGAAAATAATTTATCGTGTAAGAATATTTAAAGTTAATTGCAAAAAAAAAAAAAAAAAATTAAAAATCATAAATGCATTTTAAAGTTTGAAAATAATTTTATAAAGAAAAAAATTCAACACACTCATATTTAAGAAATGGTGTAGTATGTTTTATAATTTCAATTATAATAATATTTTTGTTAGTACTCACAATGAAATAGTAGTGGATCTGCAAAGTTAACTCTTCAACGCTCAAGTCAATAAAAAATTCGAAGAAATATGAATTATGGTTCAGAAAAATATTAGATTTCACATTAGATACCTTATGTATGAAGGATGGTTATGGACGTTCTCAACTTTTCGACATGAAATGTTCTCCACTTTTCGGCATGAAATGCAGAAGACTGTCTAATAATATCTAGCAGCAGCCCGCGACATGGATACAATGTGGGATTTCAGATCAGAGAGACTTTGGCTTGAGGACTTGGATTGAGGACTAAGTCTCCCTGTGACCTGTTAAAAGGTAATCCAAATTCAGTTAGTTAGAACTTCATTTGAGTTTCATTTAGGATTAATTTGAGATGCATTTAATTCCCTTTATAACTTAAATACAAAACTCAGTTTCAATTTGGATATAGAAATTATTTTGTAACCGTTTAGCATACGAAAAAATCTAGTTACAACATTTTCTCTCTCTTCCATCTACTTCATCTTCAACCTTGTGCACCAACAATTGGTATCTAAAGATCCGGTTCTAATTCAGGAACAGGAAACATGAGTGTAGTGAGTCGTGTGTGATCGATTTTGTTTCTGAAATTCATAGTGAATTGAAGTTTGAAATCGAAACAGAATCATATTTGTTGATTCTGAGGGATTGGGAAACACGGGTGTTAGTGAGATTTTAGTGAATTTGCACAAGAACGAAGATGGACGGCGGAAACGGTAGTTTGAACACAAAGCTTATACTATTTAAAGGAAGGAATTGGAATTAGTGTATGATTCAGACGCGTGTGTTGTCTGGAACTCAAGATGTTCTTGATCTTGTCAATGACGGTTACACAATGGTTGCAAGAGATGCAACTGAAGCACAGAGAAACGTGTATGGAGAAACGAGGAAGAATGATCAGAAGACATTGTTTAATATCCATCAGTGTATGGATACAAATGTGTTTGAGAAGATCGTTTATTCAACGACGACGAAGACTGCGTGGGACATACTGGTACAGTGCTACGACGGTGATGCATCAGTGAATAAGGTGAAACTTCAATCTCTACATAAGCAGTATGAGAATCTCAACATGAAGAACAATGAGAAGGTACTTGGTTACATCTCCATAGTGATTCTGATAACAAATGAGATGAAATATTTTGGAGAAACTCTCTCTGAACAAGTAATCATTGAAAAGGTACTGAGATCATTTACTCCTCAGTTTGATTACATTGTTGTAGCAATTGAACACTCTAAGACCCCAACACCATGAGAATTGAAGAGCTGCAGAGTCTAGAGGCACAAGAGTTGCATCTGACTGAGAGAAACTATAAAAAGAGAGGTATAGCAGACTCTGAAAGCATCTTCTAGTAAAAAGAATCAGAAGCATTCATGGTCAGAGGCCAAGAAAAGACATGGTGGTGGACATCAGAAGTAAGAAGCCTCCAACTCTGATGAGAAGAAACATCAAAAGGGAAAGGAGAAATTTTTCAAGAAGGTTCAATTCTACTGTTGTAAGAAGTTTGGCCACTTTGCTGCTGACTGTTGGTCAAACAAGGAAAGGAAATCAGAAGAAGCAAAGATAGCCAGAGAAGAGTCTGATGATAAACCTGTGCTATTGATGGCTTCCGAATCTGATGATGGATATTTGGTAGACTGGTGGTACATAGACACTAGCTACTCAAATCACCTAGCTGGAAACAAATAATGGCTAATTAATTTTGACTTTAAAAAGAGGACAAAGATCAGAAGTGCTGATGATAAGTAACTTAATGCTAAAGGAATAGGAAATGTCAAGGTCAGAGTGAAGAATGGAAAAACTGTTCTGATCAAGGATGTTTGGCATGTTCCTGACATGAAGAGCAATTTGATGAATGTAGATAAGCTAATTAAGAAAGGTTTCTCAATTATTATGAAAGACAATCTCTTGAAGTTGTATGATTTTTATCAAAAGTTGATTATGCAATCTAAATAGGGAAGCAACAAAACATTCAAAGTGAATGTGGAAATAGCTGAAATTAAATGTATTAGTGTAGAAGGTGTTGAAGGTGACAATGAGTTGTGGCACAAGATATTAGGTCATCTGAATTTCAGAAGCTTAGGGCATCTTAGTTCTAAGAAGCTGATACATGACATTCCTAAGATTGTGAAGTCTGAGAAGTCATGTGAGATATGCATAAAAGGTAAGCAACCTAGATTTCCATTTGCATCGGAAGTGGCTCCAAGAGCAAAACATGCTTTGGGAGTAGTGCATTATGATGTATGTGGACATTTTGAAGTACCTTCACTTGTAAGAAACAAGTATATTGTGTCATTTATGGATGAGTTCACAAGAATGACACGGGTAGCACTCGTCAAGTTTAAGCATGAGGTGTTAGATGAATTTCATAAGTTCAAGGTGAAGGCTGAAAGACAGAGTGGTCAGAAGCTGAAAGTTCTCAGAATTAATGGTGGAGGTGAGTACAACGCATCAAAGTTCAGAAGGTTTAGTGAAGAGAATGGAGTTGAATGTGAGGTGTCTGCTCCATATACTCCAACACATAATGGTCTTGCTGAAAGAAGAAACAAGACTTTGCTTCATATGACAAGGAGCATGTTGAAGGAGAAGAGGCTCCCTCACACCTTGTGGGAAGAAGTTGTTGCCACTACAACATATGTGCTAATTACGTTTCTAACCAAGAAGCTGAAGGAAATTGTTCCTTTTGAGAAATGGACTGGAGATAAGCAAAGTGTGAGTCATTTTAGAGTATTTGGTTCTGTTTTTTAGGAACATGTTCCAAGTGCTACTAGAAATAAGTTGAATGATAAAAGCAAAGTAGTGATAGTGATTGGGTACCACAGTACATGTGCTTATAAGCTTTATTGTCTAGTCAATAACAAATTTAAATTCAACAGAGATGTTATTGTGAAGGAAATAGAATCATGGTGTCATACCCCAAAATTTACCCCCTTAGATGTCATCATCATTTGCATGAGCATCATAGGTCAATCATCTTTGCATAGCTAACCAAACTATCAAGCTTTGTGGTTTTGCTTCTTCTGTGGAATTAGGGTTTCTGTACAAGAAAGGGAAAACTTTGATTAATAAATATTTGAAGGAGAGATCAACCAAACAAGTACTCATACACTTTAAGGGTTCCTAAGATGCCTTTTGGTTCAACACAACTCATTTCAAGGATTTCCTAAATGAATGGGAGAAGTGGAGTTTCATCGGGTTAAGAAAGTCAACTATGGCTCTACAAAGTTAAAGTTTTGGTTTTTGAGGTCAACCATAAACATGCCATATCCTCTAAAGTGTTGTTATGTGTTTGGATCAAGAAAGATCAAGGATAGACATAAAATCAAGAGTTTTAGAGAATTAGGGTTTTGATGAAAAAGTTTCTAAGTGTGAAAATCCCAATATCTATCCATCTTGCAACATCCATAACTTTTTCATCCTTGATCCAAATGGAGCAAACTTGCTATCGAATTAAAAAGGACATCATGTACTACAAGTTTGAAGAAGGAAAGATGTTCAAAAAATTCATAGATTTCAAGTTATCAAGGCTTAAAGTTGAGAAAAACTAGGTTTTGGAAATTTGTACTTAGAAATTTTTCTAAGTATAGAATTTCAACATTGAGGGTGACTTTTCAAGGCTTTCTTTCACTATGATCCAAGCCTCACCTCAATTTCCTTCAAACATGAAAGTTGTAGAGAATTCTCCAAGATTTCTTTTGAGTACTAGAACTCCTCCATTGGGTGTATAGAACTCAAGTTATGAAGTCACCAAGATAGGGTTTTCATTATGTCAAATTTAGCAAGATTTTGGTAACTTCATGGATCAATCTTCCAAGGGATTATTCATCATGATCAAGGCCTCGTCTCAATTTCATTCAAACATCAAATTGTAGAGCTTTATTCAAGCTTTCAATCCATTATAAGAACTCACTCATTGGACAAGTACATCTCAAGTTATGTTGCTTCAAAAATGGTGTTTCAATGTTGTCAAATTCCATAACTTCGAATTTTTCTAAGTTTCTTTTATGGCATATTGGTGGACATGGTTTTAATCCAATTTTTTCTCAACCATCCAAATCCTATCTCAAGATGGTTTCCACATGAAAGTTGCTCCATGATCTCCTTACTTTGCATTGAATAAAAAATCTCATGAATTAGAGAAAAATTCATCAAGTTTTGATTGCTTAAAGTGAGCTATGTGGATTTGTGGTCAAACATGATTCTTGTCATTTTGCATGCACATCATAAGTTGATTCATGTAGCAAACTTTCCTCACCAAAATCACACGCATAAGGTTGTCATTTCCACTCCAAACCTTGCCCTAAACATTGCCTAAAATGATCCAACCATCCATGTACCATTCTAATCTTCATGAGCAAGTTTTGCTAAACTTAGAAAAATGACAAAACATGTAAAACCTACATGACAAAGAGGCTGCTCCATTATTCTCCACTATGATCCCTCATGTCTTCATAAAATGACAAAAAAAAGAGCAATTACACAGCCATGCATTCGTACCACATTTCCATCTCACTTTTTTTTTTCAAATTTCACCAAGTTGTTACCACAAGAATTTAACCACCGTGATTCAGGTTTTACCACATCTAAGCTTCATATAAATAATAAAAGATGAAACCCTAGACGGGAGGATATCATTTTTTCAGTAGCCACAGACCTATGAGCTCTCACCTCTCAAATTTTCATTCTCATTCGAAACTTGCTTTCTTCAAGCTTTCACCACCCTATTTCTTTCCTTTCATCATTTTCAAAGTTTAGAAGAAGAAAAAGAGAGGTTTAGAAGCAAGTTGCATCAAGTTTCAAGGTTGCAGAGAGCTTCACGAAGGTAATTTTTCTCCAACTTGTTTCTCTTTGTGTAGTGCATATTTTGATGTTTGGTTAGCATATTTGGAACCTTGGAATGGTTTGGTTTAGATGTGGGTTGTTGTTGTTGCTGCACCTGCCAAGGATAAGGAGGAGGTTGTGAATGACGAGGATGCATAATTTTTTAGAATCATAAGAAAGAGCGACTACAAAGTTATTGACTAGCTTCACCAGACACCATCAAAGATATCTATCTTGTCTCTCTTGATGAACTCCCCTTCTCATAGGGTTGTTCTACAAAAGTTGTTGGATCAGGCCCATGTTACTCAAGGCATTATAGTTGGTGAGTTTGATTTTGTGATCGCGAACATTACTGCATGTAACACACTTAGCTTCAGCAATGAGGAGTTTCCCGTGGAAGGTAAAAATCACAACTATGTGTTGCACGTGTCTGAGAAATGTGAGAAGGATGCCCTTACTCGAGTACTTGTCGATATAGGTTCTTCATTGAATATTCTGCCCAAAAGGACACTTGCCAAACTTGCTTATAAAGGGGCAAAAATGAATGTTACTTCATTGATTGTCAAAGCCTTTGATTGTTCTCGTAGGACAGTGATTGGAGAAGTGGAGCTACCAATATTGATTGGTCCGCATGTCTTTGATATCACATTTCAAGTGATGGATATCAATCTAGCTTACATCTGTTTGTTGGGAAGGTCGTGGATTCATGCTACTGGCGCAGTAACCTCCACATTGCATCAGAAAATGAAGTTCGTCGTTGATGACAAGTTGGTTATTGTTCATGGTGAAGAAAATTTAATGGTGAGTAACCTGTCTTCGTTCAGGTACATTGAAGCTGATGAGGATGCGCAGGAAACTTCTTTCCAGACGCTTGAAATTGCCAATGATGTACTGTTGGACGTCGAGGAACCAATGGTCAAGAGTGGTCCATCCTTTGCATATGTTCAGAGCATCAAGGCGACTGTTGAAGAAGGCACTCCTGCAGGTTAGGGACAGGTCATTGAAGTGAAGAAGAAGCTAAATCTTCATGGGTTGGGTTACAAACCAACTCGTGGTGGGGCATCTACCTCTACAATGGGACGTCCGAAGACAATCCAAGAGTTGCTTATCAGCAAAGGGTTTCAAGTCAACGCTGTAATTGAAGACCAAGAAGATGAAGATGTTAGTCATTTGGTATTTTAGTGTGATGCCGCGCTGGACAATTGGGAAGCAGTTAAAATCCCTGTGTTTTTTCCTTCGTCAGAGTAATTTGTTTGTCTTTTGTTGTTGTTTTCAAAATCCATAGCAGTGCCCAAAGCTATTGGATTATTTTGTAGGGCCACCGAACTTTCAAAATTATTATAATCAATGAATATATTTTGTTAAATTCTCATTGTTTCATTTACTTTTTTTTTTGCTTTTACTTTAAAAGAAAATGACAATCTTTCAAAAACTATGATCAGTGCATTTTAATGCACATTCTCTTATGTTTGTACTTAGGCATTCCTATAGTTTATTTGAGTATTTTTACTATTTTAATGTGTTTTCATATTTAAGTTTGTTTCTACCTTTATTTTATTTTCGCAGCTTGTTTTTAGCATTAATACTTATTTGATACCTTTCACTGCGTAGGTCATAATTTGAGCTACGGGATGCCGTTTTGCACGTTCTACCAGTCGATGGAAAGCTAAGATAGAGAGCTACAAGTTTTATGTTGAAGCCAAGATCTGATTAATAGTGAAAGATGGTCAAATAAGTCGTTGAAGTCAGAACCCGAATTCTGACTTTAGAAAATAATTTGTTTCGGGTCGTTTTATGGGCCTGAGTTATGTTTCCGACCCAGTTTGAGTTAGTAGTGAAAAACCTTATTTTGTTCATAAGGATTTGAGCTGCTCCACAGTAAGAGAACCTACCTTTTTATTATTCACGAATTTTACCTTTGCGTTTTACAATTCTAATGGAGAACTAAACTCCTTGGGTTGATCTACTGTAGTCGCGCCTCCATCATACTTTGAGGTTCTTATATTTCTCAATTAAATTTATTTTCCTTTCAATTCTTCTCTTTGATTTTTTGTTTGCTTAATTCAACTTTTCTTAGAGTTGATTGATTTATTTCGATGATTGTATGTTCCTATAACTTTTACTCACTGTTTACGTCGCTTTGTCGTTAAATCGCGTTTCTATATCGTGTTTGCTTAATTCGCAATTGTGTTTATCCGTTTGCTTAATTCAGAAATTAGGAATATATATCTTGCAGTATCCATTGCGCTTGTTGATTAATATTGTAATCGAAAAGGGAATAAAGCCCGCTTAGGGATTGAGAATTATTCGGATCAATGATAAGTAGGAGACCGATACAGTAGATCAACTTATTTCATAATCACTTTTTTTTATAATCACTTATTTCCTCCTATTTTCTAAATCGAAAACAAACCCTCCAATCGTTTTTCAATTGGTTAAATTCTCAACAAGAATCCTTGCGATACGACATCCGAGTGTCGCTTCCCGTTACTACACTTTTATAAAACTCGTTTTTGATCCGTGCGCGACAGCGGATCAAACTACCTAAAACATTTTTCTTTTGCATTTGACTTTGTGCTTTTAATTATATAAATCACTCCAACATGTAGAACTATCCCAAAACCTGTTGAATCCGATGACCCTACTTTCACTTTTGACTTCGACTCACTCATCTACCAAGCTGAAGATAAGGGTGAAGAAGACTATGATGTTCCTGATGAACTGGAAAAGATGTGCGAGTATGAGTACACGGACCTTCAGCCACATGAGGAACAGGTTGACACCTTTAATCTTGGAACTGACGAAGACAAGAAAGAGGTCAAGATTGGGACTACACTAGGGGTAGAGGTCAGACAGAGATTGGTGATGCTTCTCAAAGAGTATATTGATGTGTTTGCATGGTCGTCTCATGACATGACTGGTTTGGACACGGATATAGTTGTTCACAAGCTACCTCTCAAGCCCGAGTGCCCACCTGTAAAACAAAAGCTCCGAAGAAGTTGACCTGATATGGCTCTGAAGATTAGAGACGAGGTCAAAAGGCAGCTTGACGCGGGTTTTCTGGCAGTTTCAAAATACCATGAATGGGTAGTCAATATCGTGCCGGTGATCAAAAAGAATGGTAAGGTTATAATGTGTGTAGATTATAGGGATCTCAACAAAGCAAGTCTGGAGGACAATTTCCCTCTACCACATATTAACACTCTTGTGGAAAATACCGCTCGTTTTGTAGTCTTCTTATTTATGGATGGTTTCTCTGGTTATAACTAGATCAGGAAGGACCCTGCTGATATGGACAAGACTACATTTATTACTCCTTGGGAAACTATTGTCATAAGGTTATGCCCTTTGGTTTAAAGAACGCAGGGGCAACATATCAAAGAGCGATGGTCACTCTTTTTCACGATATAATCCACAAGGAAATTGAGGTATACGTCGATGATATGATTGCTAAGTCACAAAATGAGGAAGACCATTTAGATTATCTGTTGACGCTGTTCAAGCGACTCAGGAAGTACCAATTAAGGCTAAACCCTGCAAAGTGTACTTTTGGTGTTAGGTCTGGAAAACTCCTTGGTTTTATCGTTAGTCAACGAGGAATTGAGGTGGACCCTGATAAGGTTCGAGTTATCCAAGAGATGCCAGCTCCGCAAACGAAAACACAAGTTAGATGTTTTCTTGGACACCTGAACTACATTTCTAGGTTTATATCTAATATGACTCCCACTTGTTAACCCATCTTCAAGTTTCTCCGCAAGGATCAGACTATCGAGTGAAGTTCAGATTATCAGCAAGCCTTCGAAAAGATCAAAGGTTATCTATAAGAGCCTCATATCCTGATCCCATCTGTCCCAAGAAAACCGCTCTTCATGTATCTGACTGTACTGGAAAGATCTATGGGTTGCATGTTAGGCCAACACGATGAAACTGGATGCAAGGAGCACGCCATTTACTACTTAAGCAAGAAATTCAATGATTGTAAAAGTCGGTATTCACTCTTGAAGAAGACTTGTTGTGCTCTAGCATGGGCCGCCAGACGTCTGAGGTAATACATGATATGTCATACCACTTTGTTGATCTCGAAAATGGATCCAATAAATTACATCATTGAGAAACCTGCTCAGACAAGGAGACTTTCCCGTTGGCATATGATGTTGTCAGAATATGACATCTAATACGTCACCTTTAAATCTATCAAAGGAAGTGTCTTTTTAGTTTACCTCGCTGATCAGCCTGTGGAAGATTATGAACCTCTCAAGTTTGACTTTCTCGATGAAGACATTATTTTGATGAAGAAAGACTGTGAAGAGCCAGGTCCAAATGAGGGCCCAGAGCCAGGTTCCCGATGGAAGATTATGTTTAACGGTTCTTCTAATTACAGTGGGCATGTCATAGGTGCTATTTTGATGAATCACATGGTGGTTATACCCCATTCACAACAAGGTTGGATTTTGAATGTACAAATAACGTCGCCGAGTACGAGGCATGCATTCTAGGCCTTAAGGCAGCTATTGATCTCCGAATCAAAATTCTTGAAGTAAGTGGAGATTTATCTTTGGTGATCTACCAAGTTAAGGGCAAATGGGAAACTCGAGATGAGAAATTAGTTCTATACCGTGCCTATATTGTGGAGATGATCCAGTACTTTGATGAGATCACTTTCTGTCATGTTCCAAGGTCGGAAAACCATATTGCTGATACTTTGGCCATGCTAGCCTCGATGTGAAAGGTCAGATTTGTTAATGAAGAACCACTCATCCGAATTGAGCGCAAGACTGAGCCTATTTACTGCCAGTTGGTTGAAGAAGAAGTAGATGGGAAGCAGTGGTTCTATGACATCAAGAATTATCTGAAGAATCAGGAATATCTAGCTAACGCTACAACTCTTGATAAGAAGACTTTAAGGAGATTGGCGTCCAAATTCTTTTTCAGCAATGATGTACTTTACAAGAGGAATCACGACATAGTCTTGCTTAGATGTGTTGATAGACGAGAAGCAGACCTATTGATTCGAGATATTCATGAAGGATAATTTGGCACTCACGCTAATGGACATGCCATGTCCAAAATGATTTTGAGAGTTAGATATTACTAGTTGACCATGGAGACCGATTGTATCCAATATGCTAGAAAATGCCACAAGTGTCAGATTTATGCCGACAAGGTGCATGTACCTCCAACATTGTTAAATGTGTTGTCATCGCCTTGGCCGTTCTCTATGTAGGGCATTGACATGATTGGGAAATTGAGCCAAAAGCTTCCAATGGTCATAGGTTCATATTGGTGGCTATTGATTACTTCACAAAGTGGGTTGAGGCCGCATCTTACACCAATGTAACCAAGCAAGTGGTGGCCTGTTTCATCAAGAAAGAGATTATCTGTCGTTATAGGATTCCAAGTAGGATCATAATAGATAATGAGACAAACTTGAACAATAAGACAATGAAGGAGTTGTGTGAATGTTTCAAGATTGAGCACCACAATTCATCTCCCTACCGTCCTAAAATGAACGGAGCCGTCGAAGCTGCGAATAAAAACATCAAGAAGATCCTGCAGAAAATGGTGAAGACGTATAAGGATTGTCATGAGATGTTGCCATTTGCCTTGCATGGATATAGAACTTCAGTTCGAACTTCGACAGGGGCAACCCCTTTCTCTTTGGTGTATGGGATGGATGCCATTCTTCCCATTGAAGTTGAAATACCATCTCTGAGGGTCCTGATGGAAACCAACCTTGATGAGGCGGAGTGGATTTCAAGAAAGATTTGATCAGCTGATCCTTATTGATGAGAAAAGTATGACTGCGATGTGTCACAGTCAGTTGTATCAAAGGAGGATCAAAAGAGCATTCGACAAGAAGGTCCGTATCCTTGAATTCTGTGAAGGAGAACTTGTACTCAAGAAAATCGTGCCAGCTCAGAAGGATATGCGCGGAAAATGGGCGCCCAACTATGAGGGCTTGTTTGTGGTGAAGACAGTGTTTTAGGAGGCTCGCTAATCCTTGCAACTATGGATGGTGAACAACACACACACCCTGTGAATTCGGATGCAGTAAGAAAATATTATGCCTAAAGAACCCGCTAAGTCGAAAACCTGGAAAGGAGACTTAGGCAAAAAATGGGTATCCCGGTGGATCATAACCTATGAAGGAGATCCAGGCAAAAGGTAGGGATGAAAATAACAAAAAATGATAAGAGCTCGCTAAGTTGAAAACCCGGAAGAACGACTTAGGCAAAAATGAGTGTCCCGGTGGATTGAAAACCCGAAAGGGAAGTCCAGGCAAAATTTAGGGGCAAAAGGCATTTCACTGCATCAGATGGGTTTTTACCAATGCAGAAGAATTCGAGAAGAAGTTCAAGTTCATCACTCTCGTCAGAAGCAAAGCTTTAGGGGATTCTTAGTTAATAGGGCTAGTAGTTGTCATTGGATTCAATGTAACCTTTCCCTATTACCATTTTCAAATTGTAATGTTCCATGGAGCTTTGCCTTTTTGCAAGCTACCATTCTTGAATAAAATCAGATTTTGGACCATTCGATTTTTGTTATTTACCACTTCTCCACTTTTCCTTGTTATGTAAAATGTCATTTATTTGTTAATAATGATTTTGAAAGCGAAAAGTTTTGAAATAAAAACAATTTTTCTTGAAAACAAAATGAAAACATAATTTTCTTTGGCTTGTGGAATGATTTAGTGAAATAACATGTTCCCCAAGAGGTCTTATCGTGGCAGAAGCACTGTTAGACCATTTTGCATGAAATTCCCATTGAAGCGTGATTTGATTGACAATACTTCTTTCGATTGATCCTTTGGCTATGTGTGGTCACCAAGATCGAAGAGAATTTCACCAGTATCCTCCTTGTGATACATGTTTGAATGTGGAAGATTTGTATCTCCCCAGTAAGCTACCATAGCTTCTTACGTCCCCAAGTGAAGTGGGTGTACTTCACAATGAACCTCTGGACATCTTTATTCTCCAGATTTAGTGTGACTCTTTGCTTCTTCAGCGAAGTGGATATGTTTATTTATTTCCCTTTGAGTCCCCAGATTCTTTGTCTCTCTTTAGAGTCAGCATCTTGCATATCATTGAGCATTTGCATCATGACATATCATGTGCATTTAGCATTTTCCCAGGTCTTTATTGTTGGCTGTAGCCCTTTGACCCTGAACCCAGTCGTAACTGGCACCTTTTTTGATATCGTTGGTCGTCATCAATTTCCTGCCTAAGTCCGTTTATCACCGACATTTCGTTAAATTTCGGGTTGTTACCTATATCCCCTTGAAGTCTAGTTGTCACTAGCCACTCCGTGTTATAACCCAATAGTCATTTGGTACTGTTGAGTCTGGTTGTTACCATATATTTAAAGTATATTCGTTACTAGAAATCTCCGATGAAAGTCCAATTGTTATTGGCACTCGTTGCATATCCAATCGGTATTGGTACTATTTGTCTAGTTGCCACCAGTATCACCCTTTCAAGTCTAGTTGCTACTAGTCCTCTTTTAATATTGTTTGTCTGGTTGTTACCAGTGTTGTTTTGAAGTTTAGTTGCTACTAACACCATTGTTTGCAAGTCTAATTATCATTGGCACCTTTAAGTTTGCTATTATCGGTTTCTGTTCATCTGGTTATTACCAATATCCCTGTGAAGTCCAGTTGTTACTGGCATTGTTTGAACTCCAATTGTTATTAGTCTTAGAGTCTTCGGTTGTTACCAATTCTCTTTAAAGTCCAGTAGTTACTGACATTGTTTAAAATCCAATTGTTATCGGTATCTGAAATCTAGTCGTTACTGGTATTTGCCTAAATCCAATTGTTATTGGTATTGGAGTCCCCGGTCGTTACCAGTCATCCTTTAAAATCCAGTAGTTACTGGCATAGTTAAAATCCAATTGTTATTGGTATCCAAAGTCCAGTAGTTACTGGCATCGTTAAAATCCAATTGTTATTGGTATTAAAGTCTTCGGTTGTTACCAATTCTCTTTAAAGTCCAGTGGTTACTGGCATTATTTGAAAGTCCAAAAGTTACTGGCATTGTTCAAAATCCAATTGTTATTGGTATTGTTAATCTGGTCGTCACCAATTCCTTTTCAAAGTCCAATTGTTATTGGCGCAGTCTAAAATCCAATTGTTATTGGTATCCTTGTAAGATCCAACTGTCACTGATACTGTTTCAGAGTCCAATCGTTATTGGTATCTAAAGTCCAATTTTTATTGGCGCTCTTATCCCATCTTGTCAGTGATATCACAAGTTTGGTTGTCACCAACATCCCTTTAGAAGTCCAGTAGTTACTGGCATCGACCTGTCAAAAGCCGGTTGTTACCCTTGCTTGTGGTCTAAGTCCAATTCATTTGGCGTGTACAGAGTTTGTGTTTTCCCTGTCTTTTCTGGTGTTTCTTGAAGATCCTGTTTGAACTCTTCATTTTAAAGAAATTTCTAGAAAGTCGGATGTTTCCCAATTTTTGCCCGATCTCTTGTCAGAAGATCATTTCTCAGTTTCTTTGATCTCTTGTTAGAAGATCATTTTCTCGTTTTGGTTTGATTTTCTTGTCAAAAGTCAACCTTTTTGTTCAACTCGATCCCCAGTGGAGATCATACTTCCTTCTGGTTTTATCCCCTGTAAAGAATTTGTTTGCTCGTATTTGTCCTAACATGTCACCTGGTCATGTCTGAACTAGTTGATTAACAACTCTGGATATTCCCCAGTGGAAACCCTCTGTCTTAGTTCTATCTCCAGTGAGGATCTTTACTTCTAAAGTGGTACCTGGTCATGTCTGAACTTGTTTCTTGATCACTTTGGATTTCCCTAGTGTTTTCTTGGTCATCCCCGGTTGAGTTGTTACCCCTTGATTGTTGACCTTCATCCTTTTGCTTCCTGCTTCCGTCTATATTTTACGTCATCATATCATCATGCTAGAGTTCATGGCATGTCAGCATTTACATAGTTTCTTTTGTCCTTGGCATTAGCATTGCATCTAAGGGCAAAAAATTCGGTTTTCTATATTTAAATACCTTTCACCTTGATTTTATGAGGATAGTCATCGCTCATGTCATCTGGTAAAGATATTTAAATAAGGGCAACTGTCATACCACAAATTTTATCCCCTTAGATGTCATCATCATTTGCATGAGCATCATAGGTCAATCATCTTTGCATACCTAACCAAACTATCAAGCTTTGTGGTTTTGTTTCTTCTGTGGAATTAGGGTTTCTGTATAAGAAAGGGAAAACTTTGATTAATCAAGATTTGAAGGAGAGATCAACCAAACAAGTCCTCATACACTTCAAGGGTTCCTAAGATGCCTTTTGGTTTAACACAACTCATTTCAAGGATTTCCTAAATGAATGGGAGAAGTGGAGTTTCATCTGGTCAAGAAAGTCAACTGTGGCTCTACAAAGTCAAAGTTTTGGTTTTTGAGGTCAACCATGAACATGCCATATCTTCTCAAGTGTTTTTATGTGTTTGGATTAAGAAAGATCAAGATGAGACATAAAATCAAGAGTTTTAGAGAATTATGGTTTTGATGAAAAAGTTTCTAAGTGTGAAAATCCCAATTTCTAGCCATCTTGCAACATCCATAACTTTTTCATCCTTGATCCAAATGGAGAAAACTTACTATCAAATTAAAAAGGACATCATGTACTACAAGTTTTAAGAAGGAAAGATGTTCAAAAGATTAATATATTTCAAGTTATGAAAGCTTAAAGTTAAGAAAAACTAGGTTTTGGAAATTTGTACTTAGAAATTTTTCTAAGTATAGAATTTCAACATGGAGGGTGACTTTTCAAGGCTTTCTTTCACTATGATCCAAGCCTCACCTCGATTTCCCTCAAACATGAAAGTTGTAGAGTATTCTCCAAGCTTTCTTTTGAGTACTAGAACACCTCCATTAGGTGTATAGAACTCAAGTTATGAAGTCACCAGGATAAGGTTTTCATTATGTCAAATTTAGCAAGATTTTGGTAACTTCATGGATCAATCTTCCAAGGGATTTTTCATCATGATTAAGGCCTCATCTCAATTTCATTCAAACATAAAATTTGTAGAGCTTTCTTCAAGCTTTCTATCCATTACAAGAACTCCCTCATTGGCTAAGTACATCTCAAGTTATGTTGCTTCAAAAAGGGTGTTTCAATGTTGTCAAATTCCATAACTTAGAATTTTTCAAAGATTCTCGATGTGCTCGTCGGGGTCAGTAGTCCCGTCGTATGTGCCCAATGACGGGGGCTTCTCCAGGCCCTTAGGGAGACGGGTAGCCAAGATTTCCTGGGACAATGGGCCGCGAGGCTTATCGTCGCTGCTGGAACTGGTGAATGACGGGGACCCAAGGGTACGCTCGCGGCGGCGGTTCTTTCGGGGAGAAGGTGAGCGGTTCCTTCGGGGAGAAGGTGATCGGGCCCGACCTTTAGGCTTGACCGGGGGTGACTGCTCACGGGGAAATTGTTGGTTACACGGGGAAACCTGGAGATTGCTGGTTACACGGGGAAACCTGGTCACGCTTCCGGACAATGCGAGGGTCAGGTTCTTGGCGCAGTCTTCGGTCGATATCTCTCCGGGGCTGTGGGCTCCTTGATCGTCGTTGGTTCCTCCTCGGAGGAGGGGATCTTGGACGGTTGGACTCTTCTAACGCCCCGATCCTTTCGTTCTGCTGTAGGATCAGGGTGTTGGTTTTGTTGATCGCCTCCAGGAGGGCCGCCATGGCCGGGTCGGCGTTGGACGGAACAGGAATGGGCTGGATGTCCAGCGAAGGCTGATCGTTGTTGCGGTCAGCAGGGGTAGGGGAAGGAGAAGTTGTGGCCCCGTCCCTCAGAAAACGGGCATCTCGGAGAAGAGATGATGGGCCGTCAACGTCAGTTTTGTTGACGGGGAGGACAGCGGTTTGGAGAGTACCTTTGGCGTGATCTTGAGAGGCCATGATGATGATCTTGAAATTTGCTTTGATCCTCGGTTTTCGGGGAAAGAAAGATGGGGAGAACAATGTTTCCCACAGACGGCGTCACTGATCGTGAAGATTGGATCAAATCTTGTTGAAGTGGGCCACCAAGAACGTCTGAGATGCTGGGCGTATGGAGAGGAGGAGAGGGTGTACCTGCAAGGTACTCCGACGCTCAAGTAAGAAAGGGTCAGAGAAAAGGGGCAAGTACAAAGTATTAGTTCGTAGGGTGAATATTGGATACCTGACCCTCTCAAGCGAGAGGTTTTATATAGAGCCTCCAGTGCGTGGCCAACGGTCCTATTTTTGGGGCGAAATAACCGTTTTCCCGAAGAATAGGTAACTGCCCAAACTAGCCGTTATGTCGGGCAGGGTGCCCGAAACTAGCCGTTGTGTCAGGCATAAGCGTAGTTTCGGGCACATGCCCTCATCTGTTGGGGAGTGGAGAAGCTGTGCGTAACGGGCACCGTTTCCGGGGAGGAGCGATGCAGTCCGTGCCTGGTTGGAGGGGCAGAAAGGTAACTTTTGCCCATTTGTGGATTGGACTTAGGCAATTGGGCCGTTCTGAAGCAGAAGTGGATTGGGCCATGCCTGACCATTAGTCCAGTCCAGAACAACTATGTAGTTGAAATAGTGAGTAAGTTTATGAACAAACCAAAGCGGTCACATTACCAAGCTACTGTCAGGATAGTGAGGTATATAAAGGAGACTCTGAGGTATGGAGTTTTGTTCCCTTCTGGTGCTAAATATGATTCATAGCTGATGTGCTATTCAGACTCTGATTGGTGTGGAAACAAGGTTGACAAAAGAAGTACTTATGGATATTTCTTCAAGTATCTAGGAGGTCCCATTTCTTGGTGCTCCAAGAAGCAGCCGATGGTTGCATTTTTAACCTGTGAAGCTGAGTACATTGCAAGTGCTTTGTATCTATGTCAAGATGTTTGGATTATGAACTTATTGCAGGATGTGAAAATCAAGGTGAGCAAGCCTGTGAGGTTGATGATTGACAACAAATCAGCTATAAATTTTGCCAAGAATCCAGTGTTGCATGGAAGAAGCAAGCACATTGACACGACGTTCCATTTTCTGTGCAATCAGGTTCAGAATGGGGTGCTTGAAGTTGTTCATTCTAGCACTCAAAAACAAATTGCAAATGTGTTGACTAAAGCTATCAAGACTGAACACTTTATCCATTTGGGAGATGAAATTAGTGATGTTAATTTTAGTTTTGAATCTAGATTAAGGTATGGTGTTAAAGTGTAATCAAATTCAATTACTTAAAATTTCATTTGAGTTTCATTTATGATTAATTTGAGATGTACTCCCTCCGTTCTTTTTTAAGTGTCACTTTTTGAATTTGTACGCATACCAAAAAAACTAATCAATATTGTTACTTTTTATACAATAATTATTATTTTACCTATAATACCCTCAATTATTTATTACATTCATTTTACTTTTTCTATTTCTGTAATAATTATTTAGGGTAATTTTAACAAAAATGTATTTAATACTACCTTGAACTTAACAAGTGACAATTAAAAAGGAACAAAAAATTATTTTAAAAGTGACACTTATAAAGAAACGGAGGGAGTATTTAATTTCCTTTATAATTTAAATACTGAACTCAGTTTCAGTTTGGATATAAAAATTATTTTATAACTATTTTACATTTGAAAAAAAAAATTAGTTGAAAAATTTTCTATCTCTTCCATCCTCTTCATTTTCAATCTTGTGCAAACCAACCCAACTTGGAACATTAAAAAATGTTCAAAATCATGTATAGGAGGAGTTGGCACTCCTTTCAAAGTCTTCAAAGAAGACTCTTTATTCATACGCATGAACAAACACAATCCATTTATGAATGTGAAACTCTACTCTTACCAAGAAAATCACCAACATGAAATTCTTTTCCACCCGACCAGTTGTTGATATCGACGAAGTCATCCCAACCATAAACTGCCTGTCACCGACAGTTACACAGGTAGATCATAAATTCATAATTACCCTTAAACATTGGTTACCTTGAAGGCACATTTTTGTCTCCTCTTTGACTTTTAGTCTGGAGAGAATGGGCATAGAATAAATTAAGAAACGTTCCCAACACTATGATGAGTGCACATTGAAGGCTTACATCACTTTTGTATCATAAAACAAGATCTACTTCTCTAAAATGAACAATTACTTTAGAAAGTAAAGTGAATGTTATTGTCCATTGATTAACAAATCAAATGGCAATGGTGTAAGTGTTGGGTCATCAAATGTGTAAAAGGATTATCATGATAGACTAAAAGTGACCACATAAGTGAGTAATGTCAACAATCTCTAATATCTCTATTTTAATTGCGAGTCAATTCATTAATCTAGATATCTCCTTAATCAAAGTTTTTTCTTTCATATACATTTTATCCTCGTTGTTGTGCTCAATGGAACATATCACCCGATCACCAATGTCAAGACTTTCGACTCAAGTAGGTAGTCAGTCACATTTCGCTAATCTTCTACTTTCATTCTTATGTCAAATAAAAAAATAGCTCCGGAGATTATGACATTGAATAAAAAACAACTACTCGTTGAACACCATTCAACAAGTACATATTAGCTTTTAATGTGAAGTTTTATTGTTGATACTATTGATACTTTCAAACACAATCGACTTTAATACTTTTTCATACTATTTTTGATACTATCTGATTCATTGAACCGACTAATTTAATTTAGAAGTGAATTCTGACATCAAATAGTTACAACCACCTCTCAATCAGAGTTACAAACCGCAATCCTTCATAGTACAACATCAATCACTGCTAAACTAATTGAACCAACTAACACTTGATACTTTTGTTGGATCAAAAGAGTAGCTAAGAAGTAATGAACAAACACTCAAGAGTTTAAGGGTGTGTTTAATGCTCACTCAGGTCTTTAATATTTGATCTTTAAGGGTGTGATATATATATATATATATATATATATATATATTGAAGGACAAATTGTATTTGAATTATATGTAGTCTAGGAACATTGAGTAATAATTAAAGATTATTAAGGATCACAGGGAGTAATAATTATCAGTTTTTTCACTTCCATCATGTTTGAAATTGTAAGCAAGTTGAAATGTATAACTTATACAAGAAATAAAATGCAAGAAACGTGAAAATATGAAAAGGCACTAGTAAAAGTTGAAGGATGCATCACATACTATTGTTAAGCCAGTCTTTTAACAAGAACAAAACCAGAATTAGACCATCAGCTATAATCCTAGAGGCAAAAGTATTGACCCTCTAGCTGATGTAAACTAATCTACAATTAGATTTCACCACAAGACTTGACTAAAGTTCATACTGAAATATACACCATAGCTAACTAAAGTTCATATTGAAGTATACACCATAGCTAACTTCGTGTATGATCGGTTGCACGGCGAGTCTGTCCAAACAGAAGCCTGGTTTTGTAGTAGCTTCAATGACATCCCTGCGGAAGAAAACCCGAGTTTGGAGCCGCCGCCACCTCTAACGCTAAATCAAACACATGCTATGGTAACCTACTACTATTACCAACATTCAAAAGCCAAAAAGTATACATATAAATCTTTGGACACTAAGACCAACCAAAAAACAACGATTTGAGTTGTGTTCATTCGCAACCCTTTGGCAGCGCAGTTGGTTCCATCCAAGATCACGAACAAGCTGGACTTGTCCCACACAACAACAAGTCCATGTTCTTGAGCTTTTTCCACAAACTATGACCTTTCTTTCCATCAAGATTCTTCCTAGAAGACTTCCCTTCTTCTTTCCACTTAAACCTTCTAGGTTTCTCCATTTGAACATGAACTTCCAAAGCTATTCCTTCACCACCATTCTTCCCTTTGTTACCATTTTCTTGATTCTCTCTTCTCAAAAGCCTCTCATAATACTCCTTGTTCCTCTTCTCCAAACCATGTACCTGTCCTTGAAGATCTTCAATTTTCCTATGCAAAAGATAAACTCTATGATCCTCCCTCATCTTCAACACACACTTGGCTAACTCCCCGGCTTTTCTTTTGATAAAAACCGACTCAGAAGCAAGCTCTTTGTTCTCTTCAACCAAAGTATTAACTCTATAGCTCAAACTAGCATTCTCATTCAACAAAACAACTCTCTCAGATTCCAACACCTCAAGCAAACTCTTCTGCAACTCACTTTTCCTTGACGACTCGCAATACCTCCTCTCCATGGCATTAACCTCGTGCAACAGAAAATCACACTCAACATTCTTCATCACAAGCTCGGCTACAACCGCATCAACATCGAACATAGTTGTTCCCCTCTTAGGAAGACTCACCATCGGTAATGTTTGTTGATAAGAAATCGAACTTTCCATATCCGAATCAATTCGAGTCACACCACTTATAACTTCTTCCTCTTCTTGATCATAGAAACCTTCTTCCAAAGTCGAAACTTGAGAAGAGTGTCGGCTATGATGCTTATGTTTCGCAAGTGTTTGCATATATCGATCGGATAAAGTTATATAGCCATTGTACAAATCATGAAGAAGTGACAGTAGTTGAGGTCTCTTCTGGTAGTAAGTTTCAGCTCTTTCTGCAAAAGTATCACCTTCTTCTTCATCTTCACATGCTCCTATTGCCAACATTTTCACCCTCTCTTCCAAATCTACCATCACAAAAAACCAAATACACATTTCAATTAGTATTATACAACAAAAATACCACACATTTCAAAACCATTGAAAGAACACAACTTATAATAATACAACACGAAAAAAAGACCCTTTTTTTCATACCTGATTGACTCAATTCCATGGCTTCAAAACCATGAAAAAAAATCACAACTTTTTAATAAAAGTACCAATGAGAACACCAAAAGGAGGTTAATATAGATCAGATCTCAAAAGGGTTGATGTCAAACTTGTGCTTAAGAAAGTGACAAGTCACCAAACAATGACACAAAAAAAGGGAGCAAAGACAAAATCAATTAATAATTCTAGTAGTACAAACAAGATAAAATGTTTAATAACAAACTAATAATTTGAAATTTGAAAATTGAAAATGAAAATTGAATATAGGCCCAAGGGTATGGTCCTATAAAGTCCTACTGTAATTAAATTTGTCTCTAGTTTTGAATCCAAATGTCAGCATCATGTACTACACCTGATATACAAGTGACAGCTGTGAAAAAAAAGAAAAGGTCTTTCATTTTTTTTAAGAAAAATTCCAATGGAGTTTAAGATAATAAAGTGCACAGTACACGAGGCTAAAATGGGAAGTGTGTAATTCTAACGGTTACTTAAAGAACAAAATGTTCAAATTTTGAAAAACACAATTTGGTCTGTGTAAAAAGTTATGGCTAAGGCTAAGGAAAGGAACAAAAGGTTACGTGAGAAAGTGACAATGGAGTGCATGAGGCAGAACAATGCCAATGAAGATGGAATCTCGTTGAAATCAAATTGGAGATTTGAAAAAAAGATTGACACATCATAGTTTCTAAAGGGTAGACCTGTCAACAGCTAAATATGACAAAGATTCTTGAATGAAATTTCAAAATAAAAATATTAATCCTAGTACCGGCACCTCATAAAAAAATGTGTTCGTATCAATATCGATCACCTAGTATCGGTCATTTGCAAGGACACTTGTGATTACGTTTGATATCATATCCGAGCTATTTAATATCAAACATTAATAATGTAATAGTAATAGTTATAGTTATGAAAAACACATCAAAAATCAATAAATTCAAAGATTATAAGGGACCAAAAAGACATTTTACTTGGCACGTGTAGAGAAAAGCAAGTGGCTAAGTGGTGTGAAGTGACAACATACTATAACATGGTTAATAAATATGTACGGTAATTGCGGTTTTCAAAAAAAAGACGTTTATTTGACAGTTGATAAAGACATTTCTGTATCATATGAAGTACAATATGAGTTCTTTATTTTTAATTTCTTCTTCATCCCTTCTTTCCATCATTATTGATATAAAAAATATAACACACCAGATGCATGTGACTCTATTTAATTCAGATTCTTCAAATCCATTCCTCGTGTTTCTATTGATACTTAAACAATTTTCTTTTCAAATAAATGCAAAACTCTTAAAAAAAAATTTATCATTTAATACTACTAATTAATTTTAATATAGTTAGATATTTTATATTATTTGATGCAAGATTTCTTAAAATACCCTTTCATGCTTAGCATTGTTGAACTTGGTTCATTGATTTAAATTAGGGCGGTCTTAGCAAAATTCTAATGGCAGGTGGTCAAACGAATTTTGAACTGGGCTGGGCTCTGATCCTATGTTGAGACCAAAAAATAGAGAAATAAAATAAGAGATAAAAAATTGTTTTGTATTGATTCAGCGATAAAATGCTTATTGAAATGAATAAATCATACCCTTTATATAACTTTATATAGAAATTTTGAACTAACTTCTAACTAAATTAACTACCTAATAAGTAGGGGTTAATATGCGGGGGTTGGAAATAGACATCCCCACCACGTTTAGCCATGCCTCTCAAAAACCCAAAGGAAAAAAAACAACAGAATGGGGAAAACATGATTGAGCGGGGCATGCTTGTTTGGCAAGCCTAAAGGCTAAAAGTTGTAAAAACTATTGTTAATGTCTGTGTCGACACAAAAAATAGGGCATGATAGACTTATTAGAGGGTGCAACCTAAAACCTTAACTTGCCCCCGATAAAAACGCATGCAAAACGGATCCGTTTTGTTACCCCTATTTATAACCAAATATAACAAGTAACATGAATAACTAACAAAACTATTCAATTAGTGAAGAAAAAAAAGATTGAACTTATCAAACATCTTTGCCACCTCACATTACAAAACTTCAAATTCAAACAAAAACTTAATCATTAAGCAATTAATAAAAAGTACGGCAAGGAGAATTCAATACATACCAGAAATGCTTGTGAGAAGCCAGGAGGGCATGTTATTGTTGGTGATACTCTTGTCCTTAAAACCTTTCAGAGATGAAGAAAACAACTCAGAATTTGAAACCACTTTCTCTTTGTTCATATCTCCCATAGTATTGGGTCCCCTTACCATTAATATTCTTGCCTATAGGTCCCTCTACACAATGCAACAAAATATCAGAAGAAATCAGCATCAACACAATCTTTGAATAGAAATAACAAAAAGGACATGTTGCCAGAAATAATAGAGTCCTTTTCATTTAAGAAGAATAGAACATCTAGTACAAAAAAAACCCAACCCAGCATTAAATTATCAAAAAAAAAAAAACATAACAATGTTAAAACTGATTTTGGACTTAAACATATTTAACTTAATTCTAACTAAAATCATTTTTTGTCAAAAAAATACTCCTACACCTTAACATGTTCATACATCACAGATCTCAAAGAGCAATGAAGTGAAAGGAATAAAGTATTCACATTCACATTGTTTGAAAAATGAAAACTTGTTGCTGTGTGAACATTCAGAATATAGCCTTAAAAAAACCCTAATCCCAATGCATTTTAAACCTAATTTTTCTAAAAATTCCCTTTTTAATTTCACTCTTTTCAAATTTTGAGTAACTACCCGGGAATCAATGAGTCTCATGTGAATCCTCAACAGAGAATAATACTCCCAATCTTAAATAGTACTAATAAAAAAGCTACCAATCTTAAAACTCAGAAAATTTAATAGAACAATGATCAAAACAGAGTAAAAAAAAAGGTGAAAACTTTTTCTTAATAATAAATCAAATTTGAAATTTAAGACACCCATTAAAGAACAGAAACAGTATAAAACAATACAACAAAAAAAAAAACATATAACATTATACTGAATAATTTTTATCCATGATGCTTACAAATTTCAATCACAAAAAAAAGTCTGTTTTTATCTCTGTAACAATAACCATAAAAATTGTTTTTTTTTTTCTTTAATATCAGAACAATACGATACAATAATGGAGTTAAAGAGTAGAATAATGGGAGTGATAGAAGGAGAAATAAAACGCACCGTTTAGTGAGAAGATGAGTTTGATTGTGAAGTGAAACAGGGGAAGATATATGATGGTGATTTGAAAGAAGAAAGAGTATTACGTTATATGCGGGAGAGAGAGATTGAAGAAAAAGAAAGGAAGTTGATAGGGCCCTAGGAAGCTAGAGAGAGGAGAGAGAGAAAGTAGGTATTTTTGTTCAGTACTCCTGTATTGCAGCAGTAGTGTACTAGGGTCTGTGATGTTACACAGCAGTGAGTAATAGGTCAAAAAGAAATCACCTAATATCCGGGTTAAGGAGACTGTCACACGGTAACTATATTATTTTATTTATTTAGTTTTGAAATTAAATTATTTTTACTTATTTTATTAATGTAATATATGGTATTTTCAAATAATATTTGACTTTTTCTTTTAGAGAATTTAAGAAAAAAAACAATTTAAACCGTTTTTTATGGAAAAATAAATTTTGAATTGAAGACCGTTTGTGTGTTTTGTCATCTTTTATATATATATATATATATATATGAATTAGAGTTTTGACCTAATTCAACTTTTGAGTTAATTTGTGAAGGAAGACATGCCTTGAAGTTTTAAGATGAACTGCAAGACCCTCAAATACATCATATTGATATATCTACAAAATTTGATTGACTCAAATAGCTTGATTTATAAGCCACAAGAACTCAAAATCATCTGATCATAAATTAGGGTTTCTGATGAAAAAGTCAACCCTACCATTGACTGTTGACCTACCCATGATCTCAAACTTTGGGGAAGGGTCCAAGATATTCCTAAATACCCCTAGAGGCCATCCATGAAGTTTAATTAGGCCCAATGATTGATTTCACAAAAGGATCACAAAATTCCAAAATTCATCTGATGAAAAAGTCAACTGTGCCAAAACCAAGTTTGACTTTTGAAATTTTTGGCCAACCAAGGCTTCTTCAACCCTAAAATGATGTTAACATGTGATTTGAATCATCATTCATCAAGAAAAATCAAGAAAATTGAGTTAACTTGTAAAAGGGGCAACCATAGAAAACTTTATTTTTTCTAAGTTATGGAAAAAAGTGGCTTAGGTACCAACTTTGCAAGGCCATATCTCCTAAACCCTAAATCCTTTTTCTCCCATTCAAAGCTCAAATGAAAGCCCATCTGACATAATTTAAAAGTGTCAACTACAAGAGATTCCAAATCTTCATGGATCATGAGTTATGGATTGATCAAAATCACAAAAATATGACAATGACATTTTTTCCAACACTTAGTGAAATTTTCACTAAGTCAGAATATGTCTTACTTTTTCCAAAGTGTAGAGGCATTTTTCATTGTAATGAAAGTTGATTCAAAACCAAAGTTGGACATCATGTTGAAATATGATACATCAGCTTTCCAAAATGTCCAAGAACTCAATCAAACTCCATTTGAGCTAGGAGTTATGAATCTCACAAAATGCCTTGATGCAAACTGCCTTCATGACAACATTAGGCAGATTATGTGCCTTTCTTGTGCCACACGAGTTCTTTGTTCAATTTTGTCATCTTACCAACTTTGTCATCTTCCCAAATCAATGAGGGTTAGATTGAGGCAAGGATTTCTGAACCACCAGCCTTGCAAGTCAAGAAACCATCTATGTTGGCATGTCGGATTCAATGATGAAAAGTCCAAAAACTCCAAATTTGGCAAGGAGCATTCAATAGATGCATCAAGCTGGCATGGACTGAGACAAAACCAACTGAATGATTCAAGATAAACTCCAAGATCAGAAGACCATAGGCCTGCTCCATTGACTCAAGTCAATGGCTAGTGAAGACCAAAGATTCTATTTGATCACCATTGAAGAAAAGCCTGATGCAGTTGCCATTCACTATTGATGCCAAAACAAACTTGACACACTATAAATAGAGCTCAGTTGTGATCAGTTCAAGTACACTAAAGCCCCCAAACTGAGGCTTTACTCAAAATCACACTTTCACTCAAATTTTGCCTTCTAACTCAAGTCATCATCGGATTTTGAGATTGAGAGTGATTCAAACCAAACCAACCATGTACACACCTCATAAGCATCATATGTAGTTGATCTAAACACTAACATAACATCTGGAACATCAAATTCATCAAATCACCCTCCAAATGTTCAAGTTCTTGACAGAGTTGCAGTTAAGGTACCATATCAAGTTCCAGCCCATTTCAAATCACTCCAAGCATTCAGACACACTCCTTGGCATCTAAGGAAGCTATCCAGATCATTGGAACCAACTTACAACATCTCCATTAGCAAGCTCGATCACCAGCTGCAAGAGGTAAGTCTCAAACTTCCAAACTCATTTAATCATGCATCATAAACATATTTTGTGACTACCATTGTGTTTATGGTTGTTTGTAGATCATTTACCCTCAATCAATTGTTGTTTATGATTCTTGTATGAGATTTCATTAAGTTTTGCAATTTTTAGAGTTCATCTGATTTTATCATGTTATCTTTTGATTCAAATAATTTAAACAAAATTGAGTATTGTCATTGCATTACTTGTTCAAAAACGCATGATTTTCATATTTGGATCATATGAAATGATTGAGACACGAGTGAGATAGGAAACTTCACACATTTGGCTCAAGGAAGAAGATGAAGTCTGGCACGAAATTTGACTTTGCCACGCACTTTTCATATATTATGTGTTGGATTGATTTAGTTATCACCAGCACACGCTGGCTCATTTGGCAAAGGCGTGTTTTGTGAGTTGGAGGGCGAGAGGTTGTGGGTTCAATCCCCACCCATGACCAATTTTTTATCACTTGTCCAATTTCCTTATATTTTTCATATTATTTTCTTAAATGATTTGAAAAATTAATTTCTCTTTGAGTTTTCATGTTTTTGAATTAATTATTTTTTTCAAAATTCATAAAAAATGGTAAAATATTTTATTTTTCCAAAATTTCACAAAAAATATTATTTATTTTATATATGTAATATTTTCATAAAAAAATTTATTTTATTTATTTTTAAACAATTGAAAATATTTCTTTTCTCTTGATTTTTCAAACTTAAATGATTTTTAAATCATTCTAGGGATAAAACATGATTTTTCAAACAGTTATCCTATATCATAACTTGTTTTTTTTATACATGTTTAGTAATTTTGATTATTTTAAGTGATTTTTATTCAAATAAAAATTTATTTTTCAATCAAATTAGGGTTTTTGATCACTATCACCCTAACAAATCTTTTCAAACACACTTTGGGCCTCTAATAGAGTGTAAGACCCAATCCCTTTTTAACCAAAACCATTTTGGGCCTCAGTCATTGTATAAGACCCACAGCGATTTCAAAAAGCTCGGCGCGATCGCCATTTCAAAGCAAAATAACCTGGGCCTCTCCTTGAGCTATAAGTCCCATTCCTTTTCTTAAAAAACACTTTTGGGCCTCTAATAGAGTGTAAGACCCAACCCCCCTTTGTACATAAATAAAATTTGGGCCTCAGTCATTTGTATAAGTCCCGATCCTGTTTTTAAAACAACAGTGCGATCATTGTTTTTGTTCTGGACTGGGCCAACGGCCATGCGCGGCCCAATCCGTCACTGCTACAGTAACGGCCCAAACGCTTGGATCCAGTCCATTAAGATGACAAAAGTACCCCTTTTGCCACGGCAACGGGGCACTGACTGCTCAGCCTTGCCCGAAATTATTGTCCGCCACACACGAGTTACAGCTCCCCGACAGATGACGGCCATATGCCCGCAACTACCCCTGCCCGTCACAACGCCTAGTTTGGGCAGTTACCTATTCTTCAGGAAAACGGTTATTTCGCCTTGAAAATAGGACCGTTGGCCACGCGCTGGGGAACAATATATAAACCCTCTCATTTGAGAGGGCGAGGTATCATATTTTTCACCCTCAGAATACCTTTTGTACTTGCCCCTTTTTCTCTGACCCTTTCTTACTTGAGCGTCGGAGTGCCTTGCAGGTACACCCCCTTTTTTCTCCTCAACAGTCCGAACATCCAGCACGTCCAACATTCATCATCTACCGAGCACCTCGCCATCTGACGACTAGCGTGTGTGGATCTGATCGAACACTCGAGATCAGTGGCGCCGTCTGTGGGAACTCCTTGTTCTCCCCTTCTTTCTTTCTTACTCGGAAACTAAAGATCAAAACATACCTTCATTAATCCACCCACATATGGCCGCTCAGAACCCCGCAAAAGGTGCTGACGCTACAATTCTTGTCCCCGTCAACAAGGTGGACGTTAATGGCAGTTCGCTGTTACTTTCTGATCCCCGTTTCCTTCGAGACGGGGCCACTACTTCTCCAACTCCTCCTCCCACCGAGCAAGGAGAAAAACAGTCACCGTTGGGGGAGCGACCAATTCCTGGCCCCCCCAGCATTGATCTAGCCGTCGCAGCCCTCCTAGATGCTGTCAACCGCACGAACCTCCTTATCTTGCAGCAAGGTGAAAGGATATGAGCCCTCGAAGAAGCAGCTCTTCCAAGATCTTCTCCCCACAAGAGGAAACACCAGAAATCAAGAAGCCCGCCGCCTAGGCGCCAGGAAGACCGTATGACGAGGCCCGAACCACTACGCGTTCGCAAACGCGACCAGATCTCCCCGCGGGACCAGTCGCCACCAAGACACAAGAGAACGAGGCAGGACGGGCATTCTTCCCCGATCAGACATCGCGACCGACCACGATCACCCTCACCTCACAGAAACTGCCGCCGCGAGCGCAGACAACGGTCACCGTCGACTTCAAGTTTGGACAGCGACGACGAGCCTCGCGGCCCGTTGTCCCGCAGGATCCTAGCCACCCGTCTCCCCAAAGGACTAGAGAAGCCTCCGTCTCTAGGGACTTATGATGGAACCACGGACCCAGACGAGCACATAGAAAACATAGATACTCTTCTGGACTACCGAGGTGTACGAGGAGCCATCAAGTGCCGCCTGTTCCCGACCACACTCTGGAAGGAAGCAATGACCTGGTACAAACAACTGCCCGAGGAATCCATCACCTCCTGGAGGCAGCTCGGGAGGATCTTCTCCCGACACTTTACCGCATCACGACGCCATCCTAAGACTGAGGCGTCCCTTGGAGCCGTTGTACAGGGGAGAGATGAGCCCCTTCGGGACTACATTGAGCGGTTCAACAAGGAAGTCGTCCAAGTGCCAACAACCGACGATATGAAGAAATTCCTGCTCGAGCAGGGATTACGTCTTGGCTCAGATTTCGCGAAAGCCATCGGCCTAGATCCACCAAGGAACCTCAACGCTCTCCTCCACCAGGCCCAATCGCATATACAGTACGAGGAGAAGGTCACTGCCCACTCTGTCCGGGCCTCCCGTCACCAAGAAGGTACCCGGACATCCAGAGCTGAAGAGCCCTCGACATCCCGTCGAGGAGATAAAAGACGCGATGATCGACCTCGCGATGCACGCGAACAGAAGGGACCTTCTGGACGGTTCCACGACTATACCCCCCTCACTACCTCGAGGGAGAAAATCTTGTCCGAATGTGCCAATTCAGAGTTCAAATAAGCGGGGTTCCGTTTCCCCAAACAGCTGCCGGCCAGGCCAGGTGTGGACAAATCCAAGTATTGTCGCTTCCACAAGAGCCACGGCCATACGACGGAAGAATGCATCCACCTCAGGGGTGCCATAGAGATCCTCATTCGCGACGGCCATCTGAAGCAGTTCGCGAAGAAAAAAGAAGCTCCCCGGCAAGAAACCCAGGAGAGCAAGAAGGCGGCTGAAGAGACTCCGCCCTCCGATGACACCAACGTACAGGTCGCTATGTCCGTGACTCGACCAGAAGACTTCTGCATCCCTGCCAGTCTGCCCGCTTCCACGTTCCTCGACCCTCACAGCCCGTGGGAAACCTTCCCGTCGGCCATGGTCATCTCCGGTGGCGGATTTAACAAAATCACGGTTGGTTCGGTCAAAAGAAAGTTTGATCAACTGATCAGCAAAAGCGCCAACGAAGTCACCACGCTGGATACCACTCGCAAAGGATCCTCTCCTATTTCCTTCTACAAAGAGGAGCTCCTCGGCGGGTCACCGAACTCAAGCATCCCGCTTCTCATCCGGGCAAGGATGGCGAACTTCGACGTTCGCAGGATACTCGTGGACCAGGGCAGTTCAGTTGATATTATGTACAACCACCTGTTCGAGACACTGCAGTTGGACGACTCTCACCTTACCCCATACGTTGGATCCGACCTGCAGGGATTCAACGGAGCAGTAACAAGGCCCCGAGGTTACGTAGAGCTCATCGTGACTTTCGGTTCAGGAAGAACAACCCGAGCAATCAAAGCACAGTTTCTGGTAATCGACTGCCCGTCACTATATCAGTGCATTTTTGGAAGGCCAACCCTGGCAGAGTTGGTTGCAGTGCCTTCCACCGTACATCTCAAGATGAAGTACTACACTTCTGAAGGGATGGTCGCCACCCTCCACGGCGACATCAAAGCTGCCCGTCGATGCTTTGAAGCCGCGTCAAAAGGAATGACAACAATCTCAGCGAAGCCGAGGACATCTGGTCGCCCCCCTCTGCCCAGCAGCTCCGAGCAACCAAAACCACTCCCCCAGGTCGAATCTATCGACTTGGACAGCCGTTTCAACGAGGAGGACCACGCCAAATCCCCGACTACCTCGGGCAGCCAGTCCCACAACAACGGCCATCTCCTACGCCCCATACCAGATGGCAACTTCGAGCTCATCCCGTTCGGAGAAGACCCCCAACGGGGAGTAAAGATCGGAGCAGACCTCCCCGACTTGGCCAAAAGACAACTAAAAGCGTGCCTCAGGGAGAACGCAGACTTGTTCGTATGGAGCGCTGCTGAAATGCCAGGATTGGACCCCTCCGTCGCTTGCCACCAGCTTACCATCGATCCGGCCGTCAAAGCCGTTGCCCAACACAGAAGGAAATAGTCCCCGGAGAAGATGGAAGCCGCGGAGAAGGCTGTTAAAGACCTTCTAGAAGCTAGGTTTATTTTCGAGGCCAAATACACTACGTGGCTCTCAAATGTTGTACTTGTAAGAAAAAATAATGGCAAATGGAGAATGTGCGTTGATTATACTGATGTTAACAAGGCATGTCCGAAGGACGCCTACCCCCTCCCCAATATAGATAAGCTCGTGGATAACTCAGCAGGTTTTAAGCTGCTATCGTTCCTCGACGCCTACTCGGGCTATAATCAAATCCCGATGGCCGCGAGCGATAAAACGTACACGGCCTTCATGACCGAATCGGGCAATTATTACTACAACGTGATGCCTTTAGGTCTGAAGAACGTCGGCGCTACATACCAACGAATGATGAACAAAGTCTTCCAAGGACAAATAGGCGACATGCTCGAGGTATACATGGACGACATGATCATCAAGTCCCACGAGGAACTAGACCATGTCGCCCATCTTCGAACAATTTTCGAACAAGCAAGAAAATATCAAATGCGTTTTAACCCAGAGAAGTGCACGTTCGGAGTACGGGCAGGCAAATTCCTTGGTTTTTACCTAACGGAACAAGGAATAGAGGCTAACCCCGACAAATGCCGGGCATTCTCTGAGTTCCCAATGCCCACGTCTAAGAAGAACATCCAGTCCCTCAACGGGGTACTCACCTCGTTGTCCCGCTTCGTCGCGAAATCCGCCCAACACGCCCTTCCTTTCTTCAAGCTCTTGAGAAAAGAAACCGCGTTTGAATGGACCGAAGAGTGCGAGGCGTCCCTCCTTCACTTAAAATAAGCTCTGTCGAAACCGCCCGTGTTAACGCGGCCAGATACCGGGGAAGTTTTGTTCCTATACCTCGCCGTCACCGCCGAGGCCGTGAGCGCTGTTCTCATCCGCGAGAATCACGCCGGGCAAAAGCCCGTATACTTCACGAGCAAAGCGTTGCAAGACGCGGAGTTGCGATATCAGCAGATAGAGAAGGTAGCACTGGCCCTTGTTAACGCCGCCAGACGACTGAGGCACTATTTCTTGGCCTACACGATCGTGGTGAGGACAGATCAGCCCATCAAGCAGTTGCTGGGACGGCCAGACATGGCAGGTCGAATGCTCAAGTGGTCGTTGGAACTGTCCGAATTTGACATCCAGTATGAAAGCAGAAAGGCTCTCAAAGCACAGGCCCTGGCCGATTTCGTGACAGAAGTAACCTTCTCAGACTCCTCGCCCCACGTAGCGAACAGATGGACCATCTACGTGGACGGAGCCTCCAGCTCGAGCGGCAGCGGGGCAGGAGTCATTCTGGAGAACGACGAGGGGACCATAGTCGAAGCGTCTCTCACTTTATCCTTTCCCAAGTCGAACAACCAGGCCGAGTATGAAGCCTTCCTCGCTGGGTTACGCCTTGCCGAAGACCTAGGGGCAGAAGAAATCATCATCTGCACGGACTCTCAGCTCGTAGCTCACCAGGTCTCCGGGGAGTATCAGGCCAAAAACGACAGTCTGTCTGAGTACCTCTCCCTAGTTAGGGAAAAGATATCGAAGTTCAGGACGGTAGCCGTAAGGCATGTTCCCCGTGAACACAACGTACGAGCAGACGTCCTATCCAAGCTAGCGAGCACCAAGAGAAAAGGCGAAAACAGGTCAGTCATCCAAGAGATACTTCCCCGATCCAGCATCGACAAGGGGCCCTCGACCCTACACGTGCACGCAATCGGGGACACTGACTGCTAGATGACGCCCGTATACAACTACCTCACCAGGGAAGAACTCCCGGATGACCCCAAAGAAGCTAGCACCATCAGACGAAGAGCTTGCTCGTACGTCATCCTCGAAAACAAACTTTACCGAAGGGGTTTCTCCATTCCACTACTAAAGTGCATAGAGGAGGAGATTGTCCCCCACGTATTACGAGAAATCCACGAAGGCATTAACGCCCAGCACCTGGGGGGAAGGTCCCTTGCCCGCAAGGCCCTCCGGGAAGGATATTATTGGCCAACTATGCAGCAAGACGCCAAAGAGCATGTGAAGAAATGCGACGAATGCCAACGGCACGGGGACATGCACCTAGCTCCCCCCAACGAGCTGAAAAGCTTGACATCCCCGTGGCCATTCGCCTGGTGGGGCCTGGACATCCTGGGACCCTTCGTGACGGGGTCTAGCCAAAACAAATACCTGATAGTGGGCGTAGATTACTTCACAAAATGGATAGAAGCAGAAGCATTAGCGAAGATAACAACACTTAACATTCTACGCTTCTACAAGCGGAATATCCTTGCCCGTTTTGGGATTCCCCAAGCAATCGTCACGGACAATGGAACACAATTCACGGACAAGAAGTTCCAAGACTTCGTCGCCCATCTCGGAACAAAGCAACACTTCGCTTCGGTCGAGCACCCCCATACCAACGGGCAGGCGGAGGCAGCCAACCGTGTCATCCTTTGTGGCCTCAAACGAAGACTGGACGAAACGAAGAAGGTCTGGGTCGAGGAGCTCCACAACGTCTTATGGGCCTATCGTACTACTCCCCAGTCCACCACCGGGGAGACGCCTTTCCGCTTAGCATATGGCATGGAGGCTGTTTTACCCATCGAGATCCACGTACCGTCCAGGAGGATCGAGTCACCTCTAGACGAGGAGATAAATAACGGGGCGATAAGAGAAGAGCTCGACCTCGTCGAGGAAATCCGGACAGGAGCAGCACTCCGCGAAGCGTCTCTTAAGCAAAAAATAGCAATCAGGCACAACGCCAAAGTCTTACGACGAGAATTCGACGTGGGCAGCCTTGTCCTACGGAGAAACCACAAGGACTCTCGCGAAGGCAAATTAGCGGCCAACTGGGAAGGGCCATACAGAGTCCGTGCCAAAACGGAAAATGGCGCATACTTCCTAGAAAACCTCAACGGGGAGGCACTCCCTCGACCATGGAACGCTGAGAAACTTAAGCAATACTACAGCTAAAGTGACCTTAGGCTTCCTCGTATCAAGAGACCACCTAGCGGTCATCATGCTCGCCCAGGTACAAGCGACACATGCACACAAAGTAGAATCCCGCTCAAACAAGCAAGCCGGAACTCTGCTCGGCGGCGGTCCTCGACCGAGTACCGCCTTCGCCCAAGTACCATGATTGGCAGAACCCCAGCTCCCGATGGGACGTTCACGCCGCGACCTCAGGCCTCAATCGCGACCTGAGATCCGCAACCTCGCCAGGACCTTCCCTGACTGTTCGCCCAGTTCCCCGCACTGGCGGACTCACACGCAGCGGGCTACCTTCCAAAAGAAAGCTCCACTAACGAACACACCCTCCGACGGGCAGTCATACATGCACAATTAAGATAAAATACAAGACTAATGTAAAGTACTGCAACATAAACCAGGCATAAAGTAAAAAAGGCCACCAGGGCCAGAGATTGTACGAATTACATAAAAAGGGGGGGGCGTGCCAAATAAAATTACAACAAAACTACACGGCACGCAGGCCGGCAAAACATCATTCCTCGGTGTCTTCGACTCGTTCATCATCAGGCGGAGAGGTTTGGGTTCTAGCTTGGCCGGCAAGGATAGACTCTGGCATCACTATTTGCCCGTCTTTAACGCACGCCAGGAAATTGGTACCTTCAGTCACCAAATCGACACCAGGATTCACCACCTGAAGCTGAGACACTACGTTTTGGAAGGACTCCTCGCCGAGCACGGCGTTGTCATCCTCGGCCACCACCAGTCGGGCAACTAACTCTGACCTTGTCTTCAGCACCTTCACGTCCTCAGGCTCCTCCTCGCCCGGAGCATTGGCGGCCTGCAGTTGCGCGACCAGGTCCTCAGCAGCCTTTTTCTCAGCCTCGAGCGTAACCACCTTCCCCTTTAGCTGGGCAACCTCCTCGCTCTCCTTTTCCTTCGCCTCCTTGGCAGCCCTAGCTTCCTCCCTGGCCTTCCTCAAGCTCTCCTCGAGAGCGTTCACCTTCCCGCGGGCAATAGTCAACTCGCCCTCAGTGGCCGTGTCCCCTTCGGCATAGGTGGCACCATCTCCAGCAGCCTGACCACCGCAGAGGCATCCTGAGCCACCAACGCCTTCTTGCTCAGACGATACAGGCTTTGCAGATGAAGAGAATCAGCGTGGGGAATCACCAAAGAGGTCCCTTCAAAAAACCTCTTGTCCAGTACACAAGGAGGCAACTCGAATTTTGCTTTCTCTGGCGCCTTGCCCAGATCCACTGCCTCGTTCCTTGGACGCTTAGACCTGGTCGCCAGGGGCATTGGAGACCGTTGTGCATTGGCCGGTGAAGCATTCCCCTGAGGAGGCTGGGAAAGACCAATCGCACGGGCAGGGGAAGGACGAACCTTAGGAGTGGCAGCTGCAGCAGCTTGTTTCCGCGCGGCCACGTTCCTCACCATCCTTTCGTGGGCTGAAGGCATAGTGGTTGCAAAAGACAAAAACAGGCGTCAGGTGATAAAAAATAACGAGCAGTACAAAGCAATATATTAAGATTAAATACCGAGCAGATCCATAGCATCCCTATAAGTGTTGCACTCCAGCAGTGCCCTAACGTTAATAAAACGAGGCTCTACTCGAGGACTGCCGTCGTCCTCAAGGATCGCCACATTCTTCTTCGTGACACACTCGGCCATCCGGAACGAGTTCACGTACTTCAGCAGTTTCTCATATGAGGCAGCATCCCCCTCATCCAAATCGGTCGGCTAAAAAACATAGTCCTTTGGCGGCTTAGTAAAATGCGCCCCGGTCCACTGGAAGGGATATTTCAACAGTCGCCGCCCAATATATTTACCCTCCTCGTTGATCCTGTCCTCCCCGTTCTCATCCACTTCGAGCTCCCAGCAGAATGCGTTATCCTGAGCAGCCTCCGATACGGGCTCCACGACGAAGTACCTCGTCTTAAATGTACGGATAGATTCGGAGAAAGGTTTGAATAGCTTACGCTGCTGCTTCAAAGAAACCCAGCCATAGCTCTTTCCAGAAGTCTGCCGTTGGAGATGAAATACGGTGAAGAAGAATGGAAGAGTCGCCCCTACCTGCAAGTGCTCGCACACCAGCTCGAACGCCCGCATGAACGCTAGCGAGTTGGGGTGGAGCTGCATAGGGGCCAGGTGAAGATGTAGAAAGACGGACTGCTGGAAATCCATAAATGGAAGCCTCAAGTCCAACTCCTTGAAGACATATTCATACATCGTAAAACGCTCCCCGTAATTGGTGCAGACGCGCTCATTAGCAGTGGGAAAGTGGACTCTCCAATCCCCGTCGTCTCCCACCGTCCGGAAGCAGTCTCCAACATAGCTCGCAAACTCGGACACATGCTCAGAGGGTTCCGCCACCTCCCATTCCTCTGCTTCATTTTCTGCTACATCCTCCTCGGGTGCGTCCTCCTCGGGTACCTCCTCCTCGAGCACCTCGTCCTCTTGCTCGTAGTCCGTATCCTGCTCCGTGGACCCACTCGAAGACTGAGTGCTATTACTCCCCGAGGAACCAGACTCCTCCTCGGACGAATCTAGTACAATTTCTCCACGGGGCCCTGTCGCCATCACCTGAAAAGCAGAGAAAGACAGTGAATTCGACAGCTAATCAAATCCACCCTTCCACCGCTGAACAAGTGAAAGGGCGCGCTAAGGGCTGAGGACGACGTCCCCGGCCTAAGCCCTGACAACACTGCAAACAGTCTCCCCGCGAAACAGTGCCCGGAACTCTCATCCCACACGAGGAATTTCTCCAAAGCAAGATCACGAGTTTTCCATTCAGCTCATAACTCCATAAAACGCAACGCTCGCACGATCACGTGCACGTCGCCATCGCGACGGCGTCACGGACAGACCCTCCACACACAACGTAACGACAGGCTAACGGCGATGGAGACGGCGGAACCATCATCCACCACCGGCGACTACCACATATACAGCCATAAGTCTCCTAAAATCTAACCTAACCACATGCACCGCCTAAGTAAGCATCAACAAAAAGCAAAACAAGGAAAAGGGACGACTTACTCGTAAATATGAGGCCGAAAAGACTTGCTCGGATCTTCAAACAATGAAAGTTGCAACGGACAGCGTTCACGGGCAAAGGAGTTGCTGAAGATTGAGGGAAAAGGTTCTGAATGAAGGTTTTTCCCCCTATTTATACAGGAGGTCACGTGCAACCACACGCGCACATAGGTCATAATGACTACCCGCTAGCCATCATTGCCTAAGCGGCGGCGGCACAAGTTCCAACACACACGTGGCGACCCCCGTACCGTTTCGTGTTCCACTAAACTGTTGGTACCCACCGATGACGGGCAACGTATAACGACCGCGTCCAACAGCCACAACGGACAGTAGAAACCACGGGCTTCCACAGCCAACGAGCAAAACGCTCCACTTCCCCGAGACTGTACGCTATCCTTAAGTCATCACTTCCATGCTCGGAAGCAACGACTTGGGGGGCTACTGTTCTGGACTGGGCCAACGGCCATGCGCGGCCCAATCCGTGACTGCTACAGTAACGGCCCAAACGCTTGGATCCAGTCCATTAAGATGACAAAAGTACCCCTTTTGCCACGGCAACCGGGCACTGACTGCTCAGCCTTGCCCGGAATTATTGTCCGCCACACACGAGTTACAGCTCCCCGACAGATGACAGCCATATGCCCGCAACTACCCCTGCCCGTCACAACGGCTAGTTTGGGCAGTTACCTATTCTTCAGGAAAACGATTATTTCGCCTTGAAAATAGGACCGTTGGCCACGCGCTGGGGAACAATATATAAATCCTCTCATTTGAGAGGGCGAGGTATCACATTTTTCACCCTCAGAATACCTTTTGTACTTGCCCCTTTTTCTCTGACCCTTTCTTACTTGAGCGTCGGAGTGCCTTACAGGTACACCCCTTTTTTTCTCCTCAACAGTCCGAACATCCAACACGTCCAACCATCATCATCTACCGAGCACCTCGCCATCTGACGACCAGCGTGTGTGGATCTGATCGAACACTCGAGATCAGTTTTCATCTGGGCCTCTCCCTGAGTTGTAAGCCCTATCTCTTGTACAAAAATAATCTTTGGGCCTCTAATAGAGTGTAAGACCCAATCCTCTTGTAAATACAATAACCTTGGGCCCCTGCTATGGTATAAGTCCCACCACATTCTGTTAATATTACAGTCTGATCAATGTTATCAAATAAGTCATCTGTGCATCTCTTGTTGATTAAGCCCCAAGCTTCTTTTCAAAACAATTTCCTTTGTAATTTAAATTCAAATGTATAGTTGTTATCAAAACTTTCTTCAATTTCTTTGAACAACTAATCATACAACTATGGAAGCTTGCTCACCTGTAAGTTTTTATTAGCTTTCATTTACATGCTTTATATATATATATATATATATATATATATATATATATATATATATATATATGTATATAACTGTATTGCTGGAAGCTTGCACACCTGTAAGTCATTCTTTCATTCTTTCAAAATAAATGTCATATATATATAACTGTATTGCTGGAAACTTGCACACCTGTAAGTCCTTCTTTCATTCTTTTAAAATACATGTCATATATATAACTGTATTGCTGGAAGCTTGCACACCTGTAAGTCCTTCTTTCATATCCTTTTAAATACTTGTCATATATCAACTGTATATATACTTAGAGTTTTCCCCGGCAATTAAGTCTAGAATTAGGTCAAGCCAGTTGATTAATCTTTTAATACAGTCAAACTAGTTCCCCATATGACTTTCCAGATACAGTCTTGCCTTCTCTTGGGCTTAAACAATATGGAACAAAGAGAAAGACATTATTCCCGGTGAAACTTTTCTCAGACTCTCACTATTAGAACTTGTCAAAGAAATTCAGTTCCCCCAGAGTGGATTAATTCCCGATAAAACTTCTCTTCAATTTCTTCAAACTCTAGAACTATTCACTAAAGAAAGGATTAATTCCCGGTGAAACCTTTCTTGAACTTTCTTAAATTTGGACTCACAGGCTTCCTAAAAGCATCCCCAGCCTCCTCTTGGACTTTGTACAAGGACCTTCAGGCTTCTTAAAAGTTCTTATATCTTCTTTTGGGCTTAATACAAGGACCCAAAGACCTCTTAAAGGTATAGGACAGAACCTAGTCATCCTTTGCTAGAGCAGTCTCTCTGAGTTAAGACATCAGACTAGTTAAGGATTAACCTTCATCCCTTAACATACCAGCCTTCTCTTGGGCATCATACAAAGATCATTCATCAACTAAGAACCAATCTCTTCATACCAGTAGACTTGGACAGTCTCATTTCCCTTTGGATTTTAATGAAACCTTTTTCCTTAAAGAACAAGAAATAGCCCTGATCATTCCATCAATCTCCAAACAGAGTTGAAACTCAAATAGGTTTCACAACTCAATCTTCAAACCTTCCCTTAAATTTTCCCCAGCATGGGTCAATTTACTATCAAAATTCTCAATTTGGACCTGTCTTTGGATATCAATAATCCTCAGCAGAAGTTAGCCTCCTCTTAGGCTCTATATAAGAAATTTCCCCAACCAGCCTCCTCTTAGGCTTTGTATAATGGTTTTTCCTCAACAGTCAGCCTCAATCTTGGGCTTTGTACAAGACACCCCTAAAATGTCTCCCCAGTGGAGTCATAAACCTTTAGCCTCAATCTTGGGCTTTGTACAAGACAAATACTCTCTAGATGAGTCAATTCCCTTTAGCCTTAATCTTGGGATTTGTACAGGAAACACATAAGTACTCTCCCTCGTAGAGTCAAGTCTTTTAGCCTCAATCTTGGGCTTTGTACAAGACAGATATAAAAATTCCCTAAACAGAGTCATAACCTCTTTTAGCCTCAATCTTGGGCTTTGTACAAGACAAATAATCTCCAGTGAAGTCATCTTTTTTAGCCTCAATCTTGGGCTTTGTACAAGACAGATAAAACCTTTTCCCCAAAGAGTCAAACCTCTTTTAGTCTCAATCTTGGGCTTTATACAAGACACAAATAAACACTCTCTTGTTGAGTCAGTCTTTCATAGCCTCCTCTTAGGCTTTGTATAATGATTTCCTTAGTGGAATCCAATCAACCTTTTAGCTTCAACCTTGGGCTTTGATCAAGGCACACAAAAATCAACATCCCCTCAGAGAAAATCAAAATATCTCTGCAGGAAGATATTTCTCTGTACAATTACATCTCAAAACAGTCAATCAAAATAAACCTTAATCCCAGATAACTGATATAAGTGGCACACTTGTTGATACAAACATCCAAGTTGCCTGTCCCTCATTATCCTGGTTAAAACTCTTTCATCTAATTGCTGTAAATGGCAAGCCTCTAGATACAAACATCCAAGCCAATGTCCCTCTCTTGGCATGAATTCCTAAGAAAAAATGGCATTGATCATACTGAGTTAAAGTTTCCTCCTTCAGGATAAATCCCCTATAAAGGAAATTATGGCGTTGCTGGTCTCCATATATTCCAGTTAAAGTAATTCTTCCTTTATAAATCAATCACCCAAACAACTGTGATAACCAGATGAGATATCTCCCTTTAGAGATGACAAATTCTCTCTCAATCAAACTTTTTAGCTTCAATCTTGGGCTTTGAATAAGACACAAACAACCTTTAGCTTCAATCTTGGGCTTTGAACAAGACACCAAACATCTTTTCCTTCCTTAGAATAGGAGGAACTACGATCGCTCTGATTTCCCTATACTTCATAACAGGGAATACGTAGGCATAAGATTGCGAAATCTTAGCGAGCACACTTATCAAAAACCTTAGGTCTCTGACCTTGCCAAAAACATCGGAAAAACCGAAAAACAACAAAAATACCCTCCCTCTCTCTCTCTCAGACATCCCACAAAGGAGAAAATTTCCCATTTTCACAGACAAACACAATCAAGTATCAAAGCAGAACCTAACAATATCATCTCATGGATAACCATGTATAGGATGGGTAACTGACAACTCCCCATTGTATAACCCGACCCCGGACTCCCCAATCTCTACCAAGCGTTTGTTCAGTTAAACAAATGCGTGCAAGGTTAGTTTTAGATAGCTTTACCTTTCCCTTCCAGCTTCACGGGATAAAATAATAAATGAGAAAGTAGCACCCAACGTTCCTCCCACTGAGGTGAGGAAATCCCCCTGCGATAAGGTGGTCGTGTCACCGACAAAAATCGCACGCTACAGAAAAATGGCGACTCTACTGGGGACGTTATTAGGATATGTCTTACCTTAGTCATCATTCGTCCCCATTTTTCCACCAACAAAAAATGGCGACTCTGCTGGCGATTCATTAGGATCTGTCTTACCTTAGTCATCATTCGTCCCCATTTTTCCACCAACAGAAAAATGGCGACTCTGCTGGGGAGCCAAAGTAGGACTAGAATTCATAAGAGGTCTAGGATGTTAGTTTTAGGAATCAATACTATATATACTATATATACTGCTTTTCCTACTTGATATCCGTGTTTATTTTTCTGTCAATGGGAATGCGAGTGATGTCGCATCTGGAAAGTTTGAGAGAAACCATAAGATAAGTGATGACAAAGACGAGGAACATTTATAGGGAGTGATTCCTGAATAAGTTAAACCTGGTAGACCATCTAATCAGTGGAGGTACCCGTGTGATACTATGCTGAACAACCGATTGTTGTGAAAGTAGACGATATCATAGTGCGGTGACCCGTGAAACTGAGGATTTAGTAGACATTAACCATGTGGTCTTTTGGTAGTGTGGTGGCTATCGGAAATAGTCGACACACGATACTACACTCAAACTGAGATTTCTTCTGGAATACTATAGCTCGCTCGGGTGAACCAGCTTGCTATTGTTATCTCCAGATTAAGTCAGTGATTTTTGAGAAACTTAACCCGTTCTATAGGTACAAAAATCACCAAAATAGTACAACCTTTTGGGGATGGGTAGAGCCATGACTCCATGCTCGTGACGCTGAACCTTTGAACCCATGTTTTTTCTATGTTTTTGTGTGCTGAATTCATGCATTCATCTAAAAAACTCTTTACAAACAAGAAAAAATCCTTTTTCAAAATTAAACTAAACGATAAACTGCAAATATTAGAAGGATTACGTTATGGATTTCGGTAGAAGAAAGATGCACAAGTACACCTTCAAGGCTCCAAAAATAGAGGATTTAAGGAAGTTGGCAAGGATGATTACCAACCCGGAGGCTTTCAGAGCCAAGCACGGAGGACTATTGTCTCTGTTAAGGGTCCATGTAGTTGAAGGAATTATGTCTACGCTGATTCAGTTTTACGATCTGGTCTATCACTATTTCACCTTCTCGGATTACCAACTGACACCAACCCTAGAGGAGTACTCTCACCTAATTGATTTACCAATCAATGACCAAGCTCCCTTTTCTGGACTGGAAGAAATTCCAAAGGAACAAATCATTGCAAGAGCAATCTATTTGGACGAGTCAGAGGTCAGGACTCACATAATCACTAAGGGAGGAATCCAGGGATTACCAACTAAATTCCTGGAGGAGAAAGCTCTATACTTTGCCAGTGTAGGAAACCTAACCCCTTTTAAGGATATCTTTGTTTTACTCACTTACGGATTATTCCTTTTTCCCAACATCGATAACTTTGTCGATATCTACGCCATTAAGATATTTCTGATTGGAAACCCTGTACCAACCTTGCTCACAAATGCTTATCATTCTGTACACTTAAGGAATTTGTACGCCGGAGGAATGATCACATGTTGTGTACCCTTGCTTTACAAATGGTTCATTTCCCATCTACCCAAGTCTGCTGCTTTTTGGGATCCTAAGAACACTCTACGTTGGTCACAGAGAATCATGTCTCTCACCAACTCTAACATAGACTAGTCAAATAGGATTTATGAGGGTGCAGAAATCATCGACAGATATGGAAACTTCCCTAATGTATCCCTCATAAGAACTAAAGAGGGAATTAACTACCATCCAGTTTTAGCCCGCCGTCAATTTGGATACCCGATGAGACATATCCCGCGAAATGTTCATCTAAAAGGTCTTTTCTTCAAGGAAGGAGAAAATGACAGAGCACTTAAGAAGGAAATAGTGCATGCCTGGCAACACATTCACAGGAAAGGACTAGAGTCTCTAGGAAAACCGAATTGTATCTCCTTGGAGCCTTATATCCACTAGGTACAAACTAGAGCCCTCAAGCTGAGGATGCCTTACCCTCGCCAAGAAGTTTTTCCCCTAAAGGAATCTGCCCTTTATTTCATGTCTGAAGCGGAAAAACTCCTTGCCGCTCTCAACAAAATTCAACAAGAGAAGAATTCTTGGAAAAACAAATACTGAATTCTCAATGTGGAGTGTATCAAAATCCAGGAACTGTTAAAAGAAAAAGATGCTCTAATCGGAATATTAGAGCAACATGCTGTAGAGAGTCAGGAAGATCAAAGAAATTTGCTCGCTCCTTTCATTTGGCAAAGAACTAATAACCCAACAACGGTTGAAGAACCTCGATCAAAGAAAAGGAAACTACCAGAATCGGCATCTGAGCTCTCTTCAGAGAGGACTCAGGACCCTTAAGCTTAGAATTTTCCTTTTACCAGCACTTTGTAAAATACTGTACTTTTCTTTGTAACATACTGCAATCCTTCAATTCAATAAAAAGGGGTCCCTCCTCTCTGTATGATATTTGCAATTTATTTAAACTTTATTTTTTATTAAAGCCAAAAAACTTAAAAAATATGTTATTGCATTCATCATTCTCACATAACGCATTCTCTCGAGTCTCACGCACGCGTCTCAGTTCTAGAGTCAAACTGTCTCACTCATACAATACTCGGGTCAATCGACAAAAGAAAATAGACGATCTTGAGGAAGAGAATAGAGAGCTGAGAGAAGAAATCGACGCTCTAAAGGACGATCTGAAGAAACTTCATAGTGATATGCAATCCCTAGCAGCAACTCAGGAGCAACGTCAAAGGACTGTAATCTCGGAGATCACGTCTACGCCCATAGTGGAGGCACATAAGATTCATCCGCAGTACAACATGCCTAAGGTTCGGCCCTGGGGCATGCCGCCCAACTTTATCCCTGAAGGATACATTCTGTCGGTCCCGGAAGACCCGAAAACTATAGCAGGAGCCACTGGTCCTGAAGGTTACAAACTTCGGGAAAGTGAGGACGCAAGATTTACGACAGGAATTCCTGAAGGTTACAAACTTCAGGGCTCTGAGGAACCCAGAGTCACAGCCGTAATGACCATACCATAAGCAGTGGTACACACTGTCCCAGGAGGACAGATTCCCCAAGCGATCTCTGGTGGAAACAAAGAAATGTACGAAAAGATGAACGTGTTCCAGGAACAGTTCTTGGAGATGCAAAAGGAATTGCATGCTATTTGCGGTCAGAATTTATTTGGAAAGGACGCCGCCGACCTCTGCTTGGTCCCGAATGTCAAAATCCTGCACAAATTTAAGGTTCCCGACTTTGAAAAGTACAAAGGCAATTTTTGCCCTCAAAGTCATCTGGTGATGTACGCTCGCAAAATGTCTACTCAGACAGAAATCAACAGCTACTGATCCACTATTTTCAAGACAGTTTAACAGGTGTCGCTCTCAGATGGTACATGGGTTTAAACCGCACTAAGATCAATACTTTCATAGATCTCGGCGCAGCCTTCGTCCAACAATACAAGTATAACCTGGACATGGCACCGGATAGAGATCAACTCAGAGCGATGTCTCAAAAATACAAAGAGACGTTTAAGGAATACGCTCAGAGATGGCGTGAAATTGTCGCCCAAATTTGTCCACCTCTTGAGGAAAAAGAGATGACAAAGATCTTTTTGAAATCCTTAAGCTCATTCTACTACGACCGAATGGTCACCAGTGCGCCCAGTGATTTCACCGAGATGGTAAAATGGGAGTACGCCTTGAAGAGGCAGTTCGAGAAGGACATTTAGCCAAAGAGGCTGAACCATCCAGTAGTACCAAAAGATACGGTAGTGCTTTTTAGAAAAAGAAGGAACAGGATATTAGTAATATCTCCCAAGGAAAACAAAAGCGGAGATATCAACCAGTAGCGGCAATAACTCCCGCTATTAACCCTGCGTCGATTCTGACTTATCAACCTCGGGTTGCTCAAAATCAACCTAGTCAATAACAGTACAAGCAAAGGACTCAACAGCCTCTTCAGCAGGCTCGTCCACAGTACAACAATAACAATTGTACAACACGACCACTAGGATTTGACCCTATACCAATGTTGTACGTGGAACTCTTTCCACTGTTACTGGCCAAGGGGCACATCCAGACTAAGTCTCCTATTGCGGTACCGAAAAATATGCCCTTTTGGTTTAAAGCGGATCAAACATGCCTTTACCATCAAGGAGGATCGGGGTATAATATCGAAAACTGTCTCAGTTTCAAATCTGACGTACAAAAACTTTTCAGGAGCGGGGTCTTATCTTTCAAAGATACTAATCCAAATGTTCAAATGAACCCGTTGCCACAACATGACAAGGCTGCTGTAAATTTGATAGAAGAAGAATTTAGCCGCAGTTAATAAATTCGCGATGTACTCCAGTTGAGAACCAATTTGATCAGGATGCATTGCAGACAGAGCGGGTACGAACATGTACCACCTCACAACTATCATCAGTGTGATATCTGCTCAAAGAGTAATCAAGGATGTTCTATAGTACAGTTTGCTCTACAAGAACAGATGAATCTTGGATGGATTCAAGATCACAGAATCCGAGAGTCAACATGGCTTATGCTAATCCCAACACTGTCCAGAACTGCAACATCCTTGCGATGAATGTCAATTTGGTAGCCATGCACTCAAGGCAAAGTCAATATCATAATCTGCCACGACACGATTATGATGCCTGCCCGATCTGCTCAACAAGCAATCAGGGATGCTCTTTTATACAAGAGGCCCTTCAATGTCAGATAGATCTTGGATGGATCCAGGATTATCAGGAAAGAAATACTCATCAAGTCAATATGGTTCAGATATTCGACATACGCTTGATGAATACCAGTCTGGTAGAACTGCATGCTAAACAAGTCAGGCTCGATTTTCTGGCTTCACATAATTATCAGGACTGTGAAGAGTGTCAAGAGGATGACCAAGGTTGTGCCCTTATCCAAAGAACACTTTAACACTTGTTGTACCACTGGTGGCTTCCAATTTATTTGGACGAAGCCACACAGCGGATCAGTATGACTGACAGAAATCCCAGTAGACATTAGAGTTAAGATGTCCGCTCGATGGAAACATATCTGGTCAAAATGCATTGTATACAAAGTGGGCGTGGCCGGGTGCCACCCCATAACTATGAACGCTGTGGGTTTGTTCAGAGAATAACCAAGGTTGTTATCTTGTACGGTCAGCTCTTCAAGATCAGTTGGACCGAAAAGAGATCTGACTGTGTTTAAGTTCTGGGTCGATCAACGTAATACAAGATTATCTTCCTGATCAAGGTGAAGATGTTGTCATCATTTCCAATCATGAAATGGCCGAAGACGTTTGCGCCATCATCCCTCTGCTCAACGAGTCAAAAGTTTCTATTGACAGTAGAAAGATTCTCAACCTCGTACCGGGACCAATACCGTACGAATTAAATAAGGAGATCCCTTACAAGTACGGTGCAACAACGATCGAAAATGGAAAGGAAACTTCATTACCCTCCGTCGTAAACATTGCCGACATCAGTCGAGTCACACGGAGCGGCCGAATCTTCAACAGAGGAGTTGGAGAACCTGCCAAAGAAAAGGAACCTCAAACAGAAGTTCCAAATCAACAAATCGGGCAATCAAGTAATCCCAAACTTTCAAGAAACAACGATGAGATGCTGAAGCTCATCCAAAAGAGTGAGTACAGCATGGTAGACCAACTGTTGCAAACTCCATCTAGAATATCTGTATTATCTCTCCTACTTAGTTCCGAAGCTCACAGGGAAGCTCTGCAGAAAGTATTAGAGCAAGCTGTCGTGGAACAAGATGTAACTATAGACAGTTCGACAGTATCATTTCCAACATCACTTTCTGCAACAATTTAGGATTCAGTGATGAGGAACTGCCGGAAGAAGGCAAAAATCACAACATGGCGCTTAACATTACAGTCAACTGTCAGGACGATGCTTTAGCCACCGTACTGGTTGACACAGGATCATCTCTGAATGTTATGCCAAAGTTAACTTTAACACGACTGTCAGTTCAAGGAGCTCCGATGAGAGGCAGTGAGATCATTGTCAAAGCTTTTGACGAATCTAGAAAAACAGTTATCGATGAAGTAGATCTTCCCATAACCATCGGTCCTCACACTTTTCAAGTCACTTTCCAGGTCATGGACATCCGGGCAGCTTACAGCTGTTTATTAGGAAGACCTTGGATACACGAGGCTGGGGCTGTCACTTCGACACTTCACCAGAAGCTGAAGTTCGTCAAGAATGACAAGCTAGTCACAGTATATGGAAAGCAAGCCTTAATCGTGAGCAAATTATCATCATTTTCTTGTGTAGAACCAGGGGAGGTTGTTGGAACTCAGTTCCAAGCACTTTCGGTGAGCAATGAGAATCGACCTGAGAAAGGAACTTCGATTTCCTCATACAATGACACTCTCGAAGTAATCAAGAGTAACAACATAAAAGGATGGGGATAACTTGTGATTCCTACAGATAACAAGACAAAGAAAGGTCTAGGTTTCTCCTCGACCTGTACCCAGATTGCCAAGAAAGACGAAATTTTTCGTCTTATTCAGGATTTCTTCCTCAGCGAAGGATTCCTTCACCCAGTGTCTCAAGAAGTACACATTATCAATGAGAGTAACTCCTCCGATATGGATAAAGAGTGGAAATTATATCTCAACGAGGATGGTTATTTGTCTCAAGGAGAGGCACATACGCCATTTTACTTTCACACATAAAGTCCGAGATATATACCAAGATCAGACATCAAGATGATGTACGGAGATTATGATCCTGAAGGACGCCGTGCTCCACCTAACTCATTAGAAGACGATCCGATGAAAGATAATTTCAACTATGACTATTATGACCCACTGGATGACTTGCCTATCTGGCAGCCATACCCAGAGAACTTGGGGCAAAAGAGTCAACCCAACAAGGCATATCAGCTGAGCAACATTGAAAAGAATACCTGCGTTCCCACTAAGTTATGGGATCATTACTCAGGCTATTCAAAGAACACTCTTCACAACGATGAACTTGCACAGGCTGCAGGACAAGAGTTCATCAATTACGCTTTTCCAGAGGTCAACGTCATTGAGGAAGATGACTCATCTTCTCCTGCTGAAGTATGGGATACTTTAGGACAGCCAAGCAGCAAGTACGACTTCTTAGTCAAGTATACTACTCCTGAAAGCTCTCATATCAAACTTGAAGATATCCGCCCAACTGGATGGGAAGATTCCTTTAAGAGTGAAAATACCGTAGAAAATATAACAGAAGAGTTCGTTTACGACAACACTGCCTGGGAGGAAGATTCCAATAATCCTGATCCGCCAAAAATCTGCGTCATTTCTGAGGACAAATCAAGAAAAAAGGTGTCAGACTTTATGATTCACTGAGGAGTTCGTCGCCAATGGGTTGCTGTCGATGTCCCGAATGTTGTCCATAAGTCTAAGTAATTGCCATCTTTGTTTTAACCTTTCACCCTGCCCAGGTGAAACAGATATTTTTATAGGGCTCGCTTTTTTATAAATGTCCCTCTTCGCTTCGCCCAAAGCGACAAAGTTTTTTTTTATAGGGCTATAATTTCAAGAATCGACAAATCATGAATAAATAAAATGTCATTATGTCATTCCCGCATTTATTGCTGTTTTCCCTTTTGGCTTTTCAGAGAATGGTAATCCTAAAACAAACTCAATTAAAAAACAAGCATTTTTCAAAAAATACACTGCACACACTCTTGCATTTCTCTCTATCTCTTCTAAAAAACAAATCATCACGCCTTGCAGATTGCTTATTTTAAACCCTGTTGAAACATACGATCCCATGCCTTCTCCCAACTTTGAATTTCCGGTATTTGAAGCTGAAGAAGAAGAGGACGCTGAAATTCTAAAAGAGATCTCCCGATTACTCAAACAAGAGGAAAGGTCTATAGAGCCTCACAAGGAGCCGTTGGAAACGGTAAATTTGGGTACAGAGGAAGAAAGAAAAGAAGTCAAGATTGGGGCACTGCTCAGTCCGACAGTCAAAGAAGACTTGATAAAGCTTCTCAAAGAGTTTCCTGATGTGTTTGCTTGGTCCTATCAGGACATGCCAGGGTTGGATACCAACATTGTGGAACATCATTTACTGTTGAAAACAGAATGTCCGCCAGTGAAACAAAGGTTGAGAAGAACTCACCCGGACATGACTATCAATATCAAAGAGGAAGTACAGAAACAGATAAACGCTGGTTTCCTTGCCACCTCAGAATATCCTCAATGGCTAGCTAACATAGTGCCAGTTCCGAAAAAGGACGAAAAAGTCAGAATGTGTGTAGACTACATGGATCTAAACAGGGTAAGTCCAAAGGACGACTTCCCCTTACCACACATTGACATGCTGGTAGACAGTACAACAAAGTTCAAAGTATTCTCCTTCATGGATGGATTCTCGGGCTATAATCAGATCAAAATGGCGCCGAAAGACATGGAGAAAACTTCCTTTATCACCCCATGAGGCACCTTTTGTTACAAGGTGATGCCGTTCGGTTTGAAGAACGCCGGGGAAACCTATCAAAGGGCCATGACGACTCTGTGTCATGACATGATGCATAAAGAAATCGAAGTGTATGTCGATGATATAATTGCCAAATCAAAAACAGAGGAGGAACACGTTGAACATTTGTCAAAATTGTTCAAACGTCTAAGAAAATACAAACTCCGCTTGAATCCTAACAAGTGTACATTCGGTGTCCGCTCAAGGAAGCTCCTAGGGTTCATCGTCAGCCAGAAAGGGATTGAAGTTGATCCTAACAAGGTCAAGACCATTCAAGAAATGCGTTCTCCAAAAACAGAGAAACAAGTCAGAGGATTTTTGGGACGTCTGAATTACATCTTAAGGTTCATATCCCTCATGACCACGAATTGCACTCAAATCTTAAAATTACTCAAAAAGAATCAGGATTGTGTATGGACAGAAGATTGTCAGAAAGCTTTCGACAGTATCAAGGAATATCTGTTGAATCCACCAATTTTATCACCTCTAGTGGAAGGAAGACCACTGATCATTTACCTAACAGTCTTGGAAGACTCTATGGGATGTGTACTTGGCCAACAAGACGAAACCAAAAGAAAAGAGTTTGCCATTTACTATCTAAGCAAGAAATTCACCGATTGTGAAACTCGGTACACTATGCTTGAGAAAACTTGTTGTCCTTTGGCTTGGGTAGCTAAACGTCTTCGCTAATACATGATTTGCCACACTAGTTGGTTAATCTCCGAAATGAATCCAATCAAGTATGTCTTTGAGAAACCTGCTCTCACGGGAAGGATTGCCCGTTGGCAGATGTTGTTATCGGAATATGACATCGAGTACCATGCTCAAAAAGCCGTCAAAGGAAGTATTTTAGCGATCATTTGGATCATCAACCGATTGACGATCAGGAATCAGTCAGATTTAACTTCCCAGACAAAGATGTCATATATCTCAAAATTAAAGATTGTGATGAACCGCTACCTAGTGAAGGGCCAGAACCAGGATCCCAATGGGGACTAATATTTGACGGAGCTATCAAAAATTACGAAAACGGAATTGGGGCAATCATAATTATCCCTCTGGGTACCCACATTCCTTTCATTGCCAGATTGGCATTCAAGTGTACAAACAATGAGGCCGAATACAAAGCATGTATCATGGGTCTTGAAGAAGCTATTGATTTAAGGATAAAAAACTTGGATGTATATGGTGACTCAGCCCTGGTTATCAATCAAATCAAAGAAGATTGGAACACATACCAATCCGGGCTGATTCCTTACAAAGATTACGCGAGAAGGTTGTTACCATTCTTCAATAGAATCGAGTTTCACCACATCCCTCATGAAGAAAATCACATGGCTGATGCATTAGCCACTCTCTCTTCCATGATTAGTGTAGGTCAATGGAACGGTGTACCTAAGATTAACATAATGCGCCTTGAAAGGCCTGCCTACATTTTCACAATTGATGCTATCATTGACGACAAACCTTGGTACCACGATATCAAATGCTTCCTTCTAAAACAAGAGTATCCACCTAGGGCATCCCGAAAAGACAGGAAAACTCTCAGGAGACTGTCTGGAAACTTATTCCTGAACGGTGATACACTCTATAAGCAAAATTTCGACATGGTTCTGCTCCGATGCGTAGACGAACCAGAAGCAAACATGTTGATGAAGGAGATCCACGAAGGATCCTTTGGAACTTATGCCAATGGACACACAATGGCGAGAAAAATCCTAAGAGCAGGGTACTATTGGCTGACGATGGAATCTGATTGCTACAAGTACATGAGGAGGTGTCACAAGTGTCAGATATACGCTGACAAAATCCATGTACCACCAACACATCTCAAATTTATTTCTTCCCCGTGGCCTTTTTCCATATGGGGAATCAACATGATTAGCATGATTGAACCAAAGACTTCAAACGGACATCGGTTCATTCTGGCGCCATTGATTACTTTACCAAGTGGGTCAAAGCAGCGTCATACGTTAATGTAACCCGACAAGTGGTAGTCCGATTCATTAAAAATAATCTAATCTGCCATTATGGTGTTCCGAGCTAGATCATTACGGACAATGGATCTAACTTGAACAATAAAATGATGAAAGAGTTGTGTGTTGAGTTCAAGATCGAACACCATAACTCATCTCCCTACTGACCTAAGATGAACGACACGGTAGAAGCAACTAACAAGAACATTAAGAAGATTGTTCAAAAGATGGTTGTAACCTACAAAGACTGGCACGAAATGCTACCCTTTGCTCTTCACGGTTATCGCAAGTCTGTCCGCACTTCAACAGGGGCAACCCCTTTCTCTCTAGTATATGGCATGGAGGCAGTATTCCCCATAGAAGTAGAGATCCCGTCAATCAGGATATTGATGGAAGCTAAGCTAACAAAAGCTGAATGGTGTCAAAGCCGGCACGACTAACTGAATCTGATCGAAGAGAAGTGAATAACGACTATATGCCATGGTGAGTTGTATCAACAAAGAATGAAGAAAGCGTTTGACAAAAAGGTCTGACCTCGCGTCTTCAGAGAAGGAGACCTTGTGCTCAAGAAGATACAATCATTTCTCACTGATTCTCGGGGCAAATGAACTCCAAATTATGACGGCACCTATGCGGTCAAGAAAGCCTTCTCAGGCGGCGCCTTGAGACTCGCAACCATGGACAGAGAGGAATTTGCCTACCCCACGAATGTTGATGTAGTCAAGAAATACTTCGCCTAAACTAAAAAAAAACGTCTCGGTGGATTGAAAACCTGAAAGGGCGGTCCAGGCAAAAATTAGAGACATAACCTAAACATCCCGGTGGATTGGAAATCTCAAAAGACAATCCAGGCAAAAATTAGGGATTCATGGCAAGTAACTACATCTAACACGAGTAAATTCCCCAGCGGTATTACTTCCCGTCAGAAAAGACTTCAGTCAAGGTCATCTTCGACAGAAGCACAGAATGTCCAGAATTCAAAGTTGGTAGAAGGATAACGGTCATTATGTTTTAATGTAGCCCTTTTCCCATAAATTACCATTTTCTAATCTTTGTAAATACTCTATGGTATCACGCGCTTGGCTGATTACCATTCTAACAATAAATTTTGAGCCCTTGTGCTTTTGCTTGCAACTCTTATTTGTTTTTCCTTTATAGAATGACATTTTAACGTGTTCAACGATTCTTGAAATAAAATAAAAATGAATTTACTTGCAAAACTTTTCTTCTGCGTTTAAAATAATGATGGCATTTCCTTTTAACTTTAAACGCCTGAAAGAACATCGACTGTGTAATACCCCGTATTTTATATTGCTCTGGATAATATTAAGTTGTGATCAACTAAGTTCCGGTGTACTCTGAGAAATTATCTGCAAAGATAATTAAGAGTAACTGTTGAACTCAGAGCAGATCAAATTAATATTATCCGACTCTGAGGTTTTAATTATTGGAGCTATAGAGACTAATTGGACACTTAGTAGTGTTACTGATTAATGACATTTCCCTATATCATTTCTTTTCCTCCCTTTCCAAACATAGAAACATTTTGAGAGAAAGAAGTTAGAGAGAAGGAAGAGGAAAAGAAGGAAAAGAAGAAGAAAACCTAGAAGAGGGAAAGATCAAGAATCATCATCTTTTCTTCATCAATCAACCCAATATCTTCTCCATCATCTTCATCTTGTTGTTGGTGAGTTCTAGTTAGAATCCTAAGTATAGAAACTTAGGTTAGATATTGATCAAAAATGGTGGATTTTGATTAAATGAGTAAATCGATGTTTTTAACGGATGAAATGAGATATAAATTGTATAGAACAATCAATATGCATGTATAATCATCTGTTGATACTTGTTTGTGTGTTTGAAATTGTTTTGAATGAGATTGAAATGGAAGAGAGTTCATAAAAACAAGTATTTTTTATTCTGCGCCCAGAGTAACCGGTTACCCTCTGGTGAGTAACCGGTTACCATTTGAAAAATTGGCTTCCTGCGCAGAAAATGAAAGGAGTAATCAGTTACCATATGGTGAGTAACCGATTACCCAAAAGTATCTCTAACTCTCAATTTGATTCTGTGTGAACAGTGAAGCTTGAGTAACCGGTTATCACATGGTGAGTAACCGGTTACCACTGTTATACCTTGAAAAATTATCTTTGAAAATTAATAACTTTCAAACCGTGTTTCCGATCGAGGTGTTCTTGGTACCGATGGAAAGCTATGAGAATATTCTATATGATGGGAGTGAAAAATATAGGTTTTGTTGCCCAATTAAATAATCGAAGGAAATCTGAAATGGTATAACTTATGTTTGAATTATCACATGTAATTCTATTGTGCAATTGTAATATGCTTTGCCTATCTTATTGTTGTTAAACTTGATTGTGAGAGTATGCATACTAAAAATATGAAATAGGAAGAGTGAGGAAACCTTACTAAGAGATTACATTAGAACCTAGTAATATGGCTAGGAGATTGATAGATATTCTAATGTTAACGCTCGCGCAAGAAAAGCCGAAGCGTGTGACTAATTATCGAATAGTATAGAAAGGGATAAAACACTATTATGGAACATGGATACTATGTTAAGTATAGAGAAAAGGCAAATGAGGCCAAAAGGCGTATGTGGCCTAGAATTGTTGAATACAATCACGGTTGTATGAGAAATCACGAAATCGTAACCATTCCCCTATTATGTGTCATCCATGAGTAACGAGCTCCTCTGGAACGAATGCACTATTACTTGGTAGGTTTGATTCCCAATGTTATAGTACGAATGGAACCTATATGGTAAAGAGACTTGTGACGGTGTACGGACCGTGTGAAGTGACGATTTAAGGCGATAATGTGTCCCTTAGCTCTGAATCCATCTGTATGCCAAGTAATTACGAGGATCCATGACTCGTTCTGACTTTTAGACATAGAAGCGGACTGGAAGAAGGGATTCCTTGATAAGGTTATCGATACTGATAATTATTTAGAGTTAACAGACTCTTAACATGTTTCCATATAGTGTGAGATTATGAGATTGTGAACTCGGAGTCCTTTCCATTCCCTTGGACTTGAGTTAGGATTGATTAGAACCTTGTAAAGCCGAGAGAATCCATAAGATAGGGAACTCACTGAGATTTAATATCTCATCCTATGTTGTTGATTATATTACAGGTACCACAGGTTCCGCGAAGGGTAAGGATAAAGTCGTTTGATTTTCCTTACTTTCCTTGGCTTTTTAGGATGGCAAGACTTCCGCTTTTGAGTTTTATTTTGAGATCATTGTATTGATCTAGTTCTTAGTGTATTGGGACATCTTGTATATATTATGCCGAAGATTTTTAGCACTTTGTATTTTGGGCATGTAATGTATACAATGTGTTAACTAGGAACTTATGGTATTTCAGTACCAAAACTTGAATTCATGTATAATATATATGCTTTGATGTATGTTGTTATATATGGGTGTTATAGTTGGTATCAGAGCAGGTTGTATCCTCGACCTAGCCATGAAATAGTATAGGTATTTCTTTCTGTTTCATATGTGTTGTGCCATAATTGGTCTTAAGTGTTATATGTATGGCATTGAGCCTGATCAACTTAATCATATCTGTATGATGTTTAGGAACATGGCTGATGGACCCAGAAGCAATCGTGGTAGACCCAGACCTATTCCGGCAGGGACGATTCCTCCAGGCGGCGAAGAGCATGTCCCATGGCCCCAGTTTTTACAACAGATGCAGCAGCAGCAAAATCAGTTCATGCAGCAGATGGTACAACAGATGAATGAAGGTCTTAATCCTCCAGTGGTTGTTCCAGATGCTATAAGTGGAAGCTTTTGGGATTTCATCCTCATGAATCCTCCTGAATTTCATGGTGGATTAGATCATGTGAAAGCTCATAAATGAGTGGCTGGTATGGAGAGAATATTCCTGATAGTTCAATACAGTGAAGAGAACAAAGTGGTGTTTGCTTTTCACTCGTTGAAAGGTCCTGCTATGAGGTGATGGGAAAGTACTTCAGCTCTAATGACTATCCAATAGGTGCCTCAAGTCTGGGAGCAATTTAAGATTACGTTTATGGAGAATTATTTCCCTGGTTCTTTGAGGACTCAAAAGGAGTTCGATTTCCAACAGTTGAGGTAAGGTACTTTGACTGTGGCTGCTTATGCTGAGAAGTTTGAGGTTATGGCTGCTTACTCTAGGCAAGCCAAGTATGCTCCGGATGAAAAGTGGAAAATTGACCAATTCCTCTTTGGATTGAAAGCTGAGATTTCTCACAGTGTGTCTCAAAGAGAGTTCACTAGTTATGCTGAATTGCTAAGGCAATGTTATGTGGCTGAGAACAGTTTGAAGAAAGTTCAGGCAGAAGGAGATTCGCGTAGGTCAAATCCGAATGATCGCGGAAGATCCAACCAACAGTTCAGGACTAGGCAACAAGCCTTCAAAGGGAAACAAGTTCAGGATTCTAGGGCAAGTACACCTCCTGTGTGTCGTACTTGTGGTAAAATGCATTTTGGAAGATGTCTCTTCGAAGGAGTGGAGTGTCATCGGTGTCGTAAAGTGGGTCATATGGCTAAAGATTATCCTCAGAATGGGAATCAGGCACAAGGAAAGAGTATCAGGTGAGTTTATACTTTGGATGCAAAGAAAGCAAAGGGCGATAACTTTTTGATTGCTGGTACGTGTTTCGTTAATGGGAATCCTTGTTTTGTATTATTTTATTATGGAGCGACACACTCTTTTGTGTCAATGCAATGTGTGAAGTGACTTGGGTTGCAAGCTATTCCATTATCTCCTCCTATGGTGGTTACTACTGCCATGGATGAGATAGTTGAAACACCTTTAATGTGTGAGAATTGTGTTTTATCTGTGGATGGGAGAGTTTTTCAGATTGATCTTATTTATTTGCCGCTTAAGAAAATAGATGTTATTTTGGGAATGGATTGGCTTTCTGCTAATTCGGTTTTCATCGGGTGTGAGGAGAAGCTAATCATCATTCCATCTACTGAGGCTACTCAGAAAGATGTTTTGACAACTATTTTAGAAGGTACAGTTGGAATGATAAATTTCTTGTTTGAGAAGGAAAAATCAGTTCTTTTGGTTCTCACTAAGGAAGAGAGTAGCGACCTTCAAGTTTTGAGTATCCCTGTAGTCTGTGAGTTTTCAGAAGTTTTCCCCGAGGATGTCACTTCTCTTCCTCCGGAGAGGGAAGTGGATTTTTCTATTGACCTGATACCGGGAACGACTCCTATATCCGTTTCTCCGTATCGGATGGCACCACTCGAGTTAAGAGAATTGAAGGAACAATTAGAAGAGTTAATGGCTAAGAATTTTGTTAGACCCAGTGTTTCACCCTGGGGAGCTCCCGTATTGTTGGTAAAGAAGAAAGATGGTGGAATATGGTTATGCATTGATTACCGGCAGTTGAACAAAGTCACCATCAAGAACAAATACCCATTACCCAGGATAGACGACCTGTTAGATCAATTGAAAGGAGCCTGTGTGTTCTCGAAGATTGATTTACGGCCGGGTTATCATCATATCCGTATGAAGAGTTCGGATATATCAAAGACCCCATTTAGAACCCGTTATGACCATTATGAATTCTTAGTAATGCCTTTCGGCGTGACGAATTCTCCAGCAGTTTTTATGGATTATATGAATCGGATATTTCAAGCTTACTTGGACCAATTTGTTGTGATCTTCATTGATGACATTCTTGTTTATTCTCGTACTTCACAAGAGCACGAGGGACATTTGAGAATCGTTTTATCGATCTTACAAGAGAAGCAACTTTTTGCCATGTTGAGCAAGTATGAGTTTTGAATGCCGGAGGTTAGTTTTCTTGGTCACGTCATATCTCAGGGAGGTGTGGCGGTTAATCCATCAAAAGTTGAAGCGGTAATTAATTGGGAGAGACCGAAGAATGTTTCGGAAGTTAGAAGTTTCTTGGGACTGGCAGGTTATTACAGAAGGTTCATCAAGAGCTTTTCTCAATTGGCTTTACCAATGACTAAACTTACTCGAAAGGATTGTCCTTATGAGTGGGATTCGGCATGTGCACAAAGTTTTATGAGTTTGAAAGAAAGATTAACGACTGCTCCTGTTTTGATCATTCCTGATCCTAACAAGTCATATGAAGTATTTTGTGATGCGTCAAAAATGGGATTAGGAGGTGTCTTGATGAAAGAGAGTCATGTGGTGGCTTATGCTTCTCGACAATTGAGAGTCCACGAGAAGAATTATCCAACGCATGATCTAGAATTGGCGGCGGTTATCTTTACTTTGAAAGTTTGGCGCCATTATTTGTATGGAGTATGTTTTGAGATGTTTAGTGATCACAAGAGTTTAAAGTATCTTTTTGACCAAAAAGAGTTGAATATGCGTCAAAGGATATGGATGGAATATTTGAAGGATTATGACTTAGAGCTAAAGTACCATCTGGGTAAAGCAAATAAAGTGGCAGATGCATTGAGTAGAAAAGTGTTACGTAATTCCGAGTTGATGATGTTAGAGTATGCCTTATTGGAAAAGTTTAGAGATCTAAATCTTTAATTTGTTTGGATTCCTAATGGTGTGATTATGGGAAACTTGAATGTTAATTCTACTCTTAGAGAAGAAATTCAACAAGGACAAGTGTTGGATGAAAAGTTACAAGAAGTGTTAGTACAACCGAGTTTTGTGTGAGCTACCGACGAAATCATTTTGTTTAACCAAAGGATTTGTGTTCCAGATGATGCGGTATTGAAAAGAAAGATTTTAGAGGAAGCGCATAAAGGTGCTTTTACTATACATCCTGGTTCTTCAAAAATGTATCAAGACTTGAGAAGGGACTATTGGTGGTCCGATATGAAAAGAGATATTGCGGTGCATGTATCGGAGTGTGCGGTATGTCAACAAGTGAAGATTGAACATCAAAGACCGGGTGGATTGTTACAACCTTTAGAAATTCCGGTATGGAAGTGGGATAGTATTTCTATGGACTTCGTAGTTAGATTACCCCGTACTCAAGGTGGTTATGATTCTATTTGGGTAATTGTGGATCGGTTGACAAAATCAGCGCATTTCTTAGCCGTAAAGACTACATACAAGGCAAGTCATCTTGCAAGGTTGTTTATTTCAGAAATTGTGAGGTTACATGGTATTCCCTCTAGTATTGTGTCCGATAGAGATCCAAAGTTAACTTCGAGATTTTGGAGAGCTTTTCAACAAGCTATGGGAACAAAGTTATGTTTGAGTACGTCGAATCATCCGCAAACGGATGGTCAGACGGAACGGATGATACAAACGATGGAAGATATGTTAAGAGCTTGTGTGCTTAGAAGTGGAGGAAATTGTATAGAACTTTTACCGTTGATTGAGTTTTCATACAACAATAGTTATCATGCGAGTATTGGCATGGCTCCTTATGAGGCATTATATGGAAGGAAATGTAGGACGCCTTTATGTTGGGCGGAAGTTGGTGAAGATAGAATTTTAGGACCGGAAGTTATCCAAGAGACTACGAAAAAGATTAGAATGATCCTTGATAAAGTTAAACAAGCACAAGATCATCACAAACATTATACGGATAACCGAAGGAGATCTTTAGAATTTGATGAAGGTGATCACGTGTTTTTGAAGGTTACTCCGAGATTGAGATTGAAAGGACCGTTTAAGTCGCGAAAGTTAAGTCCGAGATACGTGGAACCGTATCAAGTTCTAGAAAGGATTGGTAAAGTAGCTTACAGATTAGCCTTACCGCCTTCTCTGTCAGAAATGCATGATGTTTTTCATGTGTCTCAGCTTCAGAAGTTTGTCCCAGATCCTCTTCAGCCAATTCTACCAGATACAGTTGAGATAGAAACATATTTGACGTTTGAACCTCAACCAAGCCGTATCATAGGAAGAGAAACTAAGGTACTAAGGAATAAAGAGATTTCTCTTGTGAAAGTTCAGTGGGATGAGATGCATCCGGGCGATGCAACTTGGGAACTAGAATCAGAGATGCGAGATGCTTACCCTCATCTTTTCAGGTAATCTTTAAATTCGAGGACGGATTTCAATTTAAGGAGGGGAGGATGTAATACCCCATATTTTATATTGCTCTGGATAATATTAAGTTGTGATCAACTAAGTTCCGGTGTACTCTGAGAAATTATCTGCAAAGATAATTAGAGTAACTGTTGAACTCAGAGCAGATCAAATTAATATTATCCGACTCCGAGGTTTTAATTATTGGAGCTATAGAGGCTAATTGGACACTTAGTAGTGTTACTGATTAATGATATTTCCCTATATCATTTCTTTTCCTCCCTTGCCAAACATAGAAACATTTTGAGAGAAAGAAGTTAGAGAGAAGGAAGAGGAAAAAAAGGAAACGAAGAAGAAAACCTAGAAGAGGGAAAGATCAAGAATCATCATCTCTTCTTCATCAATCAACCTAACATCTTCTCCATCATCTTCATCTTGTTCTGGTGAGTTCTAGTTAGAATCCTAAGTTTCTAAACTTAGGTTAGATATTGATAAAAAATGGTGAATTTTGATTAAATGAGTAAATCGATGTTTTTAACGGATGAAATGAGATATAAATTGTATAGAACAATCAATATGCATGTATAATCATCTGTTGATACTTGTTTGTGTGTTTGAAATTGTTTTGAATGAGATTGAAATGGAAGAGAGTTCATAAAAACAAGTATTTTTTATTCTGCGCCCAGAGTAACAGGTTACCCTCTGGTGAGTAACCGGTTACCCTTTGAAAAATTGGCTTCCTGCGCAGAAAATGAAAGGAGTAACCGGTTACCATATGGTGAGTAATCGGTTACCCAAAAGTATCTCTAACTCTCAATTTGATTCTGTGTGAACAGTGAAGCTTGAGTAACCGGTTATCACATGGTGAGTAACCGGTTACCACTGTTATACCTTGAAAAATTATCTTTGAAAATTAATAACTTTCAAACCGTGTTTCCGATCGAGGTGTTCTTGGTACCGATGGAAAGCTATGAGAATATTCTATATGATGGGAGTGAAAAATATAGGTTTTGTTGCCCAATTAAATAATCGGAGGAAATCTGAAATGGTATAACTTATGTTTGAATTATCACATGTAATTCTATTATGCAATTGTAATATGCTTTGCCTATCTTATTGTTGTTAAACTTGATTGTGAGAGTATGCATACTAAAAATATGAAATAGGAAGAGTGAGGAAACCTTACTAAGAGATTACATTAGAACCTAGTAATATGGCTAGGAGATTGATAGATATTCTAATGTTAATGCTCGCGCAAGAAAAGCCGAAGCATGTGACTAATTACCGAATAGTATAGAAAGGGATAAAACACTATTATGGAACATGGATACTATGTTAAGTATAGAGAAAAGGAAAATGAGGCCAAAAGCCGTATGTGGCCTAGAATTGTTGAATACAATCACGGTTATATGAGAAATCACGAAATCGTAACCATTCCACTATTATGTGCCGTCCATGAGTAACGAGCTCCTCTGGAACGAATGCACTATTACTTGGTAGGTTTGATTCTCAATGTTATAGTATGAATGAAACCTATATGGTAAAGAGACTTGTGACGGTGTACGGACCGTGTGAAGTGATGACTTAAGGCGATAATGTGTCCCTTAGCTCTGAATTCATCTCGTATGCCAAGTAATTACGAGGATCCATGACTCGTTCCGACTTTTAGATATAGAAGCGGACGGGAAGAAGGGATGCCTTGATAAGGTTATCGATAGTGATAATTATTTAGAGTTAACGAACTCTTAACATGTTTCTATATAGTGTGAGATTATGAGATTGTGAACTCGAAGTCCTTTCCCTTCCCTTGGACTTGAGTTAGGATTGATTAGAACCTTGTAAAGCCGAGAGAATCCATAAGATAGGGAACTCACTGAGATTTAATATCTCACCCCATGTTGTTGATTATATTACAGGTACCACAGGTTCCGCGAAGGGTAAGGATAAAGTCATTTGATTTTCCTTACGTTCCTTGGCTTTTTAGGATGGCAAGACTTCCGCTTTGGAGTTTTATTTTGAGATCATTGTATTGATCTAGTTCTTAGTGTATTGGGGCATCTTGTATATATTATGCCGAAGACTTTTAGCACTTTGTATTTTGGGCATGTAATGTATACAATGTGTTAACTAGGAACTTATGGTATTTCAGCACCAAGACTTGGATTCATGTATAATATATATGCTTTGATGTATGTTGTTATATATGGGTGTTACAGACTGCTTCCCCGGAGGTGATTAACTTCAAAATGCAGAATCAAAGTACTCCTTCTCAACCAGTGTACCTGAATGAAGGATCAACTGTTCAAACGTCAGGTTTCACCTGATATCCCCGGCCGAGTTCTTACCTCCTAAGACCGATCAACAATTCCTCTCACCCCGCAGGGTCTACTTCTCCTAAGCAAGGCAGTATTGCTATATTGAACCATGATACTTTTCATTCCCCATAGAGGTCGAGTATCCAATCCTGTTCATTCACTAGTCTGTATGTCGCGTCAGTATTGTCAGCATAAACATACATACATCATGCATTATTGATTCATACTCATACTCAGTTTGCATTACCATCACGTTGGTAAATCTCATTTCCCACGTGATAAAGGTCCTCTTATCAATCAAATTGTCAGTACTTTCCTCGTCAGGAAATGTTTTGTCTAAGCGATCTCTTCCCCAGTTTATTTATGGATCGGAGCCCGTCTTTGACTACTTTGATAACTTGAACCTCTGAAAGACAAGAAGATGATCAACAGACACCTTTGGAATATTACTCTTCGCCATTGAAGATGATTTTCTTCGCTTTCCTGGATTAAGGAAAATCCCTAGAGAAAAACTCTTAACAAAAGACTCTCAGCAGTACATCGGTCTTTCTCCAAAGAAACTCGAAGTTAATGAAGTCATCAACACCTCAAAATTGGATTACGTCACATGGCATTTCTCCGTGAGAATCCCGAAGTAAAATGTGATATCCCCGAGCAAAAGTAGTCTCCCGAGAGACTCATTTTCCCCAGTAGAGTCAATAAATGACATCTCCAAACAGAGAAGTTTGCACACCTCTACGACTCAGACGAACGGGTGTCCCCAGCAAGTCTGACTTCAAACATCCATCAAATGGTGTCTCCCCCGGCAAGACTCGGCGAGAAATTTGATAAAAACCGCTACGGTAAATAGCATCCCTTGTCAAGAAAAGGAACTTGGCAAAAGAAACTGAGACCAGTTCCGTAGTAGAAAACCAGGATCGAGGGGAAGTTTATTTCAGAAACTGAGACCAGTTCCTTGGTAGAAGGCCAGGATCGAGGGGAAGTTTATTTCAGAAACTAAGACCAGTTCCTTGGTAGAAGACCAGGATCAAGGGGAAGTTTATTTCAGAAACTGAGACCAGTTCCTTGGCCGAAGACCAGGATCGAGGGGAAGTTTTACCTTTTCTAAGTATCAAAGCTTAGCAAAAGAAGATGAATGAGCAAACTGCCGTTCATAACCACCATCAAAATTTCGGGTATTCCGATATTTAATCCTCTTGCACCCTGAATGTCCGAATATCTTCGCCATTCATACCTTCGGGTCCAAGAAGATTAAATAGAGGCATCTGTCATACCCCAAATTTTGACCACCAAGATTTCCCATCATTATGAGAATCATCACCGCAATATGGATATACCATCACGCCTCATCAATCTCCTCAGGGATTATTGAGCCTTCTCTACAATCAAGGATTAGGGTTTTAACCCTTCTCAGAGTATTTGGACAAAGGATCAATCAAAGAATTGACATGATCTTTAACTTGTCTAGTCTCTCAAACATTCATGAAGGATCAAGGGGTCTCCTATATCAAGAATTAAGCACAAGTATGCAGCATTCCAAGAGGATCAAGCCTCAAGATCGCCAGTGTCACCAAATTAGGGTTTTGGTCGACCAGGGCCTCCAGATGAAAATTTCCAGCTGGGCATAAGCCAATACCTCAATGTATGGTCTAATAAACTCAAAAGAATCTCAAGAGCCCATCCACAATGGCAAAATCACCTTGAAAGACCATCTATAAAAAAAAATCAAGAATTAGGGTTTTGACCTAATTCATCCCTTGAGTTAACTTGTGAAGTAAGGCATGACTTGAAGCTTCAATATGAACTTCAAGGACCTCAAATACATCATATTTATATATCTATAAGATTTGATTGACTCAAATAGCTTGATTCATAAGCCACAAGAACTCAAAACCATCTGATCACAAATTATGGTTTCTGATGAAAAAGTCAACCCTACCATTGACTGTTGACCTACCCATGATCTCAAACCTTGGGGAAGGGTCCAGGACATTCCTAAATACCCCTAGAGGCCACCCATGAAGTTTAATTAGGCCCAAGGATTGATTTCACAAAAGGATCCCAAAATTCCAAAATTCATCTAATGAAAAAGTCAACTGTGCCAAAACCAAGTTTGACTTTTGAAATTTTTAGTCAACCAAGGCTTCCTCAACCCTAAAATGATGTTAACATGTGATTTGAATCATCATTAATTAAGAAAAATCAAGAAAAAAGAGTTAACTTCTAAAAGGGGCAACCATAGAAAACTTAATTTTTCCTAAGTTATGGAAAAAAATGGCTTAGGTACCAACTTTGCAAGGCCATATCTCCCAACCCTAAAGCATTTTTCTCCCATTCAAAGCTCAAAAGAATGTCCATATGACATACATTAAAAGTGTCAACTACAAGAGATACCAAATCTTCATGGATCATGAGTTATGGATTGATCAAAATCACAAAAACATGAAAATGACATTTTTCCAACACTTAGTGAAATTTTAACTAAGTCAGAATTTGTCTTACTTTTTCCAAAATGTAGAGGCATTTTTCATTGTAATGCAAGTTGATTCAAAACCAAATTTGGACATCATGTTAAAGTAGGATACATCAGCTTTCCAAAATGTCCAAGAACTCAATCAAACTCCATTTGAGCTAGGAGTTATGAATCTCACAAAATGCCTTGATGCAAACTGCCTTCATGACAGCATTAGGCAGATTATGTGCATTTCTTGTGCCACACGAGTTATTTGTTCAATTTTGTCATCTTACCAACTTTGTCCTCTTCCCAAATCAATGAGGATCAGATTGAGGCAAGGATTTATGAACCACCAGCCTTGCAAGTCAAGAAACCATTAATGTTGGCATGTGAGATTCAATGATGAAAAATCCAAAAACTCCAAATTTGGCAAGGAGCATTCAATAGATGCATCAAGCTGGCATGGACTGAGACAAAACCAGCTGAATGAGTTAAGATAAACTCCAAGATCAGAAGACCATATGTCTGCTCCATTGACTGAAGTCAATGGCTAGTGAAGACCAAAGATTCCACTTGATCACCATTGAAGAAAAGCCTGCTGAAGTTGCCATTCACTATTGATGCCAAAACAAACTTGACACACTATAAATAGATCTCAGTCGTGATCAATTTAAGTACACCAAAGCCCCCAAACTGAGGCTTTACTCAAAATCACACTTTCACTCCAATTTTGCCTTCTAACTTAAGTCACCATCAGATTTTTAAATTGAGAGTGATTCAAACCAAACCAACCATGTACACACCTCATAAACATCATATGTAGTTGATCTAAACACTAACATAACATCTGGAACATCAAATTCATCAAATCACCCTCCAACTGCTCAAGTTCTTGACAGAGTTGCAGTTAAGGTACCATATCAAGTTCCAACCCATTTCAAATCACTCTAAGCATTCAGACACACTCCTTGGCATCTAAGGAAGCTATCCAAATCATTGGAACCAACTTACAACATCTCCATCAGCAAGCTCGATCACCAGCTGCAAGAGGTAAGCCTCAAACTTCGAAACTCATTGAATCATGCATCATAAACATATTTTGTGATTACCATTGTGTTTCTGGTTGTTTGTAGATCATTTACCCTCAATCAATTGCTGTTTATAATTCTTGTATGAGATTTCATTAAGTTTTTCCAATTTTTAGGTTTCATCTGATTTTATCATGTTATCTTTTGATTCAATTAATTTAAACAAAATTGAGTATTGCCATTGCATTCCTTGTTTAAAAATGCATGATTTTCATATTTGGATCATATGAAATGATTGAGAAACGAGTGAGATAGGAAGCTTCACGCATTTGGCTCAAGAAAGAAGATGAATTCTGGCACAAAATTTGAATTTGCCACGCACTTATCACCCTAATAAATCTTTTCAAACACACTTTGGGCCTCTAATAGAGTGTAAGACCCAATCCCTTTTTAACCAAAACCATTTTGGGCCTCAGTCATTTTATAAGACCCACTGCGATTTCAAAAAACTCGGAGTGATCGCCATTTCAAAGAAAAATAACTTGGGCCTCTCCTTGAGCTATAAGTCCCATTCCTTTTCTTAAAAAACACTTTTGGGCCTCTAATAGAGTGTAAGACCCAACCCCCCTTTGTACATAAATAAAATTTGGGCCTCAGTTATTTGTATAAGTCCCGATCCAGTTTTCAAAACAACAGTGCGATTATTATTTTCATCTGGGCCTCTCCCTGAGTTGTAAGCCCTGTAACACCCTCTTTCCATACCCCCAAATAATCACATAATCATTTAGGCACATATTTAATATTTCGTCAGAGTATAATTATAAACATAGTATAAAAGAGGTATGTCACATTATACATGAAATTAAAACATTCAACACCTGCTCAACAATTGATATGCAACAGTGGGGTAACTTTGCAACAGAGGAACTTAGTCCTTACACCCACATCTCAATATTTAGAATAAAAGTGGAAAATCTAAACATCGAATAATATCAAACATATATATATATATATATATATATATATATCATCAAGTATTATCCACCAGCATAATTCATGTTTACATAAACATTCATCAACAAGATACATGTACGAATGTATCACAAAAGAATCATATACATCCTAGCTACCCGGTGCTACATATCAGAGCCGACCGACCAAAAGAATGAAGACACGCTTCACAAAAGACCACCAGCATACCTACTCTGCAATGCCTCATAGAGCATCATAAAACAGCAGAAGGGTGAGAAATATTATCATAATAACAATGCATATAATTATATATCTTAGCATAAAAATACACATATTCCACATTCTCACCACAATTCATCACAATTCACCCCTATACATTACAATGTATATATATATATATATATATACAAATCCAAGCATCATGCATCCTTTCATAATTCTTATCATTCCACATAAACATACATATTCATGTTTATTCATCAATGCACCATTATAAAGATGATAAATGCAAATCATAGAGACCGACTCACGACTCTATGCAAATGCAATGCGGGTACCGACTCAATCATCTCAAGTTCACTCAGGAACTTATTGGAACCATCGCTCGTTACCAATGTAACTCTCCGTCGGGCCTACGATGTTCACCCATTGCTCACACCTCACACAGGCACACAATGTTTATGGATTGCTCACACCTCACATAGGCACACAATCCGATTGCTCACACCCTACATGGGCACACAATCGTTTGTAATCATCGCTCACACCTCACATAGGCACACGACGTTACAACGGATTCTCATTAGAATCACACAACACAAGAATGTACATCATTATGCTTCACATACAAAATGACTCAAGACATTCTTGAAATGCATACATATTCACAATATATTCATGCATTCATCTCATACTATCACATACAATCTATATACATTCACATCAATGCACTATTGTATGATTCACATCCAAAACACACATTCAAATGGTAAAAGTCGCTAAATAACACTATTCCTGACTTTCCGACATAATTAAATCGGCTAACAATTTCCAAAACATCATCATAATAAAGTACATCTCATAAGCTCTCTAACGCATCAAACCACACCTAAAACCGAAACACATATCAAAAGTTACAGAGAAAACAAATTGGGAAAAACTGCTACATTCGCAGTGCGAAGTTCCTAGCGAGTCCTTCGCTACTCCATTCGCAGTGCGAGTGCACCAACGAACCAAGGCAGAAGCAAAATAGCCTAGAAAATTCTCATCATTCGCAGTGCGAACATCCCAGCGAATGCTCGCTACCCCATTCGCAATGCGAAGCACCCAGCGAATCAAGTCAGAGACTAGCGAGTCCTTCGCTACTCCCTTCGCAGTGCGAACACTCAGCGAACGCTCGCTACCCACTCGCTAGCCATTCGCAGTGCGAACCTGCGTTTTCAGAAATACCCAGCAGCGCACCGGTTCATCCAAAATCATGTTTTCACCACCCAAAACATTTCCAAACTGTCATATAACCATCAAAACATAATTCAATCATGATGACAAGTATTCTATTACGTTTACACCGATTTTCAACCGTAAAACCATCGATTTCTCAAAAAAATCTCAATTTCAACCTAGAACTCAAGCTATGGAAAACAAGAAAACATCCAAGCAAACATATACATAATGATATACATTGATGAGATAACAAGATTTCACACCCTTACCCGGATAAATCGATTCCTAGAAGTTGTTTTGAAGATTTCCTAGCTTTCCCTCTTTTCCTTCTCTTTTCTCCTCTTCCTCTTTCTTTCTCTCCTTTTTCTCTCTATTTTTCTTTTCTTTCTCTTTCTCTCCTATTTCCTCTTCTTATCTCTTTTTCTTTTCTATTTCTTATTTTCTACTCAAATTAAATTAATTCATTTTCTCACACAATTCTATTTCCACTAAATTTCTAACTTATCATTAATAGAGAAATGTCTAAAATACCCTCCATTCTAATTTCCCCGAAAACTCTAAAAAACGGTAAAATAACATAACATGTCAACATAGCATATTAACACACCAATTTCACAAATAAAATAATTTATCACTCAATTTAAATAAAAGACTCAACAAAATGGAAATAATCGGAATCGGGGCGTTACAACTCTCCCCCACTTTAGAAATTTTCGTCCTAAAAAATATTACCTGATTCAAACAACTCCGGATACGACCCTCGCATCCTACTCTCTAGTTCCCAAGTCATATTGCCTTCCGCAGCGCCTCCCCACGCTACTTTCACAAGCGCAATATCCTTGCCTCTTAGCTTCTTAACTTCACGGTCCAAAATCCTAATCGGTAAAGCTTCAACCGTAAGGTTATCTCTCACTTCAACCTTGTCCATAGGAATAACATGTGACGGATCCGGAACATACTTCCGAAGTTGCGAAACATGGAATACATCATGCAAATTCGAAAGATTCGGAGGCAACGCCACACGGTAAGCCACAACACCGATTGGTGCAAAAATCTGATACGGACCAATAAAACAAGAAGTCAACTTCTTCGACTTCAAAGCATGACCCACACCCGTAACCGGCGTAACTCACAAAAATACATGGTCGCCTTCTTGAAACTCAAGATCTTTCCTTCTCTTGTCATGATAGCTCCTTTGTCTACTTTGAGATGCTTTCATCTTCTCACGAATAAACTTCACTTTCTCCGTCGTTTGTTGTACCATCTCCGGTCCAACTATCGTCCTCTCACCGGTTTCATGCCAACACAAAGGTGTTCGACATCTCCGACCATAAAAAGCCTCCAATGGTGCCATACTTATACTTGAATGAAAACTGTTATTGTAGGTGAACTCAATCAACGCCAAATAACTATCCCAAACACCACCTTGCTCGAGTACACAAGCACGCAATAAATCCTCCAACGATTGAATTGTCCTCTCGGTTTGACCATCCGTTTGCGGATGATAAGCCGAACTCAATCTTAGCTTAGAACCCAAAGCCTTTTGTAAACTCTCCCAAAACCTCGATGTGAATCTAGGATCTCTATCCGATACAATACTCTTAGGAACCCCATGTAACTTCACAACCACAAGAACATAAATCTCGACTAACTTCTCCAAAGGATAACTAATATCAATTGGAATGAAGTGAGCAGATTTAGTAAGCCTATCAACGATTACCCAAATAGCATTATGACCTCTTTGCGTATTCGGCAATCCCGTAACAAAATCCATCGATATACTATCCCGTTTCCACTACGGAATGTCCAACGGTTGCATCAATCCACTAGGCTTTTGATGTTCCACCTTAGACTTTTGACAAGTTAAGCACGCATACATAAATTGAGCCACATCCCTCTTTAATCCGGACCACCAAAAGATTTTCTTCAAATCTTGATACATTTTATTCGCTCCCAGATGAATACTTAAATTACTTCGGTGTCCTTCTTCCAATATCATCTTTTTCAACTCCGCATCATCGGAAATTCAAATACAACCACGAAATCTCAAAACTCCAAAATTATCAACCTTGAAATCCTCGTTCTCATTCATCATCAAATCGACGAACTTCAAATCCAACTTTTGCTTTTCACATACGGTTGCAAGAAAATCATTCGTAACATGTAGCATACCAAGTCTCACACTTCTCGGCGTCATTTCACAAACCAAACCCAAGTCTCTAAAATTCTCCAAAAGTTCCCATTCTCTCATCATCAATGCGGACATATGTAACAACTTCCGACTCAAAGCATCGGCCACCACGTTTGCCTTACCCGGATGGTAATTCAAACCAAAATCATAGTCCTTCAAAAGCTCTAACCACCTTCTTTGTCTCATGTTCAATTCTTTTTTATCAAATAAATATTTCAAGCTCTTGTGATCACTAAAAACTTCAAATCTTGCACCATAAAGATAGTGCCTCCAAATTTTCAAAACAAACACCACGGCCGCTAACTCCAAGTCATGTGTAGGATAATTCTTTTCATGCACTCTCAATTGTCTTGAAGCATAAGCCACAACTTTTCCATCTTGCATCAAAACACCACCTAAACCAACCAATGAAGCATCACAATACACAACAAATGGTTCCGTCGGATTTGGCAAAATCAAGATCGGAGCCGTTGTCAACCTTCTTTTTAGCTCATTGAAACTCTCTTCACAATGAATATCCCAAATGAAAGCCTTTCCTTTACAAGTCAATTGCGTTAACGGAAGTGCCAACTTCGAAAATCCCTCAATAAACCTCCGATAATAACCCGCCAAGCCTAAAAAGCTTCGAATCTCCGTAACTGACCTAGGAGCCTCCCATTGCATCACCGCGTCTATCTTGGATGGATCAACACTAATACCACTATCGGAAATAACATGTCCAAGAAAACTTACTTCCGACAACCAAAATTCACATTTCGACAACTTAGCATACAATTGTTTCTCTTTCAAAATTTGTAACACAATCCTCAAATGCTCTTCATGCTCCTCTCGAGACTTAGAGTAAATCAAAATATCGTCGATGAACACAACCACAAAACGATCTAACTGTTCATGAAAAATACGATTCATGTATTCCATAAACACACCCGGCGCATTAGAAACCCCGAATGGCATCACATAATATTCGTAATGGCCATACTGTGTCCTAAAGGCCGTCTTTTGAATATCCTCTTCTTTCACACGAATCTGGTGATATCCCGATCTCAAATAAATCTTGCTAAAAACACGCGCACCAACCAATTGGTCCATCAAATCATCGATCCTTGGAAGCGGATACTTGTTCTTAATTGTCACCTTGTTTAATTGTCTATAATCAATGCATAACCACATACTCCCATCCTTTTTCTTTACTAACAATACTGGAGCACCCCAAGGAGAAACACTTGGTCTTACAAATCTCTTGTCCAACAAGTCATTCAATTGCTTCTTCAATTATACCAACTCCGATGCCGACATATGATACGGTGCCATCGAAACCGGTCTAGTACCCGGAACTAGATCAATAGAAAACTCAACTTCTCTTTCCGGCGGTACATCCATAATATCCTCCGGAAACACTTCTGGAAAATCACACACCACTGGGAACACATCGAGCTCAACTTTACTCTCCACCGACAATGATGCAAACAAACCGAACAATTGAGCTTCGTCCGCTAAAAGTTTCTTCAACTCTTTAGTGGATAGGAGACTCTCATCTTCATCATCTTCCAAAGAAAGAAACCTCACTAACTTGTGATAGCAATCTATATGAACTCGATTAAATTGCAACCAGTTCATACCCAAGATTACGTCTAATCCCTCCAACGGCAAACACACTAAATCCATAATGAAGTCTTTACCATGCATGGTCAAAGGACAACTTATACACACCAAAGACGTAGTTACCGACCCTAAAGCAGGAGTCTCAATAACCATCTCACCACCCCAAGAAGTCATAAACAAATTCAAACGCTTAGCGCACACATGAGAAATGAATGAATGAGTCGCTCCTGTATCAATAATAGCAACTAAAGGCGTACTATTAATAAAGCATGTACCTTTAATCAAACGGTCTGCACTAGTAGTGTCCGTCCCCGCTAATGCAAACACCTTTCCGCCCGCTTGAGCTTGTTTCGGCTTAGTACACTTAGTACTAATGTGACCCACTTCTCCACAATTATAGCACTTCACTACATTCCTTCTACAATCGGTAGTAGCATGCCCAAGGCCTCCACAGTTAGAACATTTCACTACTGTCTTCCCACACTCAAATGATTTATGACCCATTCCACCACACTTGTAACACTTAACGGAACCGGAACCTCCTCCTCCAGATCTCTTATCAAAGTTTCCCCTATGCCTGCCCTTATCAACGGGTGTCACATAAGGTCCACTTCTAGCTTGTTGCTTTCCCTTCCTCTCATTTAAACTTTTGTAATGTGTAGAACGAGCCTTGCTATCTTCCTCGAAGATTCTACAACATTCCGTCAAATCCGTAAACCTTCTTATCCTTTGATATCCCACAGCTTGCTTAATCTCGGGACGCAAACCATTCTCATATTTAATACACTTTGAGAACTCAGCAGTAATTGCAGCATAGTGAGGATGGAATTGAACCAACTCCACAAACTTAGCAGTATAGTCCACCACGGACATACTACCTTGTTTCAATTCAAGGAACTCCATATCCTTCTTCCCTTTCACACTTTCAGGGTAATACTTCCTCAAGAACTCGGTACGAAATAAATTCCAAGTTATCTCTTCATCATCCACCTCAAGAACTTGACGCATACCGACCCACCAATCGTCGGCTTCTTCCTTCAGCATGTGAGACCCAAGCCTCACCTCATGCTCCTCCGCACAGCCCATGACTCTGAAGATCCTTTCAATCTCTTTCAACCAAATTTGAGCACCATCGGGATCAAATCTTCCTTTGAAGAGCGGTGGTTGATTCTTCCTGAACTCGTCATTAGCATTCACGTTCGGCGCACCTTGCACCGCCCTAGCCATTGCTTCCAAAGCAGCAGCCATCGCATTATCGTTTCTACCAGCCATATTCTGATTATTCCCAAAAATGACAACAAGGTTAAACAACAGTTCAACCATCACAACAACAAGACATACACAACTGACTCAACACTGGCTCTGATACCACTTAATGTAACACCCTCTTTCCATACCCCCAAATAATCACATAATCATTTAGGCACATATTTAATATTTCATCAGAGTATAATTATAAACATAGTATAAAAGAGGTATGTCACATTATACATGAAATTAAAACATTCAACACATGCTCAACAATTGATATGCAACAGTGGGGTAACTTTGCAACAGAGGAACTTAGTCCTTACACCCACATCTCAATATTTAGAATAAAAGCGAAAAAATCTAAACATCGAATAACATCAAACATATATACATATATATATATATATATATATATATATATATATATATATCATTAAGAATTATCCACCAGCATAATTCATGTTTACATAAACATTCATCAACAAGATACATGTACGAATGTATCACAAAAGAATCATATACATCCTAGCTACCCGGTGCTACATATCAGAGCTGACCGACCAAAAGAATGAAGGCATGCTTCACAAAAGACCACCAGCATACCTACTTTGCAATGCCTCATAGAGCATCATAAAACAGCAGAAGGGTGAGAAATATTATCATAATAACAATGCATATAATTATATATCTTGGCATAAAAATACACATATTCCACATTCTCACCACAATTCATCACAATTCACCCCTATACATTACAATATATATATATATATATATATATATATACAAATCCAAGCATTTCATCATGCATACTTTCACAATTCTTATCATTCCACATAAACATACATATTCATGTTTATTCATCAATGCACCATTATAAAGATGATAAATGCAAATCATAGAGACCGACTCACGACTCTATGCAAATGCAATACGGTACCGACTCAATCATCTCAAGTTCACTCAGGAACTTATTGGAACCATCGGTCGTTACCAATGTAACTCCCCGTCAGGCCTACGATGTTCACCCATTGCTCACACCTTACATAGGCACACAATGTTTATGGATTGCTCACACCTCACATAGGCACACAATCCAATTGCTCACACCCCACATGGGCACACAATCATTTGTAATCATCGCTCACACCTCACATAGGCACACGACGTTACAATGGATTCTCATTAGAATCACACAACACAAGAATGTACATCATTATGCTTCACATACAAAATGACTCAAGACATTCTTGAAATACATACATATTCACAATATATTCATGCATTCATCTCATACTATCACATACAATCTATATACATTCACATCAATGCACTATTGTATGATTCACATCCAAAACACACATTCAAACGGTAAAAGTCGCTAAATAACACTATTCCCGACTTTTTGACATAATTAAATCTGCTAACAATTTCCAAAACATCATCATAATAAAGTACATTTCATAAGCTCTCTAACGCATTAAACCACACCTAAAACCGAAACACAGATCAAAAGTTACAGAGAAAACAAATTGGGAAAAACTGCTACATTCGCAGTGCGAAGCTCCTAGCGAGTCCTTCGCTACTCCATTCGCAGTGCGAGTGCACCAGCGAACCAAGGCAGAAGCAAAATAGCCTAGAAAATTCTCATCGTTCACAGTGCGAACATCCCAGCGAATGCTCGCTACCCCATTCGCAATGCGAAGCACCCAGCGAATCAAGTCAGAGACTAGCGAGTCCTTCGCTACTCCCTTCGCAGTGCGAACACTCAGCAAACGCTTGCTACCCACTCGCTAGCCATTCGCAGTGCGAACCTGATTTTTCAAAAAAACCCAGCAGCGCACCAGTTCATCCAAAATCATGTTTTCACCACCCAAAACATTTCCAAACTGTCATATAACCATCAAGACATAATTCAATCATGATGACAAGTATTCTATTACATTTACACCGATTTTCAACCGTAAAACCATTGATTTCTCACAAAAATCTCAATTTCAACCTAGAACTCAAGCTATGGAAAACAAGAAAACATCCAAGCAAACACATACATAATGATATACATTGATGAGATAACAAGATTTCACACCCTTACCCGGATAAATCGATTCCTAGAAGTTGTTTTGAAGATTTCCTAGCTTTCCCTCTTTTCCTTCTCTTTTCTCCTCTTCCTCTTTCTTTCTCTCCTTTTTCTCTCTATTTTTCTTTTCTTTCTCTTTCTCTCCTATTTCCTCTTCTTATCTCTTTTTCTTTTCTATTTCTTATTTTCTACTCAAATTAAATTAATTCATTTTCTCACACAATTCTATTTCCACTAAATTTCTAACTTATCATTAATTGAGAAATGTCTAAAATACCCTCCATTCTAATTTCCCCGAAAACTCTCGAAAACGGTAAAATAACATAACATGTCAACATAGCATATTAACACACCAATTTCACAAATAAAATAATTTATCACTCAATTTAAATAAAAGACTCAACAAAATGGAAATAATCGGAATCGGGGCGTTACAAGGCCCATCTCTTGTACAAAAGTAATCTTTGGGCCTCTAATAGAGTATAAGACCCAATCCTCTTGTAAATACAATAACCTTGCCCCCTGCTATGGTATAAGTCCCACAACATTCTGTTAATAATACAGTCTGATCAATGTTATCAAATAAGTCATCTGAGCATCTCTTGTTGATTAAGCCCCAAGCTTCTTTTCAAAACAATTTCCTTTGTAATTTAAATTCAAATGTATAGTTGTTATCAAAACTTTCTTCAATTTCTTTGAACAACTAATCATACAACTATGTAAGCTTGCTCACCTGTAAGTTTTTATTAGCTTTCATTTACATGCTTTATATATATATATATATATATATATATATATATATATATATATATATATAATTGTATTGCTGGAAGCTTGCACACCTGTAAGTCTTTCTTTCATTCTTTTAAAATACATGTCATATATATATAACTGTATTGCTAGAAGCTTGCACACATGTAAGTCCTTCTTTCATTCTTTTAAAATACATGTCATATATATATATATATATATATATATATATATATATATAATTGTATTGATGGAAGCTTGCACACCTGTAAGTCCTTCTTTCATATCCTTTTAAATACTTTTCATATATCAACTGTATATATACTTGTATATCTACTTAGAGTTTTCCCCGACAATTAAGTCTAGAATTAGGTAAAGCCAGTTGATTACTCTTTCAATACAGTCAAACTAGTTCCCCAAAGGACTTTCCAGATACAGTCTTGCCTTCTCTTGGGTTTAAACAATATGGAACAAAGAGAAAGGCATTATTCCCGGTGAAACTTTTCTCAAACTGTCACTATTAGAACTTGTCAAAGAAATTCAGTTCCCCCAGAGAGGATTAATTCCTGGTGAAAATTCTCTTGAATTTCTTCAAACTCTAGAGCTATTCACTAAAGAAAGGATTAATACCCGGTGAAACCTTTCTTGAACTTTCTTAAGTTTGGACCCACAGGCTTCCTAAAAGCATCCCCAGTCTCCTCTTGGGATTTGTACAAGGACCTTCAGGCTTCTTAAAAGTTCTTATACCTCCTCTTGGGCTTAATACAAGGACCCAAAGACCTCTTAAAGGTATATGACAAAACCTAGTCATCCTTTGCTAGACCAGTCTCTCTGAGTCAAAACATCAGACTAGTTAAGGGTTAACCTTCATCCCTTAACATTACCAGTCTTCTCTTGGGCATCATACAAAGATCATTCATCAATTGAGAACCGATCTCTTCATACCAGTAGACTTGGACAATCTCATTTCCCTTTGGATTTCAATGAAATCTTTTTCCTTAAAGAACAGGAAATAACCCTGATCATTCCATCAATCTCCAAACAGAGTTGAAACTCAAACAGGTTTCACAACTCAATCTTCAAACCTTCCCTTAAATTTTCCCCAGCATGGGTCAATTTACTGTCAAAATTCTCAATAGAATCAGAACCTCAAGGTATCTGATATCTCAACTCTTATGTAATCCCCAGCTAGAGTTGAATTCCCCAATTTGGACCTGTATTTGGATATCAATAATCTTCAGCAGAAGTTAGCCTCCTCTTAGGCTTTATATAAGAAATTTCCCCAACCAGCCTCCTCTTAGGCTTTGTATAATGATTTTTCCTTAACAGACAGCCTCTATCTTTGGCTTTGTACAAGACACCCCTCAAATGTCTCCCTAGTGGAGTCATAAACCTTTAACCTCAATCTTGGGCTTTGTACGAGACAGATACTCTCTAGATGAGTCAATTCCCTTTAGCCTTAATCTTGGGCTTTGTACAGGAAACACTTAAGTACTCTCCCCAGTAGAGTCAATTCTTTTAGCCTCAATCTTGGGCTTTGTACAAGACAGATATAAAAATTCCCTAAACAGAGTCATAACCTTTTATAGCCTCAATCTTGTGCTTTGTACAAGACAAATAATCTCCAGTGGAGTCATCTTTTTTAGCCTCAATCTTGGGCTTTGTACAAGACAGATAAAACCTTTTCCCCAAAGAGTTAAACCTCTTTTAGTCTCAATCTTGGGCTTTATACAAGACACAAATAAACACTCTCTTGTTGAGTCAGTCTTTCATAGCCTCCTCGTAGGCTTTGTATAATGATTTCCCCAGCGGAATCCAATCAACCTCTTAGCTTCAACCTTGGGCTTTGATCAAGGCACACAAAAATCAACATCCCCTCAGAGAAAATCAAAATACCTCTGCAGGAAGATATTTCTCTGTACAATCACATCTCAAAACAGTCAATCAAAATTAGCCTTAATCCCAGATAATTGATATAAGTGGCACACTTGTTGATACAAACATCCAAGCTGTTTGTCCCTCATTATCCTGGTTAAAACTCTTTCATCTAATTGCTGTAAGTGGCAAGCCTCTGGATACAGATATCCAAGCTAATGTCCCTCTCTTAGCATGAATTCCTAAGGAAAAATGGCATTGCTCACACTGAGTTAAACTTTCCTTCTTCAGGACAAATCCCCTATAAAGGAAATTATGGCATTGCTGGTCTCCATATATTCCAGTTAAAGTAATTCTTCCTTCATAAGTCAATCACCCAAACAACTGTGATAACCAGATGAGATATCTCCCTTTAGAGATGACAAATTATCTCTCAATCAAACCTTTTAGCTTCAATCTTGGGCTTTGAACAAGACACAAACAACCTTTAGCTTTAATCTTGGGCTTTGAACAAGACACCAGACATCTTTTCCTTCCTTAGAATAGGAGGAACTACAATAACTCTGATTTCCCTATACTTCATAACAGGGAATACGTAGGCATAAGATTGCGAAATCTTAGCGAGCACACTTATCAAAAACCTTAGGTCTCTGACCTTACCAAAAACATCGAAAAACCCGAAAAACAAAAAAAACACCCTCTATCTCTCTCTCTCTCTCTCTCTCAGACATCCCACAAAGGAGAAACTTTCCCATTTTCACAGACAAACACAATTAAGTATCAAAGCAGAACCTAACACTATCATCTCATGGATAACCATGTATAGAATGGGTAACTGACAACTCCCCATTGTATAACCCGACCCCGAACTCCCCAATCTCTGTCAAGCATTTGTTCAGTTAAACAAATGCGTGCAAGGTTAGTTTTAGATAGCTTTACCTTTCCCTTCTAGCTTCACGGGATAAAATAAGAAATCAGAAAGTAGCACCCAACGTTCCTCCCACTGAGGTGAGGAAATCCCCCTGCGATAAGGTGGTCGCGTCACCGACAAAAATTGCTTTCTACACATACAAAGATCTCTCTCTACACCAAAATCTATCTCTCCTTAATGAGACTTGGACAGTCTCAGCCTCCTCTTTGGCCTCACTCAAGGACCCTCAACTTTCCTCAAAGAATAGGAAAAACTCTGATCATTTTATCAATACACCAGTCTCCAACCGAGTTAAAACCTATAAGGTTTTCAAAGTCACCTTTAAACTCCTTTGACCCCCAAAAAGGCTTAAAATTTCATTTTTGAACATCCCAGCCAGGGTCAATTTACCATCAGCAAATCTCTAATAAAATCAGAGCCTCATGGCATCTGGTATTCCAACTCTTCCCTGATGCCCTGCAAGAGTAAATCCCTTTGGATTCCTCAAATCAATTTGGACATGGTCCTGGATTTCCATAAATCCTCAGAAAGAGACAACCTCCTCTTAGGCTTCATATAAGAAATTCCCCCAGTCAGCCTCAATATTGGGCTTTGTACAAGACAGATAAAATCCTCCCTAGTGGAGTCATTTTCCTTTAGCTTCAACCTTGGGCATTAAACAAGGCACACAAAAATCAACATCCCCTCAGATGAGACCATGAGTCCACTCTGCATGAGGATATATCCTCTATACATCACATATCAAGACAAAACAATCAAAACCATTTTCTAGATAATGATATAAGTTAAACACTTGTTGATTCAAATTCCAAGCTGGAGTCCCTCCTTTATCCTGGCTAAAATCTCCCTTTCATCTAACAGCTATAAGTGGCAAGCCTCTAGATTCCATACATCCAAGCCAATGTCCCTCTCTTAGCATGAAAGATTCATAAAGGGAAAAGTGGCTGATAACACGAATTTATATCATATTTTTACTTCGATTTATGTTAGTTCTTATTCTGTTTTTCGTCTAATATCCGATTTTCTCGAGATTATTTAAGTGTTTTTGTAGGTAATCGTATTTCACAAGTCAAAGTATGCTAAGTGTGGAAAAGAACCAAAACATACAAGAGAAGAGCAGAAAAGAGAAGAAAAATTGAAGAAATCCATTTTTTGCTGATATCACGATCGTCATGGGAGTGCCACGATCGTGGCAACTTCAAAGTACACCACGACCGTCACATTACACCACGATCGTCATGCGCTTAATTTACACGTTGGATGCAGAGACTTGACTACGAATTCTCAGAGAGCAGTTTCACACGATGCCATTTTCCTCCGAAGTTTTCTAGGTCCAAAGTGGTGTAACCGTCAGCATGAGTGGCTGAATTTTCTCCAACTTCTACCTCAGCTTAGCCTATAAATAGAGGCATTCACGAAGAACAAAGGGTGGCCAATTTTGTTTTCAAAGTGTACCGTCTTGCTGCCAATTTGTTTCCAGGATTTTTATTTCATTTCCTTTACTTTGCATTTCCATTTCCTTGTTAACCATTACCGAACAAAAGTGACAGTTTCTCACACTGAGGAACTGTTACAACTTAGTTTTAGTTTTCTTTGTTTCATTGCCTTCAACCTTTGCGATTTATTACATTCAAGCAAGAACCTACCGGTTTGTGGAGGGATTGCTGTTGCCATTATTACTGAATTCCAGGTTTCGTTAATTAATTCAAGCATTGTTTATTTATTTCTTAGTTATGTCTGTGTTTATTTATTTCCTTACCTTCGCGTTTAATTTCCTAATTATGTCGAGCTAAACCGATATTACCGGTGTATAATGAAGTAACTAAAATGAATTAATTTTCTCTAAGCTAAAATCAATAATCAATCCTTCTTCTGGCTTCGATTTCTTAATATAAAACCCAACTTTTATTACGAGAGTAAAAAGGTAACATAGGTTAAAGTCGAGACCACGGGAGTGTGAGGCTTTACCCGGATAGCTGAAATCGGGCATTAGTTTTAAAAACAGCAGAAGCGCTTTAAAGTTAATTAGGCTTAATTAGTTTTCAAAAAGTATTTTTAACCTCATACGGGCTAGCGAGAGCAGACGTATTGACTTAGAAGTATAGTCCGAAATAAGAACCACGGGAGTGTGAGTTGAGGGCTTTTAAACCGGTTTTTCCTACAGATGAATAGGGTGATAAATCTCTATAGGCTTAGGTTTAATTAATTCTACGTAGGTTACCGAATTATATACCGATAACTTAGTCATAACTAGTATTCCTAAATTTTAAATTCCCTTTAATTTCGCGTTTGAACTAAAAAACCCAAATTCTGATTAGCCTTAGATAAACATAGTAACGATAGATAACGGTGCGTTCGATTTCTAGTCTCTGTGGGATCGATAATCTTTTAAAACTACGCGATACAACTGTATACTTGCAGTAACTCCCATTCGATTCATAAAGTCGCGATCAAGTTTTTGGCGCCGTTGCCAGGGACTAATTAAGTCGACATCGTAATTCCTTTGTTACGTCGTATAGACTAAGGCAAAAACCAAAATTCCCTTTCTGTTGATTGTATGCCAAGCACTCGCTCTTCTGGCGAAGACCTCGTACGACCAACAGACGAACCTGAACGTCTTCTTACCGTAAAAAGACGTATCCAAGAATACTGCTTAGCTCACGATATCTCTTTTCCTTTATCAAAACCTGAATCTCAATCAGATCCTGAACTCGAATCCAAATTAGATTCCGAATCAGAACCAGACATGGAAGATCCACCACAAAACCGACCTCTTAAGTATTATGCTGCCGCATCTCAACAAGAACCTCACAACAGCATTGTCGCTCCAGCTATCAACCGAAACGATTTCGAGTTGAAACCCTCGCTGTTATCTGCTGTACAACAAAATCAATTTTTTGGAAACCCAACAGAAGATCCGAACGAACATCTAACTAAGTTTGTGCAGTACGCAGACACAGTGAAAGCGAATGGCGTAACCGCAGACGCCATAAGACTACGTCTTTTCCCTTTCTCATTAAGAGATAGAGCTTGGGCTTGGTTGCAATCCTTGCCATCAAATTCTATTACTTCTTGGGAAGATTTAAAGAAGGTCTTTCTGGCACGATATTTTCCGCCAAGCAAAACAACTATGCTGAGAGCCCAAATCAACAGCTTCAGACAAAAAGACAACGGGTCTTTATATGATGCATGGGAAAGATACAAAGATATGAGGAGGATATGCCCGCATCATGGTCTTGAGGATTGGTTAATTATCCACACGTTTTACAATGGTCTCTTGTACAACACAAGGCTGACAATAGATGCCGCCGCTGGTGGTACACTCATGGATAAACCCTATGATGAAGCCCAACAACTCATCGAGAGCATGGCTCAGAATCACTACCAATGGGGAGGTGAAAGAACTCAAGTGGAGAAATCCCAACCAAAAGGAGGAATGTACGAAGTATCTAGCCTAGATGCCGTCCGTGCTAAGGTAGATGCAATCGCTCAAAAGATAGATAACTTGACCATGACACCCACAGCCACCATGGCTGCTGTAGCGCCAAACTGCGAATTATGTGGAACAGCTGGACACGCTGCCCCTGAATGCCAAGTTTTAGCATGAGCCTCTACAAATCAAGTGAATTATGCTCAAGCAAACCCCTATGTAAATACCTACAATCCTGGTTGGAAGAATCACCCCAACTTCTCTTACAAGAACAACAATGCACTGTATGCACCTGGTCAAGCACCTGCTGCACCACCAGGTTATCAAAAGGCTGTAATAGCTGCTCCAAATGTTCCTAGGAAGTCTAACCTCGAACTGATGATAGAAAAATTCATAGCTACCCAGACTCAGACAAACAAAGAGTTCCTGAATCAAAACGTACACACTAGTGAACAGATTAAGCAGTTAGCAAACAAAGTAGACGCTTTGGCCACTCACAACAAAATGCTTGAAACACAAATTTCCCAAGTGGCTCAACAACAAGCACCTACTGCTGCTCCAGCTGGAACATTTCCTGAACAGCCACAACCTAATCCCAAAGGACATGCAAACGCTGTTATACTGAGAAGTGGAAAAGAATTAGATGGACCCATTGACCCAAGACTTCAAAATCCAGCCATGTACCAAAAGTCTGCTAACGACCAAACAACTGAGAAGGAGAGTGAACCCAAGGAAAAGGAAGATAATGACCAAGAGGATGTAAACAAAGAAAAACCTTATGTGCCTCCACCACCTTATAAGCCGCCTATTCCGTATCCTCAAAGATTGAAAAGTTCTAAAACTGCAGGGCAATTTAAGAAATTTGTTGAACTTCTAAAACAATTAAACATCACGATACCTTTTACAGAAGCCATCACCCAGATGCCCTCGTATGCTAAGTTCCTAAAAGAAATCCTATCCAATAAGAAAAAGATTGAGGAAAACGAAACAGTTACGCTTACTGCTGAGTGTAGCGTAATAATTCAGAACAAAATGCCTCCTAAGCTAAAAGACCCAGGTAGTTTCTCGATACCTTGTGTAATTGGAAAGTTCGTCATAGACAAAGCTCTATGCGACTTAGGAGCCAGTATTAGTGTTATGCCCTTATCCATTTGCAAGAAGCCTGATATGGGAGAATTAAGACCAACTAAGATGTCTGTTCAATTAGCTGACCGCTCTGTTAAATACCCAGTTGGTATACTAGAGAATGTTCCTATCATATTAGGAAGGCCATTCCTGGCTACTGCTGGAGCAATTATAGATGTAAAGAGAGGCAGACTAACTTTTGAAGTTGGTGAAGAGAAAGTTGAATTTATCTTGACACAATTCTTACAAGCTCCAGCCATAGACGACACATGTTATTTACTAGATGTCATAGATGAGTGCGTAAGAGAAATCGAGATGGAACCGACCATATATTCAGATATTCTAAAAATTCCTATACCTCTGATTTTCGAAGATGATAACTGGCATGAACCTTATCAAGACGATAGCCTAAGCGAATGCTTAGCACTTACACCAGATCATCTACCTTGCCCAAAGAACCCAACCCTAGAACTGAAAACATTACCCAAAAATTTAAGGTATGAATTCCTAGACGAAGCTCTCGAACGACCTGTAATAGTCAATGCAGACTTAGGACAGACCGAAACAAAGAAACTATTAGATGTCTTAAGAAAATATCCAACTGCGTTAGGCTATAACATCGCTGACCTTAAAGGAATAAGCCCTTTAATTTGTATGCACCGCATTATGCTGGAGGAAGACTGTAAATCCTCTAGGGAACATCAGAGAAGGATTAACCCGATCTTGAGCACTGTAGTCAAGGACGAAGTGAAAAAACTTTTAGAAGCAGGAATCATATACCCGATATCCGACAGTAAATGGGTTAGCCCAGTACATGTCGTTCCAAAGAAGGGAGGTGTTACAGTTGTTAAGAACGAAAAAGGTGAATCTATAACAAAAAGGGTTGTAACTGGAAGTAGAATGTGCATCAACCATAGGAAGCTGAATAAAGGCACTCGTAAAGACCATTTCCCATTGCCTTTCATTGACCAAATGTTGGAAAGATTGGCTAAACACTCATACTTCTGCTATTTAGACGGTTACTTAGGATTCTTTCAAATTCCTATTCACCCTGATGACCAAGAAAAGACGACCTTCACATGTCCCTATGGTACATTTGCTTATCGGCGAATGCTGTTTGGACTATGTAACGCACCTGCCACATTCCAAAGATGCATGGTGTCAATCTTTGCTGACTTTATAGATGACATTATGGAAGTGTTTATGGATGACTTTTCCGTATGTGGGCAGAGCTTCGAAGGATGTCTATCGAACCTAGAAATGGTATTGGAAAGATGCGTAAAAGTTAATCTTGTATTAAACTGGGAGAAATGCCATTTTATGGTAAATGAAGGAATTGTACTTAGATGCGTTGTGTCCGATAGAGGAATTGAAGTTGATAAAGCCAAGATAGAAATTATAAAAGATCTTCAACCTCCGAAAACCGTACGAGAAATACAAAGTTTCTTAGGACACGCCGGTTTCTACCGACGATTCATAAAGGATTTCTCGAAAATCACTAAACCTCTTACCGGTCTATTAATGAAAGACGCTGAATTCATCTTTGATGAGAAATGCCTAAAAGCATTTAAACAGCTGAAAACAACTCTTATTACCGCACCTATCATGCAACCACCAGATTGGAGACTACCTTTCGAAATCATGTGTGATGCAAGTGATTATGCTCTAGGTGCAGTCTTAGGACAGAGGAGGGATAGAAAACTTCATGCCATTTACTATGCAAGTAGAACCTTAGATTCCGCCCAAATAAACTACGCTACCACAGAAAAAGAACTTCTAGCCGTGATCTTTACCCTTGACAAATTCCGTTCCTACCTAGTGGGAGCTAAGATCATCATTTATACTGACCACGCAGCTATTAGATATTTACTTAAGAAGAAGGATGCAAAACCTAGACTGCTAAGGTGGATCCTACTTCTACAAGAATTTGATTTAGAGATCAAAGATAAGAAAGGAACTGAAAACGTAGTAGCAGACCACTTATCTAGATTAGAGGGCATTAAACCATAGCCAATACCCATTAATGAGGATTTCCCATATGAACGACTCATAGCCCAACTAGAAAGTGATATGTCTACTCTACAGTTGAATGACCCAAAGATGGAAGAAGTCGTGGAGGAAATTAATATGCACACAACCCTGCCATGGTATGCTGACATAGTCAACTACTTAGCAGCTGGAGTACTTCCACCAGACTTATCTTATCAACAAAAGAAAAAATTCTTTCATGATCTAAAACATTACTATTGGGATGAACCCCTGCTGTTTAAGAGAGGAGCCGACGGTATCTTCCGTCGTTGCGTCCCAGAAGAAGAAGTAGAAAACATCATCTCCCAATGTCATTCTGCTCCTTATGGAGGAAATGCTAGTACCTCAAAGACATGTGCTAAGATCTTGCAATCCGACCTATTCTGGCCCAACCTTTGGAAGGATGTCGACATCGCAATACTAAACTGCGACCGGTGCCAACGCACTGGTAACATATCAAGACGCGATGAGATGCCTCAAAAAGGTATATTAGAAGTAGAAGTCTTTGATGTATGGGGGATTGACTTTATGGGACCCTTTCCATCATCCTTTGGAAATAAATATATACTCGTAGCCGTCGATTATGTTTCAAAATGGATTGAGGCAATAGCTTCTCCTACAAATGACGCACGAGTAGTCATAAAGCTCTTTAAAAACACAATCTTTCCCAAATTTGGTGTGCCGAGACTTGTCATAAGTGACGGTGGTTCTCATTTCATATCAAAAATATTTGACAAACTACTATCGAAGTATGGAGTAAGACACCGCGTAGCAACACCATATCACCCACAAACAAGTGGACAGGTTGAGGTCTCGAACTGAGAAATAAAACAAATTCTAGAAAAGACCGTAGCCACCTCTAGGAAAGACTGGTCATCAAAACTCAACGAAGCTTTATGGGCATATAGGACGGCCTACAAAACACCAATCGGAACTACACCTTTCAAGCTTGTCTATGGCAAATCTTGCCATCTACCAGTGGAATTAGAACATAAGGCCTATTGGGCTATTAAAACATTGAACTTAAGGTATGATTCCGCAGGTGAAAAACGTATCCTAGATCTGCATGAACTAGAAGAGTTAAGATTAGACGCTTACGAGAATGCTAAGATATACAAATAAAGAACTAAAAGATGGCACGATAAGCGCTTATCTAGAAAAGAATTTAGTGTGGGAGACGTCGCACTCCTATTTAACTCAAGATTAAAACTCTTTCCTGGGAAATTAAGGTGTAGATGGTCCGGTCCCTTCGAGATTACAAAAATTCTACAAAGTGGAGCGGTAGAAATAAAGGGGAGGAATAGTAATCCATTTTTAGTCAATGGACAACGTCTAAAACACTATCACAGCATTGAAAATAGAGATTATTTGAACTGCCTAAGACTTTTAGAGTTGCCCACCGAACCTCCTAACTAAGCATCTAATTGAATTCGTCAGGCTTTCGACGTTAAAAACAGCGCTTGATGGGAGGCAACCCATGATTTCCGTTTTTATGCTTTATATTTTTTATTTCTTTATGCTTTCTGTGTTTTGTTTTTATTTTGCAATTTTTCAGTTTCATTTACATCGTTTTAAATTTAATTTGAAAATATTGTGCTGATCTTAAAAATTGAAAAAACTACAGGATTTTAAAGTCTCTCTACTCTCTCTGTTCTCCTCTTCTGCTTTCATTTTTGCAAAAAGTACTAACTAATGGCAAACGAGGATAACATGCCAGTAGAATTCAGAGATGGAGCACAGTGGCGTCGCTATGAGGCTTTATCTCTTAGACCTTTTTCCTTGACAAAATTCGCCCACAGACCCACCATGACCGCCTTAGGTGTAGGTGAGAGCGTAGACTTTCTGTTTAGCCAGTTAGGTTGGGAGGGTTTTGCTAATAAGAAACATAAGTGCTACCGTAGGCTGACTTTAAAATTCCTGAGCTCTTTAAGCTATAACCCCCACTGTGGAAAAGGTTTAACCAGAGGAAGAATTACCTTTAGATTATTTGGATACAGCTGCCAGTTCACCATAAAGGAACTGTCAGATCTTTTGGGATTTCTCGAAGGACCCCATATTTTCTCTGTGGTTCAAGAGGACTTAGAGTTGGTTGGAGAGTTGAGTGACTTTTGGGGTAGAATTTCAGGAAAATCTGATTTTGACATGGACCCTATGCTTTCAACAGAAATACATAACCCCGCTTTCCGTTACTTTCATATGATCCTGGCCTATACCCTGTTTGGTAAACCTGAAAATGATAACACTGTTTCGAGGGATGAGCTTTTTATTATGTTTTATGCTTTTCAGTCTAGAGAGGTTAATGGACTCACTTTTATGTTGAATAACTTTTGTAAACTTATCAATAATGATAACAGTCCAATTTTGATAGGTAGCCTGGTTACTAAGATAGCTGATGCTATGGGATTCAGAACCCGACTTTCTAAGATTAACCCCTTTGGAGAATTTAGACCCATGAATATCACCTTTTGCTTCAATAGGGATATGATTAGGGACCAAGGTCCGAACCATTTCCAGCTTTTAATTAACAATGTTGTCGTACCACACTTTACACTTCCAAATCATGAACGCACAAGTGTGCACGATCAACATAACTGGCTATATAACCTTGATGAACCTGTGCCAGAACCAGAAGAAACCTTTCCTGAACTTGAGATCGACGCAAAAACACCCCCTCATTACCATGATCTTGACTATATGGATTTCCAAGAGAACATTGACATTCCTAAAGCAGATGCCACTGATTATGCTTCTAATCTGAATTCTATTTTAAAGACTATGGATGAATATCATAAAGAAATCAATTCAGTGAAGGATGAGCTTAACATTGTGCGTCAAAATATTGTTGGACTTATGGACATGACCGTTGAACAGTTTGATCATTTAAATCAAGCCATCACATCTTTGAAGAAACGCCTTGGCTAGATTTTTGAAGCACCTTATTTTCAAGACTTACTTTTTATGCATTTTACTTTAGAACAATTTACATTATTTCAGTTTTCATCTTTTCATGTTAGGAATAATTTGATTTTATACATTTTTGATACAGTGCTAGTAGTTTAACTAGCACCTTTCTGGTTTTAAATAATAATTCCATTTGCTGCTGCTATTATATCTTTGTGATTTCAAATTCCATTCCTATTCTTTTAATTCTATATTAATTTCTGTTATAATGTTACTTATCTATGTGTATGAAATTACTGCTATTTCCATGTGCTTCTTATAACCTGCTATTGAATTAATGTGTTTGGAATCGTGTCTATCATTAAACTAATTCACCACCCAAATTTTATGGACGTCACGATCGTGACGACCCCGTGACGACCGTCACGCAGGTTTGAAACAGATTCTGCATAAAAACAGAATCGTTTCACTCATTCCCTCCTCTTTCTCCCATTCAAACCCTAGCCGTCCATTACCTTCTGAAATTCCAAACCGTCCCATTACCATTTGAACCACATTACTCATTTCAATAACCATTCAACTTACCATTACACTATATAATCACATCGTACGCACTTCTCCTTTCACAAACCCTCAAAATTCCATAACCTACTTTCTCTCCAAAACCCCCTCTAACAAAACAATGGCACGTGAAATTCCAGATTTATCCACATTAAACTTCCGTGATGGAGAGGCGGGAGAACGCCAAAGAGCCCGGTATATCGATTTCTACCGCCGTTCCGTTCAACCGACCCGCTATGTTGATGTTGCATGCTTAGAAGAACTCGGATTGCTTGAGGGAGTTCAATGGATGTTACAGAATGCCGACCTTTGGCAGCTTTGCACTCAGAGCCGGCCCACTTACGAAGACCTCACTTTAGAGTTCCTCAGTTCCTTTACCTACATAACCCCTCCGGGAGAAACAAACCAATTAACCGGGGTCGCAAAGTTCCGCATGTTTGGAAAAGAGTACTCAATCGACCAAGAGCGACTTGCCGGAATGCTCGGTTTCCACCATGGTGAGGATGTGCACCGCCGAGTACCACAAGACACTTTCTCTCAAGCGGCTTTTCAATTATGGAATCGGTTAACAGGAACCACAGTTGACAGTTGGGATAGCCTTAACGCTACATTTATCCACAACCCAGCCGTCAGATACGTCCACCGTGCACTTGGAAGCACCATCTTCGCACGAGATAGTAACCATAAGGTGAATTCTAAAGAGTTGTTTTTCCTTTATTCTGTGTTTCATCTAGAGCCAATTAATGCCGCACCATTTTTACTAGCACACATACAATCAAACTGTGCTAGAGGCTCCAAACCCTTCTACTTTGGAGGGATTGCCACCTCTATTGCACTCAGTTTGAATTTGGAAAACGACCTTGCTAGACTACCTTCCTTGCCTCCAGTATTCCTTGATATAGATTATTGCAAAAACTCTCAGCTCATCAAGTTACGACGAGATGGAAAATACCATCCTATGGTCCGAGCAAAAATTGTAAGAAGTATCATCATGCCTTGCAGGAGTCACATTGACCCTCAGAATATGGCCAATTGGCTTTTTGATCTTGATGCTCCTGAGCAAAATGCCCCTGCTCCAGATGATCAAGCACAGGGACATGTTGATGAGATGGAGCAAGAAATGGATAACGCCCCTGAAAACCAACCACCGCCAGCCAATGATGCTCCTTCGACCTCCATACGTCGTCGCCGCCCTGACCAAGACCCAGTTACTAATGATGAAATCCTGAGGGCTATATGGCAACAAACCCAGAAACAGAATGAAATGATGACACTTATGCATCAAATCCAGCAAGGGCAAGTTGACCAAGGTCAAAGGCTTGACGGTGTCATCGAGGAGATGGGTGCATTGACACTGGGAGTGCAGGGCTTACACGAGTACATCCATCACGTGGGCATTCCTGATCACGTCGCACAGCACGGAAAAGGACGCTCTAAAGGCAGAGGATGTGGTCCACCTTGATTTTATTTTGCTTTTTGTATTTTGTTTCTCTTTTTAGTTTTCCTTTGTTTTCCCCTTTATATCGCAACATTGAGGACAATGTCCGATATAGTGTGGGAGAGTTAGATTTATTTCCGTTTATTTCCCTTTCTTGTACTTTCTTTTTCCTTATCAAAGTAATATATGAATATTTTCGTTCAGTTATCCGATTTCCTCACTTTATTCTGCCATAACGAAATTTTTTTACGATTAATGCTAATCTGTGACATACCAAGCTTTAAACTATGTTAGGAAGCTGGGAAAGTGCTAACAAGATCGATACCATCTTGACACCTTAGACCTCTTGCGTATGCGATATCAGTTTCGACACTTATTATACGATACCTTGAGTTCAGTCCTAAAGTAACCCTTAGTAGTTTATATTAGCAGTCAGCACCGTCTATATCACAAACCACGTGGAGAACCGATGAATATAAGTGTTTGATGCCCAGTCAAGAAAAAAAAAGAAAAAAACTTTCTTATCTATTATGCAGAGAAAAAAATAAATAGAATATGCAACAACTCTCACAGTTGTGAAAATGTGCAAGAAAAGAAAGAAAATCCGTTGTTGATTGGTTCAGAGGTACTTGATTCTGAACTTGGTAGGGCGAACTACTGTTCGATCCCCCGCAATCTACGAATGGGATGTATAAAGGGTTACCGCATTTGTGTATCAGGCCCCGTGTAAGAAAATGGGATCAAAGTCACTAACCGGTTACTCCACTACGTGCGTGAATAAGGCAAAGGGCTTAATGTGATTGCGTTAGAATGAAATCGGGTGAAATAGATACAAAAACTTATGGTTGAACTATGATGATTTGGACTGGATTGTACAAAAGAGAGGTCTATGACAAGCTTGTTGCTTTGTGTCGTTATTGTATCCTTAGTGTTTTACACTAGTACCCGTCTAACTAACAAGAAACTCTTTTTCAACACCATTGGTATGCCAGGTACGTGCATTTGATACAGTTTGTCCATTTTAATAGATTGATTGCTTGAGGACAAGCAAAGATTCAAGTGTGGGAGAGTTTGATAACACGAATTTATATCATATTTTTAATATCCGATTTTCTCGAGATTATTTAAGTGTTTTTGCAGGTAATCATATTTCACAAGTCAAAGTATGCTAAGTGTGGAAAAGAACCAAAACATACAAGAGAAGAGCAGAAAAGAGAAGAAAAATTGAAGAAATCCATTTTTTGCTGATATCACGATCGTCATGGGAGTGCCACGATCGTGGCAACTTCAAAGTACACCACGACCGTCACATTACACCACGATCGTCATGCGCTTAATTTACACGTTGGATGCAGAGACTTGACTACGAATTCTCAGAGAGCAGTTTCACACGATGCCATTTTCCTCCAAAGTTTTCTAGGTCCAAAGTGGTGTAACCGTCAGCATGAGTGGCTGAATTTTCTCCAACTTCTACCTCAGCTGAGCCTATAAATAGAGGCATTCACGAAGAACAAAGGGTGGCCAATTTTGCTTTCAAAGTGTACCGTCTTGCTGCCAATTTGTTTCCAAGATTTTTATTTCATTTCCTTTACTTTGCATTTCCATTTCCTTGTTAACCATTACCGAACAAAAGTGACAGTTTCTCACACTGAGGAACTGTTACAACTTAGTTTTAGTTTTCTTTGTTTCATTGCCTTCAACCTTTGCGATTTATTACATTCAAGCAAGAACCTACCGGTTTGTGGAGGGATTGCTGTTGCCATTATTACTGAATTCCAGGTTTCGTTAATTAATTCAAGCATTGTTTATTTATTTCTTAGTTATGTCCGTGTTTATTTATTTCCTTGCCTTCGCGTTTAATTTCCTAATTATGTCGAGCTAAACCGATATTATCGGTGTATAATGAAGTAACTAAAATGAATTAATTTTCTCTAAGCTAAAATTAATAATCAATCCTTCTTCTGGCTTCGATTTCTTAATATAAAACCCAACTTTTATTACGAGAGTAAAAAGGTAACATAGGTTAAAGTCGAGACCACGGGAGTGTGAGGCGTTACCCGGATAGCTGAAATCGGGCATTAGTTTTAAAAACAGCGGAAGCGCTTTAAAGTTAATTAGGCTTAATTAGTTTTCAAAAAGTATTTTTAACCTCATACGGGCTAGCGAGAGCAGACGTATTGACTTAGAAGTATAGTCCGAAACAAGAACCACGGGAGTGTGAGTTGAGGGCTTTTAAACCGATTTTTCCTACAGATGAATAGGGTGATAAATCTCTATAGGCTTAGGTTTAATTAATTCTACGTAGGTTACCGAATTATATACCGATAACTTAGTCATAACTAGTATTCCTAAATTTTAAATTCCCTTTAATTTCCCGTTTGAACTAAAAAACCCAAATTCTAATTAGCCTTAGATAAACATAGTAACGATAGATAACGGTGCGTTCGATTTCTAGTCTCTGTGGGATCGATAATCTTTTAAAACTACGCGATACAACTGTATACTTGCAGTAACTCCCATTCGACTCATAAAGTCGCGATCAGTGGCATTGCTCTACACTGAGTTAAAGCTTCTTCCTTCATGACATCTCTCTTATAAAGGTAATTATGGCATTGTTGGATTCTACATATCCCCGTTAAAGTAATTTCCCTTATAACCAATTTCAATATTTGTGATGAATATGTGAGATATATCCCTTTAGAGATGACAAAATCTCTCTCTCAATCACCCTTTTAGCTTCAATATTGGGCTTTAAACAAGACACAAATACTCCGATAGCTTCAATCTTGGGATTTGAACAAGACACCAAATATATTCCTCCCATAGAGATAGGAGGAACTACGATTGCTCTGATTTCCCAGATCTCTTTACGAGAATACGTAGGCATAAGATTGCGAAATCTTAGCGAGCACACAAATAAAAAACTTTAGGTCCAGTACCTTCCCCAAAACAACAGAAAACCCGAAAACAACAAAAACATTCTCTCAAGACTACCAAAGGAGAAACTTTCCCAATCCACAACAGATAAACACAAGAAAGCAATTTAAGTTAACAGAAATACATGCAAAAAAAAGGTTCCTATGGATTACCATAGATACACTGGGTGTTAATAGCTTCCCATTGTATAACCAGACCCCGATCCCCGATCTCTTAGCATTTGTTAAAGAAAACATTTGCATGCAGGGTTAGTTTAAGATATCTTCCCCTTCCTTAACCAGCTTCATAGGATAAATATAGAAATCTGAAAGTAGCACCCAATACCCAAAATTAGCGATAAGGTGGTTGCGTCACCGAACAAAACCGCACGCTACACCTTGGTATTAAGCATGTTGGTATCTTTAACAAAGCGTTACTTGCCAAAAGGATTTGGAAATTTTTTCAAACCGGAAACGAGTTGTGGAAGCCCTTTTGGTTAGCCGGTACAGGAACCTTGATGCGAAGATCCTGGATTTTAGAGAAGTTAGATTTGCTAGACAAGATTTTTTGTGGATGAGGGATATTCTGTCTATTTATGTCTCTAACTAGCAAGATAGTATCCAGAATTTTTTACATTGCAGTCTTGGGATAAATTCTGGTTCCCGTTTCTGGTCTTCTATTTGGATTGGTATTTGTACTATTAGGTCTCTGTTACCCAATGTGTACGAAGCGTCTTTATCTAAGTGTTGTTCGGTGCTGGATATGGGATTGTGGGATAGGGAGAGGTGTTGCTGAGACGTGAGGCATTCTGGTTTCGCGAAAGGTATTATGACAGATTCAGAGTTTTCTGAATTGGAACAATTTCTTGACATTATTTCAATCAATTAGCAGGCTGAAGATAGATGGTCTTGGCGTCCGGATGAAACGAAAGGTTTTTCCGTTAATTCGTATTATGTTATATTGCTTGAGGCTGTCGATTCCGTTGTTGTGGATTCTAATATAGCTATTGTCCTAGACCTGTTGTGGAGGTCTAGAATACCTTTGATACTTCAAATTTTTGCTTGGATGTTAATTCTTGATAGGCTTCCTACCCGGTCGAATCTTGTCGATAGAGGTATTGTTTTTAACCCTCATGAGATGCTGTGTATCTTGTGTTTTTCCAATATTGAGGATTCTTCCCATATATTCTTCGATTGTTTTAAAGTCATTTTGTTGTGGAATAAGGTGTGTGATTGGGTAGGATTAGAGAGGTTTTCGGAATCCGATTGTTATAGTCATGCTTTCGCTTGGATGTCGCGGATTAAGGGAAGAGGAAAACCGGAATCACTCTCTTCGTTTTGATTTATTACCTATTGGTTCATATGGTTGAGAACATAATAACATCCTTTTTAATGATGAAATTTGTAATGTAGATTTAATTTTCAATAGGATTGTTGTGTTGTCTTGGTCTTGGTTGGCTTTTGATCTTGGAGGTAGGATGAAGTGCAGTATTTATGAGTGGACAAAGTTCCTTTGTGACTTTTTATAACTTAGGGGGTTTTTTCTTTTGGTTGTTGCAAAGGGGTGTGTTACGGGGGCTGTTGGTTGGACTTTGTCCTTCCGCTGTTATTGTGTTGTTTCTTTTGGTTGGAGATTTCCTTAATCTCTCCTTAATGATATTGCTTATAAAAAAAACACAATTTGTTGCCACCTTACACAGATCATATACAACTATCCACATAAACGTTATTACATAAATAATTACGTCTAGTATATGACTAATGAATGTTTGAACACATATTAAGTTGTTTGCATACAAGATACAACTTGTTTTCAAAACTATTCACATAAAATTATGTCTTATATGCAAATAATTTAAATTCATTTTATCTTTCATTATAAAAATAGTTTATACATGATTATTTTTCTTTAGCCACGCTGAATAGAAACTGAATGGTGTTTGATGTCGCTTTCTTTAACGTCTATCATTTGCTCTCTCTCTCGACTTAGTGACTTCTTCTTTCACTAGCAAAAGAGAGAGAACAAATGGTAGACGTAATGATATGAAGAAAACAAATTTCAGTAGTTTGGTTTGAGCCATACGCAATGATATGATCCTTCTATTGATTAAAAATATGCACACAAAAAAACTCTCTTATTTTTAATCATTTAAATAAATAAATAAATAAATAAATAAATAAATAAATAAATAAATAAATAAATAAATATATATATATATATATATATATATATATATATATATATATATATAACGTCTCTAACTGATTAAATCTCCAAGAGCAATTATTTCCATGACTAACAGAACTTGTTTTCAATTATATCACACGATTGACCAAGCATATACAAGACATGTTTTTGGAAGAATAAGAGTGTTAATTGATTCTTCAGGAAAGCATACAAATGTTGATGTTTTCTGTTGCAGCATGTTTACAAATCAAAATATGAAATGTTGGAAGGAGTTATGATAGAAATAGAGACACAGTTGACAAAAGGAAAAATGGATTTGCCTATAAGTAATATTTCCGGCTCACAAAGGCGATGATATTTTTTTTTTAATAAGCAAAAAAGATGTATTAACTAAGGATACAAAGGGGTATCCTAACCCAAATACACAAGAACCAACCTAAACTAACAAAAACCTATAAGAAATCGCAAGGGAAACGAAACCAATTATAATAATTACAACCTTCTAATTTCCTACTTTTCTTACCAATCCACTATCACGAATACATAATGATTTTGTGGATAATGTTATCTTCATCCCAAATTTCGTCGTTGAACATGATGCAATTCCGGCAAAGCAAAAGATTCCAAGTAATTATCAACCAAAAAGCAACTCCTTTTTTAGACTCAATTTTGTTCTCCAAACAAACATTGACTCAATTAGATAGATGATCCACTAAGTTATTTGCGAACTCCATTCGTATGCCCATCCAATCGCAAGTCCTATTCCAAATCAATTTACGTTTGTGGTAAGAAATCAAGATATTATCTCAGAATCTCAAATAGCTTTTATCGAAGGGCGGAATCTTCTAGATGGCGTCCTTGCTCTTAACGAAATTGTTGACTATGCAAAAAGGAGCAAGATGAATGGTTTGATGATGAAAGTTGATTTTGCGAAAGCATACGATTGTGTAGATTGGTCTTATTTGTGTGAAGTGATGGGAATCATGGGATTTGGCGATAAATGACTGTCTTGGATCGAGGGGGGAGTGATGCAAAGTCATATGTCGGTCCTTGTCAACGGAAATCCCACAAAGGACTTTAAAGGATCCTAATGGGAGTCCCACAAAGGACAAAGGCGATGATATGATGTTGCATAAATTATTGAAGAAAGGATTTGATCCTAATGAAATAAATAATAATCATAGAAAGACGCCATTGGTTAGTAATTTATATCCTCTAATATCCATACATATTTTTCTCTAGACACTAATTACAACTCTACTTTAACTATTTATATAGGATACAACAACTTTTAAAGGTATGACCATTGTGTGGTTTTGCTTCTAGAATTTGGTATTGAGCCCAACATAAAACATATAGTCAGAGCTTTTTGTAAATTCAGCGACGATTTATAACTAAAAAAATTAGAGTAGGAAGAATGATGCTATTTGTCACTAACCATGAAACATGAACACAAAGAGAAGTATTTAAGAGTAGCATTTCCTCATTTAAATTGTAAGTCATAATACCTCTCGTTTATAAAACTTGCCTTACATTTTTTTTATCAAGTAGTTTGCTTCACTAATAGTACATAATAAACACTATATTAATTCTTAATATTTCAAGCAAACAGACAATAAATATTCCAAAAACTTGTTTGAGATAAAAAATTTAAATATACAGGCTTCTAAATTGTTTGTTTTTTAAATTTTTTTTTTATTGACAAATAATATATTAAACTATAATAGGAGCGCGGGTTGTAAAGAAGATAGTGTTGATGGTAAATAGAAGTTGTTAAAATAAAATATATATCTATGAATAATGGAAATGCAAGGTGAGACATCAAATTAAATGCTAAAACATGAAAGAAGTCTTTTAAATTGGAATCAATTTTTATGGTTTTTGGTTATTTTTATTTTTAAACGAGGCTTTGTTGTTCCTTTATTTTTTTAATGGATTTTTTAGTCTTTATTTTGTGTATGAGAAGTCACTCGTTGTCAGACGATAATAAAGTTCATTGTTGCTACTATTTTTTTTTAATTCTCTTCAATATGTGTTTCATCATTTGATGTTGTTGTGATTAGCCTTTATTTAGCACTGCGAGTTTTTCTTTTTGTTTTCTTGTATGGTTTACCGTTGATGTTGTCATCATCATTTCCTCTTTCATGATCTTCTTCTTGTAATGCCCTGTACAATATATGTCTAGAATAATACCATACAAGTATTTTATTTGGTACTGACACATCAAAAGTGCCTAATGGCATAGTTCACATACTTGTCCATTTCTAAAACATAAATACAACACATGGCACAAGTCATGGAAACTAGCCAAAAATAAAATCTAAGAATAATATACAATATCCTCAATTATATACAACAAAAGAATACACAGCAGAATAAGCTTAACTAAGCTTCTCTTGAAACATCCAAGCATCGCTTCACTTGTAACCAAACCTGCACCTGAAATAAAGCAACTATAGTGGGGTGAGATACATCAAATCTCAGTGAGTTCCCTATCCTATAGATTCTCTCGGCTTTACAGGGTTCTATCAATCCTAACTCAAGTCAAGGGGAAGGGAAAATGACCTTGAGTACACAATCTCACAATCTCACAATCTCACACTATATGGAAACATGTTCATGAGTTCATCAACTCAAAATATCACTAATCGGTAACCACACCAAGGCATCCCCTGTTCCTGTCCGCTTCTACGTCTAGAAGTCGACCCGAGTCATGGATCCTGGTAACCTGCTTGACATACGAATGAATTCAGGTTCTACGGGCCATTAACCGTTATGAACCGTCACTTCACACGGGCCATTAACCGTCACAAGCATACGCTCCCAGAGAGCCATTCGTACTGCACGCGGGAATCAAACCTGTCAAGTAGTCGTGCACATGTTTCAGAGGAGCTCGAGACCCATGAAACACACTCACAAGATAACCGGTTACGATTACGTGATCTCACACACAACGTGATTGTATTCGACAATCACAAGGCCACAATGCCTTATCACAAACCACAAAGGTTTACACACATGTTCCATACTAGTGTCTCACTCTCCTCTAGGCCAATCTCGTCACGGATGCACTCTCAACATCAGGTGCCCAAGCCTTGCCATCTAGGTTATCTACTCCAGGCCCGAACTCGCCAATGAATGCACGAGCATCGCCATCCAGAGTTTCTATCACAATTCTATTCACAACCTAGAATTATACCATTTGTTTTGGGGTAAAGTTTCCTTACTCTTCCTAATTCATTTTAAGCATGCATATATCTTTCATTCACAATTCACAATTAGATAGACATGGTATAATCACAAATATTACAAGTAACAGATATACTAACATAACACATAAAACACCCCTTTCGGGTTCCCTCTGATTCATTTAATCGGGTACCGAAATCAATACTTCTCACTCTTATCCCGTAGGATATTTCCACAGCTTTCTAACGGCTATCCCTACGCCGCAATCGAACTTATGATCCAAAAGATATCAATTCCAACGTTCCACAAAACATCATTTTCCTTCATTTTCCTCTAAATAATTTATCCCACATCATACCCATCATACCCAATATTTCCACTTTTTATCAGGTAGAGGGTCGTCATAGCTTTCTAATGACACCAAGAACGTCCCGATCCGAGTTACGGATCAAAAGTTATGAAGGAAAGAAAACGAAAAAGCTGTCATGTTCGCTTTGCGAAGCTCCAGCGAATGCTCGCTCTCTCATTCGCAGTGCGAATCTCCCAGCAAATGCCTAAACAACACTGATTTCGCTACCCCATTCGCAGTGCGAGCGTCTGGCGAATCGTGGCAGAACCAAAACAAGGTAAAGTTCGCAGTGCGAACCTCTGGCGAATGTTCGCCCTCACCTTCACCATGCGAGTAACCAGCGAATGCTCGCTTTCCCCTTCGCTAGGGGACTCGCAGTGCGAACCTGTGAAAATTGGGTTTCCCAACAGCGTGAAAACAGAGCTTTGGGACCAAAAACCCATCCAAAACTTCACCCAACATACAAACATGCATTAACAGATGATCATACATGACTAATGAGTATGCTACACAGTTTATACCGCATTTTATCCGTTAGATTTCATTTTCTCTCAATCTAACCTAATTCCAATTCGGGAGTTTCTAGCACTTAGAGTGTCTAACTAGAACCCACCTGATAATCGAAGAGGAGTTTGAAGAAGATGCTGATGATCCATGGGTTTCTCTTCTTCATCTTCTCCATTTTCTCTCTTCTTCTTCTCCTTTTCACTTCCTTTCCTCTTCTTCTTTACTAACTTCTTCTTTTTCTCTTTTTCTTTCTCTTTCCAAATATATACATATATTATACTATTATTATATAATATAAATCCAATAGGGAAAAATATCTCCAATTGATATTTTTTCGTCTCCACCCAATAGATCAATTATTAGAGTTATCTTAAAATCCTTTCTTGACTTTAAATAATTGATCTCTTCAGAGTTCATCAGTTGCTTTATTGATCCCTAATGTCAATACTTAAAGTACTTAGAGGATTTTATTAATCCAATATACCAAATATAGAGCACATAAATACTCATCTGATCTCATCTGATATCCAATTGAGCAATTAGATAATATAGGGTATTACACTTCTTCTTGGTGATCTTCTTTATTTTAAATCATTTATGGTGATATGTAATAAGTATATTGTTAAGATTCATAAAGTTAGTAGTATATTTGTGTTATCGACTCTTCTTTTAAGTTTTTTGTAGACAAATTTATTTCAAAAATAAGAGTATGATGAGAAAGGTTATGTAGTATTAATGGTGTAGACGTATTAGCTTGATGTTTCAAGAGCATTTGAACTGTTGTAGGAGTAGCTTTTGTGCCAAACAACTTTTGTATTTATTAGGTTTTATCACACACATTTACCATTATCTTGAACCTATGATTACATATTTTTTTATATTATATTAATATAATTTTTTTTTATAAGATGGTTTATGATTGCAGAGGTTTAACCTTGGTTTTGGGTACTTGAAAGGTGTTTCACACGAAGGACATTTCAATTCATGGCCTTCTTGTTTAAAATTCTTCACATATTTTTCACGTCAATGTAATGTCATCCAAGTGTATCATCAATTTTATTTATAATTGTTGAAATTATGAAGAAATCCTCCTATATTTAAAGGTTTAGAAAAAATATAAGTAAAATAATTTTATAATTATATTTACAAAAGAGTTTTTAAATAAAATTTATAGTTCACTGAGTATCTTACTCTCATGTCATTGCCATTATATTTTGTAATGTAGTTACAATTTGAGACATTCTCTTTTGAGTAGACATATTTGAAAACTTAGTTATTGGAATCTCCTTTAATTCTAACTAATGGATTGTATAATTTCTACAAAATAAAAAGAGATAGTAAAAGACTAATTTTAAATTTTAATTATCTAAAAAAGATAATTCACAATTGTTAGTAAATTTTGATTATGAATATTTTCTTATTGTAATATTTGTTTTTTTATAAGTATATAAATGGAAATGATTTAATCTCAGTAATATTTGAGATAAATGTGTAAAACTGATTCTCCTAATAAAAAAATGTACATTTGATTGAATATAATTTAATTATCCAATTAGTTGTTAGTTGTCATAAAATTAATTATTAAACGTGTAAAATATGATTGTCATAATAAAAAAGGAATTTTTAAAAAAAAAAATCGAGGCAATTAAAATTTAATTAATTCTTAATCATGATAAAATTGAATTTGTCAATTATTTAATATGTAAGTAAACAGTCATAACAATCATAACAATCAGTTTTAAAATGTATGAATTGTGAGTTATAATAAACCTTAAATCGATATCAATTCTTTTATTATAATGAATTGTCTGTTATAATGAATTGTGAGTTATAATGAATTGTTATAATTATTATATAAACTTGAATTTGTCTATTACTATAATGAATTGCGAGTTATAATGAACCTTAAAATGTATGAATTGTGAGTTAAAATGTATGAAATGTGAGTTTTAAAAAAAAGTCTATTATTAAAATGTATGAATTTGTCATTAATTCAGGAGTTTTATTTTTTAAAGGATATAAATATTTATAATAATAATAATAATAATAATAATTGATCCGGAGTATTCGAACAGGTCCACGTAAGCTGGTCGTCAGATGGCAAGGTGCTCGGACGGATGTTGGTCGTCAGGCGTGCAAGGTGTTCGGCTTGTGAATGAGGAGAGGAGGGGGGTGTACCTGCAAGGCACTCCGACGCTCAAGTAAGAAAGGGTAAGAGAAAAGGGGCAAGTACAAAGCGTATTCTTAGGGTGAGAAAATGATACCTGACCCTCTCAAGCGAGAGGGTTTATATAGAGCCCCCAGCGCGTGGCCAACGGTCCTATTTTCGGGGCGAAATAACTGTTTTCCCCAAAGAATGGGTAACTGCCCAAACTAGCCGTTATGTCGGGCAGGGTGCCAGAAACTAGCCGTTGTGTCGGGCAAAACCGCAGTTCTGGGCACCTGTCCCTTTCTGTTCGGGCAGCGAGGAAGCCGTGCGTAACGGGCATAAAAGCCGGGGAGGACGTTGCGTTCCTTGCCCGGTTGGAGGGGCAAAAGTGTCGTTATTGCCCCTCTATGGATTGGGCTTAGGCAATTTGGGCCGCTCTGGAGCAGAGGCGGATTGGGCCAATTCTAGCCATTGGTCCAGTCCAGAACAGGAGCCCCCCAAGTCGTTGCTTCCGAGTATGGGAGTGATGACTTACGGACTGCTCGTCGCTCAGGGGAGCTAGCGCGGAGACGAGGATGATTGTCTCGAGGTGCTCGTGGCCCTCTGTGTCCGTGATGTTCGTGGTCGTGACCCTATTGCCCGATATTCGGGGAGATAAAGCGTCAGACAGAATGGGAAACATTGGGTTGCCACGTGTGCATCGAGCCCTGTGTAGCAGTTAATAGGTAATTATGGCTAGTGGGCAGTCATTATTGCCTACGGGCGCGTGTGTGCACGTGCCCCTCAGTATAAAAGGGGGAAGGTTGTCCCATTTCGCACTTTTTCCCTTCTGATTTCTCTTCGCCGTCATCAGCGTTCTTGCCCGTCGCCGTCTTCAGAGCAACCGACCACCGTTCCAAGTTTCGAGCAGTCTCCCTCTTCTACTCAAATCAAGTAAGTTTTCTGATTTCCAGCTTGTTTTACTTTCTCTTGTTGTTAGTGGTAGATTGCATGCAGCTAGGGTTAGTTTTAGGTGACAAAATAGGTAGGTTTCCGGCGAGTTTTGGTGGTGGGTGGTGGTTCTGCCCTTCTGCTGCTTCAAGCCTCTCGCCGGAGTAGGTAGTGCGCTTGGTGAGCGTGGTGGTCCACGTCGTGGTTGCGAGTCGGGACCACCGCGTCTTATTATCTTCTGATGGAATGGTGAATTTTCTGGTAGAACGTTTCCAGATTCCGGTGGAGCCTTGTGGTTTCCGGTGGAGCTTCAAACGGAATCTGGGCGCGAGTGCGGGGAGGTTCTTCGTGGGAAGATGGTATGTCTCGGGCATCTCCTCGCGGGGAGGTTTTTTCGTTTGATGTTAGGGCTTAGGCCGGGGACGTTGTCCTTAGCCTTCTGCGCGCCCTTTCACTTGACTTAGCGGTGGAAGGGTGGATTTGATTTCCTGTCGAATTCACTGTCTTTCTCTGCTTTTTCAGGTGATTGTAATGGCGATGGAGCCAGAGAGAGAAGTTATCCCAGTCACATCCGTGGGGGAAACTGTCTCCGAGGAGAATAGCAGTGCAACGGCTTCGAGTTCTGCGTCTTCGAGCTCGACGGCATCGAGCTCCTCGAGCGAAGTTGAAGAGGAAGAGGATTTGGATGCCATGGAGGAAGATGTTGAAGGATTTTGTCCGGAGGAGTGGGAGGTGGCCGAGCCTTCCGAACATATTTCCACATTCGCTAGATCTGTGGCGGACGCCTTTACAGAGGTGGGCCCTCCGGGGGATTGGAGAGTGCATTTTCCCACCGTGGATGAGCGAGTCTGCTCGGAGTTCGGGGACCGCTTCATGATGTACGAGTACGCTTTCAAGGAATTGGGGCTGAGGTTGCCCTTCACTGACTTCCAGCGGTCGGTATTTGAGCATCTCAAGCTGGCGCCCTCGCAGCTCCACCCCAATTCGCTTGCCTTTATACGGGCATTTGAGTTAGGGTGCGAGCATCTCACACTGGGAACCACTCTCCCTCTATTCTTTGATGTTTTCCACCTTCAACGGCAGCTGGCGGGGAAGAAGAACGGATGGGTTTCCTTGAAGCAGCCCAAGAAGTTATTTAAGCCGTTCTCGGAGTCAATCCGAACGTTCAAGGGACAGTACTTCATCGTTGAGCCAGTTTCTGAAGCTGCCCAGGACAGCACGTATGTCTGGGAGATAGAGGTCGATGAGAACGGAGAGGAGCTAATCAACGAGGAGGGGAAGTATATCGGGGAGAGGTTGTACAAGTTCCCGATCCGCTGGACACCTGACCACTTCTCAAAGAAGCCCAGTGCTTATGTCTTTGAGCCGAGCGCGCTACGCGGGCAGGATGCTGTGTCTTATGAGACGCTGGTGAAGTGGGTCAACTCCTTCCAGCTCGCTGAGTGTTGGACGAGCAAGGGCAGTCCGATCTTCAAGGAGGACGGGAACCAGAGAGTTGAGCACATGTTTATCAATGTGAAGGCACTGCTGGAGTGCAAGACTCCCACGGATGCCGAGAAGTTGCTCGGTAGTCATAGTTACTTAGATTTTGTCTGTGTTATTTCTTTTCCTCATAACTAACGTGCTCGTTTCATTTGTGCAGGTGAGATGCCTCAAGCTCGCGATCGCGTGGTGAGGAATGCCCTGGCGAGGAACAAAGTTGGAGCGGCTCCCCCTAAGACTCGTCCTGTTGGTGCCCGTGCCCCTCCTCTTGTCCAGGCTACTATGGGGACCTCCTCTTCTCCTTCTCCTGCTCCACGGGGATCTCCACTGCATCTGACCGGGCGGGCGAAGCGGCCACGGACGTCAGATACCGTGGACCTTACCCGGGCGCCTGAGAAGGGGAAGTTTGAGCTCCCCCCGTGCATCCTTGACAGGAGATTTTTTGAAGGCAACACCCTGATCGTTCCTCGGGCAGAATCTCTTAGCTTGGAGGGCAAGGACCGATCGAGCAAGAGGGCGCTGGTAGCTCAGGACGCTTCCGCCCTTGTGAGGATGCTGGAGATGGCGGCCGTTTATGCGGAAGGGGACTCTGCGCGGGAGGCTGAACTCACTGCTGCCCGAGCTTCCGAGGCGGCTCTGAAGGAGGAAGTCAAGAGTGCTCGCGAGGCTAGGAAGAAGGCCGAAGAGGAGACGGCCAAGTTGAAAGAGGAGGTCACCAAGCTGACGGTGGAGAAAAGGGCTGCTGAGGATTTGAACAAAGAGTTGATGGCAGCCAGTGCCCCGGGTGCTGATGAACCGGATGAGATAAAGGCGTTGAAGACTAGGGCTGAGCTGGTCGCCAGCATTCTGCAGGCCGAGGATTATGGCATCACCGTGGCAGTGGAGTACTTCGACAGTGCCGTGGCCCAGTTGCGGGTGGTTAACCCTGGGCTTGAGATTTCGACCGAGGGCATCCACAATCTTGCGCGTGTGGAGGATGGTCGCATCGTCTTGCCCGCAGGCCTTGTTCTTGATACTCCCGAGGTTCAGCCCGAGGACCAGCCCGCCGAGGAGCAGAGACCTGAGCCGGCGCCAACTGAGCATGCAGAGGAATGAAGAGTTTTGTTATTTTGATGTTGTTGTATCTTGTCCGGCCTGCGCACCGTTGAGTTATCTGTAATCTTATTTGATTTTGGGAGGGCGTGGCCCCCTTTTTTATGTAATACGCACAATCTTTGGCTCTTGGGGCCTTTTTTATTTAATGTCCGATTTATGTTATTTATACAATTTTTGTTCATATTGCTGTACTTTACATTAGTTGTGCATGTATGACTGCCCGTCGGAGGGTGTGTCTGTTAACAGAGTTTTCTTTTTGAAAGATAGCTCGTTGTGTGTTGATTCGTCAGTGCGGAGAACTGGTCGAATAGTCGGGCAAGGTCCTGGCGAGGTTGCGGATCTCAGGTCGCGATTGAGGCCTGAGGTCGCGGCGTGAATGTCCCATCGCGAGCTGGGGTTCTGCCAATCTTGGTACTTGGGCGAAGGCGATGCTCGGTTGAGGACCGCCGACGAGCAGAGCTCCGGCTCATTCACTTGAGCGGGATTCTACTTTGTGCGTATGCGTCGTTTGTACCTGGACGAGCATGATGACCGTTAGGTGGTCCTTTGATGCGAGGAAGCCTATAGTTACTTTAGCTGTAGTATTGCTTAAGTTTTTCAGTGTTCCACGGTCGAGGGATTGCATCCCCGTTGAGGTTTTCGAGGAAGTATGCACCATTCCCCATTTTGGCACGGACTATGTATGGCCCTTCCCAGTTGGCTGCTAGTTTGCCTTCGCGAGAGTCCTTGTGGTTTCTTCGCAGGACAAGGCTGCCCACATCGAACTCTCGTCGTAAGACTTTGGCGTTGTGCCTGATTGCTATTTTTTGCTTAAGAGATGCTTCGCGGAGGGCTGCTCCTGTTCGGATTTCCTCGACAAGGTCAAGCTCCTCTCTTATTGCTTCGTCATTCATTTCCTTGTCTAGAGGTGATTCGGTCCTCCTGGACGGTACGTGGATTTCAATGGGTGGAACAGCCTCCGTGCCATATGCTAAGCGGAAAGGTGTTTCCCCGGTGGTGGACTGGGGAGTAGTGCGGTATGCCTATAAGACGCTGTGGAGCTCCTCGACCCAGGCTTTCTTCGTTTCATCCAGTCTTCGCTTGAGGCCACGAAGAATGACGCGGTTGGCCGCTTCTGCCTGCCCGTTGGTCTGGGGATGCTCTACTGAAGCGAAGTGTTGCTTTGTTCCGAGATGGGCGACAAAGTCTTGGAACTTCTTGTCCGTGAATTGTGTTCCATTGTCCATGACGATTGCTTAGGGAATCCCAAAACGGGCAAGGATATTCCGTTTGTAAAAGCGCAGAATGTTAAGTGTTGTTATATTTGCTAAGGCTTCTGCTTCTATCCATTTTGTGAAATAATCTACGCCCACTATCAGGTATTTGTTTTGGCTGGACCCCGTCACGAAGGGTCCTAGGATGTATAGGCCCTACCAGTCGAATGGCCACGGGGAGGTCATGCTCTTCAGTTCGTTAGGTGGAGCTAGGTGCATATCCCCATGTCGTTGGCATTTGTCGCATTTCTTCACATGCTCCTTGGCGTCTTGCTGCATGTTTGGCCAATAATACCCTGCTCGGAGGGCCTTGCGGGCAAGGGACCTTCCTCCCAGGTGCTGGGCATTAATGCCTTCATGGATTTCTCGTAACACGTGGGGGACAACCTCCTCCTCTATGCACTTGAGTAGTGGGATGGAGAAGCCCTGTCGGTAGAGTTTGTTTTCGAGGATGACGTATGAGCAAGCTCTTCGTCTGATGGTGCTGGCTTCCTTGGGGTCATCCGGAAGTTCGTCCCTGGTGAGGTAGTTGTACACGGGCGTCATCCAGCAATCCCTGTCCCCGACCGCGTGCACGTGTAGGGTCGAGGATCCCTTATCGATGCTGGACCGGGGAAGTATCTCTTGGATGACTGACCTGTTTCCGCCTTTCCTCTTAGTGCTTGGTAGTTTGGACAAGACGTATGCTCGCACATTGTGTTCGCGTGGAACATGTCTTACTTCTACCGTTCTGAACTTAGACATTTTTTCCTTGACTAGGGTGAGGTATTCAGAGAGACTGTCGTTTTTGGCCTGATACTCCCCGGATATCTGGTGGGCTGCGAGCTGAGAGTCCGTGCAGATGACGATTTCTTCAGCCCCTAGGTCTTCAGCTAGCCGCAACCCGGCGAGGAAGACTTCATACTCGGCCTGGTTGTTCGACGTGGGAAAGGACAATGTGAGAGAAGCCTCGACTATGGTCCCTTCATCGTTCTCCAGAATTACTCCTGCCCCGCTACCGCTCGAGCTGGATGCTCCGTCCACGTAGATGGTCCATCTGTTTGCTATGTGGGACGAGGAGTCTGAGAAGGTTACTTTCGCTACGAAATTGGCCAGGGCCTGAGCTTTAAGAGCTTTTCTGCTTTCATACTGGACGTCGAATTTGGACAGTTCCAGTGACCATTTGAGCATTTGTCCGGCCATGTCTAGTCGTCCCAGTAATTGCTTGATGGGCTGATCCGTCCTTACCATGATCGTGTGGGCCAAGAAATAGTGTCTCAGTCGTCTGGCAGCGTTGACGAGGGCCAATGCTACCTTCTCTATCTGCTGATATCGCAACTCCGAGTCCTGCAACGCTTTGCTCGTGAAGTATACTGGCTTTTGCCCGCCAGGATTCTCGCGAATGAGAACGGCGCTAACGGCCTCGGCAGTGACGGCGAGGTATAGGAACAAGACTTCCCCGATATCTGGTCGTGATAATACGGGTGGTTTCGACAGAGCTTGCTTCAAGTGAAGGAGGGATGCTTCGCATTCTTCGGTCCATTCAAACGCTGCTTCTTTTCGCAAGAGCTTGAAGAAAGGAACGGCGTGTTGGGCGGACTTTGCGACGAAGCGGGACAACGAGGTAAGTACCCCGTTGAGGGACTAGATGTTCTTTTTAGATGTGGGCGTTGGGAACTTAGAGAATGCCCGACATTTGTCGGGGTTAGCTTCTATTCCTCGTTCCTTTAGGTAGAAGCCAAGGAATTTACCTGCCCGTACACCGAACGTGCACTTCTCTGGGTTAAAACGCATTTGATACTTTCTTGCTTGCTTGAAAATTTTTCGAAGATGGGCGACATGATCTAGTTCCTTGTGGGACTTGACGATCATGTCGTCCATGTATACCTCGAGCATGTCGCCTTTTTGTCCTTGGAAGACTTTGTTCATCATTCGTTGGTACGTAGCACCGACGTTCTTCAGTCCGAAGGGCATTACGTTGTAGTAATAGTTGCCCGATTCGGTCATGAAGGCCGTGTAAGTTTTATCGCTCGCGGCCATTGGGATTTGGTTGTAGCCCGAGTAGGCGTCGAGGAACGATAAAAGTTTAAAACCTGCTGAGTTATCTACGAGCTTATCTATATTGGGGAGGGGGTAGGTGTCCTTCGGACAAGCCTTATTAACATCGGTATAATCAACGCACATCCTCCATTTGCCATTATTTTTTCTTACAAGTACAACATTTGAGAGCCATGTAGTGTATTTGGCCTCAGAAATAAACCTAGCTTCTAGAAGGTCTTTGACAGCTTTCTCCGCGGCTTCCATCTTCTCCGGGGACTATTTCCTTATGCGTTGGGCAACGGCTTTGACGGCCGGATCAATTGTAAGCTGGTGGCAAGCGACGGAGGGGTCCAATCCTGGCATCTCAACAGCGCTCCATGCGAACAAGTCTGCGTTCTCCCGGAGGCACGCTTTTAGTTGTCTCTTGGCCATGTCGGGGAGGTCTGCTCCGATCTTCACTCCCCGTTGGGGGTCTTCTCCGAATGGAACGATCTCGAAGTTGCCATCTGGGACAGGGCGTAGGAGATGGCCGCTGTTGTTGGACTGGCTGCCCGAAGTCGTGGGGTCTTTGGCATGATCTTCCTCGCTAAAACGGCTGTCCAAGTCGATAGATTCGACCTGGGTGAGCGGTTTTGGATGCTCGGAGCTGCTGGGCAGAGGGGGACGACCAGAAGTCCTCGGCCTTGCTGAGATGGTGCTTAGTCCTTTTGATGTTGCTTCAAAGCACCGACGGGCAGCTTCGATATCGCCGTGGAGGGTGGCGACCATCCCTTCAGAAGTGTAGTACTTCATCTTGAGATGTATGGTGGAAGGTACTGCGATCAACTCTGCCAGGGTTGGCCTTCCAAAAATGCACTGGTATAGTGACGGGCATTCAATTACCAGAAACTGTGCTTTAATTGCTCGGGTTGTCTTTCCTGAACCGAAGGTTACGATGAGCTCTACGTAACCTCGGGGCCTTGTCACTGCTCCATTGAATCCCTGCAGGCCGGATCCAACGCAAGGAGTAAGGTGAGAGTCGTCCAGCTGCAGCGTTTCGAACAAGTGGTTATACATTATATCAACTGAACTGCCCTGGTCCACGAGTATTCTGCGAACGTCAAAGTTCGCCATCCTTGCCCGGATAAGCAGCGGGATGCTCGAGTTCGGTGCCCCGCCGAGGAGCTCCTCCTTGTAGAAGGAAATAGGAGCGGATCCTTTGTGAGTGGTGTCCAGCGTGGTGACTTCATTGGAGCTTTTGCTGATCAGTTGATCAAATCTCCTCTTGACTGAACCGACCGTGATTTTGTTGAATCCACCACCAGAGATGACCATGGCTGACGGGAAGGCCTCCCATGGGCTGTGAGCAGCGAGGAACATGGAGACGGGCAGACTATCAGGGATACAGAAGTCTTCTGGCCGAGTTATGGACATAGCGACCTGTACGTTGGTGTCATCGGAGGGCGGAGTCTCTTCTACAGCCTTCTTGCTCTCCTGGGTTTCGTGCCGGGGAGCTTCTTTCTTTTTCGCGAACTGCTTCAAGTGGCCGTCGCGAATGAGGATCTCTATGGCATCTCTGAGGTGGATGCATTCTTCCGTCGTATGGCCGTGGCTCTTGTGGAAGCGGCAATACTTGGATTTGTCTACACCCGGTCTGGCCAGCAGCTGTATGGGGAAACGGACACCCGCCTGCTTGAATTCTGAGTTGGCACATTCGGACAAGATCTTCTCCCTCGAGGCAGTGAGGGGGGTATAATCACGGAACCGCCCAGAAGGTCCCTTCTGATCGCGTGCATCGCGAAGCCGATCGTCGCGTCTTTTATCTCCTCGATGGGATGTCGAGGGTTCTTCAGCTCTGGATGACCGGGCACCTTCTTGGTTTTGAGAGCCTCGGACAGAGTGTGCGGAAACCTTCTCCTCGTATTGTATATGTGACTGGGCTTGAAGGAGAAGGGCGTTGAGGTTCCTCGGTGGATCGAGGCCGATGGCTTTCGCGAAGTCTGAGCCAGGACGTAACCCCTGCTCGAGCAGGAATTTATTCATCTCATCGTTCGTTGGCACTTGGACGGCCTCCTTGTTGAACCGCTCAATGTAGGCCCGAAGGGGCTCATCTCTTCCCTGTACAACAGCTCCGAGGGATGCCTCGGTCTTCGGATGGCGTCACGATGCAGTAAAGTGACTGGAGAAAATCCTCCCCAGCTGCCTCCAGGATGTAATGGATTCTTCTGGCAGCTGCTTGTACCATGTCATTGCTCCCTTCCAGAGCATGGTCGGGAACAGGCGGCATTTGATGGCTCCTCGTACCCCTCTGTAGTCCGGAAGGGCGTCTATGTTTTCTATGTGTTCGTCTGGGTCAGTGGTTCCATCGTAAGTCCCTAGAGACGGAGGTTTCTCTAGTTCTTTGGGAAGACGGGTGGCCAGGATCCTGCGGGACAACGGGCCACGAGGCTCGTCGTCACTGTCCGAACTTGGAGTTGATGGTGACCGTTGTCTGCGCTCGCGGCGGCGGTCTCTGCGAGGTGACGGTGAACGTAGACGGTCACGAGGTCTGACTGGCGGAGAGTGCCTATTCTGCCTCATTTTCTTGTGTCTTGGTGATGGTCCATCTCGCGGGGAGATCTGGTCGCGCTTGCGAATGCGTTGAGATTCAGGATCATGCCTCGTCATACGGTCTTCCTCGCGCCTAGGTGGCGGGCTTCTTGATTTCCGGTGTTTACTCTTCGGAGGAGAGGATCTTGGAAGAGACGTTTCCTCGAGAGCTCCTATCCTTTCTCCTTGCTGCAAGATAAGGAGGTTTGTGCGGTTGACAGCTTCCAGAAGAGCTGCATCGGCCAGGTCGGCGCTGGGAGGGCCAGGAATTGGTCGTTCACCCGACGTCAGCTGTTTGCCTCCTTGCTCGGTAGGAGGAGGAGTTGGAGATGCAGTGGCCCCGTCTTGGAGGAAACGGGGATCTGAAAGTAACGGAGATCTGCCGTCAACGTCCATCTTGTTGACGGGAACGAGAACCGTAGCGTCAGCACCTTTTGCGGAGTTCTGAGCGGCCATATGTGGGCGGATCAAAGAAAGTATGTTTTGATCTTTTAGTTTCCGAGGAGGAAAGGAAGAAGGGGAGAACAAGGAGTTCCCACAGACGGCGCCACTGATCCGGAGTATTCGAACAGGTCCACGTAAGCTGGTCGTCAGATGGCAAGGTGCTCGGACGGATGTTGGTCGTCAGGCGTGCAAGGTGTTCGGCTTGTGAATGAGGAGAGGAGGGGGTGTACCTGCAAGGCACTCCGACGCTCAAGTAAGAAAGGGTCAGAGAAAAGGGGCAAGTACAAAGCGTATTCTTAGGGTGAGAAAATGATACCTGACCCTCTCAAGCGAGAGGGTTTATATAGAGCCCCCAGCGCGTGGCCAACGGTCCTATTTTCGGGGCGAAATAACCGTTTTCCCCAAAGAATAGATAACTGCCCAAACTAGCCGTTATGTCGGGCAGGGTGCCAGAAACTAGCCGTTGTGTCGGGCAAAACCGCAGTTCCGGGCACCTGTCCCTTGCTGTTCAGGCAGCGAGGAAGCCGTGCGTAACAGGCATAAAAGCCGGGGAGGACGTTGCGTTCTTTGCCCGGTTGGAGGGGCAAAAATGTCGTTATTGCCCCTCTGTGGATTGGGCTTAGGCAATTTGGGCCGCTCTAGAGCAGAGGCGGATTGGGCCAATTCTAGCCATTGGTCCAGTCCAGAACAATAATATTAATAATAATAATAATACACATCTTTATTGAAGTATTTAAAAAATAAAATGAATTATTTTTGTAATATTATATTATGTACTATTATTATTTTGGATAAAATATTATATGTATTAGTTTTTTAATGTTTATAAATAAAATAATATATTTATTATTCATATGCATTTTTCAGTTTTCAATAATAATGTTAATAATACAAAATTTAATTATTTATTATATTCATTGTTTAATTTTTATGACATTAACTTTTTAAATAATTTTTTACAATTATTTATGACTTTTTTGTGCTTATAAATAATATTTTATTTTTATCTTTTTGGATAAAAAATATAATATATTAAAATAATAATATTAATAGTTAAAAGGAAGTGTAGTGTAATTGTTTCATTATAATTATAATTAAAGTTTTTATTAAAATTTTATTGGTAATAAATATTTCAATTTAGTTCACAAATGAAATTGATAATTTTTTATTGTCATCATTATAAAATAAATAGATGTAAATTTGATGTGATTTTATTGTTTAGTAATAAAAATTAAAAATTAAATTAAATTACATATGGATAGTCAAAAGCATAATATAATATATTCAATTAGTTTTTCAATTTTCAGTAGTAATGTTACTAATACAAAATTTAAATATTTATTATATTCATCATTGCATTTAATTGGGAAACACTTTAAATATAATTTGTTATAAATATTTTATCAACATTCATTTTTTTTTAATAATGACATTAATTTTTATGATATTAATGTTCTCAATAACCTTTTACAATGATTTTTGACGGTTTTGTCTACCCGTATAATGCTATTAATATTAGAGATAATGATTAATATACACAATACATGATATATATTCCCTATGCCTCTAATTTTTAAATGTGTAACATTTAATTCTCTTAATAATAAAATGATATTGACTTTTTATTGAATATAATCTAATAGGCATTTAATATCTATATTTATTATTTATAGTTTAACAAAAATTATTTTAACTATTAAAAATAATAAATATAATTAATTATTATTAGGAATAAAATGATGCACAAAATGATAGCGTGTTCTTGGTAGTATCAAATTTATAAAGAAACAAAATCAAATTTTACCAAATCATACTCTGCAAGAAAACAATCCGAGTTAAAAGAACAACAACTTCGTTATTATACATATTTTTTAACAAAGGAATTCTAAGAATCAAACTATTAGGAAAAAACCAGTTATAATCCATTTCAATAACAATGATAAATCAGTTATAATCCATTTCAAACCATCTTTTCCCTAGATCTTAATAATTGAGGTTAATAATTGATGTTTCCCTAGATCTTAATAATTGATGTTAATAATGGATGTTAAGAGAACAAATGCAAGAAGTTTCTAAATGAAATCAACATACATGAGTTTTAAGTTCATTTTGTAGATATTGTTTGATGAAATTATTTGAAATGAAAGAAGAGGGATTGAGAATGTTACAATAAATTTGTTTATTCCTGAACATTGTTCTTGCGTGAAGATTTTGAACCATTTCATAATCGATTTGTAATGGAGAAATCCAAAATAGAATTCTACAAAAACAACAATCCAAAATCTATTGGTTAGTAACGAAGGACAAAATCTAACAGTGAAATGAGAAATCCAAAATAGAATTTTGCAAAAACAACAATACAAAGGAGAAAATCAAACAGTAATAGGAGAAATCAAAATAGAATTCTGCAAGAATAACAATCCAAAATCTATTTGTCGGTTAACGGTAGGAAGGAGAAAATATAATCGTGATCGAAGAAATCCAAAATAGAATTCTGAAAGAACAACCGCACACATAACTAATGATGCAACCGTAATCCAAAATCGAGCAACCGTAATCCAAGAAATCCAAAATCAACTTTGCATGAACAACAACACTTTCTGAGATATTTGCAACAGGAGTAGTGATTACTTGATTACTGTCTTGTTCAATTGGGCAGTACTTGAAACCACTTTCTTTAAGGTACAAAGTCATAAGTTTCTCCATTTCTCTAATTTTTGCCATTCGTAACTGGTATTGGAGAATTAAGGAAGGCGAAAAGGGGGTTTTAATATGAAAATAGTCAAAGAATATGAGATGGGGGTGTTGGCAGATAGTGGTGTTTTGATTGGTGGTGTAATAGAAATTGTACACAAACTGGTATTGGAGAATTAAGGAAGGGGAAAAGGGGGTTTTAATATGAAAATAGTCAAAGAATATGAGATGGGGGTGTTGGCAGATAGTGGTGTTTTGATTGGTGGTGTAATAGAAATTGTACACATAAGCTAATATGATGATGTGGATTATTTTTGAAGAAGTGGGTGTTAGGTGTCACAAAATAGTTTGATGCATTGGATTTAATATATATAAATAGAAGTGCGTGAGTATAAGAAATTCTCAAGCTCATTATAGAGAAAAATCTCAGTAAAAAGTATAGTTCGTTTGTTTGGGCTTTTGAAGAGTCTAATTCCGCCTCTCACAAACTTTAGAAGAACTTCTCTTTTTACATCCTTTAGTCAAAATTAATTTTGACCACTTCTAAACTTATTTCATTTCCTAAACAAACAATAATGCTTTTTTTTTATAATTAAAATGGATTGTTAATGTTGAATTATTATAAAATGAAACTCATCCATAATTAAGTTATATTTTTTTCTAAATTCTAATAACTTTTAATTGCATTATTCAGAATAGAATATTATGTCAAAAATTGATTCATATCACTACTACGGAAAACCCATTTAACAACGGTTGGGAAAAATATAATGACGGGGGTGCAGGCATTGTTATGTAGAGTGTCGTTGTATATATGATACATACAATCACAGCCCAATAAGCGTTGTAATAAATTGGAAAGCGCGCTACCTATAATGCCGGTTATTTTAAATACATTTCTTTGTATGTCTTTTAATAAAATAAAAAAAAAGCGCAGCATTAGAACTACCTATAATGACAGTTATTTTAAAGAACCGTTGTTGTATACTACCTATATTGACGATTATTTTAAGTAACAGTTGTTGTATGTCTTTTAATAAAATAAAAAAAATTTCATCATTAGAACAAGAACAATAGCAAGAACAACAAGAACCTCAAGAACAACATTAAGAACAGCAGCAACAACAACAACAAGAATAACAAAAACAAGAACAAGAACAAGAACAACAACAACAATGATAATAATAATAACAACAAGAACACCATTAATAAAAAAGAACAACAATAATAAAAAAGAACAAGAACAACAATAATTAAAAAGGCTTAATACCCTTTTTGGTCCTCTAACTATAGGCCTAGGTCCAATTTGGCCCTCTTTCTTTTAAAAGTTCCAAATTGGTCCCTTACGTTATCTAACTGAATCAAATTGGTCTTTTCCGTCAAATATTTGTAACGCTGTTAGAAATAAATGATGTGGCATCTGAGGTGGCGATTTTTGATGACGTGGCATAGGATTTATTAATTTTTTTTATTATTTATAATTTTTTTCATTATCCATTTTGCCCCTCTTTCCCACAAATTCCTTTCTTCTTCTTCTCCCACGCAATCTCACTCTTCAACGCTGCACTTTGCTCCTTTTTTTCTCTCTGTACCCATTTTTCCTGGTACTGTATATCTTCAATTCCCTTCAATTTAATGTTCATCGTCGACAACAATGCATTTCACTTTGTGATTCACGTCTTGTTCGCTTAGTCCACTTGTTTCAGATCTTGGATTTCACGTTCAATTTGGAGTAAATTGATATTCATTTGCAATGAAATAATCGATTTTTTTTGTTAATTTTCTGTTTTCATTCGAAAATGGAGATTTCCAGTGGAGGTTGTTCTCCTAGGATTAGGTCAGATCATTTGAAAAGAGAGGGATTAGATGAAAGTCGTTTGCGTCAAGCTTTTGAATTGCAACCCTCTGATGATCACAATTATGGAATCAAATCAATGAATACTTTGGATATTCTCAGAGAGACTATAAGGATTCTTAGGTTTAATTCATGGGGTTTCATGATAATCATTGTTTTGTTTATTTGTCCTATTTCTGCTGTGCTTTTGTCTAATGTGTTAGTGGATGAGTCTATTGTGAAGAATCTCACTATTAGGCTTATGTTGGTTGCTGAAACTAGTGGTCTTCCTTTGAGACCTATGATCAAACAGTCTTGTCAGAGGTTCGCCGAGACTGTTATCTCGTCTGCGATGTGTTTTCCTTTGTATGCGACTTTGTTGATATTGTCGAAAACTGCGGTGGTGTATTCTGTTGACTGTAGTAATTCCAAAAAGAAGGTTGATTCTTCTAAGTTTTGTGTGATTGTTGCTAAGTTTTGGAGGAAGATACTTTCGACTTATATGTGGGCTTGTACGATTATAGTTGGTTGTGTTACTATGTTCTGTGTTTTCCTTGTTGCGTTTTGTAGTGCTTTGGCTGTTCTTGGGTTTTCTCCCAATGTTCTTGTGTATGTTGCGTTGATGGTTGGGCTAGTTCTCCTCACTAAAGCCAAACCAGAAATGTAAATACATCTCAGACTTCAGACAGAACATACTTGTTTCAATCTTTCTAATTGTTGTTACATAGAGCACAACAAAATTATCCAGAAGAAACAAACTAGTTACCTTAAATTTTGGAGCCCCCACCATAAACAATAACAATATTTTGAGATGAACTTCTTCGATGAAATGATACCAGACGACAAGGCTTGCGTAAAAATTCCATAATCAAAAGGTGGAGGATCATCATCTACGGAGCACCTTGACTTAAAAATAGCTTTGCTTTTATTTTGCTAGTCACTATAACCTTGTGTGTGCTGTTTCTCACAATACAGGTAGTTTTTGTTGCTAATGAAATCCAATAGATAACTGTTATTATGCTGCTGCTACTGTCTTGATAAGTTCACCCATCACTAGCATCTAGTGTAGTTGATAAAGCTATTTATGAAATATAAATGTTAATGAGGAATCTACACGCATGTTTCTGAGGTGAAGTTTAGCACTTTTGTTAAAGTCCCACATCGAGAATTCTACTGGTTCAACAAGTGTTTATAAAGCATTTCTTCACATTAGAATAATAAATCTTTATTATTGGGTTACTAGTGTAAAAATCGTGGGCTTCAAGCCCAAGTAATAGAAATTAAAATTTTTAAAATTTGTATAAATTTAATTCTATATGAATTAAAAAAAAATGTAATAAAAAAAATTAATTAATAATTTACTAATAAAATGACATGGATAATGAAAAAAAATTATAAATAATAAAAAAATTAATAAATCCTATGCCACGTCATCAAAAATCGCCACCTCAGATGCCACGTCATTTATTTCTAACGGCGTTATAAATATTTGACGGAAAAGACCAATTTGATTCAGTTAGATAACGTAAGGGACCAATTTGGAACTTTTAAAAGAAAGAGGACCAAATTGGACCCAGACCTATAGTTAGAGGACCAAAAAGGGTATTAAGCCAATTAAAAAAGAACGCCAACAACAAACATTGCTAACTCGAGTTCTGAAATTTGTTCTGAAATTTGGTTTAGTGGAGAAGAAGAGCATCGTAAATGAAAGATGATGGTTGGACGTAGAAGATGTAGTTCGTCTAAGTTTTAGGTTTCATGCGGATCACTAATAGTAGTGTCTTGGCCGTTGATAATCACTAAATGGACGGCCAAAATTTATTTAAGGATAGTGAATAAACTCAATATACACGCCACATATAATGTTGGTAATGAGACTTAAAAACATAAGTAAAAAAAGCAAAAATGCTGGTGGTGGAACTTGAACCCATGACTAGATGCTACCTATAATGACAGTTGTTTTTAAATACCCGTGGTGAAAAGTTTTTCAGCATTTTGAAAAAATAAGTAAAAAAATGCCACCTATAATGACGGTTGTTTAAATACCCGTGGTGAAAGATTTGTCAGCATTTTGAAAAAATAGGAAAGATGTAACATGATTAAAATAAATTCAGAAAAATTTAAAAACACGAAATTTAATCTAATTATGTAAAATAAGAATTTTGAGATTTTTTTTTGGAATTTTTTGAGACTATGAAAACAGTAAAAAAATCATTAAAAATAGGAAAAAGATGAATGTGGGGTTTTGAGGGTGAAGACCCGTAACGCTTCCAGAGTACGGGATTAATGACCGCACGATTTTTCTGCTTTAGATGCATGAAATAGATCTAAAAAAGGAGACGATTTTCGCTAAAACCGATTTTTTGAAGAGCAAGACCTAAAACTAAACAATATGCTATAATGACGGTTGAAAACATAACCGTGGTGAAAGGTTGTCAGCATTTTGAAAAAATGTGTGAAAACCCATAAATGCGGGCGCTAGGACTTGAACCCATGACTAGACGCTACCTATAATGACGATTTTTTGAATACTTGTGGTGAAAGGCCTCACATTTCACCACGTTTGGAATTTTAACCGTCATTAAAAGTAGTTTAATAAGATTTTAGAAATTGATCGCTGAGTATGTAAAAAACTGTTGTGAACTATAACACTATCTTCAACATTGTTTTTTATTCTAACAGAGGGGATTTCATTTTCTCTACATCGTAATAACTTAACAAACATTGAATATCGCATTTTAATTTAAGAAAATATTAATGTAAGTCTTACAAGTTTTTTAAGATTAATTAATTTAACCTGAATTTCTATGAGTGTCATCAAATATGAGTATCCAAAGGCAATATTCCCAACCGCCGTGAAGTTTGTCCAACCTTAATGGGTCGATGTTATTTTTGTTTTTTATCAAAGTCAATTTTTTTTTATTATAATTATATTTGCTTTTGTTAATTAAGATATTTGGTTTTGTTAATTAAGCTTAACCTCGTTATATACAACTGAAGCTTCTTTATTTAGGAAACGAAATAAACATACAACGTTTGTTTCTACTATCGACGAAGGTTTTAACTAGACATATCTTTTTTTGTATATTTTTTTAATTCAAATTTTCCACTGTTTATATCAGTAGTAATTACAAATCAGAGAAAAAATAATTATATCTTAATTATTGATGTTATTTGTACACCCTTGAATTTGGTGGTTCAGGTTCCAACTAAGTAGAACATTATCCATAATGAATATGTATACTTATTATACCATTTAAATGACATTTATGTCTCAGTAATGGATCATGAGTGGGGAAGGAGTATATAAGAGCGACACAGTGAACCGAGAAAGAGACACTCAATTTTGACATAAAAACATCTCGACGGGGACTGTTACCGACCAATTTTGATTGATTCATCAATCAACGTTCCTGGATGAAAAGTTATACAATTATTAATTTTAATTTAAAGAGTTGTTCTTATATGTTATTTATACATTTTATGATGGAAATACACAACTAAGGGAATCAATTATGAGTAACCATGAATCAGTGGCAAAACTACTTATAGAGTTCTGCATATATATCTTTAACTGATGTAGGTAGTTTTTCATGCTATGTTGTTGAGAAAAAGAACATAAATTGCTCAATAGGTTGGTAATGTTAAAAAAGTCCTCAAATGGAACCCTTGCACTCCATGTTGTCGTAGGTCAAGGAAATTTTAAAATGGTGAAGTTTCTTATAGAACAAGGAGCAGATATTGACCTACAGGATAGTTTTGGTTGGAATGCAAGAGCTTATACAGGTCATTAATATCATGAAGAAATACAAAATATTTTTGAAGAAAAATGAAAAAATGACAAAGTTACTCATGTTATTCCTTCGATGCTAAATAATAATGAAAGATATTTTATTGAAAGGTATTAAAGTGCATTTTATCTATCAGATATTCTTCAAAGTGGTGGATTTCCACCAAATCAAGAGTTGACATGGTTAGATAGCCATCATAGAAGAAGGGTTATCCCTTTTCGATTTGTTTGGAATGGTTTAAGTGTTATAATTATTAATAATTAATAATATTAACTGTTTTTCAAAATGAAAAGAAAATATTCAAGTGAATATTAATTTTTGAATTCGAAAAGAAGTAAGATTTCGTGAAGGGTTGCTGTAGAATCAACATAGGCAATGGTTGGAAACATGACAACTTTTGGTTAAAAGGTGTTGTTTCATCAAGGGTCGCAACCTTGTGAAACAACACATGCATGGCCTATAAATACCTCATTTGGGAATTCAGAAAATATATCACAAACCAAATATTCTCTTGTACAAAATTCTAGACACTGTTTGCTACATAATCGAGTTTTCGTCGGTCTTGCGCAAATTCGATATAAGGCTGAATTATCCTGGGTATTCATGCGTTCTAACTCTAAGACATACAAGAGAGTGCTTGAAATACTTTTAAGGAAAGTGACATCATTCACGATTCAGTCCTGGATCCGTTCAACTTCAACGATATTTTTAACACTCTTAAAAGTATTTAAATGGCTTCCGACGCTGCAGTTTCAAGCATCAAAGTTATGAACCAGAACCTAGTTAAGTTGGATCGCTTTGATGGTACCAACTACACTCGATGGCAAGATAAGATGACATTCCTATTGACCGTTCTGAAAGTTCATTTTGTCTTAGATCCTGACTTACCGCCAGTTCCTGAACCAACCGAGGATGATTTTGATGAACTCAAGATGGAGAGAAATAAACGTAAAGAGGACGAATTGCTATGCCGTGGACGTATCTTGAATACACCATCTAATAGTCTCTACGACCTCTATACTGATACTCAATCTGCAACAGAAATCTGAAAAGCACTCGAATTTAAATTCAAGGCTGAAGAGGAAGGTATGAAGAAATTTTTAATTTCTAAATACTTTGACTTTAAATTCATAGATTCCAAGCCCATTCTTCCCCAAGTACACGAGTTCTAGGTTCTCGTAAATAAAATAAAGGCTGTGAAAATAGACATTCCTGAGACTTTTTAAGTTGGTGCAATCATTTCCAGATTACCACCTTCATGAAAAGGCTATAGAAAGAATTTGTTGCACAGTTCTGAGGACTTCTCTTTAGAGAAAATCCAGAAACATCTTCGAATCGAGGAGGAATCGAAGGAAAGGGAGAAATCACAATCTGCTGGTCTTTCTAAAGCCAATACTGTGACTGACAAACGAAAAAACAAACATGATGGCATGAAGAGTCATCTTGGACCTAAAATGGCACACAACAAATTCAAAAATTCGGGCGGTTTGAAAGGTCCGAAAAGCGGATGTTTTGTGTGTGGAAAACCTAGGCACTATGCTCGAGATTGCAGGCACAACAAGTAACAAAAAAGGTCAATGCAGTTCATGTTAATGTCTGTTATGATAAGGCTGCTTTCAAAACCTATTATGAGGTAATTGATGGACAAGAAGTACAAATGGGAAATGAAGTACGATCTAAAGTTGTTGGAACTGCTTCCTTCAAACTCAACTTCACTTCCAGAAACAAAGTCACTCTTGTTAATGTGCTTCATGTCCTCGACATGACTAGAAATTTTGTTACTGGGGATTTGTTGGGTAAACCAGGAATTAAATCTGTATATGAATCGGGCAAACTTATTTTGACCCGTAATGGTGTATTTATAGGAAAAGGATATTTCGCTGAGGGAATGATCAAACTTTGTACTACCGACAATACTATTAATGAAATTTCTAATTCTGCTTACATGCTTGAGTCTGTTTCTTTATGGCATAATAGATTAACACATACCGGTATTAGTTCTATGAAGAGACTAATTAAATCTGGTTTGATTTCATGCAATATAAATGATTTCAAAAAATGTGAATTATGCGTTAAATAAAAAATGATTAAGAAACCTTTCAAAAGTGTTAAAAGAAATACAAATCTCCTTGATCTTGTACATTCAGATTTGTGTGAATTTAATGGCATGTTAACCCGTGGGGGAAATAGATATTTCATTACATTATCGATGATTCTTCTGGGTACATATATGTGTATCTTTTAAAGCATAAAGATGATGCTTTTAATGCCTTTAAACTTTACAAATCAAAAGTAGAAAATCAATTAAATAAAAGTATCAAAGTCTTTAGGAGTGATATGGGCGGTGAATACTTTTCTACATAATTGGATAAGTTTTGAAAAGAACATAGAATTATACATGAATGCTCCGCACCTCGCACCCCACAACAAAATGGTATAGCCGAGAGAAAGAATCGAACATATCAAGAGATGATGAATGCCATGTTAATGCATTCCAGATTGCCATTTAATTTGTGGGGTGAGGCCTTACTAACCGTTGCCATATAATTCCTTTGAAGAAAACCGGTATTTCCCCATATGAGGTATGGAAAGGAAGAGTACAATATATCAGCTACTTTAGAGTGTGGGGGTATGTGGCCTACTATAAAAACATGGATCCTAAGAGAACTAAATTGGGTCCTTGTGGAATAAAATGTGCTTTTATAGGATATGCTCTAAATAGTAAAGCATATAGACTTTTAAACTTAGAGTCTAATGTAATAGTTGAATCCCGAGATGTAGAATTCTTTAAAAACCTTATTACTAAGGATAAAGAATATGAGTCTCCCACAAACAAAGAATCTCGTGAGGAAGATTCATCTCGAAGTATCAAGATACAACCCGAAAATACTTCTCAGATAATTGAAACTCAACTCGAGCCTAGGATAAGTAAGAGAATCCAGAAAACAAAGGATATAGGACCAAACGAAATTAATTCTCAACTTATTTCTTTTTATCTAGTTGAAGGAAACTGTGAGAATTATGTTCGGAATATTCCCATTATTCTTCAAGTAGAAGATGATCCTAAAACTTACAAGGAAGCAATTGCTTCAAGGGACTCTTCCTTTTGGAAGGATGCTATCCAAGATGAAATGGATTCAATCACATCAAATCACACTTGGGAACTGTTGAAAAGTAATTTGGGGGTGTTTTATCGTATCCACAAGGATTGAATGTATATTGCCGCCGTTCTATAGTCAAAAGCGTTTCAAACTTTAAAGTAACAAACAGTTTGGTTTTTTGTATCCAATCATTTGCATAAAATTTAATAATCAACGGTAAAGAAATTGGTTTTAGGGTTTGGTAAAAACATGCCAAGATTAGTGTCCGATAATCTGTTTTATACGTATTTACTCGATAAAGCGTGTGAACTTGCTAACGACAAATATAACCACATATTCTCTCAACAAGTTTATCTCTAACACTTGTTGTGGGATTTATCATATTAATCCTTTGATGATCTCTCACTCAAACTACCAATATGATAACATTCAAGTTCAATAATTATAAACATCAACTTTCAAAACTATCTCTAACCTTATGATTATTGATAAATTGAAACTTTGGTCATGTTTAGAATATATCTCTCGATCATGAACTAAAACAAAATATAAACCATTTACACAAAGTTTTTCTTCTATATTTATCATAAACAAAGTTCACAAACTTACAATCAAGATCAATACATACAAAATGATGGATTACCTACCTCTAATCTTGACACAAGATGTGTTTAGCTACACATATTCATGGTAGCTTGCTTCACAAGTTTCGTGAGGAGATGAAAAAGCATCTGCGTCGAAGAATCGAGATCGGATGCAAATCCAGCTTCTCTATGTGAAAAATCTCTCTTAGATGAAGAAAACTCAGAAAATTAGGTTTTGGTGTGTAAAAGTGAAGTTATGATCCCAAGAAAATGCATAAAATCTATTTATAGTACACTTGAAATCAGACACATTTGCACTGCGAATGATTGGTTCGCCTAGCGAATGATGAAAGTGGCACCTGAAGTGCCTTCTGATAAGCTAAACCGCCCTTGTTTGTCTGCATAAGTTCGCAAAGCGAACTACTCGCCAAAAAGTTTGCAAAGCGAACTTAGGCCCTTTTTCTTACTGCCTCAGCCAAGGGTTCTTCGCCAGGTCTTTCGCAAAGCGAGTAAATCATCGAACATTCGCTGGGAGTTCGTAAAGCGAACTTTAGTCCCTTTTCCTACTGTTCGAGTCTGGGACCATTCGCTGGGGACTTCTCCAGGGTTCACAAAGCGAACATTCGCTGGCAAGTTTGCAAAGCGAACTTGCTGATGTTTTCCTCTTTTCTTTGGCAACTTGTATCATCTCTTTGTATCTTACATATTTGATCAATTAGTGCCTTTTCCTGCACAATATCACACATATTACAAGCACCAAAGGTATATAAACAATGTTTGAAGAACAACAACAATTCAATACTAAAATCCACAATTAAACATTTAAGTGTTGAAAAATGCCAAGTATACAATAGAAATATTAGTCATGTTTGACATCTAACAAACTCTCCCCAACTAGCTCTTTGTTTGCCCTCAAGCAAAGTATGCCTCTCATTGAACACAAGATGATTTGATTGAGCATAAAATTCAACCAAGAAAAGATAAACAGCTCAAATAAACAACAATTGTAACAAAGCAACAATTACACAATCCTAGGATCGACAATGCAAAAGAACTTGATCCTTAAACAAATCTCAGACAATATTTCAAGAGACAACTAAACCATCATGCTCATGTCACTCTAACACTCCTTTTCGAATAAGATTGATGGAAAACGCGCAAACAAGCGCGGGACAATTTCGCTCAAATGACAAATGATGCAAATACAAATCAATTCCTACAATATCTAATCGATCACATAAGAACTCATGGAAGAAAAAGAACACTAAGGGCTTTTAAGGTTGTCGCTTGGTCAGGTTAACAATAAAGGGACATTTCTAAAGGCCATTGAATCGAAATTTCTGATGCACAAGAACATTGACTATACAAGGTATTCACAAACATCTCAACTTCATTCACCGATTTCATTCCTTTATCACAAGCTTCTCAAACTTCCTTATGCACAATTATTGGACTCTATTTTTCTCATTCAAGCAAACATTCTTTTTCTCTTTTTTTTATATACATATTCACATTTTCTTTTTATTTTCATGCTTGCTTGAATTTTCAAAAGTTTGAGCAATTTACCAATCTTCTTTTTCATTCTCCCCAACTTATTTTCAACTAAACCTTAAGTGAATGGTCCTTGCTTTTTAAGGCAAGGAAATCAATAAAAAGAAAGTTTCAAGGTTCAAGAAGAAATTTTTTTAGAAACTTTCAAAAATTCAATGATGAACTTGATTGTCAAATTATGTATAACACAAAGTTCATCACTATACGAGATCTAAACTGTTTAGGCTCAAAGGGCTAACGAATACTCGCTAATCACGGGTAAGTCACTATTTGGAAATGGTTGTGCTCACTATCAACAAGTGCCTTGATCATTTCTAATGCTTCCACAATATCACACAAATCATAAGATAAAGCATGAATTAAAAGTATAAAACAAAATTCATCATCAATCATATGCATTTAGTAAACCATGGAGGTTTCTCACTTTTGTAGTTTTTGGACCTAAATGACACAAGCAATCAATAAAGTTGTAATAAGAAACACAATTTCATTTGTACAAAGACAAAAAGTTCTAACACATTCTAAATTCTAGAACTAGGTAAATATGTACCTTGCCAACAATACATGCTTAAAATACTATCATAGCCATCCAACTTGGAGGAATCTTCTTTGATGAACACAACACCAACCTAGAAGTTTCTTTCAACAACATCCAAAAGTTGGAAACATTAAATTCTCACAAGCATACCAACATAACACAACAAAAAGCATACCAACAATTTAATAGTTGAACATTCGTTAACTGAAGAATTCAACTCTTAACAACAATAATAATAAAAACTACAAAAATGAAACTAAACAAATTTAACTGAAAACAACATAGTAATAATAATATCATAAAAGTGCTTTGGTGTGAAAACACCAACAAAAGTCATTAGTACCACCATGGGTACAAGTACATCATAATATCTCGAAATAATCCACCTAGTGGATAAAGTACAATAATAAGAAACAAATACATAAAACTTAACAAGAAAACTTCACTTTGACGAACAAAGGAAGTAAAAAATGATAGCAACAAAATTAGTCCTCCTCGGATTCGGAACCGGACACCTCTATCTCTTCCTCAACTGAACTAGAAACAGAACCAGAAACCTCAACACCATCACCAATGCCATCATCCTCTGCATCAGCATCTTCAGGCTCACCAGCCGCATCTGCCCCCCCTCTGAAAACTGCCTGGCCTCAGGCCAACCAGCATGAGCAAGGAATTGCTCCCTTGTCATGATAGTGTGATCCACGGCGGGTTCACGGATCTGCAGCTGCAAAACCTGCATAGACTCATGTAAGTCCATCATGGTGCGCTGAGAAGCCGCCATCCAATCCTAGTTATACTGGCCAATCTCCTGATGATACGGATAGAAACCTTGTGAACCAGAACTACCAGGCCCATCGCCAGCCCTTGTGCCGACATCAGTACCAACACCAGAAGTCTCACCCCTTACCCTCTTAGGCTTACAATATTTATCCACATAACTTTCATCGATCGCAGCCGGGATAGTCACCTGTCGACGCGTGGGGACATCAACCCCAGTATGCACACACAGAGTCATTATGAGACAAGGGAAGGAAAGAGGAGCATTCTTCCTAAAAGCGGAACCAAGACCACTCTCAACAATAGCCCTCATCTCATCCGCTATAATCCGGGCTACATCGATCTCGTAATTGGTCATTATGCCGTGGACCAAATGGGAAAGGTAAATAGGAATGATCGATGTATGTGACTTTGGCTTAATATTAGTGACAACCAAAAGCAAGATTAATTGGGCCAAAGGTCGCATGTCTTCACGGTGGTATCTCTTTGCAACCCCAGATGGGTTAAACTCTACAAATTTACCTTCTCGTAAAAGATCTCTAGTTATGGCCGCAATGTCCCCGTGGAGGTGCAATGTTCTATGAAAGTCATCAATCTGTCTTGCTCTCAATGGTAATGGATTCTCCAGAACAGTGTTAATGGTTCCTCGATCAAATCTCACCACTTTTCCCCCTAACTAAGGTCGTCCACCCAAATGCCTCCCCATCATCCGGGAGGGTATTAGCATAGAATTCTCGTACCATTTCCACATTGTAACTATCCACATTGTAACTATCCACAGGTGTAATCAGTGTTCCCCACTTTTTATCTTCGAGGAGTTGAGCTACCGAATGGTATCTCCCATGTAGATTTAGATAAAATCTCTTCTCTGGAAAAATGGTTCTTCTTTCCAACGCTAGGTATCTCGCGGCTTGTTTTGCTCCTCTAAAGTGATCACTGTTGAACTGAATCGGAACTTGTCACAAAGTACGGGCCTTTCTCTTCTTTTCTGGATTGATCTTTGGAGCCATCTGCAACAATCACCAGAAAAAAACAACAACCAACTACAAAACAGTCCATTAGAAATGGGAGAAAAATAGAATCCCAGACTGAGACATAATTTTTTTTCTGAATTCTAATGCATTCGCACAGAGTTTGCAAAGCGAAGCCTGGCAAACATTCGCCCCAGATTCGCAAAGCGAGGTTCTGGAGAATGCTCGCCCAGGTTCGCAAAGGGAACTGGCCAGCAAACCTGCGATAATTTCAAAAAACAACAGCATCCAACTTTCCAACATCAGACTAGTCTCAACACACAACTCTACTCATAACGCTTGATCAAATGTAAACATGCAGCAACAACAAAGCATTATGAATAGAGGGTATTGAAAACACTTTTAAAACTTAAAAGTAATTTGTCTCTAATGTTCTCCTAACTAACTTAACCACAATGTTCTAACAGAAATCAACAGAGAAAACAAGAAATTCAAACCTGAACTTGTTGGTACTTGGAAAAACTTGGTGAAAAATGAGAGGAACATAGAACATGAGAGATTGTTCTTGTGAGTGTCTGTGAATGAGAGGCAAGCGTGAGAATGACAAAGGGACTAGGGTTGCCTCTCAATAATCAGAAAATGAGATAGGTCATGGGCCTAAGTGTCTGGCCCACCCATAACCAAAAAATCCCTTTTTAATGAGGTGGCAACAGAAAAACATATGCCTGTCTCGCTGAGTTCGCAATGCGAACAAGCCAGCGAATGCTTGCCTCAGGTTCGCAAAGCGAACATGACAGGTTTTTGAATTTTGTTTTCTGAATCTGCTACCACACTACACCAATTCTTAAACAGCTTAAATCATCAAAACAACAAAGAAAACAAAAATACTTACAATGCTGGGGTGCCTCCAACAAGCGCTTGTTTAATGTCGGATAAGCTCAACGGTCCAAGATGATTTCAAAAATCATCAAGAAACACACTGCAATTCTCTCGGTCGACTTCTTCTCTGAGATATAATTTCAACCGTTAGCCATTTACTGTCCAACTTTCTTTTTTTTCAAGTCCTCAATGACTATTGCACCATACTGCTTGACATTCTTGACAAAAAATGGTCCAGACCATTTGGACTTTAATTTTCTCGGAAACAATCTCAAACGGGAATTAAATAAAAGCACCTTCTGGCCAACCCGGAATTCCTTCTGAGAAACCTTTTTGTCATGATATCCTTTCACTTTCTCCTTATAGATCTTACTTGAGTGGTACGCGTTATTTCGCATCTCTTCCAATTCATGCAACTGAACTTTCCTTTTTTCACCGGCCAAACTCAGATCAAAATTTAACATTTTCAAAGCCCAAAGAGCCTTATTCTCCAATTCAACGGGTAAATGGCATGTCTTGCCATAAACCATTTGAAAAGGAGTTAGACCGATTGGAGCTTTCTAAGCGGTGCGATATGCCCACAAAGCATTGTCTAATTTTTGTGACTAATCTTTCCGCGAGCTCGACACGGTTTTCTCTAAATTATTTTTGGCGAATCGTTCTCTTTGCGAACAAAAGTTTGCATTGCGAACTTATGCAGACAAACAAGGGTGTTTTAGCTTATCAGAAGACACTTCAGGTGCCACTTCATCATTCGCTAGGCAAACAAATCATTCGCAGTGCAAATGTGTCTGATTTCAAGTGTACTATAAATAGATTTTATGAATTTTCTTGGGATCATAAATTCACTTTTACACACCAAAACCTAATTTTCTGAGATTTCTTCATCTAAGAGAGATCTTTCACATAGAGAAGCTGGATTTGCATCCGATCTCGATTCTTCGACGCAGATGCTTTTTCATCTCCTCACGAAACTTGTGAAGCAAGCTACCATGAATATGTGTAGCTAAACACATCTTATGTCAAGATTAGTGGTAGGTAATCCATCATTTTGTATGTATTGATCTTGATTGTAAGTTTGTGAAATTTGTTTATGATAAATATAGAAGAAAAACTTTGTTTAAATGGTTTATATTTTGTTTTAGTTTTGAAAGTTGATGTTCATAATGATTGAACTTGAATGTTATCATATTGGTAGTTTGAGTGAGAGATCATTGAAGGATCAATATGATAAATCCCACAACAAGTGTTAGAGATAAACTTGTTGAGAGAATATGTGGTTATATTTGCCGTTAGAAAGTTCACACGCTTTATCGAGTAAATACTTATAAAATGGATTATCGGACACTAATCTTGGCATGTTTTTACCAAACCCTAAAACCAATTTCTTTACCGTTGATTACTAAATTTTATGCAAACGATCCGATACAAAAAACCAAACTCTTTGTTACTTTAAAGTTTGAAACGCTTTTGACTATAGAACGGCGACAATATACATTCAATCCCTGTGGATACGATAAAACAACCCCGAATTACTTTTCAACAAAATGGCGCCGTTGCCGGAGATGGTTGTTATATTGCATGAATTTCAATAGTTATTTAGTTTTAAACTTGTCTAACTTTTTCTTGTGCTTGTTAATTTGTTTGGCTTAGTGTGAAGACTCCGTTTTATGCGAAGACCAACTTAGTGTCTCATGGAAAAGGATACAATATGGACTTCACCTATGTAAATTTTGAGATGGTGCCGACTCAAAGTGAGAGTTGAAGTTTCTCTCATAAAAAATCATGAAACAGGAAAGCATATGGCCATAAATAAGTGCTAGGCGAGAAATGTAGGAAAATAACCTTAAAGAATGTGTGTGAGGTAACGCCGGTCTATTCACATGGATTAATGGTTTAAAAGCATTGCAACCTAACATTCCGATTAGACTTTGCGTTGTCTTTACTAAGGTTAAGTTTTAAATCGAAAGATACTTAACTGTATTAATATTCTTTATTTCTCCTTTTCTGGAATTGGTCTTGTCATTATTAGAACAAGTGGGGGGTTGTTGTAAATTATTAATAAATAATATTAAGTGTGTTCCAAAATGACAAGAAAATATTCAAGTGAATGTTAATTTTTGAATTCGAAAAGAAGCAACATTTCGTGAAGGGTTGTTGTATAATGAACATAGGCAATGGTTGGAAACATGACAACTTTTGGTTAAAAGGTGTTGTTTCATCGTGGGTCGCAACCTTGTGAAACAACACATGCATGACTTATAAATACCTCATTTGGGAATTAAGAAAATATATCACAAACCAAATATTCTCTTGTACAAAATTCTAGACACTCTTCGCTACATAATCGAGTTTTCGTCTGTCTTGCGCAAATTCGATATAAAGCTGAATTATCCTGGGTATTCCTGCGTTCTAACTCTAAAACATATAAGAAAGTACTTGAAATACTTTTAAGAAAAGTGACATCATTCACGATTCAATCCTCCGTTCAACTTCAACCATATTTCAAACATTAAGTTCCTAGTCAAGGTAAATTCATATATGCATTTACCTTATGCTAATCGGTTTTATATGTATTTACTCGTTAAAGCGTGTGAACTTGCTAACAAAAAATATAACCACATATTCTCTCAACAAGTTTATCTCTAACACTTGTTGTGGGATTTATCATATTGATCCCTTGATGATTTCTCACTCAAACTACCAATATGATAACATTCAAGTTCAATAATTATGAACATCAACTTTTAAAACTATCTCTAGCCTTATGATTATTGATGGATTGAAACTTTGGTCAAGTTTTAGAATATATCTCTCGATCATGAACTAAAACAAAATATAAACTATTTAAACAAAGTTTTTCTTCTATATATATCATAAACAAAGTTCACAAACTTAAAATCAAGATCAATACATACAAAATGATGGATTACCTACCACTAATCTTGACACAAGATGTATTTAGCTACACATATTCATGGTAGCTTGCTTCACAAGTTTTGTGAGGAGATGAAAAAGCATTCGCGTCGAAGAATCGAGATCGGATGCAAATCCAGCTTCTCTATGTGAAAAATCTCTCTTAGATGAAGAAAACTCAGAAAACTAGGTTTTGGTGTGTAAAAGTGAAGTTATGATCCCAAGAAAATGCATAAAATCTATTTATAGTACACTTGAAATCACACACATTTGCAATGCGAATGATTTGTTCGCCTAGCGAGTGATGAAAGTGGCACCTGAAGTGCCTTCTGATAAGCTAAACCACCCTTGTTTGTCTGCATAAGTTCGCAATGCGAACTTTTGTTTGCAAAACGAACTATTCGCCAAAAAGTTCGCAAAGCGAACTTAGGCCCCTTTTCTTACTTCCTCAGCCAAGGTTCTTCGCCAGGTCTTTCGCAAAGCGAGTAAATCAGCGAACATTCGCTGGGAGTTCGCAAAGTGAACTTTAGTCCATTTTCCTACAGTCTAAGTCTGGAACCATTCGCTGGGGACTTCGCCAGGGTTCACAAAGCGAACATTCGCGCTGGCAAGTTCACAAAGCGAACATTCGCTGGCAAGTTCACAAAGCAAACTTGCTGATATTTTCCTCTTTTCTTTGGCAACTTGTATCATCTCTTTGTGTCTTACATCTTTGATCAATTAGTGCCTTTTCTTGCACAATAGCACACACATTACAAGCACCAAAGGTATATAAACAATGTTTGAAGACCAATAACAATTCAATACTAAAATCCACAATTTAACATGAAAGTGTTGAAAAATGCCAAGTATACAATAGAAATATTAGTCATGTTTGACATCTAATAGGAACTTGTTGACTTGCCAAAGGGATCAAGGCCCATTGGATGCAAGTGGGTGTTTAAAAAGAAGTATCATAGTGACGGTACATTAAACACATATAAGGCAAGATTAGTAGCAAAGGGATTTAGACAAAAAGAGGGTGTTGATTACTTTGATACATACACACCAGTAGAAAGAACAACAACAATTAGAGTATTGTTCTTCTTGGCCTCTTTGAATGACCTTATAGTTCATCAAATGGATGTTAAAACGACATTCTTAAATGGAGATCTCGATGAAGAAATCTACATCGAACAACCAGAAGGCAATGTGCTTCATGGAAATGAACAAAAGGTGTGTAAGCTTGTCAAATCCCTATATGGACTAAAGCAAGCACCAAAAAAATGACATCAAAAATTCAATTCTGTCATTCTTTCAAATGGATTTACTCCCAATTCTTATGACCAGTGTTTATACACAAAGGTACGGAAAAATATTGTAATATTCCTTTGCTTATACGTTGATGATATGTTGATAATTAGCAACAACATGGTTGGAATTTTAGAAACAAAAAGGTTTCTAACTTCCACATTCAAGATGAAAGATCTTGGAATAGTTGACACAATTTTTGGGATCAAAGTAAAGAGAAAAAGTGGGGGTTACGAACTTAGTCAAACACATTATATTGAAAAAATGCTTGATAAGTTCAAACACCTAAACTTTAAGGAAGTAACCACTCCATTTGATCATGTTGTCAAACTTCAAAAGAACAATGGAAGAGCAGTGACTCAATTGGAGTATGCAAGTGCGATAGGGTGTCTTATGTACTTGATGCAATGTACCAGACCCGACATATCATTTGCAGTTAGTAAAATGAGTAGATTCACTAGTAATCTAAATAAAGAATAGTGGAAGGCAATCACAAGGATTTTCGGCTATCTATGAAAGAACAAAAATCTTGGCCTTCACTATGGATGGTTTCCCGCCATACTAGAAGGATATACCGATGCAAGTTAGATATCCAATGTAGGAAATCATAAATCCACAACTGGGTGGATATTTACATTAGCTGGAGAAGCAATTTCTTGGAAGAGCAAGAAACAAATATGCATTACTCTTTCAAACATGGAATCAGAGTTTGCGGCTCTTTCTTCCGATGGTCAAGAAGCGGAATGGTTGAGGGACCTTCTGTTAGAAGTTCCATTGGCAAAAGACAATGTTTCAAAGGTGTTGATACACTGCGATAGCGAAGCCACTTTAGCTAGAGCATTCAGCGAAGTGTATAATGGAAAGTATAGACACATAAGACTTAGACATTCATTTGTGAGAAAATTGATTAAAGATGGAATCATTTCACCCACCTATATACGAAAAAGTTATAATTTGGGTGATCCATTTACAAAGCCACTAGCCAGAGACTTAATAAAAACCACCTCGAGAGGCATGGGGTTGAAACTCCTTGAGTAAGAGTTCCGACAGTGGCGGCAACCCAATCTTACGTTAACAAAACATTAACCTCAATATTCAATGGGTAACAACAAGTCGTTGATTTGGATGTTTGTCGAACATTTCGGGATAATGTTCACCTTTAAAATGAGAGTTGAGTTTTTACTTAAACTCTTAATGAAGTTCAATATCGAGGGTAAGTGTCGCATGGAAAAGGATACAATATGGACTTCACCTAACATTTTGAAAGAATGTGTGTGAGGTAACGCCGGTCTATTCACATGGATTAATGGTTTAAAAGCATTGCAACCTAACATTCCGATTAGACTTTGCGTTGTCTTTACTAAGGTTAAGTTTTAAATCGAAAGATACTTAACTGTATTAATATTCTTTATTTCTCCTTTTCTGGAATTGGTCTTGTCATTATTAGAACAAGTGGGGGGTTGTTGTAAATTATTAATAAATAATATTAAGTGTGTTCCAAAATGACAAGAAAATATTCAAGTGAATGTTAATTTTTGAATTCGAAAAGAAGCAACATTTCGTGAAGGGTTGTTGTAGAATGAACATAGGCAATGGTTGGAAACATGACAACTTTTGGTTAAAAGGTGTTGTTTCATCGTGGGTCGCAACCTTGTGAAACAACACATGCATAACCTATAAATACCTCATTTGGGAATTAAGAAAATATATCACAAACCAAATATTCTCTTGTACAAAATTCTAGACACTCTTCGCTACATAATCGAGTTTTCGTCTGTCTTGCGCAAATTCGATATAAGGCTGAATTATCCTGGGTATTCCTGTGTTCTAACTCTAAAACATATAAGAAAGTACTTGAAATACTTTTAAGAAAAGTGACATCATTCACGATTCAATCCTCTGTTCAACTTCAACCATATTTCAAACATTAAGTTCCTAGTCAAAACAATTTCCTTTGTAATTTAAATTCAAATGTATAGTTGTTATCAAAACTTTCTTCAATTTCTTTGAACAACTAATCATACAGCTATGGAAACTAGCTCACCTGTAAGTTTTTATTAGCTTTCATTTACATGCTTTATATATATATATATAATTGTATTGCTGGAAGCTTGCACACCTGTAAGTCTTTCTTTCATTCTTTTAAAATACATGTCATATATATATAACTGTATTGCTGGAAGCTTGCACACCTGTAAGTCCTTCTTTCATTCTTTTAAAATACATGTCATATATATATATATATATATATATATATATATATATATATATATATATAATTGTATTGATGGAAGCTTGCACACCTGTAAGTCCTTCTTTCATATCCTTTTAAATACTTTTCATATATCAACTGTATATATACTTGTATATCTACTTAGAGTTTTCCCCGACAATTAAGTCTAGAATTAGGTAAAGCTAGTTGATTACTATTTCAATACAGTCAAACTAGTTCCCCAAAGGACTTTCCAGATACATTCTTGCCTTCTCTTGGGCTTAAACAATATGGAACAAAGAGAAAGGCATTATTTCCGGTGAAACTTTTCTCAAACTGTCACTATTAGAACTTGTCAAAGAAATTCAGTTCCCCCAGAGAGGATTAATTCCCGGTGAAAATTCTCTTGAATTTATTCAAACTCTAGAGCTATTCACTAAAGAAAGGATTAATTCCCGGTGAAACCTTTCTTGAACTTTCTTAAGTTTGGACCCACAGGCTTCCTAAAAGCATCCCCAGCCTCCTCTTGGGATTTGTACAAGGACCTTTAGGCTTCTTAAAAGTTCTTATGCCTCCTCTTGGGATTAATACAAGGCCCCAAAGACCTCTTAAAGGTATATGACAGAACCTAGTCATCCTTTGCTAGAGCAGTCTCTCTGAGTCAAAACATCAGACTAGTTAAGGGTTAACCTTCATCCCTTAACATTACCAGTCTTCTCTTGGGCATCATACAAAGATCATTCATCAATTGAGAACCAATCTCTTCATACCAGTAGACTTGGACAATCTCATTTCCCTTTGGATTTCAATGAAACCTTTTTCCTTAAAGAACAGGAAATAACCCTGATCATTCCATCAATCTCCAAACAGAGTTGAAACTCAAACATGTTTCACAACTCAATCTTCAAACCCTCCCTTAAATTTTCCCCAGCATGGGTCAATTTACTGTCAAAATTCTCAATAGAATCAGAACCTCAAGGTATCTGATATCTCAACTCTTATGTAATCCCCAGCTAGAGTTGAATTCCCCAATTTGGACCTGTATTTGGATATCAATAATCTTCAGCAGAAGTTAGCCTCCTCTTAGGCTTTATATAAGAAATTTCCCCAACCAGCCTCCTCTTAGGCTTTGTATAATGATTTTTCCTCAACAGTCAGCCTCAATCTTGGGCTTTGTACAAGACACCCCTCAAATGTCTCCTCAGTGGAGTCATAAACCTTTAACCTCAATCTTGGGCTTTGTACGAGACAGATACTCTCTAGATGAGTCAATTCCCTTTAGCCTTAATCTTGGGCTTTGTACAGGAAACACATAAGTACTCTCCCCAGTAGAGTCAATTCTTTTAGCCTCAATCTTGGGCTTTGTACAAGACAGATATAAAAATTCCCTAAACAGAGTCATAACCTTTTATAGCCTCAATCTTGTGCTTTGTACAAGACAAATAATCTCCAGTGGAGTCATCTTTTTTAGCCTCAATCTTGGACTTTGTACAAGACAGATAAAAACTTTTCCCCAAAGAGTCAAACCTCTTTTAGTCTCAATCTTGGGCTTTATACAAGATACTAATAAACACTCTCTTGTTGAGTCAGTCTTTCATAGCCTCCTCGTAGGCTTTGTATAATGATTTCCCCAGTGGAATCCAATCAACCTCTTAGCTTCAACCTTGGGCTTTGATCAAGGCACACAAAAACCAACATACCCTCAGAGAAAATCAAGATACCTCTGCAGGAAGATATTTCTCTGTACAATCACATCTCAAAACAGTCAATCAAAATAAACCTTAATCCCAGATAACTGATATAAGTGGCACACTTGTTGATACAAACATCCAAGCTGTCTGTCCCTCATTATCCTGGTTAAAACTCTTTCATCTAATTGCTGTAAGTGGCAAGCCTCTGGATACAAACATCCAAGCTAATGTCCCTCTCTTAGCATAAATTCCTAAGGAAAAATGGCATTGCTCACACTGAGTTAAAGTTTCCTCCTTCAGGACAAATCCCCTATAAAGGAAATTATGGCATTGCTGGTCTACATATATTCCAGTTAAAGTAATTCTTCCTTTATAAGTCAATCACCCAAACAACTGTGATAACCAGATGAGATATCTCCCTTTAGAGATGACAAATTCTCTCTCAATCAAACCTTTTAGCTTCAATCTTGGGCTTTGAACAAGACACAAACAACCTTTAGCTTTAATCTTGGGCTTTGAACAAGACACCAGACATCTTTTCCTTCCTTAGAATAGGAGGAACTACAATCACTCTGATTTCCCTATACTTCATAACAGGGAATACGTAGGCATAAGATTGCGAAATCTTAGCGAGCACACTTATCAAAACCCTTAGGTCTCTGACCTTACCAAAAACATCGAAAAACCCGAAAAACAAAAAAAATACCCTCTATCTCTCTCTCTCTCTCTCTCTCTCTCAGACATCCCACAAAGGAGAAACTTTCCCATTTTCACAGACAAACACAATCAAGTATCAAAGCAGAACCTAACACTATCATCTCATGGATAACCATGTATAGAATGGGTAACTGACAACTCCCCATTGTATAACCCGACCCCGGACTCCCCAATCTCTGTCAAGCATTTGTTCAGTTAAACAAATGCGTGCAAGGTTAGTTTTAGATAGCTTTACCTTTCCCTTCCAGCTTCACGGGATAAAATAAGAAATTAGAAAGTAGCACCCAACGTTCCTCTCACTGAGGTGAGGAAATCCCCCTGCGATAAGGTGGTCGCGTCACCGACAAAAATCGCTATCTACACATACAAAGATCTCTCTCTACACCAAAATCTATCTCTCCTTAATGAGACTTGGACAGTCTCAGCCTCCTCTTTGGCCTCACACAAGGACCCTCAAGTTTCCTCAAAGAATAGGAAAAACTCTGATCATTTTATCAATACACCAGTCTCCAACCGAGTTAAAACCTATAAGGTTTTCAAACTCACCTTTAAACTCCTCTGACCCCTAAAAAGGCTTAAAATTTCATTTTTGAACATTCCAGCCAGGGTCAATTTACTATCAGTAAATCCCTAATAAAATCAGAGCCTCATGGCATCTAGTATTTCAACTCTTCCCTGATGCCCTGCAAGAGTAAATCCCTTTGGATTCCTCAAATCAATTTGGACATGCTCCTGGATTTCCATAAATCCTCAGAAAGAGACAACCTCCTCTTAGGCTTCATATAAGAAATTCCCCCAGTCAGCCTCAATATTGGGCTTTGTACAAGATAGATAAAATCCTCCCCGGTGGAGTCATTTTCCTTTAGCTTCAACCTTGGGCATTAAACAAGGCACACAAAAATCAACATCCCCTCAGATGAGACCATGAGTCCACTCTGCATGAGGATATATCCTCTATACATCACATATCAAGACAAAACAATCAAAACCATTTTCTAGATAATGATATAAGTTGAACACTTGTTGATTCAAGCTGGAGTCCCTCCTTTATCCTGGCTAAAATCTCCCTTTCATCTAACAGCTATAAGTGGCAAGCCTCTGGATTCCATACATCCAAGCCAATGTCCCTCTCTTAGCATGAAAGATTCATAAAGGGAAAAGTGGCATTGCTCTACACTGAGTTAAAGCTTCTTCCTTCATGACATCTCTCTTATAAAGGTAATTATGGCATTGTTGGATTCTACATATCCCAGTTAAAGTAATTTCCCTTATAACCAATTTCAATATTTGTGATGAATATGTGAGATATATCCCTTTAGAGATGACAAAATCTCTCTCTCAATCACCCTTTTAGCTTCAATATTGGGCTTTAAACAAGACACAAATACTCCGATAGCTTCAATCTTGGGATTTGAACAAGACACCAAATATATTCCTCCCATAGAGATAGGAGGAACTACGATTGCTCTGATTTCCCAGATCTCTTTATGGGAATACGTAGGCATAAGATTGCGAAATCTTAGCGAGCACACAAATAAAAAACTTTAGGTCTAGTACCTTCCCCAAAACAACAGAAAACCCGAAAACAACAAAAACATTCTCTCAAGACTACCAAAGGAGAAACTTTCCCAATCCACAGCGGATAAACACAAGAAAGCAATTTAAGTTAACAAAAATATATGCAAAAAAAAGGTTCCTATGGATTACCATAGATACACTGGGTGTTAATAGCTTCCCATTGTATAACCAGACCCCGATCCCCGATCTCTTAGCATTTGTTAAAGAAAACATTTGCATGCAGGGTTAGTTTAAGATATCTTCCCCTTCCTTAACCAGCTTCATAGGATAAATACAGAAATCTGAAAGTAGCACCCAATACCCAAAATTAGCGATAAGGTGGTTGCGTCACCGACCAAAACCGCACGCTACACCTTGGTATTAAGCATGTTGGTATCTTTAACAAAGCGTTACTTGCCAAATGGAATTGGAAATTTTTTCAAACCGGAAATGAGTTGTGGAGGCCCTTTTGGTTAGCCGGTACGGGAACCTTGCTGTGAAGATCCTGGATTTTAGAGAAGTTGGATTTGCTAGACAAGATTTTTTGTGCATGAGGGATATTCTGTCTATTTATGTCTCTAACTAGCAAGATAGTATCCAGAATTTTTTACATTGCAGTCTTGGGATAAATTCTGGTTCCCGTTTCTGGTTTTCTATTTGGATTGGTATTTGTACTATTAGGTCTCTGTTACCCAATGTGTACGAAGCATCTTTAGCTAAGTGTTGTTCGGTGTTGGATATGGGATTGTGGGATAGGGAGAGGTGTTGCTGAGACGTGAGGCATTCTGGTTTCGTGAAAGGTATTATGATAGATTCATAGTTTTCTGAATTGGGGCAATTTCTTGACATTATTTCAATTAATTAGCAGGCTGAAGATAGATGGTCTTGGCGTCCGGATGAAACGAAAGGTTTTTTCGTTAATTCGTATTATGTTATATTGCTTGAGGCTGTCGATTCCGTTGTTGTGGATTCTAATATAGCTATTGTCCTAGACCTGTTGTGGAGGTCTAGAATCCCTTTGATACTTCAAATTTTTGCTTGGATGTTAATTCTTGATAGGCTTCCTACCCGGTCGAATCTTGTCGATAGAGGTATTGTTTTTAACCCTCATGAGATGCTGTGTATCTTGTGTTTTTCCAATATTGAGGATTCTTCCCATATATTCTTCGATTGTTTTAAAGTCATTTTGTTGTGGAATAAGGTGTGTGATTGGGTAGGATTAGAGAGGTTTTCGGAATCCGATTGTTATAGTCATGCTTTCACTTGGATGTCGTGGATTAAGGGAAGCGGAAAACCGGAATCACTCTCTTCGTTTTGATTTATTACCTGTTGGTTCATATGGTTGAGAACAAAATAACATCCTTTTTAATGATGAAATTTGTAATGTAGATTTAATTTTCAATAGGATTGTTGTGTTGTCTTGGTCTTGGTTGGCTTTAGATCTTGGAGGTAGGATGAAGTGCAGTATTTATGAGTGGACAAAGTTCCTTTGTGACTTTTTATAACTTAGGGGGTTTTTTCTTTTGGTTGTTGCAAAGGGGTGTGTTATGGGGGCTGTTGGTTGGAATTTATCCTTCTGCTGTTATTGTGTTGTTTCTTTTGGTTGGAGATTTCCTTAATCTCTCCTTAATGATATTGCTTATAAAAAAAACACAATTTGTTGACACCTTACACAGATCATATACAACTATCCACATAAACGTTATTACATAAATAATTACATCTAGTATATGACTAATGAATGTTTGAACACATATTAAGTTGTTTGCATACAAGATACAACTTGTTTTCAAAATCTATTCACATAAAATTATGTCTTATATGAAAATAATTCAAATTCATTTTATCTTTCATTATAAAAATAGTTTATGCATGATTATTTTTCTTTAGCCATGCTGAATAGAAACTGAATGGTGTTTGATGCCGCTTTCTTTAACGTCTATCATTTGTTCTCTCTCTCTCTCTCTCTCTCTCGACTTAGTGACTTCTTCTTTCACTAGCAAAAGAGAGAGAACAAATGGTAGACGTAATGATATTAAGAAAACAAATTTCAGTAGTTTGGTTTGAGCCATATGCAATGATATGATCCTTCTATTGATTAAAAATATGCACACAAAAAAACTCTCTTATTTTTAATAATTTAAATATATATATATATATATATATATATATATATATATATATATATATATATATATATATATATATATATAACGTCTCTAACTGATTAAATCTCCAAGAGCAATTATTTCCATGACTAACAAAACTTGTTTTCAATTATATCACACGATTGACCAAGCATATACAAGACATGTTTTTGGAAGAATAAGAGTGTTAATTGATTCTTCAGGAAAACATACAAATGTTGATGTTTTCTGTTGCAGCATGTTTACAAATCAAAATATGAAATGTTGGAAGGAGTTATGATAGAAATAGAGACACAGTTGACAAAAGGAAAAATGGATTTGCCTATAAGTAATATTTCCGGCTCACAAAGGCGATGATATTTTTTTTTAATAAGCAAAAAAGATGTATTAACTAAGGATACAAAGGGGTATCCTAACCCAAATACACAAGAACCAACCTAAACCAACAAAAACCTATAAGAAATCGCAAGGGAAACGAAACCAATTATAATAATTACAACCTTCTAATTTCCTACTTTTCTTACCAATCCACTACCACGAATACATAATGATTTTGTGGATAATGTTATCTTCATCCCAAATTTCGTCGTTGAACATGAGGCAATTCCGGCAAAGCCAAAGATTCCAAGTAATTATCAACCAAAAAGTAACTCTTTTTTTAGACTCAATTTTGTTCTCCAAACAAACCTTGACCCAATTAGATAGATGATCCACCAAGTTATTTGCGAACTCCATTCGTATGCCCATCCAATCGCAAGTCCTATTCCAAATTAATTTACTTTTGTGGCAAGAAATCAAGATATTATCTCAGAATCTCAAACAGCTTTTATCGAAGGGCAGAATCTTCTAGATGACGTCCTTGCTCTTAACGAAATTGTTGACTATGCAAAAAGGAGCAAGATGAATGGTTTGATGATGAAAGTTGATTTTGCGAAAGCATACGATTGTGTAGATTGGTCTTATTTGTGTGAAGTGATGGGAATCATGGTATTTGGCGATAAATGACTGTCTTGGATCGAGGGGGGAGTGATGCAAAGTCATATGTCGGTCCTTGTCAACGGAAATCCCACAAAGGACTTTAAAGGATCCTAATGGGAGTCCCGCAAAGGACAAAGGCGATGATATGATGTTGCATAAATTATTGAAGAAAGGATTTGATCCTAATGAAATAAATAATAATCATAGAAAGACGCCATTGGTTAGTAATTTATATCCTTTAATATCCATACATATTTTTCTCTAGACACTAATTACAACTCTACTTTAACTATTTATATAGGATACAACAACTTTTAAAGGTATGACCATTGTGTGGTTTTGCTTCTAGAATTTGGTATTGGGCCCAACATAAAACATATAGTCAGAGCTTTTTGTAAATTCAGTGACGATTTATAACTAAAAAAATTAGAGTAAGAAGAATGATGCTATTTGTCACTAACCATGAAACATGAACACAAAGAGAAGTATTTAAGAGTAGCATTTCCTCATTTAAATTGTAAGTCATAATACCTCTCGTTTATAAAACTTGCCTTACATTTTTTTATCAAGTAGTTTGCTTCACTAATAGTATATTATAAACACTATATTAATTCTTAATATTTCAAGCAAACAGACAATAAATATTCCAAAAACTTGTTTGAGATAAAAAATTTAAATATACAGGCTTCTAAATTGTTTGTTTTTTTAAATTTTTTTATTGACAAATAATATATTAAACTATAATAGGAGCGCGGGTTGTAAAGAAGATAGTGCTGATGGTAAATAGAAGTTGTTAAAATAAAATATATATATCTATGTGATCAGGAGTATTCGAACAGGTCCACGTAAGCTGGTCGTCAGATGGCAAGGTGCTCGGGCGGATGTTGGTCGTCAGGCGTGCAAGGTGTTCGGCTTGTGAATGAGGAGAGGAGGGGATGTACCTGCAAGGCACTCCGACTTTCAAGTAAGAAAGGGTCAGAGAAAATGGGCAAGTACAAAGCGTATTCTTAGGGTGAGACAATGATACCTAACCCTCTCAACCGAGATGGTTTATATAGAGCCCCCAGCACGTGGCCAACGGTCCTATTTTCGGGGCTAAATAACCGTTTTCCCCAAAGAATAGGTAACTGCCCAAACTAGTCGTTATGTCGGGAAGGGTGCCAGAAACTAGCCGTTGTGTCGGGCAAAACCGCAGTTCCGGGCACCTGTCCCATGCTGTTCGGGCAACGAGGAAGCCGTACGTAACGTGCATAAAAGCTGGGGTGGACGTTGCGTTCCTTGCCCGGTTGGAGGGGCAAAAATGTCGTTATTGCCCCTCTGTGGATTGGGCTTAGGCAATTTGGGCCGCTCTGGAGCAGAGGCGGATTGGGCCAATTCTAGCCATTGGTCCAGTCCAGAACAGGAGCTCCCCAAGTCGTTGCTTCCGAGCATGGGAGTGATGACTTAAGGACTGCTCGTCGCTCAGGGGAGCTAGCACGGAGATGAGGATGATTGTCTCGAGGTGCTCGTGGCCCTCTGTGTCTGTGATGTTCGTGGTCGTGACCCTATTGCCCGGTATTCGGGGAGATAAAGCGCCAGACAGAATGGGAAACGTTGGGTTGCCACGTGTGCATCGAGCCCTGTGTAGCAGTTAATAGGTAATTATGGCTAGTGGGCAGTCATTATTGCCTATGGTCGCGTGTGTGCACGTGCCCCTCAGTATAAAAGGGGGAAGGTTATCCCATTTCACACTTTTCCCTTCTGATTTCTCTTCGCCGTCATCAGCGTTCTTGCCCGTCGCCGTCTTCAAAGCAACCGACCACCGTGCCAAGTTTCGAGCAGTCTCCCTCTTCTACTCAAATCAAGTGAGTTTTCTGATTTCCAGCTTGTTTTACTTTCACTTGTTGTTAGGTAGATTGCATGCGGCTAGGGTTAGTTTTAGGTGACAAAATAGGTAGGTTTTCGGCGAGTGTTGGTGGTGGGCGGTGGTTCTGCCCTTCTGCTGCTTCAAGCCTCTCGCCGGAGTAGGTAGCGCGCTTGGTAAGTGTGGTGGTCCACGTCGTGGTTGCGAGTCGGGACCACCGTGTCTTATTATCTTCTGATGGAATGGTGAATTTTCTGGTAGAACGTTTCCAGATTCCGGTGGAGCCTTGTGGTTTCCGGTGGAGCTTCAAACAGAATCTGGGCGCGAGTGCGGGGAGGTTCTTCGTGGGAAGATGGTATGTCTCGGGCATCTCCTCGCGGAGAGGTTTTTTCGTTTGATGTTAGGGCTTAGGCCGGGGACGTTGTCCTTAGCCTTCTGCGCGCCCTTTCACTTGACTTAGAGGTGGAAGGGTGGATTTGATTTCCTGTCGAATTCACTGTCTTTCTCTGATTTTTCAGGGGATTGTAATGGCGATGGAGCCAGAGAGAGAAGTTATCGTAGTCACATCCGAGGAGGAAACTGTCTCCGAGGAGAATAGCAGCGCAACGACTTCGAGTTCTGCGTCTTCGAGCTCGACGGCATCGAGCTCCTCGAGCGAAGTTGTAGAGGAAGAGGATTTGGATGCCATGGAGGAAGATGTTGAAGGGTTTTGTCCGGAGGCGTGGGAAGTGGCCGACCCTTCCGAACATATTTCCACGTTCGCCAGATCTGTGGCAGACGCCTTTACAGAGGTGGGCCCTCCGGGGGATTAGAGAGTGCATTTTCCCACCGTGGACGAGCGGGTCTGCTCGGAGTTCGGGGACCGCTTCACGATGTACGAGTACGCTTTCAAGGAATTGGGGTTGAGGTTGCCCTTCACTGACTTCCAGTGGTCGGTATTTGAGCATCTCAAGCTGGCGCCCTCGCAGCTCCACCCCAATTCGCTGGCCTTTATACGGGCATTTGAGTTAGTGTTCGAGCATCTCACACTGGGAACCACTCTCCCTTTATTCTTTGCTGTTTTCCACCTTCAACGGCAGCTGGCGGGGAAGAAGTACAGATGGATTTCCTTGAAGCAGCCCAAGAAGTTATTTAAGCCGTTCTCGGAGTCAATCCGAACGTTCAAGGGACGGTACTTCATCGTTGAGCCAGTGTCTGAAGCTGCCCAGGACAGCACGTATGTCTGGGAGATAGAGGTCGATGAGAACGGAGAGGAGCTACTCAACGAGGAGGGGAAGTATATCGGGGAAAGGTTGTACAAGTTCCCGATCCGCTGGACACCTGACCACTTCTTAAAGAAGCCCAGTGCTTATGTCTTCGAGCCGAGCGCGCTACGCGGGCAGGATGCCGTGACTTATGAGATGCTGGTGAAATGGGTCAACTCCTTCCAGCTCGCTGAGTGTTGGACGAGCAAGGGCAGTCTGATCTTCGAGGAGGACGGGAGCCAGAGAGTTGAGCGCAGGTTTATCAATGTGAAGGCACTGCTGGAGTGCAAGACTCCCGCGGATGCCGAGAAGCTGCTCGGTAGTCATAGTTACTTAGATTTTGTTTGTGTTATTTCTTTTCCCCGTAACTAACGTTCTCATTTCATTTGTGCATGTGAGATGCCTCAAGCTCGCGATCGCGTGGTGAGGAATGCCCTGGCGAGGAACAAAGTTGGAGCGGCTCCCCCTAAGACTCGTCCTGTTGGTGCCCGTGCCCCTCCTCTTGTCTAGGCTGCCGTGGGGACCTCCTCTTCTCCTTCTCCTGCTCCACGGGGATCTCCACTGCATCTGACGTCCGGGCGAAGCAGCCACGGACGTCAGATGCCGTGGACCTTACCCGGGCGCCTGAGAAGGGGAAGTTTGAGCTTCCCCCGTGCATCCTTGACAGGAGATTTTTTGAAGGCAACACCCTGATCGTTCCTCAGGCAGAATCTCTTAGCTTGGAGGGCATGGACCGATCGAGCAAGAGGGCGCTGGAAGCCCAGGACGCTTCTGCCCTTGTGAGGATGCTGGAGATGGCGGCCGTTTATGCGGAAGGGGACTCTGCGCGGGAGGCTTAACTCACTGCTGCCCGAGCTTCCGAGGCGGCTCTGAAGGAGGAAGTCAAGAGTGCTCGCGAGGCTAGGAAGAAGGCCGAAAAGGAGACGGCCAACTTGAAAGAGGAGGTCACCAAGCTGACGGCAGAGAAAAGGGCTGCTGAGGATTTGAACAAAGTGTTGATGGCGGCCAGTGCCCCGGGTGCTGATGAACTGGATGAGATAAAGGCGTTGAAGACTAGGGCTGAGCTGGTCACCAGGATTCTGCAGGAGAGGATGATGGCATCGCCGTGGTAGTGGAGTCCTTCAATAGTGCCGTGGCCCAGTTGCGGGTGGTGAACCCTAGGCTTGAGATTTCAACTGAGGGCATCCACTATCTTGCGCGTGTGGAGGATGGTCGCATCGTCTTGCCCGCAGGCCTTGTTCTTGATACCCCCGAGGTTCAGCCCGAGGACCAGCCCGCCGAGGAGCAGAGACCTGAGCCGGCGTCAACTGAGCATGCAGAGGAATGAAGAGTTTTGTTATTTTGATGTTGTTGTATCTTGTCCGGTCTGCGCGCTGTTGAGTTATCTGTAATCTTATTTGATTTTTGGGGGGGGGGGGGGGGGGGGCGTGGCCCCTTTTTTTATGTAATACGCACAATCTTTGGCTCTTGTGGCCTTTTTTATTTAATGTCCGGTTTATGTTATTTATACAATTTTTGTTCATATTGCTGTACTTTACATTAGTTGTGCATGTATGACTGCCCGTCGGAGGGTGTGTCTGTTAACGGAGTTTTCTTTTTGAAAGATAGCTCGTTGTGTGTTGATTCGTCAGTGCGGAGAACTGGTCGAATAGCTAGGGAAGGTCTTGGCGAGGTTGCGGATCTCAGGTCACGATTGAGGCCTGAGGTCGCGGTGTGAACGTCCCATCGCGAGCTGGGGTTCTGCCAATCATGGTACTTGGGCGAACGCGATGCTCGGTTGAGGACCGCCGACGAGCAGAGCTCCGGCTCATTCACTTGAGCGGGATTCTACTTTGTGTGTATGCGTCGTTTGTACCTGGACGAGCATGATGACCGTTAGGTGGTCCTTTGATGCGAGGAAGCCTATAGTTACTTTAACTGTAGTATTGCTTAAGTTTTTTAGCGTTCCACGGTCGAGGGATTGCGTCCCCGTTGAGGTTTTCGAGGAAGTATGCACCATTCCCCGTTTTGGCATGGACTCTGTATGGCCCTTCCCAGTTGGCTGCTAGTTTGCCTTCGCGAGAGTCCTTGTGGTTTCTTCGCAGGACAAGGCTGCCCACATCGAACTCTCGTCGTAAGACTTTGGCGTTGTGCCTGATTGCTATTTTTTGCTTAAGAGATGCTTCGCGGAGGGCTGCTCCTGTTCGGATTTCCTCGACAAGGTCGAGCTCCTCTCTTATCGTTTCGTCATTCATTTCCTCGTCTAGAGGTGATTCGGTCCTCCTGGACGGTACGTGGATTTCAATGGGTAGAACAACCTCCGTGCCATATGCTAAGCGGAAAGGTGTTTCCCCGGTGGTGGACTAGGGAGTAGTGCGGTATGCCCATAAGACGCTGTGGAGCTCCTCGACCCAGGATTTCTTTGTTTCATCTAGTCTTCGCTTGAGGCCACGAAGAATGACGCGGTTGGCCGCTTCTGCTTGCCCGTTGGTCTGGGGATGCTCTACAGAAGCGAAGTGTTGCTTTGTTCCGAGATGGGCGACAAAGTCTTGGAACTTCTTGTCCGTGAATTGTGTTCCATTGTCCGTGATAATTTCTTGGGGAATCCCAAAACGGGCAAGGATATTCCGTTTGTAAAAGCGTAGAATGTTAAGTGCTGTTATCTTTGCTAAGGCTTCTGCTTCTATCCATTTTGTGAAATAATCTACGCCCACTATCAGGTATTTGTTTTGGCTGGACCCCGTCACGAAGGGTCCTAGGATGTCTAGGCCCCACCAGGCGAATGGCCACGAGGAGGTCATGCTCTTCAGTTCGTTAGGTGGAGCTAGGTGCATATCCCCGTGCCGTTAGCATTTGTCGCATTTCTTCACATGCTCCTTGGAGTCTTGCTGCATGGTTGGCCAATAAGACCCTGCCCGGAGGGCCTTGCGGGCAAGGGACCTTCCTCTCAGGTGCTGGGCGTTAATGCCTTCATAGATTTCTCGTAACACGTGGGGGACAACCTCCTCCTCTATGCACTTGAGTAGTGGGATGGAGAAGCCCCGTCGGTAGAGTTTGTTTTCGAGGATGACGTACGAGCAAGCTCTTCGTCTGATGGTGCTGGCTTCCTTGGGGTCATCCGGAAGTTCGTCCCTGGTGAGGTAGTTGTACACGGGCATCATCCAGCAATCGCTGTCCCCGACCGCATGCACGTATAGGGTCGAGGATCCCTTATCGATGCTGGACCGGGGAAGTATCTCTTGGATGACTGACCTGTTTCCGCCTTTCCTCTTAGTGCTTGCTAGTTTGGACAAGACGTCTGCTTGCACATTGTGTTCGCGTGGAACATGTCTTACTTCTACCGTTTTGAACTTCGACATTTTTTCCTTGACTAGGGTGAGGTATTCAGAGAGACTGTCGTTTTTGGCCTGATACTCCCCGGATATCTGGTGGGCTACAAGATGAGAGTCCGTGTAGATGACGATTTCTTCAGCCCCTAGGTCTTCGGCTAGGCGCAACTCGGCGAGGAAGGCTTCATACTCGGCCTGGTTGTTCGACGTGGGAAAGGACAATGTGAGAGAAGTCTCGACTATGGTCCCTTCATCATTCTCCAGAATTACTCCTGCCCCGCTGCCGCTCGAGCTGGATGCTCCGTCCACGTAGATGGTCCATCTGTTTTCTATGTGGGACGAGGAGTCTGAGAAGGTTACTTCCACTACGAAATCGGCCAGGGCATGAGCTTTAAGAGCTTTTCTGCTTTCATACTGGATGTCGAATTCGAACAGTTCCAGTGACCATTTGGGCATTCGCCCAGCCATGTCTGGTCGTCCCAGTAATTGCTTGATGGGCTGATCTGTCCTTACCACGATCGTGTGGGCCAAGAAATAGTGTCTCAGTCGTCTGGCAGTGTTGACGAGGGCCAATGCTACCTTCTCTATCTGCTGATATCGCAACTCCGCATCCTGCAACGCTTTGCTCATGAAGTATACTGGCTTTTGCCCGCCAGGATTCTCGCGAATGAGAACGGCGCTAACGGCCTCGGCAGTGACGGCGAGGTATAGGAACAAGACTTCCCCGGTATCTGGCAGTGATAATACGGGCGGTTTCGACAGAGCTTGCTTCAAGTGAAGGAGGGATGCTTCACATTGTTCGGTCCATTCAAATGCTGCTTCTTTTCGCAAGAGCTTGAAGAAAGGATGGGCGTGTTGGGAGGATTTTGCGAAGAAGTGGGACAACAAGGTAAGTACCCTGTTGAGGGACTGGATGTTCTTCTTAGACGTGGGCGTTAGGAACTTAGAGAATGCCCGACATTTGTCGGGGTTAGCTTCTATTCCTCGTTCCGTTAGGTAGAAGCCATGGAATTTACCTGCCCGTACACCGAACGTGTACTTCTCTGGGTTAAAACGCATTTGATACTTTCTTGCTTGCTCGAAAATTTTGCGAAGATGGGCGACATGATCTAGTTCCTCGTGGGACTTGACGATCATGTCGTCCATGTATACCTCGAGCATGTCACCTATTTGTCCTTGGAAGACTTTGTTCATCATTCGTTGGTACGTAGCGCCGGCGTTCTTCTGTCCGAAGGGCATTACGTTGTAGTAATAATTGCCCGATTCAGTCATGAAGGCCGTGTAAGTTTTATCGCTCGCGGCCATTGAGATTTGGTTGTAGCCCGAGGAGGCGTCGAGGAACGATAAAAGTTTAAAACCTGCTGAGTTATCTACGAGCTTATCTATATTGGGGAGGGGGTAGGCGTCCTTCGGACAGGCCTTATTAACATCGGTATAATCAACGCACATCCTCCATTTGCCATTATTTTTTCTTACAAGTACAACATTTGAGAGCCATGTAGTGTATTTGGCCTCAGAAATAAACCTAGCTTCTAGAAGGTCTTTGACAGCTTTCTCCGCGACTTCCATCTTCTCCGGGGACTGTTTCCTTCTGCGCTGGGCAACGACTTTGACGGCCGGATCAATTGTAAGCTGGTGGCAAGTGATGGAGGGGTCCAATCCTGGCATATCAGCAGCGCTCCATGCGAACAAGTCTGCGTTCTCCTGGAGGCACGCTTTTAGTTGTCTCTTGGCCATGTCGGGGAGCTCTGCTCCGATCTTCACTCCCCGTTGGGGGTCTTCTCCGAACGGAACGATCTCGAAGTTGCCATCTGGGACAGGGCGTAGGAGATGACCGCTGTTGTTGGACTGGCTTCCGGAAGTCGTTGGGTCTTTGGCGTGATCTTCCTCGCTGAAACGGCTGTCCAAGTCGATAGATTCGACTTGGGGGAGCGGTTTTGGCTGCTCGGAGCTGCTGGGCAGATGGGGACGACCAGAAGTCCTCGGTCTTGCTGAGATGGTGCTTAGTCCTTTTGATGCTGCTTCAAAGCACCGACGGGCAACTTCGATATCGCCGTGGAGGGTGGCAACCATCCCTTTAGAAGTGTAGTACTTCATCTTGAGATGTACGGTGGAAGGTACTGCGATCAACTCTGCCAGGGTTGGCCTTCCAAAACTGAACTGGTATAGTGACGGGCATTCAATTACCAGAAACTGTGCTTTAATTGCTCGGGTTGTCTTTCCTGAACCAAAGGTTACGATGAGCTCTACGTAACCTCGGGGCCTTGTCACTGCTCCATTGAATCCCTGCAGGTCGGATCCAACGTATGGAGTAAGGTGAGAGTCGTCCAGCTGCAGAGTTTCGAACAGGTGGTTGTACATTATATCAACTGAACTGCCCTGGTCCACGAGTATTCTGCGAACGTCGAAGTTCGCCATCCTTGCCCGGATAAGCAGTGGGATGCTCGAGTTCGGTGCCCCGCCGAGGAGCTCCTCCTTGTAGAAGGAAATAGGAGCAGATCCTTTATGAGTGGTGTCCAGCGTGGTGACTTCATTGGAGCTTTTGCTGATCAGTTGATCGAATCTCCTCTTGACTGAACCGACCGTGATTTTGTTGAATCCACCACCAGAGATGACCATGGCTGACGGGAAGGCCTCCCACAGGCTATGAGCAGTGAGGAACGTGGAGACGGGCAGACTATCAGGGATGCGGAAGTCTTCTGGCCGAGTTATGGACATAGCGACCTGTACGTTGGTGTCATCGGAGGGCGGAGTCTCTACTGCAGCCTTCTTTCTCTCCTGGGTTTCTTACCAGGGAGCTTCTTTCTTTTTCGCGAACTGCTTCAGATGGCCGTCACAAATGAGGATCTCTATGGCATCTCTGAGGTGGATGCATTCTTCCGTCGTATGGCCGTGGCTCTTGTGGAAGCGGCAATACTTGGATTTGTCTACACCCGATCTGGCTGCAGCTGTTTGGGGAAACGGACGCCCGCTTGCTTGAATTCTGAGTTGGCACATTCGGACAAGATCTTCTCCCTCGAGGCAGTGAGGGGGGTATAATCATGGAACCGCCCAGAAGTTCCCTTCTGTTCGCGTGCATCGCGAGGCCGATCGTCACGTCTTTTATCTCCTCAACGGGATGTCAAGGGTTCTTCAGCTCTGGATGACCGGGCACCTTCTTGGTTTCGAGAGGCTCGGACAGAGTGGGCGGCAACCTTCCCCTCGTATTGTATATGTGACTGGGCTTGAAGGAGAAGGGAGTTGAGGTTCCTCGGTGGATCGAGGTGTAGCGAGCGATTTTGGACGCGGTTCTTAAGCGCTGGTCGCTCTCTGTGGTTTGAGCTTAAAATACAGGTCGATTCATTTTTTATCCTATTGTGAGCTGAATAAGGAAGGGAAATAGATGTCTCCAATTAACCCTGCTTGCATACTGAGTTTAAACAGCGGTCTGTTAGGTTATGAATGCTATCAATGTGGGGGGGCCTTTGTACTGGTTATTTGTATTTTCGCCAATACGGTTCTTCTTTCTTTCTAGGATCTTCTGGCGGAGAACAAGTGTTAGGATGTTAGGGCTGATGCTTTGGAATGTGAGAGGATAGGATTTGGGTTTTTTGCTAATTGTGCTCGCTAAGATTTTTCTTTCAATCTTATGCCTACGTATTCCCGTTTACCGAAATAGGGAAATCAGAGCGTTCGTAGTTCCTCCTATTCTATGGGACGAAATGGTTTGTTTTTGGTGTCTTGTTCAAAGCCCAAGACGTGAAGCGAAAGGTGATTTGTATCTTGATCAAAGCCCAAGATGTGAAGCTGAAAAGTCTATTTGTATCTTGTTCGAAGCCCAAGATGTGAAGCTGAAAAGTCTATTTGTATCTTGTTCGAAGCCCAAGATGTGAAGCTGAAAGGTTTTGACTTTAGAGAGAATTTGTCATCTCTAATGAGGGGGTTGTTTGTCACAACTGTTTTTAGAAAGGAGAATTACTTTAACCGGGATACGCGGATCCTAGCAATGCCATAATTTCCTTTAAAGGAGGTTTTTACCTGAAGGAGAAGACTTTAACTCAGTGTAGAGCAATGCTATCTTTCCTTAGGAATTTCTCATGCTAAAAGAGGGACAGTGGCATGGATGTAGATGATCCAGAGGCTTACCGCTTACAGCGAATAGATGAAAGGGAAGGAGTTGTTGATGTTTGTGTACTGTGAACGAGGCATAGCTTTGATGCTAAAAGGTTGATTGGATCAACCAGTGGTTTTCTTATATAAAGCCTAAGAGGAGGCTAATATGTGTCTCGTACAAAGCCCGAGAGGGAGGCAAAAAGGGTTGACTCAACAAGAGAGTGTTTTTGTATCTCGTATAAAGCCCGAGATGGAGGCTATTGTTTGTTTGGCTCGATAAGAACCCTTTTGTATCTCATACAAAGCCCGAGATAGAGGCTATAGGGGTGATTGACTCAACGAGGGAGTCTCATATGTGTCTCGTACAAAGCCCGAGAGAGAGGCTAAACGTTGTTTGACTCCGCTGGGGAGAATCATTGTACAAAGCCCAAGAGGAGGCCATGGTGGCTATTTCAGTTGAGTGACAGGTCCAATATACTAATTTTAAAGAGAAAATCAGTTCTTATATGAACAACACTGTACTCATGTATTTGATTCAAGGATCTGGGTTATTCCTGTTCTTTAAGGAAGCGGGAAATCCGAAGGGTATCGAGAGTGTCCGAGTCTACGGGTTTCTTTCCTATTTAACGAAGGGGTCGCTTGAGAATGTCTTTGAGACTCAAGGAGATTAGACTGTCTAAGTCTAGAGTTTTGCCTTTTGTACTATGCTTTGAGAAACAGTAGTAGACTCTACGACAGGACTGCTCTATGCAGATGACTAGGTTCTGTTCCTATACCTTTAGGAGGTCGTCGGGACAATTTGTACGAAGTCCAAGAGGAGGCTGGAAACTTTTAAGAAGCCTGAGAGGTCCTTGTACGAAGCCCAAGAGAAGGCTATCATTCCCGGGGGAAGAGATCATTATACGAAGCCTAAGAGGAGGCTGTGAATACTTCTAAGAAGCCGTAGGTGAAATTCTGGTACCAGACGTGTGATGTTAAGGTGCGATGTCACAACAACACACTCTGCAATAATGGACAGAATAAGCAACAGGAAAACACAAGGAATTGTTCACCCAGTTCGGTCTAACTACCTACGTCTGGGGGCTACCAAGCCATGGATGAAATTCACTACTTGTAGATATAATTTACAGACTCAATACACCAGTTGACAATCTCCTAAACTTATACTCTACTAGTGACTTTCTACCTAAGAAACCACTTAGATATGAGAACACTACTCAATCCCCTAAAACACTCAAAGAACAACCTCTTTGAGATCCCTTGATCTTGCTTCCTAGCTTCGATCAATCAACAACTCTCTATTGCTTCACAGCTTCTAGAGAGGACAGAAAATTCAACACCTATTCAAACCTAGAATAGTGTGATTACAAGTACTCTAAACAAACCCTAGACTCTAAGCCTCCAGCTCTTGATCTTCAATCTGTTTTCTGTACGTTCTTCCTTGGTCTTGTGCGCTTTATATAGCTCCTTGAATTTGGATTGGATTTGTCACAATATTTGATCAGATTTGTTAATTAAAAACTGAATCTTTTAAAACAGATTTTATCCCCAAAATCTTTTTAAATCTTCCACCTTTTAATTCTCCAACAAACCTGCAATCAAATCTCCCATGTAACAGAAAATATCTAGCCCAAGATATTCTCATCCAACGAGTCAACACTCTCCACAATTCCAGCTAATACGCGACCCTAATAACAACAAGCCCATGCTGTCATTAGCTTCAGTTCTGCAGGTCTGATGTTACAACATCACCTATGTGACATCAGACATCCACTTCAGCAACTAGCAACCTTAACACAGCCCAGTGTTAAGTGCAATGTTATGACATCAAGCCCATGACATCAAACACAGTTAACCTTCACAACTTAGTACAGCCCAGTACTAAGACTCAATGCTGCAACATCAACACCATGACATCAGCATTGAACACCTTGTTGTTTTTCCAAAATTCCAGCCAATCCAGGAACTTACAATCTCCCCCTTTGGCTAATTTTGGCTAAAACAATCTCTGCATCTTCAGAGACTTCAGCATCGGAATATATTTTCAATATTTTGACACATTAACTTGCAGCAGTTTGACAATCTTCATATAGTCTTCATTACTTGATCTGCTGCAGCACCATCTTCATTATTGACAACAACCAATTGGTGCTCCCCCTCAAAAACTTGAACCAACATCACAGCTGTTCAGTAGCTCACAATGTACAGCACATCTCCCCCTTGATGTCTGCTTTGCTGCACTCTGTACTCTTCAATGCTATGAATTCTTCACTAGCAGCTCCATAACTATGTTGTCTATACTCCCCCTCCACAGCTGCATCATTACTTTTCAACTAAACACCTTTTATTTTTATTCTTTTAGCAGCAACTACTCTTCTCCTCATGGAAATTTTTAACTCTCCCCCTTTTTAGCCATAATTAGACAATTATCCCAATAAAGTTAGTCCTAAACTAGCCCTCATTGTTAGCCTCACAGTCAGCAAATAGGCAAAACAAATCATAGACGGAAACATAAACCGTGCACATAACAGCACAATATTCAAATTACAAACCAAGCACATCAAGTGCCAAAACAAAGATAGAAATTAAAGCTACCACTACAAACAGTAGACGGAAATCAGTCTTCATCCGAGCTGGTACTCTCACCATCCTCATCACCTTCACCTGACCTGGACTCCTCCATGTCACCATTCCCAGCATCTTCTCCCTGTTCCAAGTCTTTGATCATCTGCTCAATCTTCATCTTCCTAACAGTGCTGGTACTGATAACCATATCAAGGTCCTTGCAGGTTGCCTTCAGTCCTTCAATCAGCTTTGTTTTTGTAGTGACATTCTTACCTCCAGAACTTGATGTCATGACAATATCTGGAACATGACTCCCAGAAAACAATTTAGGGTGAAGGGACACGGCTGTCTTCCTCTGGCAAACTATGTCTGAGCTTGTTAAAGTCTCAGGTTGCTGATCTATAATGATTCCACACACCAAGGAAGGGAACGCTATAGGTAATTTGACAGCATTGGTTTCAGCATGTTTAACTACTTGGTTAAAGATGTAGCTTCCAAAGTCGAATTTCACTTTCTTTCCAATTGCATAGATAAACTTTGCAAGACCAACCGCAATTGTTGTTTTATGGTTGGTTGGCACCCAGTTAGCTGCACCAATCCTGTGAAGGATGGCATACTTGATGCTGAGCTTGCTAGTTTTTTGCTTCCCTTTCAAAGGCCAAATCTTCACTTGCCCTGCCGTAATCTCCCTGCAAATCTCGTTATCAGTAGACTCAAGAACACTGCATTCTCCATCATTTCTTCCTAGGTACCTGTTGATGATACTAGGAGAGAAATTAATACCCTTCCCTCTAACAAAGACTTTCATGAAGTTTGTGCTTCTCTTATCAGTAATGCCGACAGGGATGTTTACAACAAACTCTTTGACAAGCCCTTCGTAACATTTAGGAAGTTGTGTCACAGTCTTCTTTAGCCCAACAGTGTTAATTAATTCCATAATTTCCTCCATACCCAAGGCTTCCTTACCCAGTTCCCTTTCCAGGGCTAGTCTTCTCTGACACACGAACTTCCACATCGATGCACTACTGGCATAGTGGAAGGAGATGTTATCAATTGGAACTTCAGGCAGCTTATCAGATATTCTCTTTAGAATAGTTTTCCTGACAGGCGTGATGTCCTGAACATCATCTTCGACATCATAGTCTGACTCAGAATGCTCCACAACCTTCCTCTTCCTAAGATTTATCTCCACTTTACTCCAAGATTTTGCTGGTCCAACAGCAATGTTCTTCTTCTTATCAACCGATGACTCCTTAGGAGAGGGTTCAACCTCCTTTCCCTTCCTTGTTTTCAACCTCCTGGCAATGCTTGGAACAGCCCTAGCTATTACTTCATCATCTGATAAATCAACTACGTTTATTGCATCAGCATTGTCTTTACCACCAGAAGCAGGGTCAGGTGATGTTCTAACATTTTCTTCAACATTTGTTTCCTCAGCCATGTCTTCTCTCTGATCAGCATCTTTACTAACTTCAGACTCTTCAACAACAGACATAGCAAGTCTATGGAGATTCTTTGCAGCACTTTGCATGTCCTCCTTCTCCTTTTCAGCAGGCAGTTGTCTCAGTGGTCTCGATATACCTTTTACAGGAAGACCTTTATCAAGGATCTTCTCAACAATCTGATTTACGCTCTTGTCAACATCCACCCTTTCCTCAACATTTTGAGACGTGGATGACCTAGGCGCTGTCTTATCACGAAAGAGAACACTAGTAACAATCCTCTTTGTTTCATTATCTTTAAAGATAGTCCCAACCCTTTTAGAAACAAGTTTAGGAGGTTTAGATTTACCAGATTCTGGGAGCATCACAGAGATGGGTTCCACATTCAAAGCTTCTTCTGCAAACCCTTCTTCTGTGGAAACCCTAGCCATTCCTTTTGCCGACCTTTGACCCGCAGATTTCTTAGACGGAGACGCCATGAATCCTTTGAGATGGGTACGATTGAGTGAGGATTGATTCTTGAATCCGAAGAAGATGAACCGTTGTGAGAACAGGATTTTGAAAAACCGTGATGTTGCTCCAAAAGAAAATGATGGTCTGAGGTATGGCGCCACATTTTCTGTATTTATTAAAGACCAATTACTAATTTTCTCCCTCCATAAATACTTTCCTTTAAAAAAATTCACATCAGAACATACTAACTCTGAGTGCCCTTTCAGCATCCTGATGTCATAATCTGATGTTATAACATCAACCTGAGCATCAATAGTTGAATTTCCTTCAAGAGAAATCCACTGATAGCAGTTATCCTTGGTTCTGGCACCCTTCATAACAATCTGATTATGCTCATCAGAAACCACACACTCATGCTTAGTGTAGTTTACCTTGTACCCTTCATCACACAACTGGCTTATGCTGATCAAATTTGCACTTAAGCCATTGACAAACATAACATTGTCAAGTTCAGGTCTACCATCACCTTGGACTTTCCCAACTCCTGCAACAATACCTTTTCCTCCATTGCCAAACATGACCTCATTAGAGGGGCAAGGCCTAAGATCATCAAACATGGATCTACATCCAGACATGTGCTTGGAACACCCACTGTCAAAATACCATGTATCTTCTTTAAACTCCTTGTCAGCCATGTGAGCCAATAAGCACTTCACCTTCTCCTTAGGTACCCATTGTTTAACAACTTTGGGCCTATCCTCCCTCCATCTGTTTTGAGGCTGAGGGTATCCATGCAGCTTGTAGCAAGAGTACTGCATATGTCCAAACCTTCCACAGTAATAACATCTCACCCTTTCATCTCTGAATCTTCGTACATGATGAGATTGCTTAGACTGCCATCCATAATATGGTCTCCTCCTGCCATAACTAGCCTGCCTTTTATTATGCTGATATCTTCTTACATAAGAAGGCTGAGAATGCTGTTTTCTGGATTGTCTCCCATGATGGTGAGGCTTTCTTCTTCCGTAGACATAAGGCACATCATTGTTAAATCTAAAGCCATGACTATACCCGTTGACCTGATGTTGAGACATCTGATGTGACATGCCCTGTTTGAACCTAGCAGCTTGCATGCTCTTATGGTATTGTGGGGGCATATACTGACTAGCTCTTTGGGGATGTTTTCTCTTCTGATAAGGACCAGTCTTCTTCTCAATCCTCTTAGGTTGTGAAACATCAGCTTTCTTAGGAGTAGGATCCTGCACCTTTGGCTGATGTTGAGACAATGGTTGAGACATCTCCACTTTGGTTCCTGAAGTGCTTGCTTCAGTAGATACTTTTCCCTCAACCACAAATCCTAATCCAGTCCCGTCTCCAGCTATCCTTTCCGTCTGAAGAATCTTGTCAAGAGTGTCTGTACCACTGTTCAGCATCCTAACAGACTTGGTCATTTGATCAAGATGAGCTCTTACTAGCACTACTTCATTTTCCAGATCAGCTTTTTCATTCTCAAGCTGAGCAATCTGTTCCTTATGACACTTGTTCTCTTGACAAATCTCAGCACTTTTAAAACACAACTCTCTATAGGTTGAAGCTAGCTCATCATAAGTGACTTCTCCATCACTATCATCATTAGATTCAACAATTCCTGTCAAAGCTGTAACATGCTTTGCTGACTCACTTTCACTTTCACTGTCAGAGTCAGACCAGGAAATTGTCAAGCCCTTATTCTGCTTCTTCAAGAATGTGGGACACTCTTTCTTGACATGTCCATACCCTTCACATTCAAAGCACTGAACACCTTTATCTTGGACAGTCTTCTCTTCATCTTTCTCTTTTGACTTGCTGATGTCAGAGGAGATGTTCTTGACATTAGGCCTGTAGTTATAGTTCATCTTCTTGAACACTTTGTTGAATTGCCTTCCCAACATAACTATAGCCTGAGGCAGATCCTCCAGGGACTCATCATCTTTAGCTGCTGCAGGAGTGGAGACTAAGGCTATACTCTTGGGCTTCTTTTCTGGTTCTTCCTCATTCAGTCCAAGTTCAAATGTTTGAAGAGATCCAATAAGCTCATCAACTCTCATCTTGCTGATGTCTTGAGATTCTTCAATGGCTGTTACCTTCATCTTATACTTCTCAGGGAGGGACCTAAGAATCTTTCTCACCAGCTTCTCTTCTGTCATCTTCTCACCAAGAGCACTGGATGCATTTGACAGCTCAAGAACACTCATGTGGAAGTCATGAATAGTTTCCTCTTCCTTCATCTTCAAGCTTTCAAACTTAGATGTTAAAAGCTGAAGTCTTGACATCTTCACTCTAGATGTACCTTCATGAGTAGCCTTCAAAATATCCCAAGCAGCCATAGCAGTTTCACATGAGTTGATCAGCCTGAATATGTTCTTGTCAACCCCATTGAAGATAGCATTTAGGGCTTTTGAATTCCCAAGGGCAAGCTCATCTTCTTCCTTGGACCATTCTTCTTCAGGCTTTCGCTTAGAGGTGCCTTCTTTATCCTTGCCAGCATCATCTTTTTCACACACAACAGGAGCTTCCCACTCTTTAATGACAGCCTTCCAAGCTCTGCTGTCTAATGACTTTAAAAAGGTAGTCATTCTAGGCTTCCAATACTCATAGTTTGAGCCATCCAAGATAGGGGGTCTGTTGACGAATCCTCCAACCTCTTTGTCCATCTTTCACCAGAAAGTAACTTCCCTAGATCTCACCCAGAGACAGACAGGATGCCTGCTCTGATACCAATTGAAATTCTGGTACCAGACGTGTGATGTTAAGGTGCGATGTCACAACAACACACTCTGCAATAATGGACAGAATAAGCAACAGGAAAACACAAGGAATTGTTCACCCAGTTCGGTCTAACTACCTACGTCTGGGGGCTGCCAAGCCAGGGATGAAATTCACTAGTTGTAGATATAATTTACAGACTCAACACACCAGTTGACAATCTCCTAAACTTATACTCTACTAGTGACTTTCTACCTAAGAAACCACTTAGATATGAGAACACTACTCAATCCCCTAAAACACTCAAAGAACAACCTCTTTGAGATCCCTTGATCTTGCTTCCTAGCTTCGATCAATCAACAACTCTCTATTGCTTCACAGCTTCTAGAGAGGACAGAAAATTCAACACCTATTCAAACCTAGAATAGTGTGATTACAAGTACTCTAAACAAACCCTAGACTCTAAGCCTCCAGCTCTTGATCTTCAATCTGTTTTCTGTACCTTCTTCCTTGGTCTTGTGCGCTTTATATAGCTCCTTGAATTTGGATTGGATTTGTCACAATATTTGATCAGATTTGTTAATTAAAAACTGAATCTTTTAAAACAGATTTTATCCCCAAAATCTTTTTAAATCTTCCACCTTTTAATTCTCCAACAAACCTGCAATCAAATCTCCCATGTAACAGAAAATATCTAGCCCAAGATATTCTCATCCAACGAGTCAACACTCTCCACAATTCCAGCTAATACGCGACCCTAATAACAACAAGCCCATGCTGTCATTAGCTTCAGTTCTGCAGGTCTGATGTTACAACATCACCTATGTGACATCAGACATCCACTTCAGCAACTAGCAACCTTAACACAGCCCAGTGTTAAGTGCAATGTTATGACATCAAGCCCATGACATCAAACATAGTTAACCTTCACAACTTAGTACAGCCCAGTACTAAGACTCAATGCTGCAACATTAACACCATGACATCAGCATTGAACACCTTGTTGTTTTACCAAAATTCCAGCCAATCCAGGAACTTACAGTAGGGTCCTTGTACGAAGTCCAAGAGGAGGCGGGGTTGCTTTTAGGAAGCTTGTGGGTCCTTGTACGATGCCCAAGTGGAGGCCGATGCTTTTAAGAAGCCCATGGGTCCCCAAACCCCGAGAAATTCAAGGCAATGCTATTCACCGAGAATAGATCAAAGTCAGGAAAGTTCGAGAATTTGGAAGAACTCAAAGATGCCATTCACGGAGAATACATTCATCTTGGGGAGCAGAGTTTCTTGACAATTCCTAATGAGGACAGTCGAAGAGAAGACTGTATCTGGTGATTCTATTGGGGATCTAGTTGTCTATTTCTACGAATAAACAAAACGGCATCACCTAGTTCTAGACGTAGTTGCCAGGGAAACTCGAAATATCTATTCTATTATTACACAGTTGATATGAGTTTATGAAAGAAGACTTACAGTGAAACAGCCCCACAATACAGTTATATGTATATGAAAGCGGTAAATGAAAGCAATAACCACTTACTTGGTTGTAGAGCTTCCATGCTCTTTAGTTAGTTGTTCAACAAAGAAAGATTGAAAACAACAGTATATTCAAAATCAAAGGAGAAAGTGCTTTGAAAAAGAAAGATTTGGGGCTTACAGCTCAAGGAGAGGCCCAGGGTTTTATCAGTGAGCGCACTGTTTGAATTTGTACAGAGGGACTTATACAAGTGACTGAGGCCCAAAAAAGGTTTTCTGTACAAAGGGATGGGTCTTACACTCTCTCAAGAGGCCCAAAAAGTTTTAAAGAAAAAGAGTGGGGCTTATAACAGGAGGGTAGGCCCAGATGATTTTTCGTTTAAAAATGGCGATCGCGCCGAGGTTTTCTTTTAACGCAGAGGGACTTATACAATAAGTGAGGCCCAAAATGTTTTGGTTAAAAGGGGATTGGGTCTTACACTCTATTAGAGGCCCAAAAGTGTTTTGAATGGGTCTTATAGCTCGAGGAGAGGCCCAATTGTTATTTTGAAAAGGCGACGATCGCGTCGTTGGTTTTTGACGGTATCTGGACTTATACAATACACTGAGGCCCAAAAATGATTTGGTCAAGAAAGGATTGGGTCTTACACTCTATTAGAGGCCCAAAAATGTTTTGAAAATGATTTATGAGGGTTGAATTAATCCAAAAACCCTAATTTGTTTTCAAAAATGTATTTAATTGAATAAAAATTCAATTAAAATGATCAAAATTGTTTAACATATGAAAAACAAATTGTGATCTTGCATTAATGCTTTAAAAATTAAGTATTGACCTCTAGGTCGTGACAGTAAGTGCAATGTAATTTTTGATTTGGAGGTGTTACAGATGAGTGGTGATGATCTGAACAGCTTCCCTACACCCTATGGAGTGTGTTTGAATGCTTGGACCTGATTGAAAATGGCTGGAACAATTTGTGGTACCTCAGCTGCAATTTGATTGAAAATTTGAGCAACCAGCTGGTGATTTTGTGAAATTGTTGTTTCAGAAGTGATCTAAGTGTTTGATCAGCTCATATGTGATGTATGTGAGGTGTGTGAGTGATTGGTTTGATTGGGAAAGCTCTCAAACTCAAAACCCGATAGCTACCTTGCTAAGAAAGGCATTTTTGCCAAGAGAAAGAGATTTTGAGGAAAGCATCTGTTAGATGGCTTTGGTGTACTCAAACTGATCACAATTGAGCTCTATTTATAGTAGAGCAAGTTTTTTTTGCAAGGAAGAGTGAATCGCAGCTGCTAAGTAGGTTTGGCCAATGTTGTCCAATGGAATTTCAAGTCTCCTCTAGCCATTGACTAGAGGTTAGGGCACAGAGCTTTGGTTCCCTTGGTCTTGGATAAGTCTTGACTGATTTTAGATGAGAATGGCTCAGTCCATGCCACCTTGATGCTTCCATTGAATGCTCCAATCCAAATTTGAAGTCTTGTCCCTATTTTGGCCATTCTAGGTTCAACATGCTATTTCTTGTTCCATGGACTTTGGAGACTTGGCTCAGTGATTGTCCCCTTTAGATTCAATCCTCTGAGGTGTCCAAGTGGATAGGAGCAATTGGATTTGGCTGAGTTTGGCAAATCGAGCAAAGTTGTAAATTCTGCCTTGCCTTGACAGATTTCAGCAAGGCAACTTTCCAATGTCATATCTCATGACTCAAATGGAATTTGGCAATGTTCTTGGTCATTTTGGAAAGCCCTTACATCATACAACAACTGTCTGAACATGTTTGGTTTTGATCTCTTTTGAATCCAAGTGAAAAATCCCCCTACATTTGGCAAAAAGTGAAGACAGATTTGAACATAGTGAAAATTTCAATAAGTGTTGGAAAAAGTGACATTTTCATTTTTCAACCATTTTGATCACTCCATAACTCAAAATCCTTAATGAATTTGAGTTAGGTCTAGTTGAAGTTTTTGTAGAGGGTAATGAGGGCTACAAATCCATCTTTGGATGAGAGAAAATGGCCTTTGTGGTTTAGGAGTTATGGTCCTCCAAAATTGGTACCTTTGTCACTTTATTTTTAACTTAGAAAATTTTCTAAGTTTTTATGGTTACCCCTTTTACAAGTTATCCAACTTTTCTTGATTTTTCTTGATGAATGATGATTCAAATCATACATTAACATCATTTTAGGGTTAAAAATCCATTTTGGTGAAAAATCTCAAAAAGTCAAAGTTGACTTTTGTGCACAGTTGACTTTTTATCAGATGAATTCCAAATTGTGCAATTCTTCAGGAAATCATGTCCTTGACCTAAATCAAACTTGATGGACATGTTCCATGGGTGTCATAGGGTATATTGAGGCATGTCCTAGGGTTTGGGAGCATGTCCTGGTCAAAAGTCAAAGTTACAGTTGACTTTTCCCTTAAAACCCTAATTGTGGTGCAGATGAAATTGAGACTTGTTGCTCAAGCTTCTTGGATTAATCCATTGTTCCAAATGGATCAATATAGTTCATTAGAGACCCTCAAACTCTCTCTTGAGGTCTTGGTTCATGATTTGTCCCAAAAGTCAACTTAGAGGTGAATTAGGTCAAGAAACCCTAATTCCTGATTTTTGATGTATGCATCCCCTGAGGCAAAATTGACTTGATGTTTGGGTCCATGAGGTTCCATGGAGTGTATTAGGTTTGGTTTTGGAACATTGGCTCATGCCCAGATGAGAAATTTCCATTTGGAGGACCTGGTCAACCAAAACCCCAATTTGGTGACCCTGTCGATCTTGAGACTTGATCCACCTAGAAGGGGGCAACCTTGTGCTTAATCCTTGAAGTGGGAGTCCTTTTGATCCATTGTGAATGTTTGAGAGGTTTAGACAAGTTGAAGATCATGTCATTCCTTGATTGATCTTTTGTCTAAGCACTCAGAGAGGGCTTGAAACCCTAATTTTGATTGTAGTGGATGCTCACCCGTCTTTGGGGAGATTGATGAAATAGGATGGTTCCCCCATATTGTGATGATGATTTGCACAATGATGGGAAATCTTAGTGGTCAAAATTTGGGGTATGACAGATGCCCCTATTTAATCTTCTTGGACCCGAAGGTGTGAATGGCGAAGGTATTCGGGCATTCGGGGTGCAAGAGGATTAAATATCGGAATATCCGAAATTTTGACGGCTATGAATGGCAGTTTGCGCATTCATCTTCTTTTGCTAAGTAATGATGCTTAGAAAAGGTAAACTTCCCCTTGATCCTGGTTTTCTGCCAAGGAACTGGTCTTAGTTTCTGATTTTTGAACTTCCCCTCGATCCTGGTTTCCTACCAAGGAACTGGTCTCAGTTTCTGTTGTAAACTTACCCTCGATCCTGGTTTCCTACCAAGGAACTGGTCGTAGTTTCTTTTGTCAATAAACTTTATCGACAAGGGACGCTATTCGTAGCGGTTTTCCTCAAACTTCTCACCGAATTTTCCTGGGGAGATGCCATTTGATTGGAAAATTTTTGATGTCATACTTGTTGGGGAACCCAGTCGTCCGAGTCGTAGAGTTGCACAAACTTCTCTGTTGGAGACGTCATTTGTCGATTCTACTGGGGAAAGCGAGTCTCTTGAGAGACTGTTTTCGCTTGGGAGCTTACATCATACTTTTCTCAGGATCTTCCTGGAGAAACGCCATATGACGTGATCCAATTTTGAGGTGCTGATGACCTTTTCGTCAGTTTTTTTTTGGAGAAAAACTGCTGTACCACCAAATCTCTGATTAGGAGGCTTTTTCTCGGGATTTTCCTTAATCCGAGAAAGCAAAGACATCATCTTCAATGGCGAAGAGTGACACTTGTTAAAAGTTTTCTCTGGCTTTTCAGAGGTTCAAGTTATCAAAGTGGTCAAGGACCAACTTCTTTCCAGAAATAAACTGGAAGCGAGGTTGTTCAGACACAGTATTTCCTGATGAGGCAAGAACTGACAACTCGATTGAGAGAACTTCTACCACTAGGGGACAAGACCGACTAGAGTGATAGTGATGCAATATGAAATGTGAATGCAAATAAAAAATGCATGATGTATGTATGTTTATGCGGACAAAACTGACGCGACATACAAACTGACGGGTGAACACGACTGGATACTCGGCCATCGCGGGGCGTATACAAATATCGCTGGTTCAAAATAGCAATTCCACCTTGCTTAGGAGAGATAGTCCCGGTTGGGGACTATCATTGATCGGGGTTAGGAGATAAGAACTCGGCCGAGGTGTGTCAGACAAAATAAGGTCTCTGGCACAGTTGATCCCTTCATTCAGGCGTATTGGGCCTAGAAGGAGTACTTTGATTCTGCACTTTGAAGTTCGAACACCTTTGGAGACGCAATCGACGTTCTTTCAATGTTCAACAACCAAAAGACATGTCATCTTTACTTTAAAAAAAAAAGAAAAATTTTTATCAAGTAAATTCATTTTTGTTTTATTTCAAGAATCGTTAATCATGTTAACAACGTCATTCTATAAAGCTAAAACAAATGAGAATTACAAACAAAAGCACAAAAGCTCAAATTTTATTGATAAGATGAAGATCAGCCAAAGGCGTGATCAAAGAGTATATACAAAGTTTGAAAATGGTAATTTACAAGGAAAAGGGCAACGTTGAAACATAACGACCACCATCCTTCTACCAACTTTGAATTCGGGGCATCCTGAGCTTCTGTCGAAGATGACCTTGACTGGAGTTTTCTGACAGATGATGTAACTGCTGCTGCTGAGGGACTTGCCTCTGTTGAACATAGTTACTTGCCATTATCCCTAATTTTTGCCTGGATTGTACTATGATGTTTCCAATCCACCGGGATGATTTTTTCATGTCTCTAATTTTTGCCTGGACCGCCCTTTCGGGTTTTCAATCCACCGAGACGTTTTTTTTAGGCGAAGTATTTCTTGACTACGTCAACATTCGTGGGGTAGGCAAATTCCTCTCCGTCCATGGTTGCAAGTCTCAAGGCACCGCCTGAGAAAGCTTTCGTGACCACATAGGGGCCATCATAATTTGGGGTCCATTTGCCCCGAGAGTCAGTGAGAAATGATTGTATCTTCTTGAGCACGATGTCTCCTTTTCTGAAGATTCGGGGTCGAACCTTTTTGTCGAACACCTTCTTCATTCTTTGCTGATACAATTGACCGTGGCACAGTGCCGTGATTCGCCTCTCTTCGATCAGATTCAGTTCGTCGTGTCGACTTTGACACCATTCAGCTTCGGTGAGCTTAGCTTCCATCAATACTCGGATTGACGGGATCTCTACTTCTATGGGGAGCACTGCCTCCATGCCATATACTAGAGAGAAAGGGGTAGCCCCTATTGAAGTGCAGACAGATGTGCGATAACCGTGAAGAGCAAAGGGTAGCATCTCGTGCCAATCTTTATAGGTTACAACCATCTTTTGAACGATCTTTTTGATGTTCTTGTTAGCCGCTTCTACCGCTCCGTTCATCTTGGGTCGGTAGGGAGATGAGTTATGGTGTTCGATCTTGAACTCTGCGCACAACTCTTTCATCATCTTATTGTTCAAGTTAGATCCATTATCAGTAATGATCTGGCTCAGAACACCATAACGGCAGATGATATTGTTTTTGATAAATCGGACCACCACTTGTCGGGTTACATTAGCGAATGACGCTGCTTCGACCCACTTGGTGAAGTAGTCAATGGCTACTAGAATGAACCGATGTCCGTTTAAATCCTTAGGCTCAATCATGCCAATCATGTCGATTCCCCATATCGAGAATGGCCATGGGGAAGAGAGAACTTTGAGATGTGATGGCGGTACATGAATTTTGTTGGAGTATATCTGACACTTGTGACACCTCCTCATGTACTTATAGCAGTCGGATTCCATTGTCAACCAATAGTACCCTGCTCTTAGAATTTTTCTCGCCATTGCGTGTCCATTGGCATGAGTGCCAAAGGATCCTTCATGAATTTCTTTCATAAGCATGTCTACTTCTGGTCTGTCGACGCATCGGAGCAAAATCATGTCAAAATTCCTCTTATAAAGAGTATCACCGCTCAGGAAGAAGTTTCCAGCCAATTTTCTGAGGGTCTTTCTGTCTTTTCTGAGTGCCCCAGATGGGTACTCCTGTTTCTGAAGGAAGCATTTGATATCGTGATACCAAGGTCTGCTGTCTATGACTGTTTCAATCATGAAGATGTAAGCGGGCCATTCAAGGCGCATTATATCGATCTTAGGTATGTCATTCCATTGACCTACACTAATCATGGAAGAGATAGTGGCTAATGCATCAGCCATGTGATTCTCATCACGAGGGATGTGGTGAAACTCGACTCTGTAGAAGAAGGGTAACAATCTTCTTGCTTAATCTTTGTATGGAATCAATCCTGATTGGTATATGTTCCAATCTCCTTTTATTTGATTGATAACCAAGCCTGAGTCGCCGTATACGTCCAAGTTTTTGATCCTTAAATCAATTGCTTCTTCAAGACCCATAATACAAGCTTCGTATACGGCCTCGTTGTTCGTACACTTGAACGTAAGTCTAGCGGTGAAAGGAATGTGGGTACCCTGAGGTGTAATAATGATTGCCCCAATTCCATTTCCATAATGATTAACTGCTCCGTCAAAGATCAGTCCCCACTGGGAACCTGGTTCTGGCCCTTCACTGGGTAGCGGTTCATCGCAGTCTTTCATTTTTAGATACATGACATCTTCGTCAAGGAAGTCAAACCCGATTGATTCCTGATCGTCAATCGGTTGATGAGCCAAATAATCGGCTAAAATACTTCCTTTAACGGCTTTCTGAGCGTGGTACTCGATGTCATATTCTGATAACAGCATCTGCCAACGGGCAATTCTTCCCGTGAGAGCAGGTTTTTCGAAAACGTACTTGATTGGATCCATTTCGGAGACCAACCAAGTACTATGACGAATCATGTACTGGCGAAGACGTTTGGCTGCCCAAGCCAAAGCACAACAAGTTTTCTCGAGCATCGTGTACCGAGTTTCGCAGTCGGTGAATTTCTTGCTTAGATAGTAAATGGCAGACTCTTTCCTTTTTGTTTCGTCTTGTTGGCCAAGTACACATCCCATTGAGTCCTCTAGGATTGTGAGGTAAATGATCAGTGGTCTTCCTTCCAGTGGAGGTGATAGAATCGGAGGATTCAACAGATATTCCTTAATACTGTCGAAGGCGGTTTGGCAGTCTTTTGACCAAACGCAATCCTGGTTCTTTTTGAGTAATTTGAAGATTGGCGTACAAGTGGCGGTCATAAGGAATATGAATCTGGAGATGTAATTCAAACATCCCAGGAATCCTCTGACTTGTTTTTCAGTTTTCGGAGAAGGCATTTCTTGAATGGCCTTGACCTTGTCAGGATCAACTTCAATTCCTTTCCGGCTGACGATGAACCCTAGTAGTTTCCCTGAACGGACACTGAAGGTGCACTTGTTGGGATTCAAGCGGAGCTTGAATTTTCTTAGATGTTCGAACAATTTTGACAGATGTTCAACGTGCTCACTCTCTGTTTTTGATTTTGCAATCATATCATCGACATATACCTCTATTTCTTTGTGTATCATGTCATGAAACAGAGTAATCATGGCCCTTTGATAGGTTGCCCCGGCGTTCTTCAAGCCGAACGGCATTTCCTTGTAACAAAAAGTACCCCATGGGGTAATGAATGAAGTTTTCTCCATGTCTTTCGGCGCCATTTTGATTTGGTTATAGCCCGAGAATCCATCCATGAAGGAGAAAACTTTGAACTTTGCTGTGCTGTCTACCAGCATGTCAATGTGTGGTAAAGGAAAGTCGTCCTTTGGACTTGCCTTGTTCAAATCCCTGTAATCAACACACATTCTGACTTTTCCGTCCTTTTTGGGAACGGGTACGATGTTGGCTAACCATTGAGGATATTCAGATGTGGCGAGGAAACCCGCGCCAATCTGTTTCTGTACCTCCTCCTTGATTTTGATGGCCATGTTCGAGTGAGTGCGTCTCAACCTTTGCTTTACTGGCAGACATTCCGATCTCAATGGTAAGTGATGTTCCACGATGCTGGTATCCAACCCTGGCATATCTTGATAGGACCAAGCGAATACATCGGGGAATTCTTCGAGAAGCTTTATCAAACCCTCTCTGGCAGTTGGACTGAGCAGTGCCCCAATCCTGATTTCTTTTCTCTCTTTTTCTGAACCCAAGTTTACCGTTTCCAAAGGTTCTTTGTGAGGTTCAATAGACCTTTCCTCTTGTCTGAGTACCGGGAACTCAAAGTTGGGCGAAGGCATCAGATCGTATGTTTCAACGGGGTTTAAAATAAGCAATCTGCATGACGTAATGATTCCTGTTTAGAAGAGATAGAGAAAATGCAAGTGTGTGCAGTGTTTTATTTTACTGCTTGTTTTTATTATTGAATTATTTTCTTTAGGATTACCATTTTCTGAAAAAGCAAAAAGAGAAAACAACAATTAATGCGGAAATTACAGAACGACGTTATTTTATTAATGAACAAGTCGATCCTTGAAGCTACAACCCTATAAAACAAAACTCTGTCGCTTTGGGTGAAGCGAAGAGGGAAATTTACAGAAAGCGAGCCCTATCAAAACATCTGTTTCACCTGGGCAGGGTGAAAGGTTAAAAGATGGAAATTACTTTGACTGATGAACGACCTTCGGAACCTCGACGGCAACCCATTGGCGGCGAACTCCTCGGTGAATCACAAAGTCTGGCACCTTCCTCGATTTGTCTTCAGAAATAACACTAATTTCTGGTGGAGCAAGATCGTTGGAATCTGTTTCCCAGGAAGAATTGTCGTAGGAGAATTCCTCAGTTATATTTTGCATAGCATTGGTGCTCTCAGCTGTATCTCCCCATCCAGTTGGCTGGATGTCTTCGAGCCTGATACGAGAGCTTTCGGGAGCAGTGTACTTGACCGTATAGTCGTATTTTCCACTTGGTTGTCCCAGGGTGTCCCACACTTCTTTGGAACTGGAGGAGTCATCTCTCTCGATGACGTTGACCTCGGGAAAAGTATAGTTGATGAATTCAAGTCCTGCGAATGTTGCGAATTCATCTTCATGTTGAGTAGTTACTGAATGACCTGAGTGTTGATCCCATGACATGGTGGGGACACAAGTATTCTGTTCAATGACGGTCAGCTGAGTTTCATTGTTCGGCTGACTTTCTTGCCCCAAGTCTCCTGGATAAGGTTGCCACATTGGCAGACCATCCATTGGGCCATAGTAGTTGTGATCAAAGTTGTCTTTCATCGGAGTGTCTTCCTCTAATGAATTTGGCGGAGCACGACATCCTTCCGGATCACAATCTCCGTAGATCATTTCGACATCTGATCTTGGTATAAATCTCAGACTTTCTGTAGGAAAGCAAAAAGGCATAGGCACCTCTTCCTGAGACATATACCCGTCCTTGTTAAGATAGGACTTCCATTCTTCATCCGTGTCAGAGGGATCTTCCTCATTGATAGCATGTACCGCCTGAGACACTGGGTGAAGGAAACCTCCACTGTGGAAGAAGTTTTAAAGGGGATGAAAACTTTCATCGTTGGCAGCCGTTTGGGTACAGGTTGCAGAAAAACCAAGACCCTTCTTTGTCTTATTGTCAGTGGGAATGACGAGCGGTCCCCATCCGGTTGTATCCGTACTCTCGACCACTTTGATAGCATCGTTGTATGAGGAAATAGAGGTTCCTCCTTTGAACTGATTATCTTTGCTCACCAACAGTGCTTGGAACTGAGTTCCAATAACCTCCTCGGGTTCTATACCAGTAGATGATGACAAGTTGCTTACGAGCAAGGCCTGTTCTCTGCAAACTGTGACAAGTTGATCATTCTTGATGAACTTTAGCTTTTGGTGGAGGGTTGAAGTAACCGCTCCTGCCTGATGTATCCAAGGTCTTCCTAATAAACAACTGTATGTTGCCCGGATGTCCATGACCTGGAAAGTGACTTGGAAAGTATGAGGACCGATAGTTATGGGAAGATCAACCTCGCCGATAACCGCTTTTTTGGATCCGTCGAATGCTTTGACGACAACCTCTCTGACTCTCATCGGAGAGCCTTTGACTGATAACTGCATCAAAGTAGACTTCGGCATAACATTCAGGGTTGACCATGTGTCTACCAGTACGCTGGCTAAAGCATCGTCCTGGCAGTTAACTGTGATATTGAGCGCCATGTTATGACGGCGACCCTCTTCAGGTAATTCCTCATCACTAAATCCCAAATTATTGTAGGAAGTGATGTTAGAGACAATACTATCGAACTGTCTGATTGTTACATCCTGTTCCACAAAGGCTTGTTCCAAGACTTTCTGTAGAGCCTCCCTGTGGGCCTCTGAACTGAGTAACAGTAATAATACCGAGATCTTTGAAGGAGTTTGTAACAGTTGATCAACAATGTTGTATTCACTCCTTTGGATGAGCTTCAGCATCTCATCGTTTTTCGAAATGCCAGGATTACTAGATTGACCGACTGATGGATCGGGAGCTTCTGTCTGAAGTTCCTTTTCCTTGTTAACTTCCCCAACCCCTCGGTTGAAGATTCTACCACTCCGTGTTACTCGACTGATGTCTGCAATGTTCACAACGGAGGGTAATGGAATTTCCTTTCCATTCTTAATTATCGTTGCACCGTATTTGTAAGGGATAACCTTAGTTGATTCATACGGTAGTGGTCCCGGCAGATAGATGACTATGGGAACCTTTTGATTTTTCTGACCATTGTAAGTAATCTCGATCCGTTCCTGGTTGGGAACTTTAGATTCTTCAAGTAGAGGGATGATGGCAAAAACATCCCTAGTCCTATGATGACCAGAAATTGTGACAACGTCCTCAATTTGATCGGCGAGGTAGTTTGGCGTCCAGTCGATAGGTCCAGAACCCGGATATGGACGAATTTCTCCACGATCCACCTAACCCTGAAGAGCCGCTCTCACAAGGTAACACCCTTGGTTACTTTCCGAACAGATGCTACAACGGTCGTAATTGTGTAGTGGCACCTGGCCACGCCCACTTTGAATACAATGTAACCTCCCTAGGTTACCTTCCATTGATCGGACGTCCTGACTTTGACGTCGGGTAGGATTCCTGTTATTGATACTAATTTGCTGAGTATCTTCATCCATGTAGATTGGCATCCACCAGTGATTTATCAAGTGCTGAAGTGCCTCTTGGACAACGGTACAACCTCGATCGTTTTCGCAACCTGTTTTACAGCTTTGATAGTCATGTGATATTAAGAACCCAAGTCGGACCTGCTCAGCATGTAACTCTACCAGGTTGGTATTCAACACGCGAATGTCAAAGATCTGAACCATGTTGATCTGATAAGAATTCCTATCATGGTAGTCTTGGATCCATCCAAGATCCATCTGACGCTGGAGGGCCTCTTGTATGAAAGAGCATCCCTGTTTGTTTACCGAGCATGTCAGACAGGAATAGTAATCGTGCCGCGGCAGATTATGATACTGGCTTTGCCTTGAGTGCATTGCCACCAAGTTGACACTCATTGCACGGATGTCGTGGTTCTGAATGACATTGGAATTCGTGTAAACCATGTTAACTCCACGAACTCGGTGTTCTTGGATCCATCCGAGATCCATTTGTTCCTGTAGAGCCGCTTGCACTACAGAACATCCTTGGTTATCTTTAGAGCAGATATCACACTGATGATAGTTATGAGGTGGCACATGGCCATATCCACTCTGTCTATAATGCATCTTGACCAGATTGGTCTTTAACAAGAGTACATCGTGAATTTGATAGACATTGTTAATCTCTTCCTCTATCAAATTGACTGCAGCTTTCTCATGTTGAGGCAGCGGGTTCGTAAGATCATTAGGATTCGTATCTTTGAAAGATAAGACCCCGCTCCTAACAAGCTTTTGCACGTCGGATTTGAAATTAAGACAAGTCTCAATGTTATGCCCTGATCCTCCTTGATGATAAGGGCACGTCTGATCCACCTTAAACCAAAAAGGTGGATTTTCCGGTACTGTAAGAGGGGACTTAGTCTGAATGTGCCCCTTGGCTAGCAGTAATGGAAATAGTTCTGCGTACGTCACGGGTATAGGATCAAATCCTGGTGGCCGTGTTGTACGGTTGTTGTTGTATTGGGGACGAGCCTGCTGAAGAGGCTGTTGCGTCCTTTGCTGATCAGGTTGGCTCTGCGCAACCTGAGGTTGATAAGTAGGAATAGGCGCAGGGCCGATAGCAGGAATTACAGCTGCTACTGGTTGATAACGTCGCCTTTGCATTCCAAGAGAGATATTCCCAATATCTTGCTCTTTTTTCTTAGGGAGAGCACTACCATATTTTTTAGTACCGCTCGATGATCCAGTGTCTTTTACCAAATGTCCTTCTCGAACGGCTTCCTCAAGACGTACACCCATGCCCACCATTTCGGTGAAATCACTGGGCGCACTGGCAACCATTCAGTCATAGTAAAACGAGCTTAAGGTTTTTAAGAAGATCTTTGTCATCTCTTTTTCCTCAAGAGGTGGACAAATTTGAGCGGCAATTTTACGCCACCTTTGAGCATACTCCTTAAAGGTTTCCTTGTCCTTTTGCGACATCGATCTGAGTTGATCTCTGTCGGGTGCCATGTCCAAATTATATTTGTATTATTGGACGAAGGCAGTACCAAGATCTCTGAAAGTGATGATCGTAGCACGGTTTAAACCCATGTACCATTTAAGTGCGGCACCGGTTAAACTATCCTGAAAGTAGTGAATCAGCAGGTCCTGATTTTCTGTCTGAGCTGACATCTGCCGAGCGTACATCACCAGATGGCTTTGAGGGCAAGAGTTACCCTTGTACTTTTCAAAGTCGGACACTTGAAATTTGTGCGGGACTTTCACATTGGGGACCAAGCAGAGGTCTGCGGCGTCCTTTCCAAATAGATCCTAACCACAAATGGCTTGCAGCTCCTTCTACATTTCTAGGAACTGTTCCTGGAATTCATCCATTCTATCGAACATAGTTTCCTTCTTACCAGAAGGTGTTGGTGGAATCTGTCCTTCCGGGACAGTGTGCACCACAGGGGGTGGTACCGTGACTACGACAGTGAATCTTGGCATTTCCCGAAGTTTGTAACCTTCAGGAGTCTTCAGTATGCCCCTGGCATCTTCGCTTTCCCGAAGTTTGTAACCTTCAGGCCCAACGGCTTCTGTTGTGATTCCCTGATCTTCAGTGATCGGAGGAATATATCCTTCTGGGATATAGTTAACAGGCATACCCCAAGGACGATCTTTCGGCATTTGATACCTAGGATCATACTTCTCCACGATGGGCGTTGAGGTGATCTCGGAGATCACAGTTCTTTGTAGCTGAGCTTCTGCCATGGCTTGCATGTCGTTACGAAGCTTTCTCATATCCTCTCTTAGAGCGTCGATCTCTTCTTTCAACTCTCTGTTTTCTTCCTCAAGATCATCCATCCTTTTCCGACGATTGGCTCGAGTATTGTACGAATGAGACAGTTTGACTCTAGAATCGAGACACAAACGTGAGATTCGTAAGGAAGAAGAATACGCGATGTGAGAATGATGAATGCAATGATTATATTAATTGTTTTTTTTTTGGTTTAATCAAAATAAACTTCGACAATTAGATTGCAAATATCAAACAGTGGGGAAACCCCTTTTTATTGAAATTCAAAGGATTACAGAAATGGAAATACAGTAGATTACAAAGTGTAGAAACAGAAACCTAAGCTAATGGGTCCCGAGTCCTCTCTGAAGAGAAATCGGGTGCTGACTATGGTACTTTCCTTTTCTTTGACCGGGGCTCTTGGGCCGTTGTCGGGTTGTCATTCCTTTTCCAGGTGAAAGGAGTGAGCAAATTCCTTTGGTCATCTTGATTCTCTACAGCATGTTGCTCCAAAATCTCAATCAGAGCATCTTTCTCTTTCAGTAATTGCTGTATTTTGATGCACTCTATGTCGAGGGTGCGGTACTTGTTCTTCCAAGACCTTCTCTCCTTCTGAACTTTGTTGAGAGTAACCTGAAGCCTTTCAGTTTCCGTCATGAAGTACATGACAGATTCCTTTGGCGGAAGAATTTCGTAACGAGGATAAGGCATCTTTAGCTTGAGAGCTCTAGTTTGTACCCAATGGAGATAAGGCTCCACCGAGACACAGTCCGGTTTTCCCAGAGACTCTCGTCCTTTCTTATGAACGTGTTTCCAAGCGTGCATTATTTCCATCTTTAGCGCTCTGTCGTTTTCTCCTTCTTTGAAGAAAAAACCTTCCAGATGAACACCCAGTGAGACGTGTCTCATCGGGTACCCAAATTGATGGCGAACCAATACCGGGTGGTAGTTGATTCCTCCTTTAGTTCCTATAAGGGGTACGTTGGGGAAGTTTCCACAACGATCAATGATCCTGATTCCCTCATAAATCCTATTACACCAATCTATATCAGAGTTGGTAAGAGACATAATCTTCTGTGACCAACGTAAGGCACTCTTACAATCCCAAAAAGCAGCAGACTTAGGCAGGTGTGAGATAAACCATTTATAAAGCAGAGGTACACAACATGTGATCTCCCCTCCGTTGTACAAATTTCCCAAGTGTACAGAATGATACGCATCTACCAGCAAAGTCGGCACAGGGTTTCCAATGAAAAAAACCTTAATGGAGTTGATATCGACGAAGTTATTGATGTTGGGAAACAAAAATAACCCGTAGGGGAGCATGACAAAGATGCTTTCAAAAGCAGTGATGTTTCCTATACTGGCAAAATACAGGGCTTTCTTTGTCAAGAACTGGGCTGGCAAACCTTGGATGCCACCCTTAGCGGTCACGTGAGTCCTGACCTCAGACTCGTCCAAATGAATTGCTCTTGCAATGGTCTGATTATTTGGAATTTCTTTCAGTCCGGAAAATGGAGCTCGATCAGTGATATGTAAATCAGCTAGATGAGAATACTCCGCCAGCGTTGGTGCTAGCTGGTAATCCGAGAATGTAAAACAGTGATAAACCGGATCGTAAAACTGAATGAGCACATCCATGATTCCCTCAATCACATGGACTCTTAACAGTGGTAGCAAACCTCCGTACTTGGCTCTGAATGCCTCAGGGTTTGTGATCATCCTTGCTAACCTTCTCAAATCCTCTAGTTTTGGAACCTTGAAGGTATACCTATGAGTTCTCCTTCTACCGAAATCCATTAGTGCAATCCTCTTCTCTGATATTTGCAATCACAGTCTTAATTTAATTTGAAAAACAAAGAGACTAGAAGAGAAGTTTTTTGAATGTTTTAATCTTTTATTAAATGAATGCATGAATGCAGCACACAAAAACATAGAAAAAACATGGGGTCAAAGGGTCGTTGTCATGAAGTCAAGGCTCTACCCATCCCCAAAGGTTTATACTAGGGTGATTTTTGTACCTGTACTCATTATCATCAGCTCCTCCCAGGAAAGCAAAACAACAAGCGGATCGCCAGCGAGTTGTAGTGCAATCTTAGAGTAAGTGCCATTCACCGAGAATAGATCACCAGCCTCAAATGAGGGTAGTATCGTGTAACAACTATTTTCAATAGTTTCCGCACTACGAAAGGGTTTGGCTCCTCAGCTTCTCAGACTTAACAACCGGCCCATTGTCTGGGTGAGAGAATGGGTTGCGTTGGTAGCCTCCACTAAGGTTGATGGTCGACCCCGTCGCCATCACTTATCTTAAGTGTATACTCAATCTTTCCGCATACGACATCACCCGCATTCCCATTAGCAGAAAAATAAACATGTATAGCAATTAGGAAAAGCAGTATATATATATTTGTCCTAAACATCCTAGACCTTTGAAACTAAGGATCCTAAGTTCCTAACAGAAAATGGATTCCCCGGCGGAAGCCCCAATCTGTGGCATTCACAAAAAAGGAGAAAAAAGTTTGACAAAAAAGGGCCCCACGGTGGGCGCCATTTTTCTGTAGCGAGCGATTTTGGACGCGGTTCTTAAGTGCTGGTCGCTCTCTGCGGTTTGAGCTTAAACTACAGGTCGATTCATTTTTTATCCTATTGTGAGCTGAATAAGGAAGGGAAATAGATGTCTCCAATTAACCCTGCTTGCATACTGAGTTTAAACAACGGTCTATTAGGTTACGAATGCTATCAATGTGGGGGGGGGGCCTTTGTACTGGTTATTTGTATTTTCGCCAATACGGTTCTTCTTTCTTTCTAGGATCTTCTGGCGGGGAACAAGTTTTAGGATGTTAGGACTGATGCTTTTGAATGTGAGAGTATAGGATTTGGGTTTTTTGCTGATTGTGCTCGCTAAGATTTTTCTTTCAATATTATGCCTACGTATTCCCGTTTACCGAAACAGGGAAATCAGAGCGTTCGTAGTGCCTCCTATTCTATGGGAGGAAATGGTTTGTTTTTGGTGTCTTGTTCAAAGCCCAAGACGTGAAGCGAAAGGTGATTTGTATCTTGATCAAAGCCCAAGATGTGAAGCTGAAAAGTCTATTTGTATCTTGTTCGAAGCCCAAGATGTGAAGCTGAAAAGTCTATTTGTATCTTGTTCGAAGCCCAAGATGTGAAGCTGAAAGGTTTTGACTTTAGAGAGAATTTGTCATCTCTAAAGAGGGGGTTGTTTGTCACAACTGTTTTTAGAAAGGAGAATTACATTAACCGGGATACGCGGATCCTAGCAATGCCATAATTTCCTTTAAAGGAGGTTTTTACCTGAAGGAGAAGACTTTAACTCAGTGTAGAGCAATGCTATCTTTCTTTAGGAATTTCTCATGCTAAAAGGGGGACAGTGGCATGGATGTAGATGATCCAGAGGCTTGCCGCTTACAGCGATTAGATGAAAGGGAAGGAGTTGTTGATGTTTGTGTACTATGAACGAGGCACAGCTTTGATGCTAAAAGGTTGATTGGATCAACCAGTGGTTTTCTTATATAAAGCCTAAGAGGAGGCTAATATGTGTCTCGTACAAAGCCCGAGAGAGAGGCAAAAAGGGTTGACTCAACAAGAGAGTGTTTTTGTATCTCGTATAAAGCCCGAGATGGAGGCTATTATTTGTTTGGCTCGATAAGAACCCTTTTGTATCTCGTACAAAGCCCGAGATGGAGGCTATAGGGGTGATTGACTCAACGAGGGAGTCTCATATGTGTCTCGTACAAAGCCCGAGAGAGAGGCTAAACGTTGTTTGGCTCCGCTGGGGAGAATCATTGTACAAAGCCCAAGAGGAGGCCATGGTGGCTATTTCAGTTGAGTGACAGGTCCAATATACTGATTTTAAAGAGAAAATCAGTTCTTATATGAGCAACACTGTACTCATGTATTTGATTCAAGGATCCGGGTTATTCCTGTTCTTTAAGGAAGCGGGAAATCCGAAGGGTATCGAGAGTGTCCGAGTCTACGGGTTTCTTTCCTATTTAACGAAGGGGTCGCTTGAGAATGTCTTTGAGACTCAAGGAGATTAGACTGTCCAAGTCTAGAGTTTCGCCTTTTGTACTATGCTTTGAGAAACAGTAGTAGACTCTACGACAGGACTGCTCTATGCAGATGACTAGGTTCTGTTCCTATACCTTTAGGAAGTCGTCGGGACAATTTGTACGAAGCCCAAGAGGAGGCTGGAAACTTTTAAGAAGCCTGAGAGGTCCTTGTACGAAGCCCAAGAGAAGGCTATCATTCCCGGGGGAAGAGATCATTATACGAAGCCTAAGAGGAGGCTGTGAATACTTCTAAGAAGCCGTGGGGTCCTTGTACGAAGCCCAAGAGGAGGCGGGGTTGCTTTTAGGAAGCCTGTGGGTCTTTGTACGATACCCAAGAGGAGGCCGATGCTTTTAAGAAGCCCGTGGGTCCCCAAACCCCGAGAAATTCAAGGCAATGCTATTCACTGAGAATAGATCAAAGTCAAGAAAGTTCGAGAATTTGGAAGAAACTCAAAGATGCCATTCACGGAGAATACATTCATCTTGGGGAGCAGAGTTTCTTGACAATTCCTAATGAGGACAGCCGAAGAGAAGACTGTATCTGGTGATCCTATTGGGGATCTAGTTGTCTATTTCTACGAATAAACGAAACGGCGTCACCTAGTTCTAGACGTAGTTGCCGGGGAAACTCGAAATATCTATACTATTATTACACAGTTGATATGAGTTTATGAAAGAAGACTTACAGTGAAACAGCCCCACAATACAGTTATATGTATATGAAAGCGGTAAATGAAAGCAATAACCACTTACTCGGTTGTAGAGCTTCCATGCTGTTTGGTTAGTTGTTCAACAAAGAAAGATTGAAAACAACAGTATATTCAAAATCAAAGGAGAAAGTGCTTTGAAAAAGAAAGATTTGGGGCTTACAGCTCAAGGAGAGGCCCAGGGTTTTATCAGTGAGCGCACTGTTTGAATTTATACAGAGGGACTTATACAAGTGACTGAGGCCCAAAAAAGGTTTTCTGTACAAAGGGATGGGTCTTACACTCTCTCAAGAGGCCCAAAAAGTTTTAAAGAAAAAGAGTAGGGGCTTATAACAGGAGGGTAGGCCCAGATGATTTTTCGTTTAAAAATGGCGATCGCGCCGAGGTTTTCTTTTAACGCAGAGGGACTTATACAATAAGTGAGGCCCAAAATGTTTTGGTTAAAAGGGGATTGGGTCTTACACTCTATTAGAGGCCCAAAAGTGTTTTGAATGGGTCTTATAGCTCGAGGAGAGGCCCAATTGTTATTTTGAAAAGGCGACGATCGCGCCGTTGGTTTTTGACGGTATCGGGACTTATACAATACACTGAGGCCCAAAAATGATTTGGTCAAGAAAGGATTGGGTCTTACACTCTATTAGAGGCCCAAAAATGTTTTGAAAATGATTTATGAGGGTTGAATTAATCCAAAAACCCTAATTTGTTTTCAAAAATGTATTTAATTGAATAAAAATTCAATTAAAATGATCAAAATTATTTAACATATGAAAAACAAATTGTGATCTTGCATTAATGCTTCAAAAATTAAGTATTGACCTCTAGGCCGTGACAACAAGTGCAATGTGATTTTTGATTTGGAGGTGTTACAGATGAGTGGTGATGATCTGAACAGCTTCCCTACACCCTATGGAGTGTGTTTGAATGCTTGGACCTGATTGAAAATGGCTGGAACAATTTGTGGTACCTCAGCTGCAATTTGATTGAAAATTTGAGCAACCAGCTGGTGATTTTGTGAAATTGGTGTTTCAGAAGTGATCTAAGTGTTTGATCATCTCATATGTGATGTATGTGAGGTGTGTGAGTGATTGGTTTGATTGGGAAAGCTCTCAAACTCAAAACCCGATAGCTACCTTGCTAAGAAAGGCATTTTTGCCAAGAGAAAGAGATTTTGAGGAAAGCATCTGTTAGATGGCTTTGGTGTACTCAAACTGATCACAATTGAGCACTATTTATAGTAGAGCAAGTTTGTTTTGCAAGGAATAGTGAATCGCATCTACTAAGTAGGTTTGGCCAATGTTGTCCAATGGAATTTCAAGTCTCCTCTAGCCATTGAGTAGAGGTTAGGGCACAGAGCTTTGGTTCCCTTGGTCTTGGATAAGTCTTGACTGATTTCAGATGAGAATGGCTCAGTCCATGCCACCTTGATGCTTCCATTGAATGCTCCAATCCAAATTTGAAGTCTTGTCCCTATTTTGGCCATTCTAGGTTCAACATGCTATTTCTTGTTCCATGGACTTTGGAGACTTGGCTCAGTGATTGTCCCCTTTAGATTCAATCCTCTGAGGTGTCCAAGTGGATAGGAGCAATTGGATTTGGCTGAGTTTGGCAAATCGAGCAAAGTTGCAAATTCCGCCTTGCCTTGACAGATTTCAGCAAGGCAACTTTCCAATGTCATATCTCATGACTCAAATGGAATTTGGCAATGTTCTTGGTCATTTTGGAAAGCCCTTACATCATACAACAACTGTCTGAACATGTTTGGTTTTGATCTCTTTTGAATCCAAGTGAAAAATCCCCCTACATTTGGCAAAAAGTGAAGACAGATTTGAACTTAGTGAAAATTTCACTAAGTGTTGGAAAAAGTGACATTTTCATTTTTCAACCATTTTGATCACTCCATAACTCAAAATCCTTAATGAATTGGAGTTAGGTCTAGTTGAAGTTTTTGTAGAGGGTAATGAGGGCTACAAATCCATCTTTGGATGAGAGAAAATGGCCTTTGTGGTTTAGGAGTTATGGTCCTCCAAAATTGGTACCTTTGTCACTTTATTTTTAACTTAGATAATTTTCTAAGTTTTTATGGTTACCCCTTTTACAAGTTATCCAACTTTTCTTGATTTTTCTTGATGAATGATGATTCAAATCATACATTAACATCATTTTAGGGTTAAAAATCCATTTTGGTGAAAAATCTCAAAAAGTCAAAGTTGACTTTTGTGCATAGTTGACTTTTTATCAGATGAATTCCAAATTGTGCAATTCTTCAGGAAATCATGTCCTTGACCTAAATCAAACTTGATGGACATGTTCCATGGGTGTCATAGGGTATATTGAGGCATGTCCTAGGGTTTGGGAGCATGTCCTGGTCAAAAGTCAAAGTTACAGTTGACTTTTCCCTTAAAACCCTAATTGTGGTGCAGATGAAATTGAGACTTGTTGCTCAAGCTTCTTGGATTAATCCATTGTTCCAAATGGATCAATATAGTTCATTAGAGGCCCTCAAACTCTCTCTTGAGGTCTTGGTTCATGATTTGTCCCAAAAGTCAACTTAGGGGTGAATTAGGTCAAGAAACCCTAATTCCTGATTTTTGATGTATGCATCCCCTGAGGCAAAATTGACTTGATGTTTAGGTCCATGAGGTTCCATGGAGTGTATTAGGTTATGTTTTGGAACATTGGCTCATGCCCAGATGAGAAATTTCCATTTGGAGGACCTGGTCAACCAAAACCCTAATTTGGTGACCCTGTCGATCTTGAGACTTGATCCACCTAGAAGGGAGCAACCTTGTGCTTAATCCTTGAAGTGGGAGTCCTTTTGATCCATTGTGAATGTTTGAGAGGTTTAGACAAGTTGAAGATCATGTCATTCCTTGATTGATCTTTTGTCTAAGCACTCAGAGAGGGCTTGAAACCCTAATTTTGATTGTAGTGGATGCTCACCCGTCTTTGGGGAGATTGATGAAATAGGATGGTTCCCCCATATTGTGATGATGATTTGCACAATGATGGGAAATCTTAGTGGTCAAAATTTGGGGTATGACAGATGCCCCTATTTAATCTTCTTGGACCCGAAGGTGTGAATGACGAAGGTATGACAGCTTCCAGAAGAGCTGCAACGGCCAGGTTTGCGCTGGGAGGGCCAGGAATTAGTCGTTCACCCGACATCAACTGTTTGCCTCCTTGCTCGGTGAGAGGAGGAGTTGGAGATGCAGCGGTCCCGTCTCGGAGGAAACGGGGATCTGAAAGTAACGGAGATTTGCCGTCAACGTCCATCTTGTTGACGGGAACGAGAACCGTAACGTCAGTACCTTTTGCGGAGTTCTAAGCGGCCATATGTGGGCAGGTTAAAGAAAGTATGTTTTGATCTTTTAGTTTCCGAGGAGGAAAGAAAGAAGGGGAGAACAAGGAGTTCCCACAGACGGCGCCACTGATCCGGAGTATTCGAACAGGTCCACGTAAGCTGGTCGTCAGATGGCAAGGTGCTCGGACAGATGTTGGTCGTCAAGCGTGCAAGGTGTTCGGCTTGTGAAAGAGGAGAGGAGGGGGTGTACCTGCAAGGCACTCCGACGCTCAAGTAAGAAAGGGTTAGAGAAAAGGGGCAAGTACAAAGCGTATTCTTAGGGTGAGAAAATGATACCTGACCCTCTCAAGCGAGAGGGTTTATATAGAGCCCCCAGCGCGTGGCCAACGGTCCTATTTTCGGGGCAAAATAACCGTTTTCCCCAAAGAATAGGTAACTGCCCAAACTAGCCGTTATGTCGGGCAGGGTGCCAGAAACTAGCCGTTGTGTCGGGAAAAACTGCAGTTCCGGGCACCTGTCCCTTGCTGTTCGGGCAGCGAGGAAGCCTTGCGTAACGGGCATAAAATCCGGGGAGGACGTTGCGTTCCTTTCCCGGTTGGAGGGGCAAAAATGTCGTTATTGCCCCTCTGTGGACTGGGCTTATGCAATTTGGGCCGCTCTGGAGCAGAGGCGGATTGGGCCAATTGTAGCCATTGGTCCAGTCCAGAACACTATGAATAATGGAAATGCAAGGTGAGACATCAAATTAAATGCTAAAACATGAAAGAAGTCTTTTAAATTGGAATCAATTTTTATGGTTTTTGGTTATTTTTATTCTTATACGAGGCTTTGTTGTTCCTTTGTTTTTTTAATGGATTTTTTAGTCTTTATTTTGTGTATGAGAAGTCACTCGTTGTCAGACGATAATAAAGTTCATTGTTGCTACTAATTTTTTTTAATTCTCTTCAATATTTGTTTCATCATTTGATGCTGTTGTGATTAGCCTTTATTTAGCACTGCGAGTTTTTCTTTTTGTTTTCTTGTATGGTTTACCGTTGATGTTGTCATCATCATTTCCTCTTTCATGATCTTCTTCTTGTAATGCCCTGTACAATATATGTCTAGAATAATACCATACAAGCATTTTATTTGGTACTGACACATCAAAAGTGCCTAATGGCATAGTTCACATACTTGTCCATTTCTAAAACATAAATACAACACATGGCACAAGTCATGGAAACTAGCAAAAAATAAAATCTAAGAATAATATACAATATCCTCAATTGTATACAACAAAAGAATACACAGCGGAATAAGCTTAACTAAGTTTCTCTTGAAACATCCGAGCATCGCTCCACTTGTAACCAAACATGCACCTGAAATAAAGTAACTATAGTGGGGTGAGATACATCAAATCTCAGTGAGTTCCCTATCCTATAGATTCTCTCAGCTTTACAGGGTTCTATCAATCCTAACTCAAGTCAAGGGGAAGGGAAAATGACCTTGAGTACACAATCTCACAATCTCACACTATATGGAAACATGTTCATGAGTTCATCAACTCAAAATATCACTAATCAGTAACCACACCAAGGCATCCCCTGTTCTCGTCCGCTTCTACGTCTAGAAGTCGACCCGAGTCATGGATCCTGGTAACCTACTTGATATACGAATGGATTCAGGTTCTACGGGCCATTAACCGTTATGAACCGTCACTTCACACAGGCCATTAACCGTCACAAGCATATGCTCCCAGAGCGCCATTCATAATGCACGCGGGAATCAAACCTGCCAAGTAGTCGTGCACATGTTTCAGAGGAGCTCGAGACCCATGAAACACACTCACAAGATAACCGGTTACGATTACGTGATCTCACACACAACGTAATTGTATTCGACAATCACAAGGCCACAATGCCTTATCACAAACCACAAAGGTTTACACACATGTTCCATACTAGTGTCTCACTCTCCTCTAGGCCAATCTCATCACGGATGCACTCTCAACATCAGGTGCCCGAGCCTTGCCATCTAGGTTATCTACTCCAGGCCCGAACTCGCCAATGAATGCACGAGCATCGCCATCCAGAGTTTCTATCACAATTCTATTCACAACCTAGAATTATACCATTTGTTTTGGGGTAAAGTTTCCTCACTCTTCCTAATTCATTTTAAGCATGCATATATCTTTCATTCACAATTCACAATTAGATAGACATGGTATACTCACAAATATTACAAGTAACACATATACTAACATAACACATAAAACACCCCTTTCGGGTTCCCTCTGATTCATTTAATCGGGTACCGAAATCAATACTTCTCACTCTTATCCCGTAGGATATTTCCACAGCTTTCTAACGGCTATCCCTACGCCGCAATCAAACTTATGATCCAAAATATATCAATTCCAACGTTCCACAAAACATCACTTTCCTTCATTTTCCTCCAAATAATTTATCCCATATCATACCCATCATACCCAATATTTCCACTTTTTATCGGGTAGAGGGTCGTCATAGCTTTCTAATGACACCAAGAACGTCCCGATTCGATCGGATCAAAAGTTATGAAGGAAAGAAAACGGAAAAGCTGTCATGTTCGCTTTGCGAAGCTCCAGCGAATGCTCGCTCTCTCATTCGTAGTGTGAATCTCCCAGCAAATGCCTAAACAACACTGAGTTCGCTACCCCATTCGCAGTGCGAGCGTCTGGCGAATCGTGGCAGAACCAAAACAAGGTAAAGTTCGCAGTGCGAACCTCTGGCGAATGTTCGCCCTCACCTTCGCCATGCAAGTAACCAGCGAATGCTCGCTTTCCCCTTCGCTAGGGGGACTCGTAGTGTGAACATGTGAAAACTAGGTTTCCCAGCAGCGTGAAAATAGAGCTTTGGGACCAAAAACCCATCCAAAACTTCACCCAACATACAAACATGCATTAACAGATGATCATACATGACTAATGAGTATGCTACACAGTTTATACCGCATTTTATCCGTTAGATTTCATTTTCTCTCAATCTAACCTAATTCCAATTTGGGAATTTCTAGCACTTAGAGTGTCTAACTAGAACCCACCTGATAATCGAAGAGGAGTTTGAAAAAGATGCTGATGATCCATGGGTTTCTCTTCTTCATCTTCTCCATTTTCTCTCTTCTTCTTCTTCTCCTTTTCACTTCCTTTCCTCTTCTTCTTTACTAACTTCTTCTTTTTCTCTTTTTCTTTATCTGTCCAAATATATACATATATTATACTATTATTATATAATATAAATCCAATAGGGAAAAATATCTCCAATTGATATTTTGTCGTTTCCACCCAATAGATCAATTATTAGAGTTATCTTAAAATCCTTTCTCGACTTTAAATAATTGATCTCTTCAAAGTTCATCAGTTTCTCTATTGATCCCTAATGTCAATACTTAAAGTACTTAGAGGATTCCATTAATCCAATATACCAAAGATATAGCACATAAATACTCATCTGATCTCATCTGATATCCAATTGAGCAATTAGATAATATGGGGTATTACACTTCTTCTTGGTGATCTTCTTTATTTTAAATCATTTATGGTGATATGTAATAAGTATATTGTTAAGATTCATAAAGTTAGAAGTATATTTGTGTTATCGACTCTTCTTTTAAGTTTTTTGTAGACAAATTTATTTCAAAAATAAGAGTACGATGAGAAAGGTTATGTAGTATTAATGGTGTAGACGTATTAGCTTGATGTTTCAAGAGCATCTGAACTGTTGTAGGAGTAGCTTTTGTGCCAAACAACTTTTGTATTTATTAGGTTTTATCACACACATTTAGCATTATCTTGAACCTATGATTACATATTTTTTATATTATATCAATATAAATTTTTTTTATAAGATGGTTTATGATTGCAGAGGTTTAACCTTGGTTTTGGGTACTTGAAAGGTGTTTCACACGAAGGACATTTCAATTCATGGCCTTCTTGGTTAAAATTCTTCACATATTTTTTACGTCAATGTAATGTCATCCAAGTGTATCATCAATTTTATTTATAATTGTTGAAATTATGAAGAAATCCTCCTATATTTAAAGGTTTAGAAAAAATATAAGTAAAATAATTTTATAATTATATTTACAAAATAGTTTTTAAATAAAATTTATAGTTCACTGAGTATCTTACTCTCATGTCATTGCCATTATATTTTGTAATGTAGTTACCATTTGAGACATTCTCTTTTGAGTAGACATATTTGAAAACTTAGTTATTGGAATATCCTTTATTTCTAACTAATGGATTGTATAATTTCTACAAAATAAAAAGAGATAGTAAAAGACTAATTTTAAATTTTAATTATCTAAATAAGATAATTCATAATTGTTAGTAAATTTTGATTATGAATATTTTCTTATTGTAATATTTTTTTTTTATATGTATATAAATGGAAATGATTTAATCTCAGTAATATTTGAGATAAATGTGTAAAACTGATTCTCATAATAAAAAAATGTACATTTGATTGAATATAATTTAATTATCCAATTAGTTGTTAGTTGTCATAGAATTAATTATTAAACGTGTAAAATATGATTGTCATAATAAAAAAAGGAATTTTTTTAAAAAAAATTGAGGCAATTAAAATTTAATTAATTCTTAATCATGATAAAATTGAATTTGATCCGGAGTATTCGAACAGGTCCACGTAAGCTGGTCGTCAGATGGCAAGGTGCTCGGACGGATGTTGGTCGTCAGGCGTGCAAGGTGTTCGGCTTGTGAATGAGGAGAGGAAGGGGTGTACCTGCAAGGCACTCCGACGCTCAAGTAAGAAAGGGTCAGAGAAAAGGGGCAAGTACAAAGCGTATTCTTAGGGTGAGAAAATGATACCTGACCCTCTCAAGCGAGAGAGTTTATATAGAGCCCCCAGCGCGTGGCCAACGGTCCTATTTTCGGGGCGAAATAACCGTTTTCCCCAAAGAATAGGTAACTGCCCAAACTAGCCGTTATGTCGGGCAGGGTGCCAGAAACTAGCCGTTGTGTCGGGCAAAACCGCAGTTCCGGGCACCTGTCCCTTGCTGTTCGGGCAGCGAGGAAGCCGTGCGTAACGAGTATAAAAGCCGGGGAGGACGTTGCGTTCCTTGCCCGGTTGGAGGGGCAAAAATGTCGTTATTTCCCCTCTGTGGATTGGGCTTAGGCAATTTGGGCCACTCTGGAGCAGAGGTGGATTGGGCCAATTCTAGCCATTGGTCTAGTCCAGAACAGGAGCCCCCCAAGTCGTTGCTTCCGAGCATGTGAGTGATGACTTAAGGACTGCTCGTCGCTCAGGGGAGCTAGCGCGGAGACGAGGATGATTGTCTCGAGGTGCTCGTGGCCCTCTGTGTCCATGATGTTCGTGGTCGTGACCCTATTTCCCGATATTCGGGGAGATAAAGCGTCAGACAGGGAAACGTTGGGTTGCCACGTGTGCATCGAGCCCTGTGTAGCAGTTAATAGGTAATTATGGCTAGTGGGCAGTCATTATTGCCTACGGGCGCGTGTTTGCACGTGCCCCTCGGTATAAAAGGGGGAAGGTTGTCCCATTTTGCATTTTTTCCCTTCTGATTTCTCTTCGCCGTCATCAGCGTTCTTGCCCGTCGCCGTCTTCAGAGCAACCGACCACCGTGCCAAGTTTCGAGCAGTCTCCCTCTTCTACTCAAATCAAGTAAGTTTTCTGATTTCCAGCTTGTTTTACTTTCTCTTGTTGTTAGTGGAAGATTGCATGTGGCTAGGGTTAGTTTTAGGTGACAAAATAGGTAGGTTTCCGGCGAGTGTTGGTGGTGGGCAGTGGTTCTGCCCTTCTGCTGCTTCAAGCCTCTCGCCGGAGTAGGTAGCGCGCTTGGTGAGCGTGGTGGTCCACGTCGTGGTTGCGAGTCGGGACCACTGTGTCTTATTATCTTCTGATGGAATGGTGAATTTTCTGGTAGAATGTTTCCAGATTTCGGTGGAGCCTTGTGGTTTCCGCTGGAGCTTCAAACGGAATCTGGGCGCGAGTGCGGGGAGGCTCTTCGTGGGAAGATGGTATGTCTTGGGCATCTCCTCGCAGGGAGGTTTTTTCGTTTGATGTTAGGGCTTAGGCCGGGGACGTTGTCGTTAGCCTTCTGCGCGCCCTTTCACTTGACTTAGCGGTGGAATGGTGGATTTGATTTCCTGTCGAATTCACTGTCTTTCTCTGCTTTTTCAGGTGATTGTAATGGCGATGGAGCCAGAGAGAGAAGTTATCCCAGTCACATCCGAGGAGGAAACTGTCTCCGAGGAGAATAGTAGCGCAACGGCTTCGAGTTCTGCGTCTTCGAGCTCGACGGCATCGAGCTCCTCGAGCAAAGTTGAAGAGGAAGAGGATTTGGATGCCATGGAGGAAGATTTTGAAGGGTTTTGTCCGAAGAAGTGGGAGGTGGCTGAGCCTTCCGAACATATTTCCACGTTCGCCAGATCTGTGGCGGACGCCTTTACAGAGGTGGGCCCTCCGGGGGATTGGAGAGTGCATTTTCCCACCGTGGACAAGCGGTTCTGCTCGGAGTTCGGGGACCGCTTCACGATGTACGAGTACGCTTTCAAGAAATTAGGGCTGAGGTTGCCCTTCACTGACTTCCAGCGGTCGGTATTTGAGCATCTCAAGCTGGCGCCCTCGCAGCTCCACCCCAATTTGCTGGCCTTTATACGGGCATTTGAGTTAGTGTGCGAGCATCTCACACTGGGAACCACTCTCCCTTTATTCTTTGCTGTTTTCCACCTTCAACGGCAGCTGAAGGGGAAGAAGTACGGATGGGTTTCCTTGAAGCAGCCCAAGAAGTTATTTAAGTCGTTCTCGGAGTCAATCCGAACGTTCAAGGGACGGTACTTCATCATTGAGCCAGTGTCTGAAGCTTCCCAGGACAACACATATGTCTGGGAGATAGAGGTCGATGAGAACGGAGAGGAGATACTCAATGAGGAGGGGAAGTATATCGGGGAGAGGTTGTACAAGTTCCCGATCTGCTGGACACCTGACCACTTCTCAAAGAAGCCCAGTGCTTATGTGTTCGAGCCGAGCGCGCTACGCGGGCAGGATGCCGTGTCTTATGAGACACTGGTGAAGTGGGTCAACTCCTTCCAGCTCGCTGAGTGTTGGATGAGCAAGGGCAGTCTGATCTTCGAGGAGGACGGGAGCCAGAGAGTTGAGCGTAGGTTTATCAATGTGAAGGCATTGCTGGAGTGCAAGACTCCCGCGGATGTCGAGAAGCTGCTCGGTAGTCATAGTTACTTAGATTTTGTTTGTGTTATTTCTTTTCCCCGTAACTAACGTGCTCGTTTCATTTGTGTAGGTGAGATGCCTCAAGCTCGCGATCGCGTGGTGAGGAATGCCCTGGCGAGGAACAAAGTTGGAGCGGCTCCCCCTAAGACTCGTCCTGTTGGTGCCCGTGCCCCTCCTCTTGTCCAGGCTGCTGTGGGGACCTCCGCTTCTCCTTATCCTGCTCCACGGGGATCTCCACTGCATCTGACCGGGCGGGCGAAGCGGCCACGGACGTCAGATGCCGTGGACCTTACCCGGGCGCCTGAGAAGGGGAAGTTTGAGCTCCCCACATGCATCCTTGACAGGAGATTTTTTGAAGGCAACACCCTGATCGTTCCTCGGCCAGAATCTCTTAGCTTGGAGGGCATGGATCGATCGAGCAAGAGGGCGCTGGTAGCCCAGGACGCTTCCGCCCTTGTGAGGATGCTGGAGATGGCGGCCGTTTACGCGGAAGGGTACTCTGCGCGGGAGGCTGGACTCACTGCTGCCCGAGCTTCTGAGGCGGCTCTGAAGGAGGAAGTCAAGAGTGCTCGCGAGGCTAGGAAGAAGGCCGAAGAGGAGACGGCCAAGTTGAAAGAGGAGGTCACCAAGCTGACGGCGGAGAAAAGGGCTGCTGAGGATCTGAACAAAGAGTTGATGGCGGCCAGTGCCCCGGGTGCTGATGAACCAGATGAGATAAAGGCGTTGAAGACTAGGGCTGAGCCGGTCGCCAGCATTCTGCAGGCCGAGGATGATGGCATCGCCATGGCAGTGGAGTCATTCCATACTGCCGTGGCCCAGTTGCGGGTGGTGAACCTTGGGCTTGAGATTTCGACCGAGGGCATCCACTATCTTGCGCGTGTGGAGGATGGTCGCATCGTCTTGCCCACAGGCCTTGTTCTTGATACCCCCGAGGTTCAGCCTGAGGACCAGCCCGCCGAGGAACATAGACCTGAGCCGGCGTCAACTAAGCATGCAGAGGAATGAAGAGTTTTGTTATTTTGATGTTGTTGTATCTTGTCCGGCCTACGCGCCGTTGAGTTATCTGTAATCTTATTTGATTTTAGGGGGGCATGGCCCCTTTTTTTTATGTAATACGCACAATATTTGGCACTTGTGGCCTTTTTTATTTAATGTCCGGTTTATGTTATTTATACAATTTTTGTTCATATTGCTGTACTTTACATTAGTTGTGCATGTATGACTGCCCGTCGGAGGGTGTGTCTGTTAACGGAGTTTTCTTTTTGAAAGATAGCTCGTTGTGTGTTGATTCGTCAGTGCGGAGAACTGGTCGAATAGCCGGGGAAGGTCCTGGCGAGGTTGCGGATCTCAGGTCGCGATTGAGGCCTGAGGTTGCGGCATGAACGTCCCATCGCGAGCTGGGGTTCTGCCAATCATGGTACTTGGGCGAAGGCGATGCTCGGTTAAGGACCGCCGACGAGCAGAGCTCCAGCTCATTCACTTGAGCAGGATTCTACTCTGTGCGTATGCGTCGTTTGTACCTGGACAAGCATGATGACCGTTAGGTGGTCCTTTGATGCGAGGAAGCCTATAGTTACTTTAGCTGTAGTATTGCTTAAGTTTTTCAGTGTTCCACGGTCGAGGGATTGCGTCCCCGTTGAGGTTTTCGAGGAAGTATGCACCATTCCCCGTTTTGGCACGGACTCTGTATGGCCCTTCCCAGTTGGCTGCTAGTTTGCCTTCGCGAGAGTCCTTGTGGTTTCTTCGCAGGACAAGGCTGCCCACATCGAACTCTCATCGTAAGACTTTGGCGTTGTGCCTGATTGCTATTTTTTTGCTTAAGTGATGCTTCGCAGAGGGCTGCTCCTGTTTGGATTTCCTCGACAAGGTCGAGCTCCTCTCTTATCGCTTCGTCATTCATTTCCTCGTCTAGAGGTGATTCGGTCCTCCTGGACGGTACGTGGATTTCAATGGGTAGAACAGCCTCCGTGCCATATGCTAAGCAGAAAGTTGTTTCCCCGGTGGTGGACTGGGGAGTAGTGCGGTATGCCCATAAGACGCTGTGGTGCTCCTCGACCCAGGCTTTCTTCGTTTCATCCAGTCTTCGCTTGAGGCCACGAAAAATGACGCGGTTGGCCGCTTCTGCCTGCCCGTTGGTCTGGGGATGCTCTACAGAAGCGTAGTGTTGCTTTGTTCCGAGATGGGCAACAAAGTCTTGGAACTTCTTGTCTGTGAATTGTGTTCCATTGTCTGTGACGATTGCTTGGGGAATCCTAAAACGGGCAAGGATATTCCGTTTGTAAAAGCGCAGAATGTTAAGTGCTGTTATCTTTGCTAAGGCTTCTGCTTCTATCCATTTTGTGAAATAATCTACGCCCACTATCAGGTATTTGTTTTGGCTGGACCCCGTCACGAAGGGTCCTAGGATGTCTAGGCCCCACCAGGCGAATGGCCACGGGGAGGTCATGCTCTTCAGTTCGTTAGGTGGAGCTAGGTGCATATCCCCGTGCCGTTGGCATTTGTCGCATTTCTTCACATGCTCCTTGGCGTCTTGCTGCATGGTTGACCAATAATACCCTGCCCGGAGGGCCTTGCGGGCAAGGGACCTTTCTCCCAGGTGCTGGGCATTAATGCCTTCATGTATTTCTCGTAACATGTGGGGGACAACCTCCTCCTCTATGCACTTGAGTAGTGGGATGGAGAAGCCCCGTCGGTAGAGTTTGTTTTCGAGGATGACGTACGAGCAAGCTCTTTGTCTGATGGTGTTGGCTTCCTTGGGGTCATCCGGAAGTTCGTCCCTGGTGAGGTAGTTGTACACGGGCGTCATCCAGCAATCGCTGTCCCCGACCGCATGCACGTGTATGGTCGAGGATCCCTTATCGATGCTGGACCGGGGAAGTATCTCTTGGATGTCTGACCTGTTTCCGCCTTTCCTCTTAGTGCTTTCTAGTTTGGACAAGACGTCTGTTCGCACATTGTGTTCGCGTGGAACATGTCTTTCTTCTACTGTTCTGAACTTCGACATTTTTTCCTTGACTAGGGTGAGGTATTCAGAGAGACTGTCGTTTTTGGCCTGATACTCCCCGGATATCTGATGGGCTACGAGCTGAGAGTCCGTGCAGATGACGATTTCTTCAGCCCCTAGGTCTTCAGCTAGGCGCAACCCGGCGAGGAAGGCTTCATACTCGGCCTGGTTGTTCGACGTGGGAAAGGACAATGTGAGAGAAACCTAGACTATGGTCCCTTCGTCATTCTCCAGAATTACTCCTGCCCCGCTGCCGCTCGAGCTGGATGCTCCGTCCACGTAGATGGTCCATCTGTTTGCTATGTGGGACGAGGAATCTGAGAAGGTTACTTCTGCTACGAAATCTGCCAGGGCCTGAGCTTTAAGAGCTTTTCTGCTTTCATACTGGACGTCGAATTCGGACAGTTCCAGTGACCATTTGAGCATTCGCTCGGCCATGTCTGGTCGTCCCAGTAATTGCTTGATGGGCTGATCCGTCCTTAACACGATCGTGTGGGCCAAGAAATAGTGTCTCAGTCGTCTGGCAGCGTTGACGAGGGCCAATGCTACCTTCTCTATCTGCTGATATCGCAACTCCGCATCCTACAACGCTTTGCTCGTGAAGTATACTGGCTTTTGCCCGCCAGGATTCTCACGAATGAGAACAGCGCTAACGGCCTCGGCAGTGACGGCGAGGTATAGGAACAAGACTTCCCCGGTATCTGGCCGTGATAATACGGGCGGTTTCGACAGAGCTTGCTTCAAGTGAAGGAGGGATGCTTCGCATTCTTCGGTCCATTCAAACGCTGCTTCTTTTCGCAAGAGCTTGAAGAAAGGAATGACGTGTTGGGCAGACTTTGCGACGAAGCGGGACAACGAGGTAAGTACCCCGTTGAGGGACTGGATGTTCTTCTTAGACGTGGGCATTGGGAACTCAGAGAATGCCCGACATTTGTCGGGGTTAGCTTCTATTCCTTGTTCCGTTAGGTAGAAGCCAAGGAATTTACCTGCCCATACACCGAACGTGCACTTCTCTGGGTTAAAACACATTTGATACTTTCTTGCTTGCTCGAAAATTTTGCGAAGATGGGCGACATGATCTAGTTCCTCGTGGGACTTGACGATCATGTCGTCCATGTATACCTCGAGCATGTCGCCTATTTGTCCTTGGAAGACTTTGTTCATCATTCGTTGGTACGTAGCGCCGACGTTCTTCAGTCCAAAGGGCATTACATTGTAGTAATAGTTGCTCGATTCGGTCATGAAGGCCGTGTAAGTTTTATCGCTCGCGGACATTGGGATTTGGTTGTAGCCCGAGTAGGTGTCGAGGAACGATAAAAGTTTAAAACTTGCTGAGTTATCTACGAGCTTATCTATATTGGGGAGGGGGTAGGCGTCCTTCGGACAGGCCTTATTAACATCGGTATAATCAACGCACATCCTCTATTTGCCATTATTTTTTCTTACAAGTACAACATTTGAGAGCCATGTAGTGTATTTGGCCTCAGAAATAAACCTAGCTTCTAGAAGGTCTTTGACAGCTTTCTCCGCGGCTTCCATCTTCTCCGGGGACTGTTTCCTTCAGCGCTGGCCAACAGCTTTGACGGCCGGATCAATTGTAAGCTGGTGGCAAGTGACGGAGGGCATGCTTTTAGTTGTCTCTTGGCCATGTCAGGGAGGTCTGCTCCGATCTTCACTCCCCGTTGGGGGTCTTCTCCGAACGGAACGATCTCGAAGTTTCCATCTGGGACAGGGCGTAGGAGATGGCCGCTGTTGTTGGACTGTCTGCCCGAAGTCGTTGGGTCTTTGGCGTGATCTTCCACGCTGAAACGGCTGTCCAAGTCGATAGATTCGACCTGGGGCAGCGGTTTTGGCTGCTCGGAGCTGCTGGGCAGAGGGGGACGACCAGAAGTCCTCGGTCTTGCTGTGATGGTGCTTAGTCCTTTTGATGCTGCTTCAAAGCACCGACGAGCAGCTTTGATATTGCCGTGGAGGGTGGCGACCATCCCTTCAGAAGTGTAGTACTTCATCTTGAGATGTACGGTGGAAGGTACTGCGATCAACTCTGCCAGGGTTGGCCTTCCAAAAATGCACTGGTATAGTGACGGGCATTCAATTACCAGAAACTGTGCTTTAATTGGTCGAGTTGTCTTTCCTGAACCGAAGGTTATGATGAGCTCTATGTAACCTCGGGGCCTTGTCACTGCTCCATTGAATCCCTGTAGGTCGGATCCAACGTATGGAGTAAGGTGAGAGTCGTCCAGCTGCAGTGTTTCGAACAGGTGGTTGTACATTATATCAACTGAACTGCCCTAGTCCACGAGTATTCTACGAACGTCGAAGTTCTCCATCCTTGCCCGGATAAGCAGCGGGATGCTCGAGTTCGGTGCCCTGCCGAGGAGCTCCTCCTTGTAGAAGGAAATAGGAGCGGATCCTTTGTGAGTGGTGTCCAGCGTGGTGACTTCATTGGAGCTTTTGCTGATCAGTTGATCGAATCTCCTCTTGACTGAACTGACCGTGATTTTGTTGAATCCACCAACAGAGATGACCATGGCTGACGGGAAGGCCTCCCACGGGCTGTGAGCAGCGAGGAACGTGGAGACGGGCAGACTATCAGGGATGCGGAAGTCTTCTTGCCGAGTTATGGACATAGCGACCTGTACGTTGGTGTCATCGGAGGGCGGAGTCTCTTCTGCAGCCTTCTTGCTCTCCTGGGTTTCTTGCCGAGGAGCTTCTTTCTTTTTCGCGAACTGCTTCAGGTGGCCGTCGCGAATGAGGATCTCTATGGCATCTCTGAGGTGGATGCATTCTTCCGTCGTATGGCCGTGGCTCTTGTGGAAGAAGAAATACTTGGATTTGTCTACACCCGATCTGGCCGGCAGCTGTTTGGGGAAACGGACGCCCGCCTGCTTGAATTCTGAGTTGGCACATTCAGACAAGATCTTCTCCCTCGAGGCAGTGAGGGGGGTATAATCATGGAACCGCCCAGAAGGTCCATTCTGTTCACGTGCATCGCGAGGCTGATCGTCGCGTCTTTTATCTCCTCGACGGGATGTCGAGGGTTCTTCAGCTCTGGATGACCGGGCACCTTCTTGGTTTCGAGAGGCTCGGACAGAGTGGGCGGCAACCTTCTCCTCGTATTGTATATGTGACTGGGCTTGAAGGAGAAGGGCGTTGAGGTTCCTCGGTGGATCGAGGCCGATGGCTTTCGTGAAGTCTGAGCCAGGACGTAACCCCTGCTCGAGCAGGAATTTCTTCATCTCGCCGGTCGTTGGCACTTGGACGACCTCCTTGTTGAACCGCTCAATTTAGGCCCGAAGGGGCTCATCTCTTCCCGGTACGGCAGCTCCGAGGGATGCCTCGGTCTTCGGATGGCGTCGTGATGCAGTAAAGTGACGGGAGAAAATCCTCCCCAGCTGCCTCCAGGATGTAATGGATTCTTCTGGCAGCTGCTTGTACCATGTCATTGCTCCCTTCCGGAGCGTGGTCGGGAACAGGCAGCATTTGATGGCTCCTCGTACCCCTCTGTAGTCGAGAAGGGTGTCTATGTTTTCTATGTGTTCGTCTGGGTCAGTGGTTCCATCGTAAGTCCCGAGAGACGGAGGTTTCTCTAGTCCTTTAGGAAGACGGGTGGCCAGGATCCTGCGGGACAACGAGCCGCGAGTCTCGTCGTCGCTGTCCGAACTTGGAGTTGATGGTGACAGTTGTCTGCGCTCGCGGCGGCGGTCTCTGCGAGGTGACGGTGAACGTAGACGGTCACGAGCTCTGACTGGCGGAGAGTGCCTATCCTGGCTCGTTTTCTTGTGTCTTGGTGTTGGTCGATCTCGCGGGGAGATCTAGTCGCGCTTGCGAATGCGTTGAGATTCAGGCTCACGCCTCGTCATACGGTCTTCCCCGCGCCTAGGTGGCGGGCTTCTTGATTTCCGGTGTTTACTCTTTGGAGGAGAGGATCTTGGAAGAGATGCTTCCTCGAGAGCTCCTATCCTTTCTCCTTGCTGCAAGATAAGGAGGTTTGTGCGGTTGACAGCTTCCAGAAGAGCTGCAACGGCCAGGTCGGCACTGGGAGGGCCAGGAATTGGTCGTTCACCCGACGTCAGCTGTTTGCCTCCTTGCTCGGTGGGAAGGGGAGTTGGAGATGCAGCGGCCCCGTCTCGGAGGAAACGGGGATCTGAAAGTAACGGAGATCTGCCGTCAATGTCCATCTTGTTGACGGGAACGAGAACCGTAGCGTCAACAACTTTTGCGGAGTTCTGAGCGGCCATATGTGGGCGGATCAAAGAAAGTATGTTTTGATCTTTTCGTTTCCGAGGAGGATAGAAAGAAGGGGAGAACAAGGAGTTCCCACAGACGGCGCCATTGATCCGGAGTATTCGAACAGGTCCACGTAAACTGGTCGTCAGATGGTAAGGTGCTCGGACGGATGTTGGTCGTCAGGCGTACAAGGTGTTCGGCTTGTGAATGACGAGAGGAGGGGGTGTACCTGCAAGACACTCCGACGCTCAAGTAAGAAAGGGTCAGAGAAAAGGGGCAAGTACAAAGCGTATTCTTAGGGTGAGAAAATGATACCTGACCCTCTCAAGCGAGAGGGTTTATATAGAGCCCCCAACGCGTGGCCAACGGTCCTATTTTCGGGGCGAAATAACCGTTTTCTCCAAAGAACAGGTAACTGCCCAAACTAGCCGTTATGTCGGGCAGGGTGCCAGAAACTAGCCGTTGTGTCGGACAAAGCCGCAGTTTCGGGCACCTGTCCCGTGCTGTTCGGGCAGCGAGGAAGCCGTGCGTAACGGGCATAAAAGCCGGGGAGGACGTTGCGTTCCTTGCCCGGTTGGAGGGGCAAAAATGTCGTTATTGCCCCTCTGTGGATTGGGCTTAGGCAATTTGGGCCGCTCTGGAGCAGAGGCGGATTGGGCCAATTCTAGCCATTGGTCCAGTCCAGAACAGAATTTGTCAATTATTTAATATGTAAGTAAACAGTCATAACAATCATAACAATCAGTTTTAAAATGTATGAATTGTGAGTTATAATAAACCTTAAATCGGTATCAATTCTTTTATTAAAATGAATTGTCTGTTATAATGAATTGTGAGTTATAATGAATTGTTATAATTATTATATAACCTTGAATTTGTCTATTGCTTTAATGAATTGCGAGTTATAATGAACCTTAAAATGTATGAATTGTGAGTTAAAATGTATGAAATGTGAGTTTTAAAAAAAAGTCTATTATATTTATTGTCATTAATTCACGAGTTTTATTTTTCAAAGGATATAAATATTTAAAATAATAATAATAATAATACACATCTTTATTGAAGTATTTAAAAAATAAAATGAATTATTTTTGTAATATTATATTATGTACTATTATTATTTTGGATAAAATATTATATGTATTAGTTTTTTAATGTTTATAAATAAAATAATATATTTATTATTCATATGCATTTTTCAATTTTCAATAATAATGTTAATAATACAAAATTTAATTATTTATTATATTCATTGTTTAATTTTTATGACATTAACTTTTTAAATAATTTTTTACAATTATTTATGACTTTTTTGTGCTTATAAATAATATTTTATTTTTATCTTTTTGGATAAAAAATATAGTATATTAAAATAATAATATTAATAGTTAAAAGGAAGTGTAGTGTAATTGTTTCATTATAATTATAATTAAAGTTTGGGTTATTTATATGAAACCCCCCTGCCATTTGAGCGTGTTTCGTTTTACCCCACGCCGTTGCCATAGGCAGGTTTAGGCAACGCTTTTTTTGAAAAAATTGTTGCCAAAAGGCATGGAGGGGGGAAAGCAAAATTTGCTAACTTTACAGGGGTGAAATTCACTATTAACCCTTAAAGTTTTTATTAAAATTTTATTGGTAATAAATATTTCAATTTAGTTCACAAATGAAATTGATAATTTTTTATTGTCATTATAAAATAAATAGATGTAAATTTGATGTGATTTTATTGTTTAGTAATAAAAATTAAAAATTAAATTAAATTACATATGGATAGTCAAAAGCATAATATAATATATTCAATTAGTTTTTCAATTTTCAGTAGTAATGTTACTAATACAAAATTTAAATATTTATTATATTCATCATTGCATTTAATTGGGAAACACTTTAAATATAATTTGTTATAAATATTTTATCAACATTCATTTTTTTTAATAATGACATTAATTTTTATGATATTAATGTTCTCAATAACCTTTTACAATGATTTTTGACGGTTTTGTCTACCCGTATAATGCTATTAATATTAGAGATAATGATTAATATACACAATACATGATATATATTCCCTATGCCTCTAGTTTTTAAATGTGTAACATTTAATTCACTTAATAATAAAATGATATTGACTTTTTATTGAATATAATCTAATAGGCATTTAATATCTATATTTATTATTTATAATTTAACAAAAATTTTTTTATTTATTAAAAATAAGAAATATAATTAATTATTATTAGGAATAAAATGATGCACAAAATGATAGTGTGTTCTTGGTAGTATCAAATTTATAAAGAAACAAAATCAAATTTTACCAAATCATACTCTGCAAGAAAACAATCCGAGTTAAAAGAACAACAACTTCGTTATTATACATATTTTTCAACAAAGGAATTCTAAGAATCAAACTATTAGGAAAAAGCCAGTTATAATCCATTTCAATAACAATGATAAATCAGTTATAATCCATTTCAAACCATCTTTTCCCTAGATCTTAATAATTGATGTTTCCCTAGATCTAAATAATTGATGTTAATAATTGATGTTAAGAGAACAAATGCAAGAAGTTTCTAAATGAAATCAACATACATGAGTTTTAAGTTCATTTTGTAGATATTGTTTGATGAAATTATTTGAAATGAAAGAAGAGGGATTGAGAATGTTACAATAAATTTGTTTATTCCTGAACATTGTTCTTGCGTGAAGATTTTGAACCATTTCATAATCGATTTGTAATGGAGAAATCCAAAATAGAATTCTGCAAAAACAACAATCCAAAATCTATTGGTTAGTAATGAAGGACAAAATCTAACAGTGAAATGAGAAATCCAAAATAGAATTTTGCAAAAACAACAATACAAAGGAGAAAATCAAACAGTAATAGGAGAAATCAAAATAGAATTCTGCAAGAATAACAATCCAAAATCTATTTGCTGGTTAACGGTAGGAAGGAGAAAATATAATCGTGATCGAAGAAATCCAAAATAGAATTCTGAAAGAACAACCGCACACATAACTAATGATGCAACCGTAATCCAAAATCGAGCAACCGTAATCCGAGAAATCCAAAATCAACTTTGCATGAACAACAACACTTTCTGAGATATTTGCAACATGAGTAGTGATTACTTGATTACTGTCTTGTTCAATTGGGCAGTACTTGAAACCACTTTCTTTAAGGTACAAAGTCATAAGTTTCTCCATTTCTCTAATTTTTGCCACTCGTAACTGGTATTGGAGAATTAAGGATGTAACACCCATATATAACAACATACATCAAAGCATATACATTATACATGAATCCAAGTATTTGGTACTGAAATACCATAAGTTCCTAGTTAACACATTGTATACACTAAATGCCCTAAATACAAAGTTCTAAAGTCTACGGCATAACATATACAGGATGTCCCAAAAACGCACTAAGAACTAGATCACTACAATGATCTCAAAAAACTCCACAACGGAAGCAAAGCCATCAGATGAGTAAGGATAATCACACGGCCTTATCCTTACCCCTCGCGGAACCTGCTGTACCTGTGATGTAAACAACAACAGTGGGGTGAGATACATCAAATCTCAGTGAGTTCCCTATCTTAAAGTCCTCTCGGTTCTACAAGGTTCTAATAAACCTAACTCAAGTCAAAAGGGAATGGAAGTGACTTTGAGTACACACACACTATATGGAAACATGCTATGAGTTCATCAACTCACAATATCACTAATCGGTAACCATGCCAAGGCATCCCCTATTCCCGTCCTCTTCTACGTCTAGAAGTCGACCCGGGTCATGGATCCTTGCAACCTACTTGGCATACGAATGGATTCGGGTTCTACGGGCCTTTTACCGTTATGAACCATCACTTTACACGGGCCTTATACCGTCAGAACCATTCACCCAACGGGCGCCATTCGTACAGCACGGGGAATCAAACCTGCCAAGTAGTGGTGCAAATGTTTTAGAGGAGATCGAGACCCATAAAACGCACTCGCAAAAATAACCGATTACGATTACGTGATCACACACAAACGTGATTGTATTCGACAATCACAAGGCCATTATGCCTTATCACAACCAAACGGTTAACACGCATGTTCCATACTAGTGTCTATTCATTCTATATTTTCCTGACATTGCTTATGGTAATGCTCCTCACTCTACCTATTCCATATTTTAACATGCATACATTTTCAACAACAATTACACACCATTAAATGATAAAAAGTCGACAAAACGACACTATGCCAAAAATCCCGACATAATTAAATCGCCCCAGATTCGCAAAGCGAGGTTCTGGAGAATGCTCGCCCAGGTTCGCAAAGGGAACTGGTCAGCAAACCTGCGATAATTTCAAAAAACAACAACATCCAACTTTCCAACATCAGACTAGTCTCAACACACAACTCTACTCATAATGCTTGATCAATGATGCGTCCGCAAGCGCACGGATTTATCGAAGTAATATAAAATATTGTCGAACCACAGAGACCAATATCAACCTATCGTTATCTATCATCACTTTGTAAAGCTAAGGCTAAAGATAATTGATTAAAGGGAAACTAGAACTAAAACAGAAAATAAAAGAAGGAAAAAATAATAGAAAACGGAGAGACTGGAATATGGATTCCGCGTTCCTAAAGGACTCTGAAGAATTCGGGTGCTAATAAATACTAAATCCTAGTTTTGAAGGATAAATTAGTTTAAAAGTCTTCAACTCACACTCTCGTGGTCTTGCCTACAACTATATTCCTAAATCCTATTGAGCGCTCTCGCTGTTTCAATTTGAGTTAGAAATACCTTTTGAAAACCAATAATATCCTAAACGCGTCCAAAGAGCTCTCGCTGTGTTTAGATTTGTTGCCTAATTTCTACTATCCGGTTCGCTCCTCACGCTCTCGCGGATCTCGGCTCAAACCTTAATATGCTTCTCACTCTCATGACAAAGCAATGTTAAATAACATCTCACTCTCATGACAATGTTATTTAAATTACGCATAGAAATTAAGACCAAAACAGAATAGTAATCATAAAATCGCGCCTAAAGTTTCTACGGAGTCCCGTCGGTAACGACGGTCCTCATACGCCAGACCCAAAATAATTAGCTAGACATGGACAAGAAATTAAATATGCAAATACGATAAATAACTAAAGACAGGAACATAATTTGGAAATTAAATAAGAAGACAGTAAAATAAATAATACTAAATAAAACCTGGAATTAAATTATGCTTGGAATAATACATTAAGTCTTGACATCTTGAAAGCGATTGCAGGAAAACAAAATACGGAAAATGAAATCCTAAAACTAATGGTGTGGTAGTTCCTCAATGTGAGACACTACCACTTTTACATGGTGAGTTTTCTGCCTAAAAACTAAGAATGAAATGAGCAGAGCTTCCGCGCATAAAAACTTCCCCCCCGGTTCTCTTCGTATGTTGACATATTTATAGAGGAGGAGCTTGTAACAGTTGATCTTTGTTCGTGGGCTTTTTGCTGAGAAAGTGTAGGAGACTGGGATTGAGTCGTGTGAGAGAATTTAGGAGTCGTTGAAGACTCCTTCTTTTATGGCCACGTCTCTTCTGTTTCTTCATAATATGTGTGTTGCGTGTTACGGTCGTGAGGATATGGTGACGATCACTAATATGCTTTCAGCGTGTTACGGTCGTAACACATTGCTTACGGTCGTTAGACATGAAATAGCGCGTTACGGTCGTGAGTGTGGTGTGACGATCGTAAAACTCCCTTGAGCGCGTTACGGTCGTAAGGCATATGGTGACGACCGTCACTGTTACAAAATATCTGATTTTGACAGTGTGTTTTCTTCTCATTTTCTGTCAATTTTTCTTCACTTCTTCTCTTTTTTTTTTACTATTTTGACTTGAGATGTATTGCACCTGTAAAAAGGCATAAAAACTCGGAATAATCGGGGATTAGTTGAGTCAATGCACGATAAAAATGTACTAAAAACCTAGTAATTATACGATACGATTTCTCGTCATCAATCAAATGTAAACATGCAGCAACAACAAAGCATTATGAACAGAGGGTATTGAAAACACTTTTAAAACTTAAAAGTAATTTGTCTCTAATGTTCTCCTAACTAACTTAACCACAATGTTCTAACAGAAATCAACAGGAAAAACAAGAAATTCAAACCTGAACTTGTTGGTACTTGGAAAAACTTGGTGAAAAATGAGAGGAACATAGAACATGAGAGATTGTTCTTGTGAGTGTTTGTGAATGAGAGGCAAGAGTGAGAATGACAAAGGGACTAGGGTTGCCTCCCAATAATCAGAAAATGAGATAGGTCATGGGCCCAAGTGTCTGGCCTACCCATAACAAAAAAATCCCTTTTTAATGAGGTGGCAACAGAAAAACATATGCCTGTCTCGCTGAGTTCGCAATGCGAACAAGCCAGCGAATGCTCGCCCCAGTTCGCAAAGCGAACATGACAGGTTTTTGATTTTTTTTCTTCTGAATCTTCTACCACACTACACCAATTCTTAAACAACTTAAATCATCAAAACAAAAAAGAAAACATAAATACTTACAATGCTGGGGTACCTCAAACAAGCGCTTGTTTAATGTCGGATAAGCTCGACGGTCCAAGATGATTTCAAAGATCATCAAGAAACACACTGCAATTCTCTCGGTCGACTTCTTCTTTGAGATATAATTTCAACCGTTAGCTATTTACTGTCCAACTTTTTTTTTCAAGTCCTCAATGACTATTGCACTATACTGCTTGACATCCTTGACAAAAAATGGTCCAGACCATTTGGACTTTAATTTTCTCGGAAACAATCTCAAACGGGAATTAAATAAAAGCACCTTCTGGCCAACCCGGAATTCCTTCTGAGAAACCTTTTTGTCATGATATCCTTTCACTTTCTCCTTATAGATCTTACTTGAGTGGTACGCGTTATTTCGCATCGCTTCCAATTCATGCAACTGAACTTTCCTTTTTTCACTGGCCAAACTCACATCAAAATTTAACATTTTCAAAGCCCAAAGAGCCTTATGCTCTAATTCAACGGGTAAATGGGATGTCTTGCCATAAACCATTTGAAAAGGAGTTAGACCAATTGGAGCTTTGTAAGCGGTGCGATATGCCCACAAAGCATTGTCTAATTTTTGTGACTAATCTTTCCGCGAGCTCAACACGGTTTTCTCTAAATTCTTTTTGGCGAATCGTTCTCTTTGCGAACAAAAGTTTGCATTGCGAACTTATGCAGACAAACAAGGGCGTTTTAGCTTATCAGAAGACACTTCAGATGCCACTTTCATCATTCGCTAGGCGAACAAATCATTCGCAGTGCAAATGTGTCTGATTTCAAGTGTACTATAAATAGATTTTATGCATTTTCTTGGGATCATAAATTCACTTTTACACCCCAAAACCTAATTTTCTGAGATTTCTTCATCTAAGAGAGATTTTTCACATAGAGAAGCTGGATTTGCATCCGATCTCGATTCTTCGACGCAGATGCTTTTTCATCTCCTCACGAAACTTGTGAAGCAAGCTACCATGAATATGTGTAGCTAAACACATCTTATGTCAATATTAGTGGTAGGTAATCCATCATTTTGTATGTATTGATCTTGATTGTAAGTTTGTGAAATTTGTTTATGATAAATATAGAAGAAAAACTTTCTTTAAATGGTTTATATTTTGTTTTGGTTTTGAAAGTTGATGTTCATAATGATTGAACTTGAATGTTATCATATTGGTAGTTTGAGTGAGAGATCATTAAATGATCAATATGATAAATCCCACAACAAGTGTTAGAGATAAACTTGTTGAGAGAATATGTGGTTATATTTGCCGTTAGCAAGTTCACACGCTTTATCGAGTAAATACTTATAAAACGGATTATCGGACACTAATCTTGGCATGTTTTTACCAAACCCTAAAACCAATTTCTTTACCGTTGATTACTAAATTTTATGCAAACGATCCGATACGAAAAACCAAACTCTTTGTTACTTTAAAGTTTGAAACGCTTTTGACTATAAAACGGCGGCAATATACATTCAATCCCAGTGGATACGATAAAACAACCCCGAATTACTTTTCAACAAAATGGTGCCGTTGCCGGGGATGGTTGTTATATTGCATGAATTGCAATAGTTATTGAGTTTTAAACTTGTCTAACTTTTTCTTGTGCTTGTTAATTTGTTTGGCTTAGTTTCAATCTCAGAATCGAACATAAGTTGGTCTTCGCATAAAACGGAGTCTTCACACTAAGCCAAACAAATTAACAAGCACAAGAAAAAGTTAGACAAGTTTAAAACTCAATAACTATTGCAATTCATGCAATATAACAACAATCCCCGGCAATGGCGCCATTTTGTTGAAAAGTAATTCGAAGGTGTTTTATCCTATCCACATAGATTGAATGTATATTGCCGCCGTTCTATAGTCAAAAGCGTTTGAAACTTTAAAGTAACAAAGAGTTTGGTTTTTTGTATTGGATCGTTTGCATAAAATTTAATAATCAATGGTAAAGAAATTGGTTTTAGGGTTTGGTAAAAACATGCCAAGATTAGTGTCCGATAATCCGTTTTATATGTATTTACTCGTTAAAGCGTGTGAACTTGCTAACAACAAATATAACCACATATTCTCTCAACAAGTTTATCTCTAACACTTGTTGTGGGATTTATCATATTGATCCCTTGATGATTTCTCACTCAAACTACCAATATGATAACATTCAAGTTCAATAATTATGAACATCAACTTTTAAAACTATCTCTAGCCTTATGATTATTGATGGATTGAAACTTTGGTCAAGCTTTAGAATATATCTCTCGATCATGAACTAAAACAAAATATAAACTATTTAAACAAAGTTTTTCTTCTATATATATCATAAACAAAGTTCACAAACTTAAAATCAAGATCAATACATACAAAATGATGGATTACCTACCACTAATCTTGACACAAGATGTATTTAGCTACAAATATTCATGGTAGCTTGCTTCACAAGTTTCGTGAGGAGATGAAAAAGCATTCGCGTCAAAGAATCGAGATCGGATGCAAATCCAGCTTCTCTATGTGAAAAATCTCTCTTAGATGAAGAAAACTCAGAAAACTAGGTTTTGGTGTGTAAAAGTGAAGTTATGATCCAAAGAAAATGTATAAAATCGATTTATAGTACACTTGAAATCAGACACATTCGCAATGCGAATGATTTGTTCGCCTAGCGAATGATGAAAGTGGCACTTGAAGTGCCTTCTGATAAGCTAAACCACCCTTGTTTGTCTGCATAAGTTCGCAATGCGAACTTTTGTTCGCAAAGCAAACTATTCGCCAACTTAGGGCCCTTTTCTTACTCCCTCAGCCAAGGGTTCTTCGCCAGGTCTTTCGCAAAGCGAGTAAATCAGCGAACATTCGCTGGGAGTTTGCAAAGCAAACTTTAGTCCCTTTTCCTACAGTCCAAGTCTGGGACTATTCGCTAGGGACTTCGCCAGGGTTCACAAAGTGAACATTCGATGGCAAGTTCGCAAAGCGAACTTGCACATGTTTTCCTCTTTTCTTTGGTAACTTGTATCATCTCTTTGTGTCTTACATCTTTGATCAATTAGTGCATTTTCCTACACAATAGCACACATATTACAAGCACCAAAGGAATATAAACAATGTTTGAAGAACAACAACAATCAATACTAAAATCCACAATTAAACATGAAAGTGTTGAAAAATGCCAATATGATAACATTCAAGTTCAATAATTATGAACATCAACTTTCAAAACTATCTCTAGCCCTATGATTATTGATGGATTGGAACTATGGTCAAGTTTTAGAATATTTCTCTCGATCCTGAACTAAAACAAAATATAAACCATTTAAACAAAGTTTTTCTTCTATATATATCATAAACAAAGTTCACAAACTTACAATCAAGATCAATACATACAAAATGATGGATTACCTACCACTAATCTTGACACACGATGTATTTAGCTACACATATTCATGGTAGCTTGCTCCACAAGTTTCGTGAGGAGATGAAAAAGCATTCGCGTCGAAGAATCGAGATCGGATGCAAATCCAGCTTCTCTATGTGAAAAATCTCTCTTAGATGAAGAAAACTCAGAAAACTAGGTTTTGGTGTGTAAAAGTGAAGTTATGATCCAAAGAAAATGTATAAAATCGATTTATTGTACACTTGAAATCAGACACATTCGCAATGCGAATGATTTGTTCGCCTAGCGAATGATGAAAGTGGCACTTGAAGTGCCTTCTGATAAGCTAAACCACCCTTGTTTGTCTGCATAAGTTCGCAATGCGAACTTTTGTTCGCAAAGCAAACTATTCGCCAACTTAGGGCCCTTTTCTTACTCCCTCAGCCAAGGGTTCTTCGCCAGGTCTTTCGCAAAGCGAGTAAATCAGCGAACATTCGCTGGGAGTTTGCAAAGCAAACTTTAGTCCCTTTTCCTACAGTCCAAGTCTGGGACTATTCGCTAGGGACTTCGCCAGGGTTCACAAAGTGAACATTCGATGGCAAGTTCGCAAAGCGAACTTGCACATGTTTTCCTCTTTTCTTTGGTAACTTGTATCATCTCTTTGTGTCTTACATCTTTGATCAATTAGTGCATTTTCCTACACAATAGCACACATATTACAAGCACCAACGGAATATAAACAATGTTTGAAGAACAACAACAATCAATACTAAAATCCACAATTAAACATGAAAGTGTTGAAAAATGCCAATATGATAACATTCAAGTTCAATAATTATGAACATCAACTTTCAAAACTATCTCTAGCCCTATGATTATTGATGGATTGGAACTATGGTCAAGTTTTAGAATATTTCTCTCGATCCTGAACTAAAACAAAATATAAACCATTTAAACAAAGTTTTTCATCTATATATATCATAAACAAAGTTCACAAACTTACAATCAAGATCAATACATACAAAATGATGGATTACCTACCACTAATCTTGACACACGATGTATTTAGCTACACATATTCATGGTAGCTTGCTCCACAAGTTTCGTGAGGAGATGAAAAAGCATTCGCGTCGAAGAATCGAGATCGGATGCAAATCCAGCTTCTCTATGTGAAAAATCTCTCTTAGATGAAGAAAACTCAGAAAATTAGGTTTTGGTGTGTAAAAGTGAAGTTATGATCCCAAGAAAATGCATAAAATCTATTTATAGTACACTTGAAATCAGACACATTTGCAATGCGAATGATTTGTTCGCCTATTGAATGATGAAAATGGCACCTGAAGTGCCTTCTGATAAGCTAAACCACCCTTATTTGTCTGCATAAGTTCGCAATGCGAACTTTTGTTCGCAAAGCGATCTATTCGCCAAAAAGTTCGCAAAGCGAACTTAGGCCCCTTTTCTTACTTCCTCAGCCAAGGTTCTTCGCCAGGTCTTTCGCAAAGCGAGTAAATCAGCGAACATTCGCTGGGAGTTCGCAAAGCGAACTTTAGTCCATTTTCCTACAGTCCAAGTTTGGAACCATTCGCTGGGGACTTCGCCAGGGTTCACAAAGCGATCATTCGCTGGCAAGTTCGCAAAGCAAACTTGCTGATGTTTTCCTCTTTTCTTTGGCAACTTGTATCATCTCTTTGTGTCTTACATCTTTGATCAATTAATGCCTTTTCCTGCACAATAGCACACACATTACAAGCACCAAAGGTATATAAACAATGTTTGAAGACCACTAACAATTCAATACTAAAATCCACAATTTAACATGAAAGTGTTGAAAAATGCCAAGTATACAATAGAAATATTAGTCATGTTTGACATCTAATAGGAACTTGTTGACTTGCCAAAGGGATCAAGGCCCATTGGATGCAAGTGGGTGTTTAAAAATAAGTATCATAGTGACGGTACATTAAACACATATAAGGCAAGATTAGTAGCAAAGGGATTTAGACAAAAAGAGGGTGGTGATTACTTTGATACATACGCACCAGTAGAAAGAACAACAACAATTAGAATATTGTTCTCTTTGGCTTCTTTGAATGACCTTATAGTTCATCAAATGGATGTTAAAACGACATTCTTAAATGGAGATCTCGATGAAGAAATCTACATCGAACAACCAGAAGGCAATGTGCTTCCTGGAAATGAACAAAAGGTGTGTAAGCTTGTCAAATCCCTATATGGACTAAAGCAAACACCAAAAAAATGACATCAAAAATTCAATTATGTCATTCTTTCAAATGGATTTACTCCCAATTCTTATGACCAATGTTTATACACAAAGGTACTGAAAAATATTGTAATATTCCTTTGCTTATAAGTTGATGATATGTTGATAATTAGCAACAACATGGTTGGAATTTTAGAAACAAAAAGGTTTCTAACTTCCACATTCAAGATGAAAGATCTTGGAATAGTTGACACAATTTTAGGGATCAAAGTAAAGAGAAAAAATGGGGGTTACGAACTTAGTCAAACACATTATATTGAAAAAATGCTTGACAAGTTCAAACACCTAAACTTTAAGGAAGTAACCACTCCATTTGATCATGTTGTCAAACTTCAAAAGAACAATGGAAGAGCAGTGACTCAATTGGAGTATGCAAGTGCAATAGGGTGTCTTATGTACTTGATGCAATGTACCAGACCCGACATATCATTTGCAATTAGTAAAATGAGTAGATTCACTAGTAATCCAAATAAAGAATAGTGGAAGGCAATCACAAGGATTTTCGGCTATCTATGAAAGACCAAAAATCTTGGCCTTCACTATGGATGGTTTCCCGCCATACTAGAAGGATATACCGATGCAAGTTAGATATCCAATGTAGGAAATCATAAATCCACAACTGGGTGGATATTTACATTAGTTGGAGAAGCAATTTCTTGGAAGAGCAAGAAACAAATATGCATTACTCTTTCAAACATGGAATCAGAGTTTGTGGCTCTTTCTTCCGATGGTCAAGAAGCGGAATGGTTGAGGGACCTTCTGTTAGAAGTTCCATTGGCAAAAGACAATGTTTCAAAGGTGTTGATACACTGCGATAGCTAAGCCACTTTAGCTAGAGCATTCAGCGAAGTGTATAATGGAAAGTCTAGACACATAAGACTTAGACATTCATTTGTGAGAAAATTGATTAAAGATGGAATCATTTCACCCACCTATATACGAAAAAGTTATAATTTGGGTGATCCATTTACAAAGCCACTAGCCAGAGACTTAGTAAAAACCACCTCGAGAGGCATGGGGTTGAAACTCCTTGAGTAAGAGTTTCGAGAGTGGCGGCAACCCAATCTTACGTTAACAGAACATTAACCTCAATATTCAATGGGTAACAACAAGTCGTTGATTTGGATGTTTGTCGAACATTTCGGGATAATGTTCACCTTCAAAATGAGAGTTGAGTTTTTACTTAAACTCTTAATGAAGTTCAATACCGAGGGTAAGTGTGTCATGGAAAAGGATACAATATGGACTTCACCTATGTGAATTTTGAGATGGTGCCGTCTCAAAGTGAGAGTTGAAGTTTCTCTCATAAAAAATCATGAAACAGAAAAACATATGGCCATAAATAAGTGCTAGGCGAGAAATGTAGGCGAATAACCTTAAAGAATGTGTGTGAGGTAACGCCGGTCTATTCACATGGATTAATGGTTTAAAAGCATTGCAACCTAACATTCCGATTAGACTTTGCATTGTCTTTACTAAGGTTAAGTTTTAAATCGAAAGATACTTAACTGTATTAATATTCTTTATTTCTCCTTTTCTGGAATTGGTCTTGTCGTTATTAGAACAAGTGGGGGGTTGTTGTAAATTATTAATAAATAATATTAAGTGTGTTCCAAAATGACAAGAAAATATTTAAGTGAATGTTAATTTTTGAATTCGAAAAGAAGCAACATTTCGTGAAGGGTTGTTGTAGAATGAACATAGGCAATGGTTGGAAACATGACAACTTTTGGTTAAAAGGTGTTGTTTCATCGTGGGTCGCAACCTTGTGAAACAACACATGCATGACCTATAAATACCTCATTTGGGAATTAAGAAAATATATCACAAACCAAATATTCTCTTGTACAAAATTCTAGACACTCTTCCATACATAATCGAGTTTTCGTATGTCTTGCGCAAATTCGATATAAGGCTGAATTATCTTGGGTATTCCTGCGTTCTAACTCTAAAACATATAAGAAAGTACTTGAAATACTTTTAAGAAAAGTGACATCATTCACGATTCAATCCTCCGTTCAACTTCAACCATATTTCAAACATTAAGTTCATAGTCAAGGTAAATTCATATATGCATTTACCTTCCAAGTTCCAAATTTAAATGAATTGATGATTTTAGCTTATATTAATAGTAACTACTCCCTCCGTCTCACAATATGTGTCCTCTTTAATTTTTTTATTTGTCTCAAATTTTTTGTCCCTTTAGAATACCAATATAATATTTATTATTTCTTCCCACTAACTTACCCTTATTTATTGTATTTTAATTTATTTAACTACTCCACTATTTATTATTAATAAGGTTATTTTAGTAAATGACACTCGTTTTATCATTGAAATCAACACAATTAATCATTATCTTAAAAAGTGTGAAAATCTCAAAGAAGACACCTATTGTGAGACGGAGAGAGTATATTATTCTAACACATAATTAGTTGACACCGTACAGACATATCGTATACTACTAGTCACATAAACTTAATTACATAATTAATTACATTACGTCTAGTAAATGAATATTTGAACACATATTAAATGTTTTGCATACAAGATACAACTTGTTTTCTAAAACTACTCACATAAATTATGTCTTATATGAAAATAATTTAAATTTATTTTATCTTCTATTATAAAATAGGTTATGCGTATATGATAAATGTGTAGTTAAGTTTATTATTCTAACATGTGATAAATAGTCAAATAATTAACTCAATCAAACTAAAAGAGTAGAAACTCAATAATCTTGACAATTATTTTTATTAATATGTATTGATTCATTGATTGCTATGCATACTTTTTTTTTGGTAAGCAAGGGATTAATATTGAAAGCGAGAACAATAGGTTCTCGAAACCACTTACAAAACAAAGCGAGGAAAGCCTCGAGACTAAAAAATTACACCCAATTAAACCTTAAGCCAAATAGTACAAAGGAAATGTGCAAAACTCATAAAAGCTATAATTGGAACGTGTAATTTTCCCAACATAAGACCATCTCCACACCAACGCCTTGATGTTCCAAACCGTATCCAACACATTCCAACGAACATTACTAAATATAATAGCATTACGCAAAGTCCACAAAAACGAAGTCGTAGCCAACCACACACAACCTTCTTTCCCTTTCTTCACCCTCTTTTGCTTGAAAAAAGAATGCCAAGATAGGAAGCTTTCTTTAATATCACTAGCCCCACTATTTTCAAAACCCAACCACTCGGCCAACTCCCTCCACACTAATAAAGTAACTCGACATTTCGTAAAAATATGGTCAATAGAATCTTCCGCCAAAGAGCAAAACACACACTCCAAACCATTATTCGGAAAAACACTACCTCTACAACTAAGAGCAATCTTAGTAGGAAGTCTATTAAGAAAGCACCTCCAACCAAAAGCCTTAATCTTATAAGGGACTACAACTTTCCAAACAAGAGAAAAGGCTTCATCAAACTTATTACTTGGACCAAGAGGAATGCGTAAAGAAGAAAATAAATTGAAGAAAGAACTCACCGAATAATGTCCCGTTTCACTCCCCCTCCATACCACCGTTCCATTAACACCAAAAATCGGTCGAACAAGATCCAACAACAACCTCAACCTATTCAACTCCTCGGCCACCTCTCCTACAACCGGCCCGACCACCCCAAAATCTCCCCAAATCCACCTATCATCGGACCAACCTCCCATGCAAGCTACCGAAACACCTTTAAGACAAGACAAGTGGAAAAGAAGAGGAAAATAATCTTTTAAACAATAATCCCCTAACCACCAAGAAGACCAAAAAGAGATAGAGAAACCATTGCCAATAAAAAATTTACAATTTTGCATAAAACAATTTTCCGGAATTTTTTTCACCAAACCACATAAGTCCCTCCACCAAAAAGAAGTAACACTCCCCTTAACCAAAGGAATTCCGGGGTCCACCATCTTCAAATTTATATCTCCATATCTAGCATTTAAAACTCTATGCCAAAAAGCCTTTGGTTCCGTCATTATCCTCCATCTCCATTTATTAATTAACGACAAATTAAAATCGTCCACCCTTCTCAAGCCCAACCCCTCTTTTTCAAGAGGAAGGCAAACCATCTTCCAACTCACCCAATGAATTTTCCTCTTCTCCACCTTACTCCCCCATAAGAAGTTACTTTGAATGCTAGTAATTTCTCTCACCACCTTCGCCGGAGCTTTATAGAAAGAAAGCATGAAAATAGAAACACTAGAGAGCACCGTTTTCAATAAAGTAAGTCTTCCTCCAAAACTAAGAAAACGGTTGTTCCAACATGAGAGCCTCCGTTTCAACTTCCCCACCAAGTCCCTCCACATTACACTTCTATTAGAATTGTAACCAATGGGAATTCCAAGAAAGACAAAATTATTCTCCTCCCTTTTGCAAGAGAGAAAGTAAGAAGCCACCTCCATAAACCTTGAATTAATATTCACACCAATTAGTTTGCTCTTATGGAAGTTAATTCCCAAACCGGAGACTAATTCAAAACCTCTCAAGACCGCTTTAATAGCCCAAAGATGATTCCACGAACCATTCCCAAACAACAAAGTGTCATCCGCAAATTGAAGAATATCAACAAAACACCTTCCTCTTATGTTGAAACCTTCGAAATCCCCATTCGCCACCGACCTATCAACCAAAACCTTTAAGCCTTCCGCAACTATCACATAGAGAAAAGGAGATAAAGGGTCTCCTTGTCTTAATCCTCTCTCGACGATAAATTCCTTCGTAGGGCTACCATTAACTAATACCGACATCTTGCTCGAAAAAACCAAAGCATCCATCCATCTCAACCAAGTTTCCCCAAACCCCATTTTACGAAGCATAAAGGAGAGAAAATTCTAACTAACCTTATCGAACGCCTTCTCGAAATCAACCTTAAAGAGAAAACAAGCTTTTCCTTCCTTCTTCGCAAAATCTACCACCTCATTAGCCACCAACACCCCATCAAGAAGTTGTCTTCCAGGAACAAAAGCGCTTTGACAGCAAGAAATAACCGAATTCAACACCAACTTTAACCTTGACGCCAAGAGTTTAGATAATGCTTTATAAACACACCCGACAAGGCTTATAGGTCTATAGTCGTCCAAACACAAAGGATTAGAAGACTTTGGAACCAAGGTCAAAAAAGAAGAGATAAAAGATTTAGATAACAAAGCTCCGGAATGAAAGCTTTGGAAACATCCAATAAAATCTTCCTTCATGAAATGCCAACACTTCTTGATAAAAAGAAAAGAGTAACCATCGGGCCCCGGTCTTTTAGACCCATCGCAACTCCAAACCGCTTCTTTAATTTTCTCCTCCGAAAATGGAGCTTCAAGAAAAGAATTTTCCTCACTACTAATACCCTTAAAAGGAAAGCCTTCTAACAACGGTCTAACATAATCCGTCTTAACAAATTTAACCGCAAAATGACTCCTTACTTCCTCCTTTACCTCCTCCACCTTATCAATAACCCCATTTTCCGTTCTCAACGAACCAATGAAATTACGCCTTCTCCTCTCTTTCATAACTCCATGAAAAAACTTACTATTTGAATCCCCATCATTAAGCCACTTCAATCTAGCTTTTTGAATAAGCATATTTTCCTTAATCTTTAAATTCAACCAAAACTTACTACTAGCCTCCTTTTTCTTTCTCAACAAGTCTTCCTCCTCCAACTCCCCTAAAGCATTGTCTTCATCATCCCCTTCATTCAAAACCTTAACTCCCTCCTCCATATTTAAATCAATCCTACCAAAAATAGTAGAATTCCACCACCTTAGGCTCTCTTTTAAGATCCACAATTTTTCCTTAAGAACAAAATCTCTTCTTCCTACCACTTGAATCCTCCTCCACTCTTTTTCCACGAACGGAAGAAAAGAAGGTTTAGAAAACCACTCGTTGTTAAACCTAAAAGGTTTCGGACCCCAATCCGCTTTGTCCAAAATAAGCCATATCGGGCAATGGTCGGAGATATCCCTATCCCCAATCAGTTGACCCACGGCCCCCCACTCGTCGATGATACCATTAGAAACCAAGAACCGATCGATTCTACTTTTCGCCTTGCCATCACTTCTATACCAACTAAACTTTTTACCCTTACACGGTAAATCCACCAAATTACCATCCATAATAAACTTCTCAAAACACCTCCACTCCGAACTCGCATTAACATTTGTTCTACCTCTTCGTTCATTCGCATTCCTCACCGCATTAAAATCGCCCCCAAACAACCACTCTCCATCCGAAAAGATGGTCTTCAACTCTAGCAACTTCTTCCATAAGATCCTTTTTAAAGCAAAGGCGCAAGGAGCATAAATATTCACGACATAGTAAAACTTGTTTTTCCATCTAACTTTTATTCCCAAGTAACCCTCACCTCTAAAACTACAAACGGCTTCCACCAAATTTGCTTTCCAAATAATAAGTAACCCTCCCGACATACCATCCGAATTAACAAAATAAAAATCGACATCCTCCCTATGCCAAAAACTCCTCGCAACACCCTCCGACAAGTCTTGAATCTTCGTTTCTTGAAGTAAAAACAAATCCGCTTTGCCCTTAGAAATAATGTGAGAGATCCTACTCCTTTTAACTCTACTAAAACCCCCTCTAATATTCAAGGATCCCACAATCATTTCAACAAATTAATAGTCGCCTTCCCTTTCAACAACCTTACTTTATCCGCTCTCTCCAAATCTTCAATTCTCCTTTGAAAATCACCCAAAGATTCTCCCTTCTCCACTCCTAAGTTAGAAATTGCATTCCATAATTTTTCACCAAGATTAGAATCCAAATTTTCTAAAATACGTAGGTTACACCTATCAATACCGGATTCCGCTGAATTTTCGCCATGGTAGCAAACCCTCTTATCAGGATCCCAACTGATGTCGCTAACCTTCTTTGCCCTTCCAGCCTTTGAAAACATATTGCCCTTTTCTCGTCTTCCTTTTTTATTCACAGTATTCTTCATGTTCCTCTTGAAACAGCCGTTAAAACTACCTCCCATTTCATAGAAGTGTTTTAATTTAAGACTTTTTAACACTTTCTTTTTATTAAAACTTTGAGCCCTTGAAATAGCCAAAGGGTGGTCCCCACAATTTTCACTCGGACCAACAAAAGAGGAGGATAATAGACTTAAAGCAGGAAGGGAACAGGGTACAAAAGTCCCCTGCAAAGAATCCCCCCCTGCGCTACTTTCTCCACATGTAAGTTGACCACTTAGAGAGTTAACTTTTAAGGATTTAATAACTTTGTCAAAGGATAAACTTTGTGACACCTTTTCCTCAACCATTAATACGTCCCCATCAACATTACTTGTAGGATTAGAAAAAACCATTGGTGCAATAACCCCCCGACAATAACCTTCCTCATGGACCAAATCAGTAACTTCCCTACGTTCCCCGATAGCCATCGGAGAGCTAACCTCGCCGCCAGTAGATTCCGACATACCACCATTGTCTTCCGCAAAAAAACCATTCAAGCCACTCCCGATACCTTCAGACGAGAAGACCGAACCCTCTTCCGACTCCAAATCCACCTCGTCACTACTCACAGAGTCCTCCAAAACTGAACGTTGGAGCTCTTCACGGATAAAAATTACAAAGGAGACGTAATCGATTGAAACCTTTGCCGTGTTTTTGAAAACAAAACCATTTAGAACCTTCAGAGAGATTCTCGCAACCGCTTTACTCTCCCCGGACATAGTCGTGTCATCCATACAAATGAAGGTGCCGAACGAGTCCGCGAAAACCTTGAAGAACTCGCTGCACCATGCATGAAGAGGGACTCCGCTCAAGCAAAGCCAGGCCACTCTATCAGAGTCTACGTCGTTTTCCTTCCAAGGCCTTAGGGATTGGAACCATTTCTTCCAACAAAACTCACCTTCTACTATCAACTTGTGGATCTCACCCTCCCTAGATTCCTCCAAAAACACATCGACATACCCATCGGTGTAACCTTGATGGCTGAAAAACCCTCCAGTTCCAAACCAATTTGCACGTTTAAAGACATCCCGGGTTTATGAACAATGCCGACATAAGCCTTACGAAGACTATCTTTCCTATCGACATCAGAGGAGAAAGAGACCAAATAGTTCTCCTCCGCATTTTCCAGAAACGCAACCTCCCGCTTTCCAATAGCTTCCTTTTCGACGACATCAGCAAAGGATCTGTTGGAATCTCTCCAAACAGAACGAACGTTGTTGCGAGTAAGCTCAGTCCGTCACCCACCATTAAGACGGTTTCCACCGAGAACGTTCCCTCCAGACCCCCTCTTCTCTCCACGCCTAAGCCTTTCATATTTTGGAAGGTTTGTAAGTATTTTCCGGCCGTCTATTTGAATATTATCGATCTTCAGAGCAAGGATCCTCGGCTCCTCCATACCTCTAAACCTCGCGAAACCAAAACGTCTGCCAAAAGAATTCCTCCTTGGAGATATCATTACCTCCACAATATCTCCCTCGCAACCGAACAAGTTGTAAATATCCGCCGAAGACATCCTATCGGGGAACTCCGTAAAGTAGATCGACACCAGAGGAGGCCCTCCAATCTCCGACGATCCTTTCCTCTTGGAGAATACATCCCATCTTGGCTTGATTTCTCGAAAAGAACTCCTTCTCACCGGCCTCCACTCCATACCATAAACCGCTCTGAAACGCCACCGAATGAGAAACCTCCGAACCACCGCGAAGCAGATCAAAGGTGTGAAGGTCCCTAATTAAAAAATTAGGAGTTTAAACCAAACACACCCTGAAATCCCACAGTGAAAACCGAAATTTCTCCTTTCAGTGAACCTGAATCATGGCCTGAGAATGGTTGAAAAGCAGGACAAGATGAAAAACCCAGAAAAACAAGAAACGCGAAGGAGAGAAGATGGAGCGACCTATGCATACATTTGATTTTGAAAAAAAAAGAATGTGTTTTGCTTCTTTTTTCTTTGCTAGATAACCGATTCTCCTACCTTTAAAATTTGCCACACTACAACTACTACTCTTATCCCAAGTGTTACTAAATTACCGACTAGAGTAAGGCATAGTCGTCACGGAAAAAGTGGATATCCTAAAATCTTCTGGAGTTTCTACATATTGGTGTTGAATAGTTTGAGCACTCCCTCACTAAAGTTATGACTGAAGATGGAGCAAAAGTTAAAGCCATATGCTTCATAAGAGAGGCTGATCATCTCATTCTTGCATGATAGGACTGAGCATTAAAACTATAATTGGTTTTATACCGTAAATTTAAAATTTAGGAAGGGACACATAAATTACAGTATTATACACATGCAAAAATATTGACTATAAGATAAGAAAAAATATTTGTTAATTGTTTCATATATATATATATATATATATATATATATATATATAATCACTCAAAGTGTTGGATCAATATAATGATAATAGATTCCTCAGTCAAGATCTAAAAGTAGAAAATACTAAAGTTTATGATTTAAATAATGTTATCCGGACGGATGAATAGTGACGTCCGTACGGTGAATAGTGTTGTGTGTATAGTTAATAGTGTTTTCAAGTTTTTGGAATTTTTCGATTATGTTCATGGATCCATGTGATTTTGGGCTTTGTTTGTTGGATATTGCTATTATAAATATGTATCTCTTATATTCTTGGGGTGTGACAATCTTAGAGTTTACACCAACAAGGGAGAGCAAGGTTTTAAAGGTATAGCATAGGGTTTCAGCTATTCACAAGGAAAAAACCTTAGAAAAGCAAAGGTTTAGGTAAACCTTTGGTGTTGTTTAAGGTTATTGTGAAACACTGTTACACCTTGGGTTTGGGTGATTCATATATTGAGAGTTGGAGAGGTTGGGAAATACTTGGGTAGAAAATAGGGTTGTTCTTGGGAACCTGAAGGCGAAGGCTATTTTCTTGTAACTCATCTGTAATCTCTTGTATTAACTTTCTGAGTATAGTGAATTAGAGATCTGCTTTCTCTCCCAGAGTAGATCATTTGCTCGAACTGCGTAAATAAACCTTCGGTTTTTTCTTGCCTTATTCTGTTATTATCTCTGTACTGTAAGTTCCTGGATTGGCTGGAATTTTGGTAAAACAATAAGGTGTTCAATGCTGATGTCATGGTGTTGATGTTGCAGCATTGAGGCTTAGTACTGGGCTGTACTAAGTTGTGAAGTTTAACTATGTTTGATGTCATGGGCTTGATGTCATAACATTGCACTTAACACTGGGCTGTGTTAAGGTTGCTAGTTGCTGAAATGGATGTTTGATGTCACATAGGTGATGTTGTAACATCAGACCTGCAGAACTGAAGCTAATGACAGCATGGGCTTGTTGTTATTAGGGTCGCGTATTAGCTGGAATTGTGGAGAGTGTTGACTCGTTGGATGAGAATATCTTGGGCTAGATATTTTCTGTTACATGGGAGATTTGATTGCAGGTTGTTGGAGAATTAAAAGGTGGAAGATTTAAAAAGATTTTGGGGATAAAATCTGTTTTAAAAGATTCAGTTTTTAATTAACAAATCTGATCAAATATTGTGTCAAATCCAATCCAAATTCAAGGAGCTATATAAAGCGCACAAGACCAAGGAAGAAGGTACAGAAAACAGATTGAAGATCAAGAGCTGGAGGCTTAGAGTCTAGGGTTTGTTTAGAGTACTTGTAATCACACTATTCTAGGTTTGAATAGATGTTGAATTTTTTGTCCTCTCTAGAAGCTGTGAAGCAATAGAGAGTTGTTGATTGATCGAAGCTAGGAAGCAAGATCAAGGGATCTCAAAGAGGTTATTCTTTGAGTGTTTTAGGGGATTGAGTAGTGTTCTCATATCTAAGTGGTTTCTTAGGTAGAAAGTCACTAGTAGAGTATAAGTTTAGGAGATTGTCAACTGGTGTGTTGAGTCTGTAAATTATATCTACAAGTAGTGAATTTCATCCCTGGCTTGGTAGCCCCCAGACGTAGGTAGTTAGACCGAACTGGGTGAACAATTCCTTGTGTTTTTCCTGTTGCTTATTCTGTCCATTATTGCAGAGTGTGTTGTTGTGACATCGCACCTTAACATCACACGTCTGGTACCAGAATTTCAATTGGTATCAGAGCAGGCATCCTGTCTGTCTCTGGGTGAGATCTAGGAAAGTTACTTTCTGGTGAAAGATGGACAAAGAGGTTGGAGGATTTGTTAACAGACCCCCTATCTTGGATGGCTCAAACTATGAGTATTGGAAGCCTAGAATGACTACTTTTTTAAAGTCATTAGACAGCAGAGCTTGGAAGGCTGTCATTAAAGAGTGGAAAGCTCCAGAGGTATGTGAGAAAGATGAGGCTGGCAAGGATAAAGAAGGCACCTCAAAGCCTAAGCCTGAAGAAGAATGGACCAAGGAAGAAGATGAGCTTGCCCTTGGGAATTCAAAAGCCCTAAATGCTATCTTCAATGGGGTTGACAAGAACATATTCAGGCTGATCAACTCATGTGAAACTGCTAAGGCTGCTTGGGATATTTTGAAGGCTACTCATGAAGGCACATCTAGAGTTAAGATGTCTAGACTTCAGCTTCTAACATCTATGTTTGAAAGCTTGAAGATGAAGGAAGATGAGACTATTCATGACTTCCACATGAGTGTTCTTGAGCTATCAAATGCATCCAGTGCTCTTGGTGAGAAGATGACAGAAGAGAAGCTGGTAAGAAAGATTCTTAGGTCCCTCCCTAAGAAGTATAAGATGAAGGTAACAGCCATTGAAGAATCTCAAGACATCAGCAAGATGAGAGTTGATGAGCTTATTGGATCTCTTCAAACATTTGAACTTGGGCTGAATGAGGAAGAACCAGAAAAGAAGCCCAAGAGTATAACCTTAGTCTCCACTCCTGCAGCAGCTAAAGATGATGAGGCCCAGGAGGATCTGCCTCAGGCTATAGTTATGTTGGGAAGGCAATTCAACAAAGTGTTCAAGAAGATGAACTATAACTACAGGCCTAATGTCAAGAACATCTCCTCTGACATCAGTAAGTCAAACGAGAAAGATGAAGAGAAGACTGTCCAAGATAAAGGTGTTCAGTGCTTTGAATGTGAAGGGTATGGACATGTCAAGAAAGAGTGTCCCACATTCTTGAAGAAGCAGAATAAAGGCTTGACAATTTCCTGGTCTGACTCTGACAGTGAAAGTGAAAGTGAGTCAGCAAAGCATGTTGCAGCTTTGACAGGAATTGTCGAATCTGATGATGATAGTGATGGAGAAGTCACTTATGATGAGCTAGCTTCAACCTACAGAGAGCTGTGTTTTAAAAGTGCTGAGATTTGTCAAGAGAACAAGTGTCACAAGGAACAGATTGCTCAGCTTGAGAATGAAAAAGCTGATCTGGAAAATGAAGTGGTGCTAGTAAGAGCTCATCTTGATCAAATGACCAAGTCTGTTAGGATGCTGAACAGTGGTACAGACACTCTTGACAAGATTCTTCAGACAGAAAGGATAGCTGGAGACAGGACTGGATTAGGATTTGTGGTTGAGGGAAAAGTATCTACTGAAGCAAGCACTTCAGGAACCAAAGTGGAGATGTCTCAACCAGTGTCTCAACATCAGCCAAAGGTGCAGGATCCTACTCCTAAGAAAGCTGATGTTTCACAACCTAAGAGGATTGAGAAGAAGACTGGTCCTTATCAGAAGAGAAAGCAGCCCCAAAGAGCTAGTCAGTATATGCCCCCACAATACCATAAGAGCATGCAAGCTGCTAGGTTCAAACAGGGCATGTCACATCAGATGTCTCAACATCAGGTTAACGGGTATAGTCATGGCTTTAGATTTAACAATGATGTGCCTTATGTCTACAGAAGAAGAAAGCCTCATCACCATGGGAGACAGCCTAGAAGACAGCATCGTCAGTTCAGGAGACAGTCTACCTATGGTAAAAGACATCAGCACGATAGAAGACAAGCCAACTCTGGAAGGAGAAGACAACATTATGAGTGGCAGCCACAGCTTTATCATCAAGGTGGGAGAAGGTTTAACCACTTCAGAGATGATAAAATCAGATGTTTCTATTGTGGAAGGCTTGGACATATGCAATACTCTTGCTACAAGCTGCATGGATACCCTCAGACTCAAAACAGAGGGAGAAAGCACAAGCCCAAAGTTGTTAAACAATGGGTACCTAAGGAGAAGGGGAAGTGCTTATTGGCTCGGTTGTCTGACAAAGAAGCAGAAGAAGGAACTTGGTACTTTAACAGTGGATGTTCAAAGCACATGACTGGATCCAAGGAGTATTTGGTGGAGATCATGTCTGGGCATGCTAACAAGGTTGTCTTTGGTAATGGAGAAGAAGGAGATGTAGAGGGAGTTGGAAGAGTGAAAAATCTTGATGGACTCACTCTTGATAGTGTGATGCTTGTCCAAGGGTTGGATGCTAATCTAATCAGCATAAGTCAGCTATGTGATGAAGGGTACAAAGTCTGCTACTCAAAGGATGAGTGTCTGGTGACAAGTGAGAAGGATGAAGTGGTCATGAAAGGAGTCAGAACCAGAAACAATTGTTATTCTTGGATACCCATAAGGGTTAGCCCCACTGTGGATGACAAGACTGATACTTTAACATTAAGTTGTGACATCAAGTATGAAGGGATACTGAAAGGTCAAACTGAGCTAATGAGCTCTAGGGTGAATCATTTTAAATTTTTAAAAGGAAAGGTTTCGTGGAGGGAAAACTTTAGTAATTGGAACCAAAATCAGGGGCCTTACCATATTAATATCACATCAAGACCTTCCAAAACCATCTCATCACAACGCCTCATCTTCCTAAATCTCAACAACATAGAGAGTTTTGTTCTAAACCTGGTATGTTTCAAAGGAATGATGTCTTCCAAGAACTCTGAACCGGCACGAACTAGGGTTCCCTCCGAAAACGACCTAGGCAATGATGAACACGGTTCTGGTGCTCCTTCTGAGTCAGATAACCCTAAACCCTCCCCTACAAATAAAACTGAAGGCAGGACATCATCATCCCAAGATGTTGAAGAGAAGTTTAATGTAGCCCTGGAGTTGGAACAACTTACCACCAAAATCCTGGAGAAGGGGATACGCGTAAAAGGGATTTCTGTCCCTCTAAGGCAAATGGCTGCTGAGAAGGTCGCCACTCAAGAGGACAAAGATCTTCAGAAGGATGAGGGTAAAGACCCTGATGTCAATGTCAGAACATCATCCCCTAGGGAAGCTAGTCACAAGGGTAAAGAGAAGGATCAGGTCGAGGTCATTGAGATTGAGGACTCATCTGGTGATGAGAAAATTGGAAGAAGGAAGGACAAAAAAAGGGCCTCAAGTAAAGATTCTCCAAAATCGTGGAGTAAAGTTGACAAGGAGGGCAAAAAGAGGAGAACCAGTAAAGAGTCTGAGTTTGAGAGCGATCCTCAAGACATCGACCCAACTGATAATCAAGTGCAAAATCACTATGGAGCCATGTGGAATTATGTGCCTCAAAGAAAGATTGCACTGGAAAGAGAGGTAGCTGCAGAAGACACTAAAATTACTGACCTCATTGAGTGTGCTGGTTTGCGAAGGACTGTGACGGGGTTGACCAATTGTTATGATGGGCTGGTCAGAGAATTCATAGGTAATATCTCTGAATCTATAAACAACAGCAAGAATCGAGCCTTCAGAAGAGTTACCATCAGAGGCAAATGTGTATGGTTCTCTCCTAAAGTGATCAATGGCTACTTAGGAAGAAGCGAGGAAGAATGTGAAGAATTGGAAGTCTCCAACAATGTCATATGTAAAGAAATCACTGGTGGTCAGGTAAAAGTTTGGCCAGAAGATGGAAAGCTGCAAACCAGGTTGTTGAGTGTCAAATATGCCATTCTGCACAGAATTGGTGCTGTCAACTGTGTTCCTACTGGGCACAAGACCACAATTTTGGTTGAATTGGGGAAGATAATCTATGCTGTAGGGACAAAGCAAAGAATTGACTATGGCTCTTACATCTTTGATTACACTGTTAAGCATGCTGCTACTATGAAGATACCAATTGCTTTTCCCTCTCTCATTTGTGGGATTATCTTATCTCAACAGCCTGGAATTCTACGGCATTGGGATATAGCTTGCACAAGGAAGCCTGCCTTGTCAGTCCATTCCAAATTATCTGAAGTGAAACATGTTTCTGACAATGTCAAGACATCTGCTTCAACATCACAACAGCAGCCAGCCAAGACAGGGTTAATTTCAGAACTGGAAGAGGCTTGCAAGGAGTTGGATGAAGTCATCAAAGTTAGTACTGAAAGGAAACAAAAGTTTGAAAGACTTGTCATGACTCTGAAAATGGCAGCAAAGGAAGGTGGAGCAGTCAACACTAGCAAGGATGATGAAGGACCTGGTGATAAAGGAGAAAGTGAGGAGCTCAGCTTTGATGAAGACTAGCTTACTACCCTGCTGTTTTTGGTAGTTAGTAGTTTAGTTTTCTTGTTTTGTTGTTTTGCACTAAATGTGCTTCCTTTGTGATTTGAATATTGTGCTGGTTTATGCACCTATTTTTGTTCTATGATTTGTTTTGCCTATTTGCTGACTGTGAGGCTAACAATGAGGGCTAGTTTAGGACTAACTGTATTGGGTTAGTTGTCTAATTATGGCTAAAAAGGGGGAGAGTTAAAAATTGGCATGAGGAGAAGAGTAGTTGCTGCTAAAAGAATAAAAATAAAAGGTGTTTAGTTGAAAAGTAATGATGCAGCTGCGGAGGGGGAGTATAGACAACATAGTTGTAGAGCTGCTAGTGAAGAATTCATAGCAATTGGAGAGTACAGCAATGCAGACATCAAGGGGGAGATGTGCTGCACATTGTGAGCTACTGAACAGCTGTGATGCTGGTTCAAGTTTTTAAGGGGGATCACCAATTGGCTGTTGTCAATAATGAAGATGGTGCTGCAGCAGATCAAGTAATGAAGACTATATGAAGATTGTTAAACTGCTGCAAGTTAAAGTTTCAAAATATTGAAGATATTCCGCTGCTGAAGTCTCTGAAGATGCAGAGATTGTTTTAGACAAAATTAGCCAAAGGGGGAGATTGTAAGTTCCTGGATTGGCTGGAATTTTGGTAAAACAACAAGGTGTTCAATGCTGATGTCATGGTGTTGATGTTGCAGCATTGAGTCTTAGTACTGGGCTGTACTAAGTTGTGAAGTTTAACTATGTTTGATGTCATGGGCTTGATGTCATAACATTGCACTTAACACTGGGCTGTGTTAAGGTTGCTAGTTGCTGAAGTGGATGTCTGATGTCACATAGGTGATGTTGTAACATCAGACCTGCAGAACTGAAGCTAATGACAGCATGGGCTTGTTGTTATTAGGGTCGCGTATTAGCTGGAATTGTGGAGAGTGTTGACTCGTTGGATGAGAATATCTTGGGCTAGATATTTTCTGTTACATGGGAGATTTGATTGCAGGTTGTTGGAGAATTAAAAGGTGGAAGATTTAAAAAGATTTTGGGGATAAAATCTGTTTTAAAAGATTCAGTTTTTAATTAACAAATCTGATCAAATATTGTGACAAATCCAATCCAAATTCAAGGAGCTATATAAAGCGCACAAGACCAAGGAAGAAGGTACATAAAACAGATTGAAGATCAAGAGCTGGAGGCTTAGAGTCTAGGGTTTGTTTAGAGTACTTGTAATCACACTATTCTAGGTTTGAATAGGTGTTGAATTTTCTGTCCTCTCTAGAAGCTGTGAAGCAATAGAGAGTTGTTGATTGATCGAAGCTAGGAAGCAAGATCAAGGGATCTCAAAGAGGTTGTTCTTTGAGTGTTTTAGGGGATTGAGTAGTGTTCTCATATCTAAGTGGTTTCTTAGGTAGAAAGTCACTAGTAGAGTATAAGTTTAGGAGATTGTCAACTGGTGTGTTGAGTCTGTAAATTATATCTACAAGTAGTGAATTTCATCCCTGGCTTGGAGCCCCCAGACGTAGGTAGTTAGACCGAACTGGGTGAACAATTCCTTGTGTTTTTCCAGTTGCTTATTCTGTCCATTATTGCAGAGTGTGTTGTTGTGACATCGCACCTTAACATCACACGTCTGGTACCAGAATTTCAATTGGTATCATAGCAGGTATCCTGTCTGTCTCTGGGTGAGATCTAGGGAAGTTACTTTCTGGTGAAAGATGGACAAAGAGGTTGGAGGATTTGTCAACAGACCCCCTATCTTGGATGGCTCAAACTATGAGTATTGGAAGCCTAGAATGACTACTTTTTTAAAGTCATTAGACAGCAGAGCTTGGAAGGCTGTCATTAAAGAGTGGAAAGCTCCAGAGGTATGTGAGAAAGATGAGGCTGGCAAGGATAAAGAAGGCACCTCAAAGCCTAAGCCTGAAGAAGAATGGACCAAGGAAGAAGATGAGCTTGCCCTTGGGAATTCAAAAGCCCTAAATGCTATCTTCAATGGGGTTGACAAGAACATATTCAGGCTGATCAACTCGTGTGAAACTGCTAAGGCTGCTTGGGATATTTTGAAGGCTACTCATGAAGGCACATCTAGTGTTAAGATGTCTAGACTTCAGCTTCTACATCTAAGTTTGAAAGCTTGAAGATGAAGGAAGATGAGACTATTCATGACTTCCACATGAGTGTTCTTGAGCTGTCAAATGCATCCAGTGCTCTTGGTGAGAAGATGACAGAAGAGAAGCTGGTAAGAAAGATTCTTAGGTCCCTCCCTAAGAAGTATAAGATGAAGGTAACAGCCATTGAAGAATCTCAAGACATCAGCAAGATGAGAGTTGATGAGCTTATTGGATCTCTTCAAACATTTGAACTTGGGCTGAATGAGGAAGAACCAGAAAAGAAGCCCAAGAGTATAGCCTTAGTCTCCACTCCTGCAGCAGCTAAAGATGATGAGTCCCAGGAGGATCTGCCTCAGGCTATAGTTATGTTGGGAAGGCAATTCAACAAAGTGTTCAAGAAGATGAACTATAACTACAGGCCTAATGTCAAGAACATCTCCTCTGACATCAGTAAGTCAAATGAGAAAGATGAAGAGAAGACTGTCCAAGATAAAGGTGTTCAGTGCTTTGAATGTGAAGGGTATGGACATGTCAAGAAAGAGTGTCCCACATTCTTGAAGAAGCAGAATAAAGGCTTGACAATTTCCTGGTCTGACTCTGACAGTGAAAGTGAAAGTGAGTCAGCAAAGCATGTTGCAGCTTTGACAGGAATTGTTGAATCTGATGATGATAGTGATGGAGAAGTCACTTATGATGAGCTAGCTTCAACCTACAGAGAGCTGTGTTTTAAAAGTGCTGAGATTTGTCAAGAGAACAAGTGTCACAAGGAACAGATTGCTTAGCTTGAGAATGAAAAAGCTGATCTGGAAAATGAAGTGGTGCTAGTAAGAGCTCATCTTGATCAAATGACCAAGTCTGTTAGGATGCTGAACAGTGGTACAAACACTCTTGACAAGATTCTTCAGACGGAAAGGATAGCTGGAGACAGGACTGGATTAGGATTTGTGGTTGAGGGAAAAGTATCTACTGAAGCAAGCACTTCAGGAACCAAAGTGGAGATGTCTCAACCAGTGTCTCAACATCAGCCAAAGGTGCAGGATCCTACTCCTAAGAAAGCTGATGTTTCACAACCTAAGAGGATTGAGAAGAAGACTGGTCCTTATCAGAAGAGAAAGCAGCCCCAAAGAGCTAGTCAGTATATGCCCCCATAATACCATAAGAGCATGCAAGCTGCTAGGTTCAAACAGGGCATGTCACATCAGATGTCTCAACATCAGGTCAACGGGTATAGTCATGGCTTTAGATTTAACAATGATGTGCCTTATGTCTACAGAAGAAGAAAGCCTCATCACCATGGGAGACAGCCTAGAAGACAGCATCGTCAGTTCAGGAGACAGTCTACCTATGGTAAAAGACATCAGCACGATAGAAGACAAGCCAACTCTGGAAGGAGAAGACAACATTATGAGTGGCAGCCACAGCTTTATCATCAAGGTGGGAGAAGGTTTAACCACTTCAGAGATGATAGAATCAGATGTTTCTATTGTGGAAGGCTTGGACATATGCAATACTCTTGCTACAAGCTGCATGGATACCCTCAGACTCAAAACAGAGGGAGAAAGCACAAGCCCAAAGTTGTTAAACAATGGGTACCTAAGGAGAAGGGGAAGTGCTTATTGGCTCGGTTGTCTGACAAAGAAGCAGAAGAAGGAACTTGGTACTTTGACAGTGGATGTTCAAAGCACATGACTGGATCCAAGGAGTATTTGGTGGAGATCATGTCTGGGCATGCTAACAAGGTTGTCTTTGGTAATGGAGAAGAAGGAGTTGTAGAGGGAGTTGGAAGAGTGAAAAATCTTGATGGACTCACTCTTGATAGTGTGATGCTTGTCCAAGGGTTGGATGCTAATCTAATCAGCATAAGTCAGCTATGTGATGAAGGGTACAAAGTCTGCTACTCAAAGGATGAGTGTCTGGTGACAAGTGAGAAGGATGAAGTGGTCATGAAAGGAGTCAGAACCAGAAACAATTGTTATTCTTGGATACCCATAAGGGTTAGCCCCACTGTGGATGACAAGACTGATGCTTTAACATTAGGTTGTGACATCAAGTATGAAGGGATACTGAAAGGTCAAACTGAGCTAATGAGCTCTAGGGTGAATCATTTTAAATTTTTAAAAGGAAAGGTTTCGTGGAGGGAAAACTTTAGTAATTGGAACCAAAATCAAGGGCCTTACCATATTAATATCACATCAAGACCTTCCAAAACCATCTCATCACAACGCCTCATCTTCCTAAATCTCAACAACATAGAGAGTTTTGTTCTAAACCTGGTCTGTTTCAAAGGAATGATGTCTTCCAAGAACTCTGAACGGGCACGAACTAGGGTTCCCTCCGAAAAAGACCTAGGCAATGATGAACACGGTTCTGGTGCTCCTTCTGAGTCAGATAACCCTAAAACCTCCCCTACAAATAAAACTGAAGGCAGGACATCATCATCCCAAGATGTTGAAGAGAAGTTTAATGTAGCCCTGGAGTTGGAACAACTTACCACCAAAATCCTGGAGAAGGGGATACGCATAAAAGGGATTTCTGTCCCTCTAAGGCAAATGGCTGCTGAGAAGGTCGCCACTCAAGAGGACAAAGATCTTCAGAAGGATGAGGGTAAAGACCCTGATGTCAATGTCAGAACATCATCCCCTAGGGAAGCTAGTCACAAGGGTAAAGAGAAGGATCAGGTCGAGGTCATTGAGATTGAGGACTGATCTGGTGATGAGAAAATTGGAAGAAGGAAGGAGAAAAAAAAGGGCCTCAAGTAAAGATTCTCCAAAATCGTGGAGCAAAGTTGACAAGGAGGGCAAAAAGAGGAGAACCAGTAAAGAGTCTGAGTCTGAGAGCGATGCTCAAGACATCGACCCAACTGATAATCAAGTGCAAAATCACTATGGAGCCATGTGGAATTATGTGCCTCAAAGAAAGATTGCACTTGAAAGAGAGGTAGCTGCAGAAGACACTGAAATTACTGACCTCATTGAGTGTGCTGGTTTGCGAAGGACTGTGACGGGGTTGACCAATTGTTATGATGGGCTGGTCAGAGAATTCATAGGTAATATCTCTGAATCTATAAACAACAACAAGAATCGAGCCTTCAGAAGAGTTACCATCAGAGGCAAATGTGTATGGTTCTCTCCTAAAGTGATCAATGGCTACTTAGGAAGAAGCGAGGAAGAATGTGAAGAATTGGAAGTTTCCAACAATGTGATATGTAAAGAAATCACTGGTGGTCAGGTAAAAGTTTGGCCAGAAGATGGAAAGCTACAAACCAGGTTGTTGAGTGTCAAATATGCCATTCTTTATAGAATTGGTGCTGTCAACTGGGTTCCTACTGGGCACAAGACCACAATTTCGGTTGAATTGGGGAAGATAATCTATGCTGTAGGGACAAAGCAAAGAATTGACTATGGCTCTTACATCTTTGATTACATTGTTAAGCATGCTGCTACTATGAAGATACCAATTGCTTTTCCCTCTCTCATTTGTGGGATAATCTTATCTCAACAGCCTGGAATTCTACAGCATTGGGATATAGCTTGCACAAGGAAGCCTACCTTGTCAGTCCATTCCAAATTATCTGAAGTGAAACATGTTTCTGACAATGTCAAGACATCTGCTTCAACATCACAACAGCAGCCAGCCAAGACAGGGTTAATTTCAGAACTGGAAGAGGCTTGCAAGGAGTTAGATGAAGTCATCAAAGTTAGTACTGAAAGGAAACAAAAGTTTGAAAGACTTGTCATGACTCTGAAAATGGCAGCAAAGGAAGGTGGAGCAGTCAACACTAGCAAGGATGATGAAGGACCTGGTGATAAAGGAGAAAGTGAGGAGCTCAGCTCTGATGAAGACTAGCTTACTACCCTGCTGTTTTTGGTAGTTAGTAGTTTAGTTTTCTTGTTTTGTTGTTTTGCACTAAATGTGCTTGCTTTGTGATTTGAATATTGTGCTGGTTTATGCACCTATTTTTGTTCTATGATTTGTTTTGCCTATTTGCTGACTGTGAGGCTAACAATGAGGGCTAGTTTAGGACTAACTGTATTGGGATAGTTGTCTAATTATGGCTAAAAAGGGGGAGAGTTAAAAATTGCCATGAGGAGAAGAGTAGTTGCTGCTAAAAGAATAAAAATAAAAGGTGTTTAGTTGAAAAGTAATGATGCAGCTGTGGAGGGGGAGTATAGACAGCATAGTTGTAGAGCTGCTAGTGAAGAATTCATAGCAATTGGAGAGTGCAGCAATGCAGACATCAAGGGGGAGATGTGCTGCACATTGTGAGCTATTGAACAGCTGTGATGCTGGTTCAAGTTTTTGAGGGGGAGCACCAATTGGCTGTTGTCAATAATGAAGATGGTGTTGCAGCAGATCAAGTAATGAAGACTATATGAAGATTGTCAAACAGCTGCAAGTTAAAGTTTCAAAATATTGAAGATATTCCACTGCTGAAGTCTCTGAAGATGCAGAGATTGTTTTAGACAAAATTAGCCAAAGGGGGAGATTGTAAGTTCCTGGATTGGCTGGAATTTTGGTAAAACAACAAGGTGTTCAATGCTGATGTCATGGTGTTGATGTTGCAGCATTGAGTCTTAGTACTGGGCTGTACTAAGTTGTGAAGTTTAACTATGTTTGATGTCATGGGCTTGATGTCATAACATTGCACTTAACACTGGGTTGTGTTAAGGTTGCTAGTTGCTGAAGTGGATGTCTGATGTCACATAGGTGATGTTGTAACATCAGATCTGCAGAACTGAAGCTAATGACAGCATGGGCTTGTTGTTATTAGGGTCGCGTATTAGCTGGAATTGTGGAGAGTGTTGACTCGTTGGATGAGAATATCTTGGGCTAGATATTTTCTGTTACATGGGAGATTTGATTGCAGGTTGTTGGAGAATTAAAAGGTGGAAGATTTAAAAAGATTTTGGGGATAAAATCTGTTTTAAAAGATTAAGTTTTTAATTAACAAATCTGATCAAATATTGTGACAAATCCAATCCAAATTCAAGGAGCTATATAAAGCGCACAAGACCAAGGAAGAAGGTACAGAAAACAGATTGAAGATCAAGAGCTGGAGGCTTAGAGTCTAGGGTTTGTTTAGAGTACTTGTAATCACACTATTCTAGGTTTGAATAGGTGTTGAATTTTCTGTCCTCTCTAGAAGCTGTGAAGCAATAGAGAGTTGTTGATTGATCGAAGCTAGGAAGAAAGATCAAGGGATCTCAAAGAGGTTGTTCTTTGAGTGTTTTAGGGGATTGAGTAGTGTTCTCATATCTAAGTGGTTTCTTAGGTAGAAAGTCACTAGTAGAGTATAAGTTTAGGAGATTGTCAACTGGTGTGTTGAGTCTATAAATTATATCTACAAGTAGTGAATTTCATACCTGGCTTGGTAGCCCCTAGACGTAGGTAGTTAGACCGAACTGGGTGAACAATTCCTTGTGTTTTTCCTGTTGCTTATTCTGTCCATTATTGCAGAGTGTGTTGTTGTGACATCGCACCTTAACATCACACGTCTGGTACCAGAATTTCAGGTACGAATTATTATTGCTGATGTCAATTTATTTTTGTTGCTATTGTTCTTTGCCTCACAAATTGATATTGAATTTTGTCGTAATTCACAACAAGATTCACAACAAGTGGTGCGGTGAGCGTGGATCAAAGAGATATTATTGACAAGTTAGCACCATGGTTAGTAGATGGCAGATCGAGAAATTTTCCGGTAACAACGACTTCGGGTTGTGAAAAATTAAGATGCAAGCAATTTTAATTCAAGAGAAGTGTATCGATGCTTTGAAGAGCGAAGCATTGATGTCTGCATGTAAAGACCATATAAAAATACATGCATCAAATCATATATTATACATGAGTTTCACTTTTGGTACTGAAACATAATAAGTTCCTAGTTAACACATTATATATATAAATGCCTCTAATACAAAACACCTAAAAGTCTAAGGCATTACATATACAAGATGTTCCAAAATGATAAAAACTAAGAACTAGATCAATACAATGATCTCAAAACATAACGCCATAGCGGAAGCCATGCCATCACAAAACCACGATACGTAAGGAAAGTCAAGTAACCTTGTCCTTACCCTTCGCCAAACCTGCAGAACCTGTGATGTAAACAACAACAGTGGGGTGAGATACATCAAATCTCAGTGAGTTCCCTATCTTAAAGTCCTCTCGGCTTTACAAGGTTCTAACAAAGTCCTAACTCATGTCCAAGGGGAAAGGGGAAAGACCATGAGTACATACACACACAAGTAACCGCCACGGTGAGCCTGTAAACTCACACTAGTACCGAAGTACCTCTTGAGCCTGTAAACTCAAGGATTCACAAAGTACCGAAGTACGTTCTGAGTCCGTACACTCAAGAACTCACATATTAATAACCAATACCAAGGTATCCCCTTTTCCCGTACCCTTCTACGTCTAGAAGGCGATCCGAGTCATGGATCCTTGTAGCTACTTGGCATACGATTGGATTCGGGATCACGGGCCGTACACCGTGATCCGTCACTTCTCACGGACCGTACGCCGTCTCAAGTCTCTTTACCCGTAGGCTCCAATCGTACTTAACACGGGACTCAAACCTGCCAAGTAGTTGTGTATAACGTTCAGAGGAGGTGCTCGAGTCTCATGAACTACACCGCACAACTATGGTTATTGATAAACAAAATGCACACGCCTCGGCCTTCATGCACGAGCGTTGCAACACATGGAACAATTCACACTCCCAACACAGTTTTTGGTAATAATCCTCACCCTGCCTAGTCCATATTTTAACATGCATATATTGTCAATAATAATTACACACAATTAACAGATAAAAGTCGATAAAATGACACAAGTTCAGAAATCCCGACTTTATTAAATCGGCCGACGATCTTAAAACCATTTTAATAAGAAAGTACATTTTATTATCTTTCCAACGATATCAAAATTGTTCCAATCCGAGTTACGTACAAAAAGTTACGGGATTGCAAACAATTGATCGGAAAAATAAATCACAACAGCAGAATTCTGTAACTCTCCTGGCCGTACGCGTATTGGCACTCCCCGTACGCGTATGCCCAAAAGCTCGCCCAGCCATACGCGTATTGCCCCAAGCGATACGCGTATTGCCCTTGCCGTACGCGTATTGACAAGCTCCATACGCGTATTGACATGCTCCTTACGCGTATGGGCAGAGAAAAAATGCAGAAGTTCCTGCAGAATTTTTCTGCTACGGGTTGATCCAAAATCAACCCCAAATCCCATTTTCATCAATCAAAATGCATCAAAACATGTTATAACATCACAACCAGTATAACATATAATCAAACATTGCATTTAGCAGTTAGATTCACGAATTTTGTGCAAAAAGATTCAATTTTCACAATTTCAACCTAACTCTAAACTCAAAGTAATCCTACTCTAAAGAGTCTAACTAGAACCCACCTGGATTACTAGACGAGGAGGTTGATACTGAGACGATTAAACGAAGAACAGATGAATTGATGATGATTCTTGAGCTTTTGGAAAATTTCTCTTCTTCCTCTTTCTTTTCCTTTCCTTCCTTCCCTTTTTCCTTTTCTTTCTTTCTATCTTTCTCTTTTAGCTTTGTTTGGTTTTCCAAGGGAAATGAAAAGAAAATAGATAGTATAGAAACTATCATTTTTAGTAACACTACTAAATGTCCAAAATTAGCTCAATTACATCAAATTATAAAAACTCAACGTTAAATACTATTAATTTAATCGACTCTGAGTTCGTCAGTTTACTCTAATTATTTTATCAAATAATTACTCAGAGTACTCCGGAACCCAGTTGATCATAATAATATTAACCAGAGCGTTTATAAATTTACGGGGTATTACATCCTCCCCCCCTTAAATAGAAATTCGTCCTCGAATTTAGAATATTACCTGAACAGATGTGGATAAGAATCTCGCATTTCCGATTCTAGTTCCCAAGTAGCATCGCCCGGATGCGTCACATCCCATTGCACCTTAACAAGTGGAATATCTTTGTTCCTTAACACTTTTGTTTCCCTTCCCACAATACAACTCGGTTGTGGTTCAAAGGTCAAATCCGATTCAATTTCCACTGATTCGGGTAGAATTGGCTGAAGAGGATCAGGAATAAACTTACGGAGCTGAGATACGTGAAAAACGTCATGCATCTCGGATAGAGAGGGTGGTAAGGCTAATCTATAAGCAACTTCACCAATCCTTTCTAAAATCTGATACGGTCCCACGTATCTCGGACTTAACTTACGCGACTTAAACGGTCATTTCAATCTCAATCTCGGAGTAACTTTCAGAAATACATGGTCACCTTCCTCAAATTCCAAAGGTCTCCTACGATTGTCCGCATAGCTCTTTTGACGATCTTGTGCTTGTTTAACCTTCCCGCGGATCATTCGAATCTTTTCCGTAGTCTCTTGAATAATCTCGGGTCCCAAAATTCTATCTTCGCCAATTTCAGCCCAACACAAAGGTGTCCTACACTTTCTCCCATACAATGCTTCATAAGGAGCCATACCGATGCTCGCATGATAACTATTGTTATAGGAAAACTCAATTAACGGCAAAAGTTCTTTCCAATTCCCTCTACTCTCTAACACACAAGCTCTTAACATATCCTCCATCGTTTGTATTGTTCGTTCAGTCTGACCATCCGTTTGAGGATGATTCGACGTGCTCAAACACAAATTCGTACCCATCGCTTGTTGGAACACTTTCCAAAATCTCGAAGTAAACTTCGGATCTCTATCGGACACAATACTAGAAGGAATACCATGCAATCTCACAATCTCAGCAATAAACAACCTTGCAAGATGACTTGCCTTATGAGTAGTCTTTACGGCTAAGAAGTGTGCAGATTTCGTTAGTCGATCAACAATCACCCAAATAGAATCATACCCACCTTGGGTACAGGGTAAACCCACTGCAAAATCCATAGAAATACTATCCCACTTCCAAACTGGAATATCCAAAGGTTGTAACAAACCGCCCGGTCTTTGGTGTTCAATCTTCACCTGTTGGCACACCGCACATTCTGACACATATCCCGCTATATCCTTTTTCATCCCAGGCCACCAATAATCCTTCTTTAAATCCTGATACATCTTTGAAGAACCAGGATGTATCGTAAAAGTACCTTTATGAGCTTCGTCTAAGATCTTCCTTCTTAATGCTTCATCCTTCGGAACACAAATCCTTTGATTAAACAGAACAATCCCATCTGTCGCTCGTATAAAACCCGGCTGAAGTAACAACTCTTGTAACTCTTCCTCTAACAATTGTGCCTGTTGAATCTCAACTCTCAAAGTAGAATTGACATTCAAATTTCCCATAATCACACCATTCGGAGTCCACACAAACTGGAGGTTAAGATCTCTAAACTTTTCCAACAATGAATACTCCAAAATCATCAATTCCGCACTATGAACCATTTTCCGACTTAAAGCATCCGCTACTTTATTCGCCTTTCCTGGATGATACTTCAATTCTAAGTCATAATCCTTTAAGTACTCCATCCACCTTCTTTGTCGCATATTCAACTCCTTTTGATCAAACAAATACTTCAAACTTTTGTGGTCACTGAACATTTCAAAACGTACACCATATAAATAATGACGCCACACCTTCAGTGCAAAAACCACTGCAGCTAGTTCCAAATCATGAGTTGGATAATTCTTCTCATGAACTTTTAACTGTCGAGAAGCATAAGCTACCACTTGACCACCTTGCATCAGGACACCCCCTAATCCCCTCTTAGAAGCATCACAGAATACTTCATAAGAGTTGTTAGGATCAGGAATAATTAATACTGGAGCACTCGTCAAACTTTCCTTCAAATGTATAAAACTTTGTTCGCAACCTGAATCCCATTCAAACGTAACATCCTTCCGAGTAAGTTTCGTCATTGGTAAGGCAAATTGAGAAAAGCCCTTGATAAACCTTCTATAGTAACCGGCCAATCCCAAGAAACTTCTGACTTCTGAAACATTTCTCGGTCTCTCCCAATTAATTACTGCTTCTACTTTCGATGGATCCACTGCCACACCACCTCGAGATATCACATGTCCAAGAAAATTAACTTCCGACATCCAAAACTCACACTTGCTCAACTTAGCAAACAATTGCTTCTCTTGCAAGACCGATAAGACAATCCTCAGATGTTCTCCGTGCTCTTGTGAAGTACGTGAATAAATAAGAATGTCGTCAATAAAGATTACCACAAATTGGTCCAAGTAAGCCTGAAATATTCGATTCATGTAATCCATGAAAACAGCTGGAGCATTAGTCACACCGAAAGGCATCACTAAGAATTCGTAATGACCGTAACGGGTTCTAAATGCAGTCTTTGGCACATCGGAACTCTTCACTCGAATCTGATGATAACCCGACCGTAAATCAATCTTCGAGAACACACAGGCTCCTTTCAATTGATCTAATAAGTCGTCTATCCTTGGTAAGGGATACTTATTCTTAATGGTAACTTTATTCAACTTACGATAATCAATGCACAAACGCATTCCCCCATCTTTCTTCTTTACCAGTAACACTGGAGCTCCCCACGGTGAAACACTAGGCCTAACGAAATGCTTAGACATCAAGTCCTCCAATTGGTCCTTTAATTCTCTTAATTCAAGCGGTGCCATCCGATACGGAGAAACGGATATAGGAGCCGTTCCCGGTATCAGGTCAATAGAGAACTCAACTTCTCTCTCCGGAGGAAGAGAAGAAACATCCTCAGGAAACACTTCAGGAAATTCACACACTATTGGAATACTCAGAACTTGTTGTTCACTACTTCCCTCCTTAGTAAGAACCAATAAAACAGATTTCTCTTTCTCAAACAAGAAATTTACCATTCCCACCGTACCTTCTAAAATCGTCGATAAAACATCTTTCGGAGTAGTCTCAGCAGATGGAATAATAATTAGCTTCTCCTCACAACCGATAAAAACCGAATTAGCTGAAAGCCAGTCCATTCCCAGAACAACATCCACTTTCTTAAGCGGCAGACAAATAAGATCAATCTGGAAGACTCTTTCGTTCACCGACAACACACAATTTTCACACATCAGGGGTGTTTCAACCATTTCATCCATGGCAGTAGTAACCACCATAGGAGGAAACAAAGGAATAGTTTGCAACCCAAGTCGCTTCACACATCTCAAAGACACAAAAGAATGTGTAGCCCCACAGTCAAATAAAACAAAACAAGGTTGACCATTAACAAAACACGTACCCGCAATCAAGGAATTATCACCCTTTGCTTTCCTTGCATCCAGAGTATATACTCGACCAGTAGTCTTCCCTTGTGTCTGATTTCTACCCTGAGGACAATCCCTCGCCCAATGACCCATCTTGTTACACTGATAACACCGTATCCCATCCGAATAGCACCTACCAAAATGACTCCTCCCACAAGTGCGACATACTGGAGGCGCACTAGTTCTAGAGCCCTGTACTTGCTTCCCTTTGGAAGACTGTTGCCTTTGTCTAAACTGTTGATTCGACCTTCCACGGTCACCTTGAGTTACCCTGTTCGAATCCACCTCCATTTGTATTTTTTTCAAGCTATTTTCCGCCACATAACACTGTCTTAACATTTCAGCATAAGTAGCAAATTCCCGTTGGGACACGCTGTGTGAAATCTCAGCCCTTAACCCAAACAGAAACTGATCTATCTTCCACCTCTCATCAGGAGCATACATGGCCTGTCTAGAATAGTCAGCCATGATCTCAAATTGTTCCGCATAAGAAGCCACTGATAAATTTCCCTGTCTCAACTGTTGGAACTCAAACTCCTTTTGAGACCTTAAAGAACTCGGAAAATATTTCTCCATAAAGATTACCTTAAACTGTTCCCACACTTTCGGCACTTCCTGAGTTGTCATCAAGGCTGAAGCGCTCTCCCACCACCTCATGGCAGGACCCTTCAACCAGTGAGAAGCAAAGACCACCTTATTCTCCTCACTGCAATGAACTATCAGAAAAATCCGTTCCATTTCTGTTATCCATTCGTGTGCCTTCACCGGATCTAGCCCTCCTTGAAACTCCGGAGGATTCATACGAACAAATTCCCTGTAGGTTCCTCCTGTAACTTCCGGAACAACCACTGGAGGATGCAGACCATCAGCCATTTGTTGCATCATTCCTTGCATGAACTGATTCTGCTGTTGCTGCATCTGTTGCATAAATTGGTACAACGGGGCATTCCCTTCATCACCTTGTGGAACTGTCCCAGCTGGAGTAGTCCTTGGTCTTCCACGGTTATTTCTGCGTCTATCAGCCATGTTCCTGAATTCCATATCAATAGGATTAAGTTGATGAGACTCAATACCATAAATATAACAGACAAGACCCATGGCGACACGCCGCATATGAAAGGGAAAGAAACACTTATTCTATTTCATGGCTAGGTCGAGGATACGACCTGCTCTGATACCAACTGTAAAGACCATATAAAAATACATGCATCAAATCATATATTATACATGAGTTTCACTTTTGGTACTGAAACATAATAAGTTCCTAGTTAACACATTATATATATAAATGTCTCTAATACAAAACACCTAAAAGTCTAAGGCATTACATATACAAGATGTTCCAAAATGATAAAAACTAAGAACTAGATCAATACAATGATCTCAAAACATAACGCCATAGCGGAAGCCATGCCATCACAAAACCACGATACGTAAGGAAAGTCAAGTAACCTTGTCCTTACCCTTCGCCAAACCTGCAGAACCTGTGATGTAAACAACAACAGTGGGGTGAGATACATCAAATCTCAGTGAGTTCCCTATCTTAAAGTCCTCTCGGCTTTACAAGGTTCTAACAAAGTCCTAACTCATGTCCAAGGGGAAAGGGGAAAGACCATGAGTACATACACACACAAGTAACCGCCACGGTGAGCCTGTAAACTCACACTAGTACCGAAGTACCTCTTGAGCCTGTAAACTCAAGGATTCACAAAGTACCGAAGTACGTTCTGAGTCCGTACACTCAAGAACTCACATATCAATAACCAATACCAAGGTATCCCCTTTTCCCGTACCCTTCTACGTCTAGAAGGCGATCCGAGTCATGGATCCTTGTAGCTACTTGGCATACGATTGGATTCGGGATCACGGGCCGTACACCGTGATCCGTCACTTCTCACGGACCGTACGCCGTCTCAAGTCTCTTTACCCGTAGGCTCCAATCGTACTTAACACGGGACTCAAACCTGCCAAGTAGTTGTGTATAACGTTCAGAGGAGGTGCTCGAGTCTCATGAACTACACCGCACAACTGTGGTTATTGATAAACAGAATGCACACGCCTCGGCCTTCATGCACGAGCGTTGCAACACATGGAACAATTCACACTCCCAACACAGTTTTTGGTAATAATCCTCACCCTGCCTAGTCCATATTTTAACATGCATATATTGTCAATAATAATTACACACAATTAACAGATAAAAGTCGATAAAACGACACAAGTTCAGAAATCCCGACTTTATTAAATCGGCCGACGATCTTAAAACCATTTTAATAAGAAAGTACATTTTATTATCTTTCCAACGATATCAAAATTGTTCCAATCCGAGTTACGTACAAAAAGTTACGGGATTGCAAACAATTGATCGGAAAAATAAATCACAACAGCAGAATTCTGTAACTCTCCTGGCCGTACGCGTATTGGCACTCCCCGTACGCGTATGCCCAAAAGCTCGCCCAGCCATACGCGTATTGCCCCAAGCGATACGCGTATTGCTCAAAATGCCCGGCCATCCATACGCGTATTGCCCTTGCCGTACGCGTATTGACAAGCTCCATACGCGTATTGACATGCTCCTTACGCGTATGGGCAGAGAAAAAATGCAGAAGTTCCTGCAGAATTTTTCTGCTACGGGTTGATCCAAAATCAACCCCAAATCCCATTTTCATCAATCAAAATGCATCAAAACATGTTATAACATCACAACCAGTATAACATATAATCAAACATTGCATTTAGCAGTTAGATTCACGAATTTTGTGCAAAAAGATTCAATTTTCACAATTTCAACCTAACTCTAAACTCAAAGTAATCCTACTCTAAAGAGTCTAACTAGAACCCACCTGGATTACTAGACGAGGAGGTTGATACTGAGACGATTAAACGAAGAACAGATGAATTGATGATGATTCTTGAGCTTTTGGAAAATTTCTCTTCTTCCTCTTTCTTTTCCTTTCCTTCCTTCCCTTTTTCCTTTTCTTTCTTTCTATCTTTCTCTTTTAGCTTTGTTTGGTTTTCCAAGGGAAATGAAAAGAAAATAGATAGTATAGAAACTATCATTTTTAGTAACACTACTAAATGTCCAAAATTAGCTCAATTACATCAAATTATAAAAACTCAACGTTAAATACTATTAATTTAATCGACTCTGAGTTCGTCAGTTTACTCTAATTATTTTATCAAATAATTACTCAGAGTACTCCGGAACCCAGTTGATCATAATAATATTAACCAGAGCGTTTATAAATTTACGGGGTATTACACTGCAGCTCTTACACAGGTACAGAAGACCGAGATGGTGGATAAGGCCAGGAGTGCCATTATCTTGTGGCTCGGGGATAACGTTCTAAGAGAAGTCGCCAGGGACAAAACTGCGGTTGCTATGTGGGCAAAACTTGAATCATTGTATATGACAAACTTTGGCTCACAGGTTGTATATGAAGCAACAACTCTATTCATTCCGAATGGTGGAGAACAAATCCATAGTTGAGCAGCTCATAGAATTTCACAAGATTATCGAAGATTTTGAGAATATTGAAGTGAAGATTGATGATGAGGACAAGGCTTTGCTCCTGTTGAGTTCATTACCCAGATCCTTTGAGCACTTTAAGGATGCCCTTCTTTATGGTAAGGAAGGTACTATTACTTTAGATGAAGTCCAGACGGCGGTGAAATCCAAAGAATTTTCAAAGTCGAAATATTTGAAGATTGAAGATAGTGGTGAAGGCTTAAATGTGTCAAGAGGAGGAGTTGAGCGTATAGGAATGTCCAAATCAAAGAGGTCTGACAAGTCAAAGGTAAAATATTTTAATTGTCAGAAAATCGGTCACTTTAAAAGGGATTGTCCTGAAAGAAAGGTCAATGAAGATTCTGTTCAAGCTGTAGTTGCATTGGGTGAGGAAAGTTATGAGGATGCTGAAGAACTAGTATTATCGAGTTTGGAAACTGAAGATAGTTGGGTCATTGACTCAAGTTGCTCTTATCACATGTGTCCAAGAATATAATACTTTGAAACTTTGAAGATGGTGCAAGGTGGAGTAGTTCGCCTTGGTAATAATAAGGCATGCAAGGTTCCTGGTATTGGTACGGTCATATTTAAAATGTTTAATAATCATGAACTTCTTATTCACAATGTGAGTTATGCTCCAGAACTTAAGCAAAATTTGTTATCTATAAGTTTGTTTGATGATCTAGGTTATTGTACTAGAGTTGAACGTGGAGTGTTGAAAATTTTGCGTGATGAATTGATTATTTCTAAAGGGTCTAAAATATGTGGTCTATATATTTTAGAAGGTTATTATTAATTCATCGTTAACTATTGGAGGCTTTCATGACAAGAAAAAGCTATGTGATTTAAGTTTAAGGCGTTATAAATTCCTTGAGAAAGTTTCAGAGGAGTACAATGAATTTTGCAAAAATCAAGGGATAAAAATGCATGTTACTGCTGAGTTATTATTGAGTTTTTGGAGAAGAGTTGAGGTTAAAACAACTTACTTGGTTGGTAGAGAATTTCTTCAGAAGAAGAATAGTGAAAACAAAGGGAGAAACCTGGGAGAAACTATAACGGAGAAAACTCAGTTTGAGGTGAAGTTTCCTACTATGGATGCTAGCAGTAATGAGGGAACGGTTACAGAGATCTCTGATTATCATTTGACTCATGATAAGGTAAGGAGGGTTATTGTAGCATCTCAAAGGGACGATTATGCTAGCCTTGGATATTATGTTTTTAATGTGGCTGAAGGACTGCAAAATAAAAGAAAAAAAACCTTCAGGGAGGCATTTGAAAACAGATGGAGTCAAGGGTGGTTGAAAAAATCATACTTGTAGGCTTATTAAATTACCTAGGCAGCAAAGGATAATTGGGAACAAGTGGATGCAAGTTGCGAGATCAAGATTCAAGGGTTGCTTGAATTTGATCAAAATTATTGATTAAAGTTTCAACTTGGTAGAGAGCAACAATGTTGTTGATTGTTAAATTTGTATCAACACGGTTTAAAGTCAAGGTAGATATTGTTATAAATGTGCCTTAAAACCTTTGTTGATGAAGAGAAAGAAAACATATTTTGGAGATTGCATTTACCGCGAAAATCAGACAAAAAGTCGAGGAAAAAAATCGGTCGGTGAATAGTGTCGTGTGTACGGTGAATAGTGCTATCCGTACGGGTGAATAGTGACATCCGTACGGTGAATAATGTTTTCAAGTTTTCAGGATTTTTCGGTTCGGTCTATGGATCCATGTGATTTTGGGCTTTGTTTGTTGGGTATTTTCTATTATAAATATGTATCTCTTATATGCTTGGTGTGTGACGATCTTAGAGTTTACACCAACAAGGGAGAGCAAGAGTTTAAAGGTATAACATAGGGTTTCAGCTATTCATAAGGAAAAACCTTAGAAAAGAAAAGTTTAGGTAAACTTTTGGAGTTGTTTAAGGTTATTGTGAAACACTGTTACACCATGGGTTTGAGTGATTCATATCTTGAGAGTTGGAGAGGTTTTGAAACACTTTGGTAGAAAATAGGGTTGTTCTTGGGAACCTGAAGGCGAAAGCTATTTCTCTTGTAACTCATCTGTAATCTCCTATAACAACTTTCTGAGTATAGTGAATTGGAGAGCTGCCCTCTCCCCCAGAGTAGATCGTTTGATCGAACTGGGTAAACAAACCTTTGGTTTTTTCTTGCCTTATTCTATTATTATCTCTGTACGGATTATTATTGTTGAAGACCATTTATTTTGGTTGGTATTGTTCTTTGCCTCACAAATTGATAATGAATTTTGTCGTAATTCATGTTGAAATACAAATAGAGTTCGGGTTTAGTGTTATCGTTCCACAAAGATTGTTCGTGATATTACTGCCGTTCGACAGTCGTAACGTTTCAAACTTTAAAGTAACAAGGGGTTTTAGATTGATTTCGCAACGGTTTCATTCAAAGTTAATTAAAAGCTGTAAAGGATTGTTTTAACGGTTTATAAAAACATGTCAAGGTTAGGGTTCGACAAACCTCTTTGCACGTGTATAATCGATAAAGCTAATGAACTCGGTTAAATGATAAATACAATCACATATCCTCCTAATATGTTTATCTCTAACACATATTGTGAGTTTTGCCATTTTGATCCTTTGTTGATTTCTCACACAAACTATCAAAATGACAACATTAAAGTTCAATATATGGTGAACATCACACACATTGCTATCTCTAGCCAATGTACATTGATGGATGACAAACCTAGGTAAAGAGTTGGAGCATATTTCTCAATCATGAACCAACACAAAGAATAAACATAAAATCAAGGTTTATCATCATACATTCATCATCCAAGAGTTCACTAGATAGGATCAATACATATACATACAAAGTAAAGGTTTACTTACATCTAACCTTGACACAAAAGAGAAATTAGCTACACATATTCATGGTAGCTTGATCAACAAGAATCGGTAGAAGAGAAACGAGCATCAACGACGATTTTATCGACAAAATGATGCTTTTTATCTTCCACAAATGCTATGCTACAGTGTAATGTATTTTGATCTCAGAATGTAATGATGAATCCCCAAAAAATATGATCAAACCACTTTATAAGGGAGCTGAGTGTCGCGAAGCGCGCTGAGCGCGCAGGAGCGCACTGAGCGGGCGCAACTTAAATGCTAAACCGCCAAACCGCGCTGAGCGCGCTAATTAGCCCGCTGAGCGCGCAAGCTACTGTAAGCCACTCCATCCTCGCGCTGGGAGCGCGCTCAAAGCATGCTCGAAAAATCCAAATTTCTTCAAACTGTTTTTGTGGGATCCTCGAGGCTCCATTCCACACCTTTCCATGTAAAAATTTGCAATAAAAATACAAAAGATAGATAGATACGATAAATAATGAAATTAACTAGAAAACGGTTATAAACGGAAACAATGGGAAAAGCATGGATTTACGAATAGAGCTCACAAAAAGGTGCTGAAAACTAATCTAAATATTATCACTTTTTAGCACCTAACAACTCTCCCCAACTTGTCTCTTTGTTTGCCCTCAAACGAAGATAATTTTGAATAGAAGCAAGCGGAAAACAGGGAACAAATACCAACAAAACATAATGGTTCAAACCAAATAAACACGCACGCAAGTACCGCTCGTCCTTACGAAGAATGAAAATATGTAAATGAACTAAATTCTAAACATCATTAACAAGCACAATTCATAAGCAACAAATGCTCAAATTAGAATCACCTAATTTTTCGAATGAGCCTAGCTCAATATATCCAAGGGACAAAACACACTCATAGCAAAAGTGTCAGCATCCAGAACAATTCTTGCTTTCAGCAAACCAATTCAACAGGAAAACCGAGGAAACAAAGATCACTTAAGGGCTTCTAAAGGTTGTAACTAGGCAAGGTTAAACAAGAAAGGGATATTTGTAAAAAGGCCAATGAATCAAAGTGGTTAACAAATATTATCAACAAATGAAGAACATGCCAATAACCCACTTAGACAAACCTCATAACAATTCAAATCAAACCTTTCTTTTCTTTTCTATTCCTTTCTTATGGTGCACTCTTTCATTTTCTTTTCAAACAACTCCCTTTGGAGTGCAAAGCATAGCCCATAATAGTGCTTCAAGTTTCTTTCTTTCTTCACAAGAGGCACTAATTCACCACTCCATTTTCTTTTCAAAAAACTAGCACAACTCTCCCCAACTTTAAACCATACTATAATTAGTGGGCAATGTTCTTCAAAAGTATGTTCAAACAAAGGGTTAAGTGTAAAAACAAAAGAACTGGAATGAATCACAATGATTTTCATTTAGCATCAACAACCCACTATAAAGCGCATTCTTTTGATCATATGACCGGTAGATACAAGATTCATTCCAATTCAAGGCTCAACATGGCTAGAAAGTGCTCACACCTCTCATAAGGTAAAATTGAAGATTATATGGATTGGTGGTTTTTCTCATAATCAAAAATTGCCTAGATCATTTCAATGTTTCCACGGTTTGCACATGAATAAAAGATTAAACATGAATCATACGAGGTAAACAACAATTACTAAATCACTCAATATTTATGAACAATGGAGGGACTCACATTTGTGGTTGTGTCCTAATTGATTCCAAAATGAACAAAAATGCAAAATGAAGAAGAGCTTGAAAATCATGTGAAGCACAAAGTTCAAAAACATACTAACATTCTACCAAGCACAAAACAGAGTACCTTTGTGTGCACCAACTTAGACTTATATCATCACCATTAATGAAAGGTGAAGTGCACACTTAAAGTTCAAAGAAACACACTTGCTTCAACCATCCATTACCTTAAAAAAATAAAGTTGGCAAACAACAAAAATTTCTATCCAAACTAACCATATAAACATAAAACAACATCCACCCGGATGTTAAATTCATTAAATCAACCAAAAAAATTTTAACACCAAATTCAAACTCACATCCGCCCGGATGGAGACTACAAAATTCCAACCATAATAGTTATACCAAGTAAAATAATAAAAACAAAACAAAATAAAATAAAAGGCTAGTCAAACCCCAACGTCAGTCAGAACTAGAGCTATCCACATCATCATCACCGCCATCGTCATCACGGCCGCCTGCCCCCTCCGGAAAACCAGACCTGCCCTCAGGCCAACGAGCATAAGCAATGAGTTCCTCGTGAGTCCTCAGCCGATGGTCCACATGTGGCTCCCGAATCTGCAGCTGCAATTGCGTCATAGAGTCATGCATAAATAATAAAGCTCGCTGATGAGCCTCGTGCATGGCCCAGTTGGCCTCAGCACTTGGATCAAAAGCGTGCCCGCGTCTGCACCAACGACCACGAGCAGGAGCAGCAGCAGCTACAGGGACAACCTGCTCAAAATCAATCACCCCCATACAATGACGAGTGACATAGTTATCATCAACAATCTGGAGCTTCACATTCGGGTGGGAAGGCAATGCAACTTGCGCCTCATGGCATAAAGCCATAATCAAACCTGGATAAATGAGAGCGCAAGCCACACGGTCTCCAAGTGGTGTACCACTGGTGGCAGTTCTCTTCAATTCATTTGAAATAATCCGCCCAAAGTCCACGGTATGTCCCGCTGCGCACAAATGGAAAATTAGAGCCGTGGTCTCCATGGGAATAGATGAGGTGTGGCTTCTCGGTCGAAGGTTGTATAGAACAACTGACATGACAAGCTGAGTGACAGAATCCAACACCCTCCTAGCAAACTTTACCGGCACACCAGCAGCACTTAAAATGTAAGTGCCCCCCTCTCTGCACAAAGACTCCCTAAGTTGGTCGGCATTCCAGTTCCGCCGAGCCAACGTCCGTGAAAAATCACATAAATCATCTTCCCCCAGCTGAGGTGGTCCCCCAAGATAGGTATTGATGGATTCCCTCGAGAAATTTATTACCTTCCCCCGAACCCATGTTTGAAAAGTGAACGTCACACCATCAGCCGACAATGCATTAGCATAGAACTCCCTAACAATATCAATGTTGTACTCAGGGAAGGGAGAACCAAGCTTATCCCATGGCCCACCCTGCACAAAATGACTCATGTTCCTGTGTGGACCATCAGGATCAATCATGATTAACCTGTCCGACCATATTGATCTTTTTTCAAGCTCCACATATCTTTGTTGTTGCTCGAGGCCCACAAAACGCGTTGAATCAAATTGGCCAGCGGGAGCTCTTCGGTTAGGATTCGACGTCGAACCAACACGTTGCTTCTTCCTTCCTGACATCTGAAAAACACAAAAGAAAAACAACGTACAAACAAAATAGTACCACAAGTTAGTGACAAAAGCAAACTAAAATTCCTAAATTATGTAAACAGTAATAAGAACAATGACAATATAGCAAAACAGAGTTGGGAAAAGGGGGAATTTTTCTGCAAATCTCAGAGCGCGCTGAGCGCGCAGGAGCGCGCTGAGCGGGCTCTGCGAAATGCAGAAAAATCCCCTCTGCACAGATGGCTTAAACAGATAGGCACAACCCCTAATTTCACTACACAGCCTGTTACAGAGAACTAAACATCCAAAATCAAAGCAATTTAACCTTTCTACAAACCCTAAGTCTAAAATTTCCTACCCTAATTTCCACAATTCTAACTATTAACAACATGCAAGCATACTCAGTAAACTATTACATAAAAATTCATCATTACAGAGGCAAAGGAAAGAAGAAGAACATGAACATCCAACAATTACTAACAATGTCCCAAAAATGGGTTTCTAATTGAAAAATGAAAATATTACTAAAACAAAAACTTACAATGCTTGATGATGATGATGGTGAGTAGAAAATGAAAGGGAGAAGATGTAGAGGAGAGAAAATCCAAGGAAATTTGGAAATTTTTGAAGGAGAGAAAATGGAGGAAAAATGAGGGAAATGAGGAAAAGAGGCAAGGTTTTAAAACCCTAGCCCTTTTAACATTTAACCTGGGCCGGGTACATCATGGTGGGCCCAGAAATTCAAATATATTTTTTTTCAAAAAATCGTAACCCGCGCTGAGCGGGCAAATAGGGCGCTGAGCGCGCTAGTCTCTGGAAGTATAGGTTCTTTTTTTCAAGAGCGCGCTGAGCAAAATAAAAAACTCTCCCAGCAACAAAAAGACATCATCCACACGTTCAAAACATCACCCAAAACATCATACAACATCAAATTTTCACAAACCATGTCTAAACAGCAAATTCACTAGTAAAAACGATAAAAGCTTACAGTGTTGGGGTGCCTCCCAATGAGCGCTTGTTTAACGTTGGCTAAGCTCGACGGTCCAAGATGCTCAATTAAGAACATCAAGGAGAACAGTACTGAAAGCTCGATCGACATTTCCAAGAAGGTAAATTTTCAGGCGCTGACCGTTTACGGTCCAAGAATCCTTCTTTTCCAGGTCTTCGATAACCACCGCTCCAAACTCCTTTACTTCCTTCACACGAAACGGACCGGACCACTTGGACTTTAACTTTCCCGGGAAGAGTCTTAACCGAGAGTTAAACAGCAATACCAATTGTCCGGCCTTGAAGTCCTTTTGCCGGAGCTTCTTGTCGTGGTACTCTTTCACTTTTTCCTTATACAACCAGCTTGAGTGGTATGCGGCATTACGCATTTCTTCCAACTCAAGAAGTTGCACTTTTCTTTTGGTCTCGGCCAAGTCCTTGTCAAAATTCAGCATTTTTAAGGCCCGCAAGGCCTTGTGCTCCAATTCAACCGGTAAATGGCAAGTTTTACCATAAACCAATTGAAACGGAGTTAGACCAATTGGAGCTTTGTAAGCAGTGCGATATGCCCACAAAGCCTCATCCAATTTTTGTGACCAATCCTTTTTTGAACTTGACACGGTTTTTTCAAGGATTCTCTTTATCTCCCGGTTGGATACCTCAGCCTGACCATTCGACTGCGGGTGGTAAGGGGTCGCCACCTTATGTGATACACCATAGTGTTTTAAGACATTTTGGAGAGGTGTATTACAAAAGTGCGACCCACCATCGCTAATGAGCACCCGAGGAGTGCCAAAACGGGAAAAGATATATTTCTTTAAAAATTTTATCACCATTTTGCCATCAGCCCTCGGTGAGGCAATCGCCTCAACCCACTTCGAAACGTAGTCAACGGCTACCAACATATACTCATTTCCAAAAGATGGTGGAAATGGACCAACAAAATCGATGCCCCAACAATAAAAAATTTCTACCTCTTGTATGTTTTGGAGAGGCATTTTATCTCGTTGTCCAATTCCACCAGTTCTTTGGCACATGTCACAACTTTTGGCATGGAGATGTGCGTCTTTAAAAAGAGAAGGCCAATAAAAGCCCGATTGAAGGACTTTAGTGGCCGTTCTCGCACCATTAAAATGGCCTCCATACGGCGAGTTGTGGCAATGCCAAAGAATGCTTTGAGCCTCATCACTCGTGACACACCTTCTCAAAAGGTTGTCACTTCCTAACTTAAATAAATACGGGTCGTCCCATACATAATAACTAGCATCCGAAAGGAACTTCCTTTTTTGGTTCCAAGTTAGGTCTTCGAGCACCCAACCAGTAGCCTTATGGTTAGCAAAATCTGCAAACCAAGGCCTAACTTGGACTTTAAAAAGCTTTTCATCAGGAAATTCCTCTTGGATTTCCATTTCATCAATGGTGACCTCAACATTCACAAGGCGAGACAAGTGATCCGCCACCAAATTTTTCGATCCCTTTTTATCTTTTATTTCTAAATCGAACTCTTGTAATAAAAGGATCCATCGGATGAGCCTTTTCTTCGAATCCGGTTTGGTTAGCAAATACTTGATCGCCGAGTGGTCGGTGTAAACAACAACTTTAGACCCGATGAGGTAGGATCTAAATTTCTCAAGCGCATACACAATAGCAAGTAGTTCTTTTTCAGTTGTGGCATAATTAACTTGTGCCTCATTTAAAACCTTACTTGCATAGTGTATGGCATGGAAATTTTTCTCCTTCCTATGGCCAAGTACCGCTCCAACAGCATAATTGCTCGCATCGCACATAAGTTCAAAATTTTTGGTCCAATTTGGAGCGATTATTATTGGAGCGGTAACTAACTTTTATTTTAAAAATTCGAAAGCGCGAAGACATTCATCTTCAAAAAGAAATACTTGGTCCTTGCTTAGCAAGTTGCTCAATGGTCTAGCCACCTTTGCAAAGTCTTTGATAAAACGCCGATAAAATCCGGCATGCCCAAGGAAATTCCGGATTCCTTTCACGTTGGTCGGAGGAGGCAACTTCTCGATCACTTCAACTTTAGCTCTATCAACCTCAAGGCCTTTGGAAGAAACTTTGTGGCCGAGCACAATTCCCTCCGTTACCATAAAGTGACACTTCTCCCAATTCAACACTAGGTTTGTCTTCACACACCTCTCTAGCACAGTTTCCAAATTTGTCAAGCATAAATCGAACGAACCTCCAAAAACAGAAAAGTCGTCCATGAACACTTCCATTGTCTTTTCTATTAAGTCGGAGAAGATGGCTTGAACGCACCGTTGGAAAGTTGTCGGCGCATTACATAAACCAAAAGGCATCTTACGATACGCAAAGATACCAAAGGGACACGTAAAGGCCGTCTTCTCATGATCCACCGGGTCAACCGTAATTTGGTTATACCCCGAATATCCATCTAAAAAACAATAGAACTGCTGCCCGGATAACCTTTCTAACATTTGGTCCATAAACGGTAATGGAAAATGATCTTTTCTTGTCGCGGTGTTGAGCCGTCTATAATCAATACACATCCTCCACCCCGTCACTGTTTTTGTTGGAACCAACTCATTGTTCTCGTTACGAATCACGGTCATTCCTCCCTTTTTTGGCACAACATGGACAGGACTAACCCAAGGGCTATCGGAAATCGGGTAAATCATACCGGCTTCCAATAGCTTAACCACTTCTTTTCTCACTACCTCTTTCATTGTTGGATTCAAGCGGCGTTGCGGTTGGGCAACCGCCTTGAAAGCTTCTTCCATCAAGATACGATGCATGCAATAAGCCGGGCTAATTCCTTTCAAATCGGAAAGGACCCAACCTATAGCATCTTTGTTTTTCTTCAAAACATGAATTAGACGACTTTCCTCAGTTTTGGATAACACGTTACTAATGATAACCGGCTTGTTACCACCGTCATCAAGAAACGTGTATTTTAAATTGGAAGGCAAGACCTTCAATTCAAGTTGTGACTTCTCATCTTTCACATCCTTTTTTAATTCTTCCGGTTCTACCTCCCATGGTTGCAACTCTTTGAGGGATTCAAGCTCTTTTAAACACTCCTCAAGAGCCCTTTCTTCTTCTTCGGAAAATACTTCAAAAGAATCATTAAGAGCCATTTCCAAAGGAGAGATTTCATGTACATGCTTAGAAACCTCCACAGTTGCTTCTTCAATTGCATCGATCCGAAAGCTATCATGTTTATCTTTTGAATGTTTCATAGCTTCGAAAAGATCAAAACAAACCTCTTCATTTTGAACCCTCACCTTCATTAAACCGTCATCCACATCAATCATCATTCGTGCGGTTTTCATAAAAGGCCGTCCAAGAATAAGAGGAGCATCATCATCCTCTTCCATATCAATAACAATGAAGTCCACCGGAAAGAAAAATTTGTCAACTTTTACCAAGACATCTTGAGCTAACCCATGAGGATGAGTTGTGGACTTGTCGGCCAATTGTAAAGTCATACGAATGGCTTTCATCTCAATGTTCCCAAGCTTCTTTACAATGGACAAAGGGATAAGATTAATGCTTGAGCCCAAATCAATTAAGCCCTTTCCAACATAGATGTCACCAATGGTAACCGGCAAAGTCACACGCCCCGGATCAACTTCTTTTTTAGGAAGAGTTCTTTGGATGATTGCACTACAACTCGCGTCAAGAACAATAGTTTCCGGTTCCGAATACCTCCGTTTCTTCGTGAGAATGTCTTTCATGAACTTTGCATACTTTGGCATTTGTTCCAAAGCTTCGGCAAGCGGAATGTTAACTTGTAATTGCTTGAAGATGTCCATGAACCGCGTATAGTGCCTCTCATTGTCCTTCTTTGAAGGAGCATGAGGATATGGTAAGTTTTGGATCGGAATAGCGCTCACTAATTCCTTTCCCTTCTTTACTCTCCTAAGTCTCTCTTTTTTCTTCAACTCCTCACCACTATTATTTTCAAATTCAACCATGTCATTACTTTTATTTTCAACTACACCTTCACTTTCACTTTTATTTTCAACTACTTCCTCATCACTACAATCCTCCACAAGAACATCAAGTTTTTCTTCCTCCATTTTTTTCTCCTTTTCTTTCTCCAACTCCTTCCTACTTCTAGTAACAATCGCCTTGCAATGCTCCTTAGGATTCACTTGAGTATTCGCGGAAAAGGAAGGACCCGATTGTTGTTCGGCAATTTGCTTGGCAAGTTGCCCCACTTGGTTTTCAAGATTCTTAATCGCCGCATCACTACTCTTTTGGTTGGCCATTGACATTTGCATGAATTGAGTCAAAGTGTCTTCCAATTTAGAGCTAGCAATCGGAGGTGGTGGAGGTTGATACGGATTTTGCCGGTTTGAAGGACCGGCACCATAACCTTGATTATTTTGATTATTTGCTCGCGGTTGAAATCCTTGATTTCCTTGATAATTTTGTTGAGAATTGTGTTGTTGTTGGTAAGGTTGTTGTTGTCTACCTTGATAATCCCTTTGATTTGCCATATAGTTCACTTCTTCAAAACCCGGAGGAGGACAAAATCTGGTGTCATGCTCCCCCTTACAAAGTTCGCAACAAGCTACTTGCTTACTTCTGCTCGGCTCCTTCATTTCTTTGATTTGTTGAGTCAAAAGCTCCACTTGTTGAGAGATAAGCTTGTTTTGCGCGAGGATCGCATCGTTAGTCCCCAATTCAAGGACACCGGGCTTCTTTTGAGAGTTGCCACGACTTTGACTTTGAAGATCGTTTAGAGCCATTCTATTGATAATATCAGTTGCTTCCTCGGCATTCTTTGCCATCAAACTTCCTCCCGCAGTGGCATCCAACAAAGTCTTACAATTCGGTTGGAGACCATTCTTGAAGATATGAATTTGTGTTAACTCATCAAACCCGTGACCTTTACATTTGCGAAGCATGGACTTGAATCGTTCCCATGCTTCATTGAGGGATTCATTAGTGCCTTGAGAGAACACTGAAATTGCTGTTTTTGACTCCATGAAACGGTTATGAGAGAAGAACCGTTCAATAAATTTTTCCTCCAAGACATTCCAATCGGTCATCACGGCTGGAGTTTGATCGAGGTACCAATCCTTTGCCTTGCCAAGCAAAGCATGCGGAAATAATCTTTTAAAGAGAGGTAACTCTTGTGCTGGATCTACACCGGCCGCTAATGCAATCTCATAGAATTTTGTGATAAACGCAAAAGGATCTTCATGGTCCATTCCGGTGAATGGACTTCCATACAATAAATTCAAAGTTCCAGTTTTCATTTCAGCTTTCCTTCCTTGATTGTTGCTGGCAAACTGAGCGGTATGTCATGGACTGTTCACACAAGGTGTGGATGCGGGAGGTGGAGGTGGTTGCGCCATGATTGGTGTGAATGGTGGTGGTGGTGTTGTAGTAGAACTTCCTTCTTGCTCTTGTCTTTGTCTCGCAAGCTGCCTCCTCCGTCTAGTTCTGCTATTGAGCCTACGAGCGGTTCTTTCAATCTCAGGATCGAATAGAAGTTGGTCCGCCGGTAGTTTCCCTCGCATAAACCAAGTCTGCACACTTAAACAAAACACATCAACAAGCACAAGAAAAATTGTAACAAGTCGAAAACTTCATAACTATTGCAATGCTTGCAATATCAATTTACAATCCCCGGCAACGGCGCCAATTTGTTGAAATACAAATAGAGTTCGGGTTTAGTGTTATCGTTCCACAGATATTGTTCGTGATATTACCGCCGTTCGACAGTCGTAACGTTTCAAACTTTAAAGTAACAAGGGGTTTTAGATTGATTTCGCAACGGTTTCATTCAAAGTTAATTAAAAGCGGTAAAGGATTATTTTAACGGTTTATAAAAACATGTCAAGGTTAGGGTTCGACAAACCTCTTTGCACGTGTATAATCGATAAAGCTAATGAACTCGGTTAAATGATAAATACAATCACATATCCTCCCAATATGTTTATCTCTAACACATATTATGAGTTTTGCCATTTTGATCCTTTGTTGATTTCTCACACAAACTATCAAAATGACAACATTAAAGTTCAATATATGGTGAACATCACACACATTGCTATCTCTAGCCAATGTACATTGATGGATGACAAACCTAGGTAAAGAGTTGGAGCATATTTCTCAATCATGAACCAACACAAAGAATAAACATAAAATCAAGGTTTATCATCATACATTCATCATCCAAGAGTTCACTAGATAGGATCAATACATATACATACAAAGTAAAGGTTTACTTACATCTAACCTTGACACAAAAGAGAAATTAGCTACACATATTCATGGTAGCTTGATCAACAAGAATCGGTAGAAGAGAAACGAGCATCAACGACGATTTTATCGACAAAATGATGCTTTTTATCTTCCACAAATGCTATGCTACAGTGTAATGTATTTTGATCTCAGAATGTAATGATGAATCCCTAAAAAATCTGATCAAACCACTTTATAAGGGGGCTGAGTGTCGCGAAGCGCGCTGAGCGCGCAGGAGCGCGCTGAGCGGGCGCAACTTAAATGCTAAACCGCCAAACCGCGCTGAGCGCGCTAATTAGCCCGTTGAGCGCGCAAGCTACTGTAAGCCACTCCATCCTCGCGCTGGGAGCGCTGGGAGCGCGCTTAAAGCATGCTCGAAAAATCCAAATTTCTTCAAACTGTTTTTGTGGGATCCTCGAGGCTCCATTCCACACCCTTCCATGTAAAAATCTGCAATAAAAACACAAAAGATAGATAGATACGATAAATAATGAAATTAACTAGAAAACGGTTATAAACGGAAACAATGGGAAAATCATGGATTTACGAATAAAGCTCACAAAAAGGTGCTATAAACTAATCTAAATATTAACACTTTTTAGCACCTAACAATTCACAACAAGATTCACAACAAAGGACTAACACAGTCACAAATAAAACAATCTCATAAGAGCTTGAATATTATTGTCAAAAGATCAGAAAGGCGTCCAAACATTACAAAATACATCCATAAGGGATGACTAAAATGATTATTAACTAGTGCTCCGATGAAAAATCTCTGATTTTGATCACACCAAAGATTCTCAAGCATTAGGAACCGAACTCACTTAGGTCTTGTAAAGAATAAAGTAAGACATACTTAGAATTTCCTAAGACACGTGATCATCTAAAAACTATCAGGATATGGTTGCTGCTAATTCGAAAACACGCATGGACTATCACAATGCTAATGAGAAGGATAGGCATTGCTGCTAATTTAATTATGATTCATAAAGTTATGGTTAGTATTCACAACAAATTTAGATCGATATATGTATCCATAAACATATATAAAGCATTCAAAAATTTAGATCGATATATGTATCCATAAATATATCTAAATTTAGATCATACATTTTTATAACATAAAGACTTAGTGAATGCAAACATGAATTTCATACAAAATCATTTAATAATTTTTTTATAAAATCTTCCACAAGTTATGTTAAACACGTGGAAATATGATTTCCGTAATTCTCAAGGTTTTGAGAACATGTAAAAAATTATAAACAAAAAATGATTATTTTTTAACTTAAAAACATAATAATAGTCAATACATTCAAAATGCGTGTGTAAGGTAAGTTGCTCTTTCAAAAGTGTTGAGAAATATGCGGGGTACGTTGAACAAGAAATGATGGTCGAAAATAGTTTGCAAACTGCCTCACTCTTCTCCGTCTTATTCTGGTATACCGGTTCAAAGCCATAACCCAACAGGATGTATAAATAGCCATTATCCCCACTTGCATGCATTTCACAACTTCCTCTACTTTATCACACCGTTAGATTTTTCTTTTCTAAATGTCTAAAATTTATGTTCAGCATCAACTATGATTCTATATTACTTCGATTAACCATGTGATGTAATAGAGAATACGAAATGATGCATTATCAATGGAGGCATAGTCCTGATTTTCAATAGATTCTTGTTTTATGTTTGTTCAATGAAAGAATCTATTATCAAAAACAGTTTCAATTTATTAAAACCACTTGATTTGTTGATTTCTGAATGCTGATTTCTGTATGTGATTTGTTGTTTATGTTTTCGAGTTTCGTTTTGCCACGTACATGAATTTTGGTTTATATTGCTCGATGATGATTATTTTGCTTTAACCATATTGAATAGAAACTGGATGGTGTTTGATGCCGCTTTCATTTACGTCTATCATTTGCTTTCTGTTATTCCTACTATTTTAATGAATAGATTTTTCATGCTCAGGTTTAAATCTTAAAAATTTAAAGGCCAATCCAAAACTTATATGTCTCTCACGGAATGAAACACCTACAGACTTTTATATAATGGTTTTGGAGCTGGGATAAGATTTTTAATCTCTCTCTTTATTTTCTTTCTTTGTTATATACTCCTTTAACTACTTCCAAAAGAGACACAAGTCAGACAGTTAAAAAGTAAAAAAATTAGAGTATGAAGAATGATCCTATTTGTCACTAACCTTGAAACACGCACCAAAAGAAGTGTTTAAGAATAGCATTTCCTCATTGAAATTGTTAAGTCATAATAACTCCCATTTATAAAACTTGCCTTAAGTTGTTTTTATCAAGTATTTTGCTTTTCACTAGTAGTACATAATAAACACTAAATTAATTCTTTATATTTCAACCAAACTAAACAATATTTCTATACACTTTATTTTTTAACCAAAAGAAAGATTTTATGGATTCTTCAAAATCTTGTTTGAGATTAAAAGTTTAAACAAAAGGGCTTCTAGCTTTTTTTATTTTTTATTATTTTATTATTTTTTATTTTTTTGAATGACAAATAATATATTAAAAGTGAGTGCAATGAATTCTCAAGTTTATTATAGAGAAAAATCTCAGTCAATAATATAGATGGTTTGTTTGGTATTTTGGAGAGTCTAATTCATCCTCTCACATGAAACTCATCCATAATTAAGCTATAATTTTTTCTCAATTGTAATAACTATTAATAACAAGATTCTAGATAGAACCTTATGGCAAAAATTGATCGTAGCTGATCCCACTTAGAGGTACAATACTCGATTGTTGTTGATTGTTGTTGTTGTTTTAACAACTACTAATATAAACAACTTGAAAAAAAATGAGTACAAAAAGTATACAAATAAATATGTCGGAGTTGTATGTTTGTTTTTTGTTTAGAAGTCGTTGTGTTGTTTCATTTTTTTATTTCTAGTTTTGTTGGCAATCAAAGAGAGAAAGAGAAAAGTCATTTGAGTTTGGATTGGGAACACTACTCGTAGAAATGAATGAGTTGTTTATCTTAAAAATAGTGAAGAAGTGTCAATTGCATAAAGAAAGACGGTTTAATTATATATAAATAAGATTACGAAACCTTAATCAATAAAATTCAAATGATACAATTATTTTTTGGCTTTGAAAAAAAAAACAATTATAACACCGACCCATAAAGTTTGACAAACTTTACAACGGTGGGTAATATTGACTTTGTATACTCTTATTTTATGACCTTCGTAAAAATTTAGGTCAAATTAGTTAATCTTAAAAACTTTGTGAAATTCACATAAATATATTTCTTAAATTAAAGTCTAATGCTTAAATGTTTGCTGTTATGATGAAATTGGAGAAAATGAAATTCATCCTGTCATAATCAAAAAAGAGTGGTGACAACTGCTGGATTGATAAGTGTTATAGTTATAATAATAGCTTTATGAATGCTCTGCGGTTTGTTGATTTTAGTTTCTATAAGTTCTTTTTGGCTATTCATTATCCAACTAGTTGCATCTTTCCAAATGATGGAACATTTACTATGTCGAGTAGTCTGAAAGGATTATAGAAATCAATCGCAGAGCATGTAAAAAATTGTTGTGACTATATCACTGTTCTCACCAATGTTTTTGATTTTGACAAATGAGATTTCATTATCTTTACTTCGTAATAACATAACAAACATTTGAGTATCAAATTTTAATTTAAAAAAATATTTATTTAAGTTTTACAAGCTTTTCTAAGATTAATTAATTTGACTCGAATTTCTATGAGGGTCATAAAATAGGAGTATGCAAATGCAATATTGCCGATAGGTGTGAAGTTTGTCCAAACTTAATGGGCCGGTTTATTCTTGTTTTTTTTTCAAAGTTAAAAAAGAATTTTATTATTTTTGTTTTTATTAATCAAGACCCCGCACTATTATTTATATACAACTGAAGCGTCTTTAATTAGGAAACGAAACAAACATATAACATTTGTTTCTGTTGTATGGCCTGTTTAAACTCGACATATTTATTTGTATACATTTTGTACTCATTATTTTCAATTAATTTCTATCCGAAGTAATTTAACCCTGGAATTTGGGAGGTCCAAGTTGTAACAAAGTCGGACATTTCCCACAATGAATATGGATGCTTATTATACCATTTAAAAGACATTTATGCCTTGGTCATGGATCATGAGAGTGGAAGGAGTATATAAGAGTAGCAGAATAAACCGAGAAAAAGACACTCAATTCTGACAATGAAACAGCTCGACTGAGACTCTTACCGACCAACTTTGATAAATTTATCAATTACTGTTCTTACGTGAACAATGTTATAATTATTAATTTTCTTTTAAAGAATTGATCCTATTTATTTATTTATACAGTTTATGATGGAAATATAACACTAAGGGAGGCAATTAGGAGTAACCATGAATTAGTGAGAAAACTACTTGTTAAATTGGACTGTAATTTTTATGAAAAAAAATTACAGTCTATATTTTAGAGAGAGAAACTCTGACTTTTCTCTAGATTCCATCTTTTGCTCTTCACTTTTTTCCACTACAAGAAAACTGTTGTGTAGCGTCGGCCAAAAGCCCTCGCTAACAGGCTTAAAACCGACGCTACAACGTATTAGCGACGACTTAGCGTCGGAGTCGGGGCGGACATCCTAAAGGTTGTAGCAAAGCATAATCACGAGCCGTCGCTAACGTAGTGTCGGCTGTTGTAACGCTAGTGTGACGGTAAAACACACAAAACGACGCTAGTTTATTTTTTTTTTAATTAGCGTCGGCTAAAGCGGACGCCAAAGTCATATAGTGGCGGTTTAAAGCGTCACTTATACAATCTCTACAGTACGTTAGCGTCGGTTATTATGGACACTAGTTGGGGTTTTCTAAAAATGGCGTCGATATAAACCGTCGCTACTTAGAAAATATAGTGTAATATAGCGGTACACATAACCGACGCTAGAGTTTATTTATTTTACGAATTACTTTAGCGTCGGTTTTGTTTGACGTTATGATCTTAATAATGTTCTGTGTAGCGTCGGTTTTGTTTGACGTTATGATCTTAATAATGTTCTTACGGTTTCTTTCCCGTTGGTGCTCCCTTCTTTGACCCTTCTCTTGTCATTTCAAATTACACAGAGTATGAGCCACAAAAATCTACACAATTTAGGCGAAAACCAATCAATACTATATATTGAGCATGATGGTATTCATTGATTGATAAAGAAATGAAGTAAAAATATCACAGAGGCAGAAATGATTGTCTATAGAATTAGTTTAGATTTATCTCTGATATTGATATAGCTTAGATTTATCTCAAATTTTTTCTTGATGTTTAAGGCTAAGAAGACAAAAGTTCATGAATCAGATAAAAATTGCATATAGGATGTATAAAAGTACATGGATCAAGTTACACTATAATGTTCTATTTTTTTAGGAAAAAAATGGCAGCCAACGCATCAACGGTGTCAAGATGTATCCCTATGGACCACTGAATGCAACCCTGCACTCCTCCCTTTTAAACATGCAAAATTGATTAAATTCAATAAAAGTATAATGCTTATGAGGATACAAAAATACTGTCAAAAGATTCTTCTGCACATGAAGATCAATCTTTTTCTTCACCCTTTCAGAATTAAGTGTTATATGCAATTTATAACACTTAAAGGCAATAGTAATATGTTGAAATCACACATAAAGGCAATAGTAATATGCTGAAATCATTATACTGAAAGGCAATAACACATAAAGGCAATAGTAATATGCTGAAATCATTATAAGAATGAAAACCAAAGGACACTGATAACAATAATAATGTCATGAAGATCCAAGAGAAGTATATTTTACAGTTATAGCTTCAAGAGAATTTAACACTGTCATGAATAGCTTCAAGAGAATTTACAGTTAAGGAGAAGAATTGGGTAACTAGAAATTCATATTCAAACTTGTAATATATGCAATTTAGGAAACATAAGAAATTAATAATATAATAACTATGTATTCAAGACTTAAACACAAGCTAGTGATATAACACATCTTAAATCATAAGAGAATAATGCTAAAAGTATTCTTGAGCATCTATAAATTTTTAATGAAATATTTCATGGCTCTAGTTCAACACAGTATGAAGTAATGAATGTTATTGATGAAAAACAATTGTTCCCTGCAAAACACAAATGCTCCATGTAAAATGCAATGCAAATTCACAAAAGTGTATTTTATCGAGTATAGAGTAACACTTGAATGCACTTGCTTCCTTAAATGACCACATAGGAATACAAAACAGAAATACTACCTTCTGAAAGACAACTCAGTCTCACCAACTCTACTTCCTTGCTACTCTCTGCATTAAGAACATCAACATCTATTCATTGTATATGTATTAGTATCCTCTGAAAGAGAATTGGACCTATCAGGTAATGAGGTCTAGCCTGCTGAAGATTCTTCCCTAGTACTAACTTACACGACTGACAAAGATTTCAATTAGAATAGTTCACACAAAGAAAGTAAATGAAGTTTTTGGTTACCAAGTTTTTTGCTTGAAATTTTCATCTCTGTGACTTTTAAACATTAGAAATATACTAAGCTTGGATGTATAGGCCTATGTCAGAGCTAGTTGGAGATACTGAGGGCTACAAATGTTGTAATTGCATGAAATCAAAGTGCCTGAAGACTTATACTAAGCTTTGATGAATACACACAAACACCTCACCACACCCTTCTTGAAACCCCTACCCTTTCCACAAGAAAAGAAGACAGTACTAGTCAACAATTCAACTTCAAAATTTAATCTTTATGGAGTTCAAGCGTCGTTGAAAGACCAAACAGTGAAGGGTCTAACAGCTTATATTGGGTGCTGTTATTGGTGTTTCCAACTTTGATCCTATTAAGAGGACTTAATTGATTCAACTATGTTGTCTCAATCTTAAAAGTTTACATTTTTATGCTACTTGTAATTTATGTAATTGTTTCTAATACAAGAAGAAGAATAAATCACAAGGGTTTAAAAGGTTGACGATTATTAACTGTCCGTCATTTAAGGAGAAGTACAAAAAGGAGGGAGGAGAGCGTTGGCATACAATTATACACAATTTGATAAAATACATATAACACAAGCAGAGGAGCCTAAAGTTGTAAACTTGTGATTCTATATACCTAAATTAGTATATGGATCTAAATTAGAAATTGCTACCCATGCAAAGGAGCCTTATTCTAATTTTGAAAGATACCGAACATTGGTTAGAATAAATTTGGAAACATCACTAAAGCAAACAATAGCATAGCACATATATATCATTCGAGTGCAAACAATAACTTCATACAACATATTGAAATAACTATGAAACAAAAACATAATCGTTTTGATTTGGTTACATTTGAAGTTCATGTTGATGTGGGATGACATCATGGCACTAGTATTGGCTCGAACTCATCAATTAATCCTTCATCGGCTAAACCACGTATTTGTTCAACTTCTGTAATAGGCACAACTGGTGACATTTCATCAGATTGATAAGGAATTTCATCCTCGGTGTTATCTATCTCCACATAACCCCTTGGTTTTGTGGTGATTGCAGCACGCCATCCACGCATGTTTCTACACATATCTGGATATGGGACATAATACACCTGTTTTGCTTCTTGTGCAAGAATGAACGGATCATATTGACGATATCATTTATTCATCTTTATGTCAACAATATTGTACTCCTTATTAACTCTTGTGCCACTATTATTTGTTGGATCAAACCAAGCACAATAAAATAGGGAAATCTTGTTGCTAAAGCCATGGTATTCCAATTGAAGGATACGTTGGATGATACCGTAGAAATCATCTTCTCCTCCATTTGTAATTCCTTTAACATATACCCCACAATTAGTAGTCTTTTTACCACGACTCCATTCTTCAGTGTGAAACTTGTACCCGTTGACAAAGTAGATGTGCCACGATGTTTTATTTTGAGATTATTGTATTGATCTAGTTCTTAGTGTATTGGGACATCTTGTATATATTATGCCGAAGACTTTTAGCACTTTGTATTTTGGGCATGTAATGTATACAATGTGTTAATTAGGAACTTATGGTATTTCAGCACCAAGACTTGGATTCATGTATAATATATATGCTTTGATGTATGTTGTTATATATGGGTGTTACAGACCGCTTCCCCGGAGGTGATTAACTTCAAAATGCAGAATCAAAGTACTCCTTCTCAACCAGTGTACCTGAATGAAGGATCAACTGTTCAAACGTCAGGTTTCACCTGATATCCCCGACCGAGTTCTTACCTCCTAAGACCAATCAACAATTTCTCTCACCCGCAGGGTCTACTTCTCCTAAGCAAGGCAGTATTGCTATATTGAACCATGATACTTTTCATTCCCCATAGAGGTCGAGTATCCAATCCTGTTCATTCACTAGTCTGTATGTTGCGTGAGTATTGTCAGCATAAACATACATACATCATGCATTATTGATTAATACTCATACTCAGTTTGCATTACCATCACGTTGGTAAATCTCATTTCCCAAGTGATAAAGGTACTCTTATCAATCAAATTGTCAGTACTTTCCTCGTCAGGAAATGTTTTGTCTAAGTGATCTCTTCCCCAGTTTATTTCTGGATCGGAGCCCGTCCTTGACTACTTTTATAACTTGAACCTCTAAAAGACAAGAAGATGATCAACAGACACCTTTGGAATATTACTCTTCGCCATTGAAGATGATTTTCTTCGCTTTCCCGGATTAAGGAAAATCCCTAGAGAAAAACTCTCAACAAAAGACTCTCAGCAGTACATCGGTCTTTCTCCAAAGAAAATCGAAGTTAATGAAGTCATCAACACCTCAAAATTGGATTACGTCACATGGCATTTCTCCGTGAGAATCCCGAAGTAAAATGTGATATCCCTGAGCAAAAGTAGTCTCCCGAGAGACTCATTTTCCTCAGTAGAGTCAATAAATGACATCTCCAAACAGAGAAGTTTGCACACCTCTACGGCTCAGACGAACGGGTGTCCCCAGTAAGTCTGACTTCAAACATCCATCAAATGGCGTCTCCCCCGGTAGGACTCGGCGAGAAGTTTGATAAAAATCACTACGGTAAATAGCATCCCTTGTCAAGAAAAGGAACTTGACAAAAGAAACTGAGACCAGTTCCGTAGTAGAAAACCAGGATCGAGGGGAAGTTTATTTCAGAAACTGAGACCAGTTCCTTGGCAGAAGACCAGGTTCGAGGGGAAGTTTATTTCAGAAACTGAGACCAGTTCCTTGGTAGAAGACCAGGATCGAGGGGAAGTTTATTTCAGAAACTGAGACCAGTTCCTTGGCCGAAGACCAGGATCGAGGGGAAGTTTTACCTTTTCTAAGTATCAAAGCTTAGCAAAAGAAGATGAATGAGCAAACTGCCATTCATAACCACCATCAAAATTTCGGGTATTCTGATATTTAATCCTCTTGCACCTTGAATGTTCGAATATCTTCGCCATTCATACCTTCGGGTCCAAGAAGATTAAATAGAGGAGTCTGTCATACCCCAAATTTTGACCACCAAGATTTCCCATCATTATGAGAATCATTACCGCAGTATGGATATACCATCATGCCTCATCAATCTCCTCAGGGATTATTGAGCCTTCTCTACAATCAAGGATTAGGGTTTTAACCCCTCTCAGAGTATTTGGACAAAGGATCAATCAAAGAATTGACATGATCTTCAACTTGTCTAGTATCTCAAACATCCATGAAGGATCAAGGGGTCTCCTATATCAAGAATTAAGCACAAGTATGCCGCATTCCAAGAGGATCAAGCCTCAAGATCGCCAGTGTCAGCAAATTAGGGTTTTGGTCGACCAGGGCCTCCAGATGAAAATTTCCAGCTGGGCATGAGCCAATACCTCAATGTATGGTCCAATAAACTCAAAATAATCTCAAGAGCCCATCTACAATGGCAAAATCACCTTGAAAGACCATCTATAAAAAAAATCAGGAATTAGGGTTTTGACCTAATTCAACCCTTGAGTTAACTTGTGAAGTAAGGCATGACTTGAAGCTTCAAGATGAACTTCAAGAACCTCAAATACATCATATTGATATATCTATAAGATCTGATTGACTCAAATAGCTTTATTCATAAGCCACAAGAACTCAAAACCATCTGATCACAAATTATGGTTTCTGATGAAAAAGTCAACTCTACCATTGACTGTTGACCTACCCATGATCTCAAACCTTGGGGAAGGGTCCAGGACATTCCTAAATACCCCTAGAGGCCATCCATGAAGTTTAATTAGGCCCAAGGATTGATTTCACAAAAGGATCACAAAATTCCAAAAGTCATCTGATGAAAAAGTCAACTGTGCCAAAACCAAGTTTGACTTTTGAAATTTTTGGTCAACCAAGGCTTCCTCAACCCTAAAATGATGTTAACATGTGATTTGAATCATCATTCATCAAGAAAAATCAAGAAAAAAAAGTTAACTTCTAAAAGGGGCAACCATAGAAAACTTAATTTTTCCTAAGTTATGGAAAAAAATGGCTTAGGTACCAACTTTGCAAGGCCATATCTCCCAACCCTAAAGCATTGTTCTCCCATTCAAAGCTCAAAAGAATGTCCATCTGACATACTTTAAAAGTGTCAACTACAAGAGATTCCAAATCTTCATGGATCATGAGTTATGGATTGATCAAAATCACAAAAACATGAAAATGACATTTTTCCAACACTTAGTGAAATTTTAACTAAGTCAGAATCTGTCTTACTTTTTCCAAAATGTAGCGGCATTTTTCATTGTAATGCAAGTTGATTCAAAACCAAATTTGGACATCATGTTGAAGTAGGATACATCAACTTTCCAAAATGTCCAAGAACTCAATCAAACTCCATTTGAGCTAGGAGTTATGAATCTCACAAAATGCCTTGATGCAAACTGCCTTCATGATAACATTAGGCAGATTATGTGCATTTCTTGTGCCACACAAGTTATTTATTCAATTTTGTCATCTTACCAACTTTGTCATCTTCCCAAATCAACGAGGATCAGATTAAGGCAAGGATTTATGAACCACCAGCCTTGCAAGTCAAGAAACCATTAATGTTGGCATGTGGGATTCAATGATGAAATATCCAAAAACTCCAAATTTGGCAAGGAGCATTCAATAGATGCATCAAACTTCATATGTACACACCAACCATGTACACGCTTTCAATAGGCTTTACTCAAAATCACACTTTCACTCCAATTTTGCCTTCTAACTTAAGTCACCATCAGATTTTGAAATTGAGAGTGATTCAAACCAAACCAACCATGTACACACCTCATAAACATCATATGTAGTTGATCTAAACACTAACATAACATCTGGAACATCAAATTCATTAAATCACCCTCCAACTGCTCAAGTTCTTGACAGAGTTGCAGTTAAGGTACCATATCAAGTTCCAACCCATTTCAAATCACTCTAAGCATTCAGACACACTCCTTGGCATCTAAGGAAGCTATCTAGATCATTGGAACCAACTTACAACATCTCCATCAGCAAGCTCGATCACCAGTTGCAAGAGGTAAGCCTTAAACTTCCAAACTCATTGAATCATGCATCATAAACATATTTTGTGATTACCATTGTGTTTCTGGTTTTTTGTAAATCATTTACCCTCAATCAATTGCTGTTTATAATTCTTGTATGAGATTTCATTAAGTTTTGCAATTTTTAGGTTTCATCTGATTTTATCATGTTATCTTTTGATTCAATTAATTTAAACAAAATTGAGTATTGCCATTGCATTCCTTGTTTAAAAATGCATGATTTTCATATTTGGATCATATGAAATGATTGAGAAACGAGTGAGATAGGAAGCTTCACGCATTTGGCTCAAGGAAGAAGATGAAGTCTGGCACAAAATTTGAATTTGCCACGCACTTTTCATATATTATGTGTTGGTTTGATTTAATTATCACCAGTACACGCTGGCTCAGTTGGCAAAGGCGTGTTTTGTGAGTTGGAGGGCGAGAGGTCGTGGGTTCAATCCCCACCCATGACCAATTTTTTATCACTTGTCCAATTTCCTTATATTTTTCATATTATTTTCTTAAATGATTTGAAAAATTAATTTCTCTTTGAGTTTTCATGTTTTTGAATTAATTATTTTTTTCAAAATTCATAAAAAATGGTAAAATATTTTATTTTGACAAAATTTCACAAAAAATATTATTTATTTTATATATGTAATATTTTCATAAAGATTGTTTTTATTTGTTTTTAAACAATTGAAAATATTTCTTTTCTCTTGATTTTTCAAACTCAAATGATTTTTAAATCATTCTAGGGATAAAACATGATTTTTCAAACATTTATCCTAGATCATAACTTGTTTTTTTATACATGTTTGGTAATTTTGATTATTTTAAGTGATTTTTATTCAAACAAATTTTTTTTTTCAATCAAATTAGGGTTTTAGATCAGTATAACCCTAACAAATCTTTTCAAACACACTTTGGGCCTCTAATAGAGTGTAAGACCCAATCCCTTTTTAACCAAAACCATTTTGGGCCTCAGTCATTGTATAAGACCCACTGCGATTTCAAAAAACTCGGAGTGATCGCCATTTCAAAGAAAAATAACCCGGGCCTCTCCTTGAGCTATAAGTCCCATTCCTTTTCTTAAAAAACACTTTTGGGCCTCTAATAGAGTGTAAGACCCAACCCCCTTTGTACATAAATAAAATTTGGGTCTCAGTTATTTGTATAAGTCCCGATCCAGTTTTCAAAACAACAGTGCGATCATTATTTTCATCTGGGCCTCTCCCTGAGTTGTAAGCCCCATCTCTTGTACAAAAGTAATCTTTGGGCCTCTAATAGAGTATAAGACCCAATCCTCTTGTAAATACAATAACCTTGCCCCCTGCTATGGTATAAGTCCCACAACATTCTGTTAATAATACAGTCTGATCAATGTTATCAAATAAGTCATCTGAGCATCTCTTGTTGATTAAGCCCCAAGCTTCTTTTCAAAACAATTTCCTTTGTAATTTAAATTCAAATGTATAGTTGTTATCAAAACTTTCTTCAATTTCTTTGAACAACTAATCATACAGCTATGGAAGCTTGCTCACCTGTAAGTTTTTATTAGCTTTCATTTACATGCTTTATATATATATATATATATATATATATATATATATATATATATATATATATATATATAATTGTATTGCTGGAAGCTTGCACACCTGTAAGTCTTTCTTTCATTCTTTTAAAATACATGTCATATATATATAATTGTATTGCTGGAAGCTTGCACACCTGTAAGTCCTTCTTTCATTCTTTTAAAATACATGTCATATATATATAATTGTATTGATGGAAGCTTGCACACCTGTAAGTCTTTCTTTCATGTCCTTTTAAATACTTTTCATATATCAATTGTATATATACTTGTATATCTACTTAGAGTTTTCCCCGACAATTAAGTCTAAAATTAGGTAAATCCAGTTGATTACTCTTTCAATACAGTCAAACTAGTTCCCCAAAGGACTTTCCAGATACATTTTTGCCTTCTCTTGGACTTAAAAAATATGGAAAAAAGAGAAAGGCATTATTCCCGGTTAAACTTTTCTCAAACTGTCACTATTAGAACTTGTCAAAGAAATTCAGTTCCCCCAGAGAGGATTAATTCCCGGTGAAAATTCTCTTGAATTTCTTCAAACTCTAGAGCTATTCACTAAAGAAAGGATTAATTTTCGGTGAAACCTTTCTTGAACTTTCTTAAGTTTGGACCCACAGGCTTCCTAAAAGCATCCCCAGCCTCCTCTTGGGATTTGTACAAGGACCTTCAGGCTTCTTAAAAGTTCTTATGCCTCCTCTTGGGCTTAATACAAGGACCCAAAGACCTCTTAAAGGTATATGACAGAACCTAGTCATCCTTTGCTAGAGCAGTCTCTCTGAGTCAAAACATCAGACTAGTTAAGGGTTAACCTTCATCCCTTAACATTACCAGTCTTCTCTTGGGCATCATACAAAGATCATTCATCAATTAAGAACCAATCTCTTCATACCAGTAGACTTGGACAATCTCATTTCCCTTTGGATTTCAATGAAACCTTTTTCCTTAAAGAACAGGAAATAACCCTGATCATTCCATCAATCTCCAAACAGAGTTGAAACTCAAACAGGTTTCACAACTCAATCTTCAAACCTTCCCTTAAATTTTCCCCAGCATGGGTCAATTTACTGTCAAAATTCTCAATAGAATCAGAACCTCAAGGTATCTGATATCTCAACTCTTATGTAATCCCCATCTAGAGTTGAATTCCTCAATTTGGACCTGTATTTGGATATCAATAATCTTCAGCAGAAGTTAGCCTCCTCTTAGGCTTTATATAAGAAATTTCCCCAACCAGCCTCCTCTTAGGCTTTGTATAATGATTTTTCCTCAACAGTCAGCCTCAATCTTGGGCTTTGTATAAGCACCCCTCAAATGTCTCCCCAGTGGAGTCATAAACCTTTAACCTCAATCTTGGGCTTTGTACGAGACATATACTCTCTAGATGAGTCAATTCCCTTTAGCCTTAATCTTGGGCTTTGTACAGGAAACACATAAGTACTCTCCCCAGTAGAGTCAATTCTTTTAGCCTCAATCTTGGGCTTTGTACAAGACATAGTCAATTCTTTTAAACACTCTCTTGTTGAGTCAGTCTTTCATAGCCTCCTCGTAGGCTTTGTATAATGATTTCCCCAGTGGAATCCAATCAACCTCTTAGCTTCAACCATGGGCTTTGATCAAGGCACACAAAAATCAACATCCCCTCAGAGAAAATCAAAATACCTCTGCAGGAAGATATTTCTCTGTACAATCACATCTCAAAACAGTCAATCAAAATAAACCTTAATCCCATATAACTGATATAAGTGGCACACTTGTTGATACAAACATCCAAGCTGTCTGTCCCTCATTATCCTGGTTAAAACTCTTTCATCTAATTGCTGTAAGTGGCAAGCCTCTGGATACAAACATCCAAGCTAATGTCCCTCTCTTAGCATGAATTCCTAAGGAAAAATGGCATTGCTCACACTGAGTTAAAGATTCCTCCTTCAGGACAAATCCCCTATAAAGGAAAGTATGGCATTGCTGGTCTCCATATATTCCAGTTAAAGTAATTCTTCCTTTATAAGTCAATCACCCAAACAACTGTGATAACCAGATGAGATATCTCCCTTTAGAGATGACAAATTCTCTCTCAATCAAACCTTTTAGCTTCAATCTTGGGCTTTGAACAAGACACAAACAACCTTTAGCTTTAATCTTGGGCTTTGAACAAGACACCAGACATCTTTTCCTTCCTTAGAATAGGAGGAACTACAATCACTCTGATTTCCCTATACTTCATAACAGGGAATACGTAGGCATAAGATTACGAAATCTTAGCGAGCACACTTATCAAAACACTTAGGTCTCTGACCTTACCAAAAACATCAAAAAAACCCGAAAAACAAAAAAAATACCCTCTATCTCTCTCTCTCTCTCAGACATCCCACAAAGGAGAAACTTTCCCATTTTCACAGACAAACACAATCAAGTATCAAAGCAGAACATAACACTATCATCTAATGGATAACCATGTATAGAATGGGTAACTGACAACTCCCCATTGTATAACCCGACTCCGGACTCCCCAATCTCTGTCAAGCATTTGTTCAGTTAAACAAATGCGTGCAAGGTTAGTTTTAGATAGCTTTACCTTTCCCTTCCAGCTTCACGGGATAAAATAAGAAATCAGAAAGTAGCACCCAACGTTCCTCCCACTGAGGTGAGGAAATCCCCCTGCGATAAGGTGGTCGCGTCACCGACACAAATCGCTCTCTACACATACAAAGATCTCTCTCTACACCAAAATCTATCTCTCCTTAATGAGACTTGGACAGTCTCAGCCTCCTTTTTGGCCTCACACAAGGACCCTCAAGTTTCCTCAAAGAATAGGAAAAACTCTTATCATTTTATCAATACACCAGTCTCCAACCGATTTAAAACCTATAAGGTTTTCAAACTCACCTTTAAACTCCTCTGACCCCCAAAAAGGATTCAAATTTCATTTTTGAACATCCCAGCCAGGGTCAATTTACCACCAGCAAATCCCTAATAAAATCAGAGCCTCATGGCATCTGGTATTTCAACTCTTCCCTGAAGCCCTGCAAGAGTAAATCCCTTTGGATTCCTCAAATCAATTTGGACATGCTCCTGGATTTCCATAAATCCTCAGAAAGAGACAACCTCCTCTTAGGCTTCATATAAGAAATTCCCCCAGTCAGCCTCAATATTGGGCTTTGTACAAGACAGATAAAATCCTCCCCGGTGGAGTCATTTTCCTTTAGCTTCAACCTTGGGCATTAAACAAGGCACACAAAAATCAACATCCCCTCAGATGAGACCATGAGTCCACTCTGCATGAGGATATATCCTCTATACATCACATATCAAGACAAAACAATCAAAACCATTTTCTAGATAATGATATAAGTTGAACACTTGTTGATTCAAATTCCAAGCTGGTGTCCCTCCTTTATCCTGACTAAAATCTCCTTTTCATCTAACAGCTATAAGTGGCAAGCCTCAGGATTCCATACATCCAAGCCAATGTCCCTCTCTTAGCATGAAAGATTCATAAAGGGAAAAGTGGCATTGCTCTACACTGAGTTAAAGCTTCTTCCTTCATGACATCTCTCTTATAAAGGTAATTATGGCATTGCTGGATTCTACATATCCCAGTTAAAGTAATTTCCCTTATAACCAATTTCAATATTTGTGATGAATATGTGAGATATATCCCTTTAGAGATGACAAAATCTCTCAATCACCCTTTTAGCTTCAATATTGGGCTTTAAACAAGACACAAATACTCCGATAGCTTCAATCTTGGGATTTGAACAAGACACCAAATATATTCCTCCCATAGAGATAGGAGGAACTACGATTGCTCTGATTTCCCAGATCTCTTTACGGGAATACGTAGGCATAAGATTGCGAAATCTTAGCGAGCACACAAATCAAAAACTTTAGGTCCAGTACCTTCCCCAGAACAACAGAAAACCCGAAAACAACAAAAACATTCTCTCAAGACTACCAAAGGAGAAACTTTCCCAATCCACAACAGATAAACACAAGAATGCAATTTAAGTTAACAGAAATACATGCAAAAAAAAGTTTCCTATGGATTACCATAGATACACTGGCTGTTAATAGCTTCCCATTGTATAACCAGACCCCGATCCCCGGTCTCTTAGCATTTGTTAAAGAAAACATTTGCATACAGGGTTAGTTTAAGATATCTTCCTCTTCCTTAACCAACTTCATAGGATAAATACAGAAATCTGAAAGTAGCACCCAATACCCAAAATTAGCGATAAGGTGGTTGCTTCACCGACCAAAACCGCTACACCTTGGTATTAAGCATGTTGGTATCTTTAACAAAGCGTTATTTGCCAAATGGAATTGGAAATTTTTTCAAACCGGAAACGAGTTGTGGAGGCCCTTTTGGTTAGCCGGTACGGGAACCTTGCTGCGAAGATCCTGGATTTTAGAGAAGTTGGATTTTCTAGACAAGATTTTTTGTGGATGAGGGATATTCTGTTTATTTATGTCTCTAACTAACAAGATAGTATCCAGAATTTTTTACATTGCAGTCTTGGGATAAATTCTGGTTCCCGTTTCTTGTCTTCTATTTGGATTGGTATTTGTACTATTAGGTCTCTGTTACCCAATGTGTACGAAGCATCTTTAGCTAAGTGTTGTTCGGTGCTGGATATGGGATTGTGGGATAGGGAGAGGTGTTGCTGAGACGTGAGGCATTCTGGTTTCGCGAAAGGTATTATGACAGATTCAGAGTTTTCTGAATTGGAGCAATTTCTTGACATTATTTCAATCAATTAGCAGGCTGAAGATAGATGGTCTTAGCGTCTGGATGAAACGAAAGGTTTTTCCGTTAATTCGTATTATGTTATATTGCTTGAGGCTGTCGATTCTGTTGTTGTGGATTCTAATATAGCTATTGTCCTAGACCTGTTGTGGAGGTCTAGAATCCCTTTGATACTTCAAATTTTTGCTTGGATGTTAATTCTTGATAGGCTTCCTACCCGGTCGAATCTTGTCGATAGAGGTATTGTTTTTAACCCTCATGAGATGCTGTGTATCTTGTGTTTTTCCAATATTGAGGATTCTTCCCATATATTCTTCGATTGTTTTAAAGTCATTTTGTTGTGGAATAAGGTGTGTGATTGGGTAGGATTAGAGAGGTTTTCGGAATCCGATTGTTATAGTCATGCTTTCGCTTGGTTGTCGCGGATTAAGGGAAGAGGAAAACCGGAATCACTCTCTTCGTTTTGATTTATGACCTGTTGGTTCATATGGTTGAGAACAAAATAACATCCTTTTTAATGATGAAATTTGTAATGTAGATTTAATTTTCAATAGGATTGTTGTGTTGTCTTGGTCTTGGTTGGCTTTAGATCTTGGAGGTAGGATGAAGTGCAGTATTTATGAGTGGACAAAGTTCCTTTGTGACTTTTTATAACTTAGGGGTTTTTTTCTTTTGGTTGTTGCAAAGGGGTGTGTTATGGGGGCTGTTGGTTGGACTTTGTCCTTCTGCTGTTATTGTGTTATTTCTTTTGGTTGGAGATTTCCTTAATCTCTCCTTAATGATATTGCTTATAAAAAAACACAATTTGTTGACACCTTACACAGATCATATACAACTATCCACATAAACGTTATTACATAAATAATTACGTCTAGTATATGACTAATGAATGTTTGAACACATATTAAGTTGTTTGCATACAAGATACAACTTGTTTTCAAAAACTATTCACATAAAATTATGTCTTATATGCAAATAATTTAAATTCATTTTATCTTTCATTATAAAAATAGTTTATGCATGATTATTTTTCTTTAGCCATGCTGAATAGAAACTGAATGGTGTTTGATGCCGCTTTCTTTAACGTCTCTAACTGATTAAATCTCCAAGAGCAATTATTTCCATGACTAACAGAACTTGTTTTCAATTATATCACACGATTGACCAAGCATATACAAGACATGATTTTGGAAGAATAAGAGTGTTAATTGATTCTTCAGGAAAGCATACAAATGTTGATGTTTTCTGTTGCAGTATGTTTACAAATCAAAATATGAAATGTTGGAAGGAGTTATGATAGAAATAGAGACACAGTTGACAAAAGGAAAAATGGGTTTGCCTATAAGTAATATTTCCAGCTCACAAAGGCGATGATATTTTTTATTAATAAGCAAAAAAGATGTATTAACTAAGGATACAAAGGGGTATCCTAACCCAAATACAGAAGAACCAACCTAAACCAACAAAAACCTATAAGAAATCGCAAGGGAAACGAAACCAATTATAATAATTACAACCTTCTAATTTCCTACTTTTCTTATCAATCCACTACCACGAATACATAATGATTTTGTGGATAATGTTATCTTCATCCCAAATTTCGTCGTTGAACATGAGGCAATTCCGGCAAAGCCAAAGATTCCAAGTAATTATCAACCAAAAAGCAACTCCTTTTTTAGACTCAATTTTGTTCTCCAAACAAACCTTGACCCAATTAGATAGATGATCCACCAAGTTATTTGCGAACTTCATTCGTATGCCCATCCAATCGCAAGTCATATTCCAAATCAATTTACTTTTGTGGCAAGAAATCAAGATATTATCTCAGAATCTCAAACAACTTTTATCGAAGGGCGGAATCTTCTAGATGGCGTCCTTGCTCTTAACAAAATTGTTGACTATGCAAAAAGGAGCAAGATGAATGGTTTGATAATGAAAGTTGATTTTGCGAAAGCATACGATTGTGTAGATTGGTCTTATTTGCGTGAAGTGATGGGAATCATGGGATTTGGCGATAAATGACTGTCTTGGATAGAGGGGGGAGTGATACAAAGTCATATGTCTGTCCTTGTCAACGGAAATCCCACAAAGGACTTTAAAGGATCCTAATGGGAGTCCCACAAAGGACAAAGGCGATGATATGATGTTGCATAAATTATTGAAGAAAGGATTTGATCCTAATGAAATAAATAATAATCATAGAAAGACGCCATTAGTTAGTAATTTATATCCTCTAATATCCATACATATTTTTCTCTAGACACTAATTACAACTCTATTTTAACTATTTATATAGGATACAACAACTTTTAAAGGTATGACCATTGTGTGGTTTTGCTTCTAGAATTTGGTATTGAGCCCAACATAAAACATATAGTCAGAGCTTTTTGTAAATTCAGCGACGATTTATAACTAAAAAAATTAGAGTAGGAAGAATGATGTTATTTGTCACTAACCATGAAACATGAACACAAAGAAGTATTTAAGAGTAGCATTTCCTCATTTAAATTGTAAGTCATAATACCTCTCGTTTATAAAACTTGCCTTACATTTTTTTTATCAAGTAGTTTGCTTCACTAATAGTACATAATAAACACTATATTAATTCTTAATATTTCAAGCAAACGGACAATAAATATTCCAAAAACTTGTTTGAGATAAAAAATTTAAATAACCAGGCTTCTAAATTGCTTGTTTTTTTAAATTTTTTTATTGACAAATAATATATTAAACTATAATAGAAGCGCGGGTTGTAAAGAAGATAGTGCTGATGGTAAATAGAAGTTGTTAAAATAAAATATATATATCTATGAATAATGGAAATGCAAGGTGAGACATCAAATTAAATGCTAAAACATGAAAGAAGTCTTTTAAATTGGAATCAATTTTTATGGTTTTTGGTTATTTTTATTCTTATACGAGGCTTTGTTGTTCCTTTGTTTTTTTAATGGATTTTTTAGTCTTTATTTTGTGTATGAGAAGTCACTTGTTGTCAGACGATAATAAAGTTCATTGTTGCTACTAATTTTTTTTTTTAACTCTCTTCAATATGTGTTTCATCATTTGATGCTGTTGTGATTAGCCTTTATTTAGCACTGCGAGTTTTTCTTTTTGTTTTCTTGTATGGTTTACCGTTGATGTTGTCGTCATCATTTCCTCTTTCATGATCTTCTTCTTGTAATGCCCTGGACAATATATGTCTAGAATAATACCATACAAGCATTTTATTTGGTACTGACACATCAAAAGTGCCTAATGGCATAGTTCACATACTTGTCCATTTCTAAAACATAAATACAACACATGGCACAAGTCATGGAAACTAGCAAAAAATAAAATCTAAGAATAATATACAATATCCTCAATTGTATACAACAAAAGAATACACAACGGAATAAGCTTAACTAAGCTTCTCTTGAAACATCCGAGCATCGCTCCACTTGTAACCAAACCTGCACCTGAAATAAAGCAACTATAGTGGGGTGAGATACATCAAATCTCAGTGAGTTCCATATCCTATAGATTCTCTCGGCTTTATAGGGTTCTATCAATCCTAACTCAAGTCAAGGGGAAGGTAAAATGACCTTGAGTACAAAATCTCACAATCTCACACTATATGGAAACATGTTCATGAGTTCATCAACTCAAAATATCACTAATCAGTAACCACACCAAGGCATCCCCTGTTCCTGTCTGCTTCTACGTCTATAAGTCAACCCGAGTCATGGATCCTGGTAACCTACTTGACATACGAATGGATTCAGGTTCTACGGGCCATTAACCGTTATGAACCGTCACTTCACACGGGCCATTAACTGTCACAAGCATACACTCCCAGAGCGCCATTCGTAATGCACGCGGGAATCAAACCTGCCAAGTAGTCGTGCACATGTTTCAGAGGAGCTTGAGACCCATGAAACACACTCACAAGATAACCGGTTACGATTACGTGATCTCACACACAATGTGATTGTATTCAACAATCACAAGGCCACAATGCCTTATCACAAACCACAAAGGTTTACACACATGTTCCATACTAGTGTCTCACTCTCCTCTAGGCCAATCTCATCACGGATGCACTCTCAACATCAGGTGCCCGAGCCTTGCCATCTAGGTTATCTACTCCAGGCCCGAACTCGCCAATGAATGCACGAGCATCGCCATCCAGAGTTTCTATCACAATTCTATTCACAACCTAGAATTATACCATTTGTTTTGGGGTAAAGTTTCCTCACTCTTCCTAATTCATTTTAAGCATGCATATATCTTTCATTCATAATTCACAATTAGATAGACATGGTATAATCACAAATATTACAAGTAACACATATACTAACATAACACATAAAACACCCCTTTCGGGTTCCCTCTAATTCATTTAATCGGGTACCGAAATCAATACTTCTCACCCTTATCCCGTAGGATATTTCCACAATTTTCTAACGGCTATCCCTACGCCGCAATCGAACTTATGATCCAAAATATATCAATTCCAACGTTCCACAAAACATCACTTTCCTTCATTTTCCTCTAAATAATTTATCCCACATCATACCCATCATACCCAATATTTCCACTTTTTATCGGGTAGAGGGTCGTCATAGCTTTCTAATGATACCAAGAACCTCCCGATCCGAGTTACGGATCAAAAGTTATGAAGGAAAGAAAACGAAAAAGCTGTAATGTTCGCTTTGCGAAGCTCCAGCGATGCTCGCTCTCTCATTCGCAGTGTGAATCTCCCAGTAAATGCCTAAACAACACTGAGTTCGCTACCCCATTCACAGTGCGAGCGTCTGGCGAATCGTGGCAAAACCAAAACAAGGTAAAGTTCGCAGTGCGAACCTCTGGCGAATGTTCGCCCTCACCTTCGCCGTGCGAGTAACCAGCGAATGCTCGCTTTCCCCTTCGCTAGGTGACTCGCAGTGCGAACCTGTGAAAACTGGGTTTCCCAGCAGCGTGAAAATAGAGCTTTGGGACCAAAAACCCATCCAAAACTTCACCCAACATACAAATATGCATTAACAGATGATCATACATGACAAATGAGTATGCTACACAGTTTATACCGCATTTTATCCGTTAGATTTCATTTTCTCTCAATCTAACCTAATTCCAATTCGGGAGTTTCTAGCACTTAGAGTGTCTAACTAGAACCCACCTGATAATCGAAGAGGAGTTTGAAGAAAATGCTGATGATCCATGGGTTTCTCTTCTTCATCTTCTCCATTTTCTCTCTTCTTCTTCTCCTTTTCACTTCCTTTCCTCTTCTTCTTTACTAACTTCTTCTTTTTCTCTTTTTCTTTCTCTGTCCAAATATATACATATATTATACTATTATTATATAATATAAATCCAATAGGGAAAAATATCTCCAATTGATATTTTGTCGTCTCCACCCAATAGATCAATTATTAGAGTTATCTTAAAATCCTTTCTCGACTTTAAATAATTGATCTCTTCAGAGTTCATCAGTTGCTCTATTGATCCCTAATGTCAATACTTAAAGTACTTAGAGGATTCCATTAATCCAATATACCAAAGATAGAGCACATAAATACTCATCTGATCTCATCTGATATCCAATTGAGCAATTAGATAATATGGGGTATTACACTTCTTCTTGGTGATCTTCTTTATTTTAAATCATTTAGGGTGATATGTAATAAGTATATTGTTAAGATTCATAAAGTTAGTAGTATATTTGTGTTATCGACTCTTCTTTTAAGTTTTTTGTAGACAAATTTATTTCAAAAATAAGAGTACGATGAGAAAGGTTATGTAGTATTAATGGTGTAGACGTATTAGCTTGATGTTTCAAGAGCATTTGAACTGTTGTAGGAGTAGCTTTTGTGCCAAACAACTTTTGTATTTAATAGGTTTTATCACACACATTTAGCATTATCTTAAACCTATGATTACATATTTTTTTATATTATATTAATATAAAATTTTTTTATACGATGGTTTAAGATTGCAGAGGTTTAACCTTGGTTTTGGGTACTTGAAAGGTGTTTCACACGAAGGACGTTTCAATTCATGGCCTTCTTGTTTAAAATTCTTCACATATTTTTCACGTCAATGTAATGTCATCCAAGTGTATCATCAATTTTATTTATAATTGTTGAAATTATGAAGAAATCCTCCTATATTTAAAGGTTTAGAAAAAATATAAGTAAAATAATTTTATAATTATATTTACAAAAGAGTTTTTAAATAAAATTTATAGTTCACTGAGTATCTTACTCTCATGTCATTGCCATTATATTTTGTAATGTAGTTACAATTTGAGACATTCTCTTTTGAGTAGACATATTTGAAAACTTAGTTATTGGAATCTCCTTTATTTCTAACTAATGGATTGTATAATTTCTACAAAATAAAAAGAGATAGTAAAAGACTAATTTTAAATTTTAATTATCTAAAAAACATAATTCATAATTGTTTGTAAATTTTGATTATGAATATTTTCTTATTGTAATATTTGTTTTTTTATATGTATATAAATGGAAATGATTTAATCTCAGTAATATTTGAGATAAATGTGTAAAACTGATTCTCCTAATAAAAAAATGTACATTTGATTGAATATAATTTAATTATCCAATTAGTTGTTAGTTGTCATAAAATTAATTATTAAACGTGTAAAATATGATTGTCATAATAAAAAAGGAATTTTTTTTTTTAAAAAATTGAGGCAATTAAAATTTAATTAATTCTTAATCATGATAAAATTGAATTTGTCAATTATTTAATATGTAAGTAAACAATCATAACAATCATAACAATCAGTTTTAAAATGTATGAATTGTGAGTTATAATAAACCTTAAATCAGTATCAATTCTTTTATTATAATGAATTGTCTGTTATAATGAATTGTGAGTTATAATGAATTGTTATAATTATTATACAACCTTGAATTTGTCTATTACTATAATGAATTGCGAGTTATAATGAACCTTAAAATGTATGAATTGTGAGTTAAAATGTATGAAATGTGAGTTTTAAAAAAAAGTCTATTATATTTATTGTCATTAATTCACAAGTTTTATTTTTTAAAGGATATAAATATTTATAATAATAATAATAATGTTAATAATAATAATAATACACATCTTTATTGAAGTATTTAAAAAATAAAATGAATTATTTTTGTAATATTATATTATGTACTATTATTATTTTAGATAAAATATTATATGTATTAGTTTTTGAATGTTTATAAATAAAATAATATATTTATTATTCATATGCATTTTTCAATTTTCAATAATAATGTTAATAATACAAAATTTAATTATTTATTATATTCATTGTTTAATTTTTATGACATTAACTTTTTAAATAATTTTTTACAATTATTTATGACTTTTTTGTGCTTATAAATAATATTTTATTTTTATCTTTTTGGATAAAATATATAATATATTAAAATAATAATATTAATAGTTAAAAGGAAGTGTAGTGTAATTGTTTCATTATAATTAAAATTAAAGTTTTTATTAAAATTTTATTGGTAAATAATATTTCAATTTAGTTCACAAATGAAATTGATAATTTTTTATTGTCATTATAAAATAAATAGATGTAAATTTGATGTGATTTTATTTTTTAGTAATAAAAATTAAAAATTAAATTAAATTACATATGGATAGTCAAAAGCATAATATAATATATTCAATTAGTTTTTCAATTATCAGTAGTAATGTTACTAATACAAAATTTAAATATTTATTATATTCATCATTGCATTTAATTGGGAAACACTTTAAATATAATTTGTTATAAATATTTTATCAACATTCATTTTTTTTAATAATGACATTAATTTTTATGATATTACTGTTCTCAATAACCTTTTACAATGATTTTTGACGATTTTGTCTACCCGTATAATGCTATTAATATTCGAGATAATGATTAATATACACAATACATGATATATATATTCCCTATGCCTCTAATTTTTAAATGTGTAACATTTAATTCTCTTAATAATAAAATGATGACTTTTTATTGAATATAATCTAATAGGCATTTAATATCTATATTTATTTTTTATAATGTAACAAAAATTATTTTAATTATTAAAAATAATAAATATAATTAATTATTAGGGTTAAATAAGTTTTTAGTCCCTATAAAGTTTGAAATTTCATTTTTAGTCTCTCCTGGGTTTTGGCAACGGTTTTAGCTGGTTTTGCCAACGGTTTTTTTGTAAAAGCTGTTGTCAAAAGGTAGGGAGGGACTAAAAATGAAATTTCAAACTTTATAGGGACTAAAAACTTATTTAACCCTAATTATTATTAGGAATAAAATGATGCACAAAATGATAGCGTGTTCTTGGTAGTATCAAATTTATAAAGAAACAAAATCAAATTTTACCAAATCATACTCTGCAAGAAAACAATCCGAGTTAAAAGAACAACAACTTCGTTAATATACATATTTTTCAACAAAGGAATTCTAAGAATCAAACTATTAGGAAAAAACCAGTTATAATCCATTTCAATAACAATGATAAATCAGTTATAATCCATTTCAAACCATCTTTTCCCTAGATCTTAATAATTGATGTTTCCCTAGATCTTAATAATTGATGTTAATAATTGATGTTAAGAGAACAAATGCAAGAAGTTTCTAAATGAAATCAACATACATGAGTTTTAAGTTCATTTTGTAGATATTGTTTGATGAAATTATTTGAAATGAAAGAAGAGGGATTGAGAATGTTACAATAAATTTGTTTATTCCTGAACATTGTTCTTGCGTGAAGATTTTGAACCATTTCATAATCGATTTGTAATGGAGAAATCCAAAATAGAATTCTACAAAAACAACAATCCAAAAACTATTGGTTAGTAACGAAGGACAAAATCTAACAGTGAAATGAGAAATCCAAAATAGAATTTTGCAAAAACAACAATACAAAGGAGAAAATCAAACAGTAATAGGAGAAATCAAAATAGAATTCTGCAAGAATAACAATCCAAAATCTATTTGTCGGTTAACGGTAGGAAGGAGAAAATATAATCGTGATCGAAGAAATCCAAAATAGAATTCTGAAAGAACAACCGCACACATAACTAATGATGCAACCGTAATCCAAAATCGAGCAACCGTAATCCAAGAAATCCAAAATCAACTTTGCATGAACAACAACACTTTCTGAGATATTTGCAACAGGAGTAGTGATTACTTGATTACTGTCTTGTTCAATTGGGCAGTACTTGAAACCACTTTCTTTAAGGTACAAAGTCATAAGTTTCTCCATTTCTCTAATTTTTGCCACTCGTAACTGGTATTGGAGAATTAAGGAAGGCGAAAAGGGGGTTTTAATATGAAAATAGTCAAAGAATATGAGATGGGGGTGTTGGCAGATAGTGGTGTTTTGATTGGTGGTGTAATAGAAATTGTACACAAACTGGTATTGGAAAATTAAGGAAGGGGAAAAGGGGGTTTTAATATGAAAATAGTCAAAGAATATGAGATGGGGGTGTTGGCAGATAGTGGTGTTTTGATTGGTGGTGTAATAGAAATTGTACACATAAGCTAATATGATGATGTGGATTATTTTTGAAGAAGTGGGTGTTAGGTGTCACAAAATAGTTTGATGCATTGGATTTAATATATATAAATAGAAGTGCGTGAGTATAAGAAATTCTCAAGCTCATTATAGAGAAAAATCTCAGTAAAAAGTATAGTTCGTTTGTTTGGGCTTTTGAAGAGTCTAATTCCGCCTCTCACAAACTTTAGAAGAGTCTAATTCCGCCTCTCACAAACTTTAGAAGAATTTCTCTTTTTACATCCTTTAGTCAAAATTAATTTTGACCACTTCTAAACTTATTTCATTTCCTAAACAAACAATAATGCTTTTTTTTTATAATTAAAATGGATTGTTAATGTTGAATTATTATCAAATGAAACTCATCCATAATTAAGTTATATTTTTTTCTAAATTCTAATAACTTTTAATTGCATTATTCAGAATAGATTATTATGTCGAAAATTGATTCATATCACTACTACGGAAAACCCATTTAACAACAGTTGGGAAAGATATATAATGACGGGGGTGCAGGCATTGTTATGTAGAGTGTCGTTGTATATATGATACATACAATCACAGCCCAATAAGCGTTGTAATAAATTGGAAAGCGCGCTACCTATAATGCCGGTTATTTTAAATACATGTCTTTGTATGCCTTTTAATAAAATAAAAAAAAGCGCGGCATTAGAACTACCTATAATGACAGTTATTTAAAAGAACTGTTGTTGTATACTACCTATATTGACGATTATTTTAAGTAACAGTTGTTGTATGTCTTTTAATAAAATAAAAAAAAATTCATCATTAGAACAAGAACAATAGCAAGAACAACAAGAACCTCAAGAACAACATTAAGAACAGCAACAACAACAACAACAAGAATAACAAAAACAAGAACAAGAACAAGAACAACAACAACAACAACAATGATAATAATAATAATAACAACAAGAACACCATTAATAAAAAAGAACAACAAGAACAACAATAATAAAAAAGAACAAGAACAACAATAATTAAAAAGGCTTAATACCCTTTTTGGTCCTCTAACTATAGGTCTGGGTCCAATTTGGCCCTCTTTCTTTTAAAAGTTCCAAATTGGTCACTTACGTTATCTAACTGAATCAAATTGGTCTTTTCCGTCAAATATTTGTAACGCCGTTAGAAATAAATGACGTGGCATCTGAGGTGGCGATTTTTTATGACGTGGCATAGGATTTATTAATTTTTTTTATTATTTATAATTTTTTTTCATTATCCATGTCATTTTATAATATATGTACATTATTTATTTATACAATTTAAGGTGGTTATTATAAAGATATTACAATTACATTTTCTTTCCTAAAAGCGAAAGTGAAAATTATTCTCGAGCTGTAAACAGCTTCAACAATGTAATGCAAATCTGAATATTTTGCCCCTTTTTCCCACAAATTCCTTTCTTCTTCTTCTCCCACGCAATCTCACTCTTCAACGCTGCACTTTGCTCCTTTTTTCTCTCTGTACCCATTTTTCCTGGTACTGTATATCTTCAATTCCCTTCAATTCAATGTTCATCACCGACAACAATGCATTTCACTTTGTGATTCACGTCTTGTTCGCTTAGTCCACTTGTTTTAGATCTTGGATTTCACGTTCAATTTGGAGTAAATTGATATTCATTTGCAATGAAATAATCGATTTTTTTTGTTAATTTTTTGTTTTCATTCGAAAATGGAGATTTCCAGTGGAGGTTGTTCTCCTAGGATTAGGTCAGATCATTTGAAAAGAGAGGGATCAGATGAAAGTATTTACGTCAAGCTTTTGAATTGCAACCCTCTGATGATCACAATTATGGAATCAAATCAATGAATGCTTTGGATATTCTCAGAGAGACTATAAGTATTCTTAGGTTTAATTCATGGGGTTTCATGATAATCATTGTTTTGTTTATTTGTCTTGTTTCTGCTGTGCTTTTGTCTAATGTGTTAGTGGATGAATCTATTGTGAAGAATCTCACTATTAGGCTTATGTTGGTTGCTGAAACTAGTGGTCTTCCTTTGAGACCTATGATCAAACAGTCTTGTCAGGGGTTCGCCGAGACTGTTATCTCGTCTGCGATGTGTTTTCCTTTGTATGCGACTTTGTTGTTATTGTCGAAAACTGCGGTGGTGTATTCTGTTGATTGTAGTAATTCCAAAAAGAAGGTTGATTCTTCTAAGTTTTGTGTGATTGTTGCTAAGTTTTGGAGGAAGATACTTTCGACTTATATGTAGGCGTGTACGATTATAGTTGGTTGTGTTACTATGTTCTGTGTTTTCCTTGTTGCGTTCTGCAGTGCTTTAGCTGTTCTTGGGTTTTCTCCCAATGTTCTTGTGTATGCTGCGTTGATGGTTGGGCTAGTTCTCCTCACTAAAGCCAAACCAGAAATGTAAATACATCTCAGACTTCAGACAGAACATACTTGTTTCAATCTTTCTAATTGTTGTTACATAGAGCACAACAAAATTATCCAGAAGAAACAAACTAGTTACCTTAAATTTTGGAGCCCCCACCATAAACAATAACAATATTTTGAGATGAACTTCTTCGATGAAATGATACCAGACGACAAGGCTTGCGTAAAAATTCCATAATCAAAAGGTGGAGGATCATCATCTACGGAGCACCTTGACTTAAAAATAGCTTTGCTTTTATTTTGCCAGTCACTATAACCTTGTGTGTGCTGGTTCTCACAATACAGGTAGTTTTTGTTGCTAATGAAATCCAATAAATAACTGTTATTATGCTGCTGCTACTGTTTTGATAAGTTCACCCACCATTAGAATTTAGCGTAGTTGATAAAGCTATTTATGAAATATAAATGTTTCTGAGGAATCTACACGCATGTTTCTGAGGTGAAGTTTAGCACTTTTGTTAAAGTCCCACATTGAGAATTCTACTGGTTCAACAAGTGTTTATAAAGCATTTCTTCACATTAGAATAATAAATCTTTATTATTGGGTTACTAGTGTAAAAATCGTGGGCTTCAAGGCCAAGTAATAAAAATTAAAATTTTTAAAATTTGTATAAATTTAATTCTATATGAATTTAAAAAAAATGTAATAAAAAAAATTAATTAATAATTTACTAATAAAATGACATGGATAATGAAAAAAATTATAAATAATAAAAAAATTAATAAATCCTATGCCACGTCATCAAAAATCGCCACCTCAGATGCCACGTCATTTATTTCAAACGGCGTTATAAATATTTGACGGAAAAGACCAATTTGATTCAGTTAGATAACGTAAGGGACCAATTTGGAACTTTTAAAAGAAAGAGGACCAAATTGGACCCAGGTCTATAGTTAGAGGACCAAAAAGGGTATTAAGCCAATTAAAAAAGAACACCAACAACAAACATTGCTAACTCGAGTTCTGAAATTTGTTCTGAAATTTGGTTTAGTGGAGAAGAAGAGCATCATAAATGAAAGATGATGTTTGGAGGTAGAAGATGTAGTTCGTCTAAGTTTTAGGTTTCATGCGGATCACTAATAGTAGTGTCTTGACTGTTGATAATCACTAAATGGACGGCCAAAATATGTTTAAGGATAGTGAATAAACTCAATATACGCGCCACCTATAATGTTGGTAATGAGACTTAAAAACATAAGTAAAAAAAGCAAAAATGCTGGTGGTGGAACTTAAACCAATGACTAGATGCTACCTATAATGACAGTTGTTTTTAAATACCCGTGGTGAAAAGTTTTTTAGCATTTTGAAAAAATAAGTAAAAAATGCTACCTATAATGACGGTTGTTTAAATACCCGTGGTGAAAGATTTGTCAGCATTTTGAAAAAATAGGAAAGATGTAACATGATTAAAATAAATTCAGAAAAATTTAAAAACACGAAATTTAATCTAATTATGTAAAATAAGAATTTTGAGAATTTTTTTTTGGAATTTTTTGAGACTATGAAAACAGTAAAAATAATCATTAAAAATAGGAAAAAGATGAATTTGGGGTTTTGAGGGTGAAGACCCGTAATGCTTCCAGAGTATGGGATTAATGACCGTACAATTTTTCTGTTTTAGATGCATGAAATAGATCTAAAAAAGGAGACGATTTTCTCTAAAACCGATTTTTTGAAGAGCAAGACCTAAAACTAAACAATAGGCTATAATGACGATTGAAAACATAACCGTGGTGAAAGGTTGTCAGCATTTTGAAAAAATGTGTGAAAAACCATAAATGCGGGCGCTGGGACTTGAACCCATGACTAGACGCTACCTATAATGACGATTTTTTGAATACTCGTGGTGAAAGGCCTCACATTTCACCACGTTTGGAATTTTAACCGTCAATAAAATAGTTTAATAAGATTTTAGAAATTGATCGCTGAGTATGTAAAAAACTGTTGTGAACTATAACACTATCTTCAACATTGTTTTTTATTCTAACAGAGGGGATTTCATTTTCTCTACATCGTAATAACTTAACAAACATTTGAATATCGCATTTTAATTTAAGAAAATATTAATGTGAGTTTTACAAGTTTTTTAAGATTAATTAATTTAACCTGAATTTCTATGAGTGTCATCAAATATGAGTATCCAAAGGCAATATTCCCAACCGCCGTGAAGTTTGTCCAACCTTAATGGGTCGATGTTATTTTTGTTTTTTATCAAAGTCAATATTTTTTATTATAATTATATTTTCTTTTGTTAATTAAGATATTTGGTTTTGTTAATTAAGCTTAACCTCGTTATATATAACTGAAGCTTCTTTATTTAGGAAACGAAATAAACATACAACGTTTGTTTCTACTATCGACGAAGGTTTTAACTAGACATATCTTTTTTTGTATATTTTTTTAATTCAAATTTTCCACTGTTTATATCAGTAGTAATTACAAATCAGAGAAAAAATAAATATATCTTAATTATTGATGTTATTTGTACACCCTTGAATTTGGTGGCTCAGGTTCCAACTAAGTAGAACATTATCCATAATGAATATGTATGCTTATTATACCATTTAAATGACATTTATGTCTCAGTAATGGATCATGAGTGGGGAAGGAGTATATAAGAGCGACACAGTGAACCGAGAAAGAGACACTCAATTTTGACATAAAAACATCTCGACGGGGACTGTTACCGACCAATTTTGATTGATTCATCAATCAACGTTCCTGGGTGAAAAGTTATACAATTATTAATTTTAATTTAAAGAGTTGTTCTTATATGTTATTTATACATTTTATGATGGAAATACACAACTAAGGGAATCAATTATGAGTAACCATGAATCAGTGGCAAAACTACTTATAGAGTTCTGCATATATATCTTTAACTGATGTAGGTAGTTTTTCATGCTATGTTGTTGAGAAAAAGAACATAAATTGCTCAATAGGTTGGTAATGTTAAAAAAGTCCTCAAATGGAACCCTTGCACTCCATGTTGTCGTAGGTCAAGGAAATTTTAAAATGGTGAAGTTTCTTATAGAACAAGGAGCTGATATTGACCTACAGGATAGTTTTGGTTGGAATGCAAGAGCTTATGCAGTTCATTAATATCATGACGAAATACAAAATATTTTTGAAGAAAAATGAAAAAGATGACAAAGTTACTCATGTTATTCCTTCGATGCTAAATAATAATGAAAGATATTTTATTGAAAGGTGTTAAAGTGCATTTTATCTATCAGATATTCTTCAAAGTGGTGGATTTCCACCAAATCAAGAGTTGACATGGTTAGATAGCCATCAGAGAAGAAGGGTTATCCCTTTTCGATTTGTTTGGAATGGTTTAAGTGTTATAATTATTAATAATTAATAATATTAACTGTTTTTCAAAATGAAAAGAAAATATTCAAGTGAATATTAATTTTTGAATTCGAAAAGAAGTAAGATTTCGTGAAGGGTTGCTGTAGAATCAACATAGGCAATGGTTGGAAACATGACAACTTTTGGTTAAAAGGCGTTGTTTCATCAAGGATTGCAACCTTGTGAAACAACACATGCATGGCCTATAAATACCTCATTTGGGAATTCAGAAAATATATCACAAACCAAATATTCTCTTGTACAAAATTCTAGACACTGTTTGCTACATAATCGAGTTTTCGTCGGTCTTGCGCAAATTCGATATAAGGCTGAATTATCCTGGGTATTCATGCGTTCTAACTCTAATACATACAAGAGAGTGCTTGAAATACTTTTAAGGAAAGTGACATCATTCACGATTCAGTCCTGGATCCGTTCAACTTCAACGATATTTTTAACACTCTTAAAAGTATTCAAATAGCTTCCGACGCTGCAGTTTCAAGCATCAAAGTTATGAACCAGGACCTAGTTAAGTTGGATCGCTTTGATGGTACCAACTACACTCGATGGCAAGATAAGATGACATTCCTATTGACGTTCTGAAAGTTCATTTTGTCTTAGATCCTGACTTACCGCCAGTTCCAGAACCAACCGAGGATGATTTTGATGAACTCAAGATGGAGAGAAATAAATGTAAAGAGGACGAATTGCTATGCCGTGGACGTATCTTGAATACACTATCTAATAGTCTCTACGACCTCTATACTGATACTCAATCTGCAACAAAAATCTGAAAAGCACTCGAATTTAAATTCAAGGCTGAAGAGGAAGGTACGAAGAAGTTTTTAATTTTTAAATACTTTGACTTTAAATTCATAGATTCCAAGCCCATTCTTCCCCAAGTACACGAGTTATAGGTTCTCGTAAATAAAATAAAGGCTGTGAAAATAGACATTCCTGAGACTTTTCAAGTTGGTGCAATCATTGCCAGATTACCACCTTCATGAAAAGGCTATAGAAAGAAATTGTTGCACAGTTCTGAGGACTTCTCTTTAGAGAAAATCCAGAAACATCTTCGAATCGAGGAGGAATCGAAGGAAAGGGAGAAATCACAATCTGCTGGTCTTTCTAAAGCCAATACTGTGTCTGACAAATGAAAAAACAAACATGATGGCATGAAGAGTCATCTTGGACCTAAAATGGCACACAACAAATTCAAAAATTTTGGCGGTTTGAAAGGTCCGAAAAGCGGATGTTTTATGTGTGGAAAACCTAGGCACTATGCTCGAGATTGCAGGCACAGTAAGTAAAAAAAAAGGTCAATGCTGTTCATGTTAATGTCTGTTATGATAAGGCTGCTTTCAAAACCTATTATGAGGTAATTATTGGACAAGAAGTACAAATGGGAAATGAAGTACGATCTAAAGTTGTTGGAACTGGTTCCTTCAAACTCAACTTCACTTCCAGAAACAAAGTCACTCTTGTTAATGTGCTTCATGTCCCCGACAGACTAGAAATTTTGTTACTGGGGATTTGTTGGGTAAACCGGGAATTAAATCTGTATATGAATCGGGGAAACTTATTTTGACCCGTAATGGTATATTTATAGGAAAAGGATATTTCGCTGCGGGAATGATCAAAATTTGTACTACCGACAATAATATTAATGAAATTTCTAATTCTGATTACATGCTTGAGTCTGTTTCTTTATGGCATAATAGATTAGAACATACCAGTATTAGTTCTATGAAGAGACTAATTAAATCTGGTTTGATTTCATGCAATATAAATGATTTCAAAAAATGTGAATTATGCGTGAAATAAAAAATGATTAAGAAACCTTTCAAAAGTGTTAAAAGAAATACAAATCTCCCTGATCTTGTACATTCAGATTTGTGTGAATTTAATGGCATGTTAACCCGTGGGGGAAATAGATATTTCATTACATTATCGATGATTCTTCTGGGTACATATATGTGTATCTTTTAAAGCATAAAGATGATGCTTTTAATGCCTTTAAACTTTACAAAGCAGAAGTAGAAAATCAATTAAATAAAAGTATCAAAGCCTTTAGGAGTGATATGGGCGGTGAATACTTTTCTACAGAATTGGATAAGTTTTGAAAAGAACATGGAATTATACATGAATGCTCTGCACCTCGCACCCTACAACAAAATGGTATAGCCGAGAGAAAGAATCGAACATATCAAGAGATGATGAATGCCATGTTAATGCATTCCAAATTGTCATTTAATTTGTGGGGTGAGGCCTTACTAACCATTGCCACATAATTAACATAATTCCTTTGAAGAAAACCGGTATTTCCCCATATGAGGTGTGGAAAGGCAGAGTACAAAATATCAACTACTTTAGAGTGTGGGGGTGTGTGGCCTACTATAAAAACATGGATCCTAAGAGAACTAAATTAGGTCCTTGAGGAATAAAATGTGCTTTTATAGGATATGCTCTAAATAGTAAAGCATATAGACTTTTAAACTTAGAGTCTAATATAATAGTTGAATCCCGAGATGTAGAATTCTTTAAAAACCTTATTACTAAGGATAAAGAATATGAGTCTCCCACAAACAAAGAATCTCGTGAGGAAGATTCATCTCGAAGTATCAAGATACAACCCAAAAATACTTCTCGGATAATTGAAACTCAACTCGAGCCTAGGATAAGTAAGAGAATCCAGAAAACAAAGGATATAGGACCAAACGAAATTAATTCTCAACTTATTTCTTTTTATCTAGTTGAAGGAAACTGTGAGAATTATGTTCGGAATATTCCCATTATTCTTCAAGTAGAAGATGATCCTAAAACTTACAAGGAAGCAATTGCTTCAAGGGACTCTTCCTTTTGGAAGGATGCTATCCAAGATGAAATGGATTCAATCACATCAAATCACACTTGGGAACTGTTGAAAAGTAATTCAGGGGTATTTTATCGTATCCACAAGGATTGAATGTATATTGCCGCCGTTCTATAGTCAAAAGCGTTTCAAACTTTAAAGTAACAAACAATTTGGTTTTTTGTATCCGATCGTTTGCATAAAATTTAGTAATCAACGGTAAAGAAATTGGTTTTAGGGTTTGGTAAAAACATGCCAAGATTAGTGTTCGATAATCTGTTTTATACGTATTTACTCGATAAAGCGTGTGAACTTGCTAACGACAAATATAACCATATATTCTCTAAACAAGTTTATCTCTAACACTTGTTGTGGGATTTATCATATTAATCCTTTGATGATCTCTCACTCAAACTACCAATATGATAACATTCAAGTTCAATAATTATAAACATCAACTTTCAAAACTATCTCTAACCTTATGATTATTGATAAATTAAAACTTTGGTCAAGTTTAGAATATATCTCTCGATCATGAACTGAAACAAAATTTAAACCATTTACACAAAGTTTTTCTTCTATATTTATCATAAACAAAATTCACAAACTTACAATCAAGATCAATACATACAAAATGACGGATTACCTACCTCTAATCTTGACACAAGATGTGTTTAGCTACACATATTCATGGTAGCTTGCTTCACAAGTTTCGTGAGGAGATGAAAAAGCATCTGCGTCGAAGAATCGAGATTGGGTGCAAATCCAGCTTCTCTATGTGAAAAATCTCTCTTAGATGAAGAAAACTCAGAAAATTAGGTTTTGGTGTGTAAAAGTGAAGTTATGATCCCAAGAAAATGCGTAAAATCTATTTATAGTACACTTGAAATCAGACACATTCGCACTGCGAATGATTGGTTCTCCTAGCGAATGATGAAAGTGGCACCTTTGCAAAGTCTTTGATAAAACGCCGATAAAATCCGGCATGCCCAAGGAAATTCCGGATTCCTTTCACGTTGGTCGGAGGAGGCAACTTCTCGATCACTTCAACTTTAGCTCTATCAACCTCAAGGCCTTTGGAAGAAACTTTGTGGCCGAGCACAATTCCCTCCGTTACCATAAAGTGACACTTCTCCCAATTCAACACTAGGTTTGTCTTCACACACCTCTCTAGCACAGTTTCCAAATTTGTCAAGCATAAATCGAACGAACCTCCAAAAACAGAAAAGTCGTCCATGAACACTTCCATTGTCTTTTCTATTAAGTCGGAGAAGATGGCTTGAACGCACCGTTGGAAAGTTGCCGGCGCATTACATAAACCAAAAGGCATCTTACGATACGCAAAGATACCAAAGGGACACGTAAAGGCCGTCTTCTCATGATCCACCGGGTCAACCGTAATTTGGTTATACCCCGAATATCCATCTAAAAAACAATAGAACTGCTGCCCGGATAACCTTTCTAACATTTGGTCCATAAACGGTAATGGAAAATGATCTTTTCTTGTCGCGGTGTTGAGCCGTCTATAATCAATACACATCCTCCACCCCGTCACTGTTTTTGTTGGAACCAACTCATTGTTCTCGTTACGAATCACGGTCATTCCTCCCTTTTTTGGCACAACATGGACAGGACTAACCCAAGGGCTATCGGAAATCGGGTAAATCATACCGGCTTCCAATAGCTTAACCACTTCTTTTCTCACTACCTCTTTCATTGTTGGATTCAAGCGGCGTTGCGGTTGGGCAACCGCCTTGAAAGCTTCTTCCATCAAGATACGATGCATGCAATAAGCCGGGCTAATTCCTTTCAAATCGGAAAGGACCCAACCTATAGCATCTTTGTTTTTCTTCAAAACATGAATTAGACGACTTTCCTCAGTTTTGGATAACACGTTACTAATGATAACCGGCTTGTTACCACCGTCATCAAGAAACGTGTATTTTAAATTGGAAGGCAAGACCTTCAATTCAAGTTGTGACTTCTCATCTTTCACATCCTTTTTTAATTCTTCTGGTTCTACCTCCCATGGTTGCAACTCTTTGAGGGATTCAAGCTCTTTTAAACACTCCTCAAGAGCCCTTTCTTCTTCTTCGGAAAATACTTCAAAAGAATCATTAAGAGCCATTTCCAAAGGAGAGATTTCATGTACATGCTTAGAAACCTCCACAGTTGCTTCTTCAATTGCATCGATCCGAAAGCTATCATGTTTATCTTTTGAATGTTTCATAGCTTCGAAAAGATCAAAACAAACCTCTTCATTTTGAACCCTCACCTTCATTAAACCGTCATCCACATCAATCATCATTCGTGCGGTTTTCATAAAAGGCCGTCCAAGAATAAGAGGAGCATCATCATCCTCTTCCATATCAATAACAATGAAGTCCACCGAAAAGAAAAATTTGTCAACTTTTACCAAGACATCTTGAGCTAACCCATGAGGATGAGTTGTGGACTTGTCGGCCAATTGTAAAGTCATACGAATGGCTTTCATCTCAATGTTCCCAAGCTTCTTTACAATGGACAAAGGGATAAGATTAATGCTTGAGCCCAAATCAATTAAGCCCTTTCCAACATAGATGTCACCAATGGTAACCGGCAAAGTCACACGCCCCGGATCAACTTCTTTTTTAGGAAGAGTTCTTTGGATGATTGCACTACAACTCGCGTCAAGAACAATAGTTTCCGGTTCCGAATACCTCCGTTTCTTCGTGAGAATGTCTTTCATGAACTTTGCATACTTTGGCATTTGTTCCAAAGCTTCGGCAAGCGGAATGTTAACTTGTAATTGCTTGAAGATGTCCATGAACCGCGTATAGTGCCTCTCATTGTCCTTCTTTGAAGGAGCATGAGGATATGGTAAGTTTTGGATCGGAATAGCGCTCACTAATTCCTTTCCCTTCTTTACTCTCCTAAGTCTCTCTTTTTTCTTCAACTCCTCACCACTATTATTTTCAACTTCAACCATGTCATTACTTTTATTTTCAACTACACCTTCACTTTCACTTTTATTTTCAACTACTTCCTCATCACTACAATCCTCCACAAGAACATCAAGTTTTTCTTCCTCCATTTTTTTCTCCTTTTCTTTCTCCAACTCCTTCCTACTTCTAGTAACAATCGCCTTGCAATGCTCCTTAGGATTCACTTGAGTATTCGCGGAAAAGGAAGGACCCGATTGTTGTTCGGCAATTTGCTTGGCAAGTTGCCCCACTTGGTTTTCAAGATTCTTAATCGCCGCATCACTACTCTTTTGGTTGGCCATTGACATTTGCATGAATTGAGTCAAAGTGTCTTCCAATTTAGAGCTAGCAATCGGAGGTGGTGGAGGTTGATACGGATTTTGCCGGTTTGAAGGACCGGCACCATAACCTTGATTATTTTGATTATTTGCTCGCGGTTGAAATCCTTGATTTCCTTGATAATTTTGTTGAGAATTGTGTTGTTGTTGGTAAGGTTGTTGTTGTCTACCTTGATAATCCCTTTGATTTGCCATATAGTTCACTTCTTCAAAACCCGGAGGAGGACAAAATCTGGTGTCATGCTCCCCCTTACAAAGTTCGCAACAAGCTACTTGCTTACTTCTGCTCGACTCCTTCATTTCTTTGATTTGTTGAGTCAAAAGCTCCACTTGTTGAGAGATAAGCTTGTTTTGCGCGAGGATCGCATCGTTAGTCCCCAATTCAAGGACACCGGGCTTCTTTTGAGAGTTGCCACGACTTTGACTTTGAAGATCGTTTAGAGCCATTCTATTGATAATATCAGTTGCTTCCTCGGCATTCTTTGCCATCAAACTTCCTCCCGCAGTGGCATCCAACAAAGTCTTACAATTCGGTTGGAGACCATTCTTGAAGATATGAATTTGTGTTAACTCATCAAACCCGTGACCTTTACATTTGCGAAGCATGGACTTGAATCGTTCCCATGCTTCATTGAGGGATTCATTAGTGCCTTGAGAGAACACTGAAATTGCTGTTTTTGACTCCATGAAACGGTTATGAGAGAAGAACCGTTCAATAAATTTTTCCTCCAAGACATTCCAATCGGTCATCACGGCTGGAGTTTGATCGAGGTACCAATCCTTTGCCTTGCCAAGCAAAGCATGCGGAAATAATCTTTTAAAGAGAGGTAACTCTTGTGCTGGATCTACACCGGCCGCTAATGCAATCTCATAGAATTTTGTGATAAACGCAAAAGGATCTTCATGGTCCATTCCGGTGAATGGACTTCCATACAATAAATTCAAAGTTCCAGTTTTCATTTCAGCTTTCCTTCCTTGATTGTTGCTGGCAAACTGAGCGGTATGTCATGGACTGTTCACACAAGGTGTGGATGCGGGAGGTGGAGGTGGTTGCGCCATGATTGGTGTGAATGGTGGTGGTGGTGTTGTAGTAGAACTTCCTTCTTGCTCTTGTCTTTGTCTCGCAAGCTGCCTCCTCCGTCTAGTTCTGCTATTGAGCCTACGAGCGGTTCTTTCAATCTCAGGATCGAATAGAAGTTGGTCCGCCGGTAGTTTCCCTCGCATAAACCAAGTCTGCACACTTAAACAAAACACATCAACAAGCACAAGAAAAATTGTAACAAGTCGAAAACTTCATAACTATTGCAATGCTTGCAATATCAATTTACAATCCCCGGCAACGGCGCCAATTTGTTGAAATACAAATAGAGTTCGGGTTTAGTGTTATCGTTCCACAGATATTGTTCGTGATATTACCGCCGTTCGACAGTCGTAACGTTTCAAACTTTAAAGTAACAAGGGGTTTTAGATTGATTTCGCAACGGTTTCATTCAAAGTTAATTAAAAGCGGTAAAGGATTATTTTAACGGTTTATAAAAACATGTCAAGGTTAGGGTTCGACAAACCTCTTTGCACGTGTATAATCGATAAAGCTAATGAACTCGGTTAAATGATAAATACAATCACATATCCTCCCAATATGTTTATCTCTAACACATATTATGAGTTTTGCCATTTTGATCCTTTGTTGATTTCTCACACAAACTATCAAAATGACAACATTAAAGTTCAATATATGGTGAACATCACACACATTGCTATCTCTAGCCAATGTACATTGATGGATGACAAACCTAGGTAAAGAGTTGGAGCATATTTCTCAATCATGAACCAACACAAAGAATAAACATAAAATCAAGGTTTATCATCATACATTCATCATCCAAGAGTTCACTAGATAGGATCAATACATATACATACAAAGTAAAGGTTTACTTACATCTAACCTTGACACAAAAGAGAAATTAGCTACACATATTCATGGTAGCTTGATCAACAAGAATCGGTAGAAGAGAAACGAGCATCAACGACGATTTTATCGACAAAATGATGCTTTTTATCTTCCACAAATGCTATGCTACAGTGTAATGTATTTTGATCTCAGAATGTAATGATGAATCCCTAAAAAATCTGATCAAACCACTTTATAAGGGGGCTGAGTGTCGCGAAGCGCGCTGAGCGCGCAGGAGCGCGCTGAGCGGGCGCAACTTAAATGCTAAACCGCCAAACCGCGCTGAGCGCGCTAATTAGCCCGCTGAGCGCGCAAGCTACTGTAAGCCACTCCATCCTCGCGCTGGGAGCGCTGGGAGCGCGCTTAAAGCATGCTCGAAAAATCCAAATTTCTTCAAACTGTTTTTGTGGGATCCTCGAGGCTCCATTCCACACCCTTCCATGTAAAAATCTGCAATAAAAACACAAAAGATAGATAGATACGATAAATAATGAAATTAACTAGAAAACGGTTATAAACGGAAACAATGGGAAAATCATGGATTTACGAATAAAGCTCACAAAAAGGTGCTATAAACTAATCTAAATATTAACACTTTTTAGCACCTAACAATTCACAACAAGATTCACAACAAAGGACTAACACAGTCACAAATAAAACAATCTCATAAGAGCTTGAATATTATTGTCAAAAGATCAGAAAGGCGTCCAAACATTACAAAATACATCCATAAGGGATGACTAAAATGATTATTAACTAGTGCTCCGATGAAAAATCTCTGATTTTGATCACACCAAAGATTCTCAAGCATTAGGAACCGAACTCACTTAGGTCTTGTAAAGAATAAAGTAAGACATACTTAGAATTTCCTAAGACACGTGATCATCTAAAAACTATCAGGATATGGTTGCTGCTAATTCGAAAACACGCATGGACTATCACAATGCTAATGAGAAGGATAGGCATTGCTGCTAATTTAATTATGATTCATAAAGTTATGGTTAGTATTCACAACAAATTTAGATCGATATATGTATCCATAAACATATATAAAGCATTCAAAAATTTAGATCGATATATGTATCCATAAATATATCTAAATTTAGATCATACATTTTTATAACATAAAGACTTAGTGAATGCAAACATGAATTTCATACAAAATCATTTAATAATTTTTTTATAAAATCTTCCACAAGTTATGTTAAACACGTGGAAATATGATTTCCGTAATTCTCAAGGTTTTGAGAACATGTAAAAAATTATAAACAAAAAATGATTATTTTTTAACTTAAAAACATAATAATAGTCAATACATTCAAAATGCGTGTGTAAGGTAAGTTGCTCTTTCAAAAGTGTTGAGAAATATGCGGGGTACGTTGAACAAGAAATGATGGTCGAAAATAGTTTGCAAACTGCCTCACTCTTCTCCGTCTTATTCTGGTATACCGGTTCAAAGCCATAACCCAACAGGATGTATAAATAGCCATTATCCCCACTTGCATGCATTTCACAACTTCCTCTACTTTATCACACCGTTAGATTTTTCTTTTCTAAATGTCTAAAATTTATGTTCAGCATCAACTATGATTCTATATTACTTCGATTAACCATGTGATGTAATAGAGAATACGAAATGATGCATTATCAATGGAGGCATAGTCCTGATTTTCAATAGATTCTTGTTTTATGTTTGTTCAATGAAAGAATCTATTATCAAAAACAGTTTCAATTTATTAAAACCACTTGATTTGTTGATTTCTGAATGCTGATTTCTGTATGTGATTTGTTGTTTATGTTTTCGAGTTTCGTTTTGCCACGTACATGAATTTTGGTTTATATTGCTCGATGATGATTATTTTGCTTTAACCATATTGAATAGAAACTGGATGGTGTTTGATGCCGCTTTCATTTACGTCTATCATTTGCTTTCTGTTATTCCTACTATTTTAATGAATAGATTTTTCATGCTCAGGTTTAAATCTTAAAAATTTAAAGGCCAATCCAAAACTTATATGTCTCTCACGGAATGAAACACCTACAGACTTTTATATAATGGTTTTGGAGCTGGGATAAGATTTTTAATCTCTCTCTTTATTTTCTTTCTTTGTTATATACTCCTTTAACTACTTCCAAAAGAGACACAAGTCAGACAGTTAAAAAGTAAAAAAATTAGAGTATGAAGAATGATCCTATTTGTCACTAACCTTGAAACACGCACCAAAAGAAGTGTTTAAGAATAGCATTTCCTCATTGAAATTGTTAAGTCATAATAACTCCCATTTATAAAACTTGCCTTAAGTTGTTTTTATCAAGTATTTTGCTTTTCACTAGTAGTACATAATAAACACTAAATTAATTCTTTATATTTCAACCAAACTAAACAATATTTCTATACACTTTATTTTTTAACCAAAAGAAAGATTTTATGGATTCTTCAAAATCTTGTTTGAGATTAAAAGTTTAAACAAAAGGGCTTCTAGCTTTTTTTATTTTTTATTATTTTATTATTTTTTATTTTTTTGAATGACAAATAATATATTAAAAGTGAGTGCAATGAATTCTCAAGTTTATTATAGAGAAAAATCTCAGTCAATAATATAGATGGTTTGTTTGGTATTTTGGAGAGTCTAATTCATCCTCTCACATGAAACTCATCCATAATTAAGCTATAATTTTTTCTCAATTGTAATAACTATTAATAACAAGATTCTAGATAGAACCTTATGGCAAAAATTGATCGTAGCTGATCCCACTTAGAGGTACAATACTCGATTGTTGTTGATTGTTGTTGTTGTTTTAACAACTACTAATATAAACAACTTGAAAAAAAATGAGTACAAAAAGTATACAAATAAATATGTCGGAGTTGTATGTTTGTTTTTTGTTTAGAAGTCGTTGTGTTGTTTCATTTTTTTATTTCTAGTTTTGTTGGCAATCAAAGAGAGAAAGAGAAAAGTCATTTGAGTTTGGATTGGGAACACTACTCGTAGAAATGAATGAGTTGTTTATCTTAAAAATAGTGAAGAAGTGTCAATTGCATAAAGAAAGACGGTTTAATTATATATAAATAAGATTACGAAACCTTAATCAATAAAATTCAAATGATACAATTATTTTTTGGCTTTGAAAAAAAAAACAATTATAACATCGACCCATAAAGTTTGACAAACTTTACAACGGTGGGTAATATTGACTTTGTATACTCTTATTTTATGACCTTCGTAAAAATTTAGGTCAAATTAGTTAATCTTAAAAACTTTGTGAAATTCACATAAATATATTTCTTAAATTAAAGTCTAATGCTTAAATGTTTGCTGTTATGATGAAATTGGAGAAAATGAAATTCATCCTGTCATAATCAAAAAAGAGTGGTGACAACTGCTGGATTGATAAGTGTTATAGTTATAATAATAGCTTTATAAATGCTCTGCGGTTTGTTGATTTTAGTTTCTATAAGTTCTTTTTGGCTATTCATTATCCAACTAGTTGCATCTTTCCAAATGATGGAACATTTACTATGTCGAGTAGTCTGAAAGGATTATAGAAATCAATCGCAGAGCATGTAAAAAATTGTTGTGACTATATCACTGTTCTCACCAATGTTTTTGATTTTGACAAATGAGATTTCATTATCTTTACTTCGTAATAACATAACAAACATTTGAGTATCAAATTTTAATTTAAAAAAATATTTATTTAAGTTTTACAAGCTTTTCTAAGATTAATTAATTTGACTCGAATTTCTATGAGGGTCATAAAATAGGAGTATGCAAATGCAATATTGCCGATAGGTGTGAAGTTTGTCCAAACTTAATGGGCCGGTTTATTCTTGTTTTTTTTTCAAAGTTAAAAAAGAATTTTATTATTTTTGTTTTTATTAATCAAGACCCCGCACTATTATTTATATACAACTGAAGCGTCTTTAATTAGGAAACGAAACAAACATATAACATTTGTTTCTGTTGTATGGCCTGTTTAAACTCGACATATTTATTTGTATACATTTTGTACTCATTATTTTCAATTAATTTCTATCCGAAGTAATTTAACCCTGGAATTTGGGAGGTCCAAGTTGTAACAAAGTCGGACATTTCCCACAATGAATATGGATGCTTATTATACCATTTAAAAGACATTTATGCCTTGGTCATGGATCATGAGAGTGGAAGGAGTATATAAGAGTAGCAGAATAAACCGAGAAAAAGACACTCAATTCTGACAATGAAACAGCTCGACTGAGACTCTTACCGACCAACTTTGATAAATTTATCAATTACTGTTCTTACGTGAACAATGTTATAATTATTAATTTTCTTTTAAAGAATTGATCCTATTTATTTATTTATACAGTTTATGATGGAAATATAACACTAAGGGAGGCAATTAGGAGTAACCATGAATTAGTGAGAAAACTACTTGTTAAATTGGACTGTAATTTTTATGAAAAAAAATTACAGTCTATATTTTAGAGAGAGAAACTCTGACTTTTCTCTAGATTCCATCTTTTGCTCTTCACTTTTTTCCACTACAAGAAAACTGTTGTGTAGCGTCGGCCAAAAGCCCTCGCTAACAGGCTTAAAACCGACGCTACAACGTATTAGCGACGACTTAGCGTCGGAGTCGGGGCGGACATCCTAAAGGTTGTAGCAAAGCATAATCACGAGCCGTCGCTAACGTAGTGTCGGCTGTTGTAACGCTAGTGTGACGGTAAAACACACAAAACGACGCTAGTTTATTTTTTTTTTAATTAGCGTCGGCTAAAGCGGACGCCAAAGTCATATAGTGGCGGTTTAAAGCGTCACTTATACAATCTCTACAGTACGTTAGCGTCGGTTATTATGGACACTAGTTGGGGTTTTCTAAAAATGGCGTCGATATAAACCGTCGCTACTTAGAAAATATAGTGTAATATAGCGGTACACATAACCGACGCTAGAGTTTATTTATTTTACGAATTACTTTAGCGTCGGTTTTGTTTGACGTTATGATCTTAATAATGTTCTGTGTAGCGTCGGTTTTGTTTGACGTTATGATCTTAATAATGTTCTTACGGTTTCTTTCCCGTTGGTGCTCCCTTCTTTGACCCTTCTCTTGTCATTTCAAATTACACAGAGTATGAGCCACAAAAATCTACACAATTTAGGCGAAAACCAATCAATACTATATATTGAGCATGATGGTATTCATTGATTGATAAAGAAATGAAGTAAAAATATCACAGAGGCAGAAATGATTGTCTATAGAATTAGTTTAGATTTATCTCTGATATTGATATAGCTTAGATTTATCTCAAATTTTTTCTTGATGTTTAAGGCTAAGAAGACAAAAGTTCATGAATCAGATAAAAATTGCATATAGGATGTATAAAAGTACATGGATCAAGTTACACTATAATGTTCTATTTTTTTAGGAAAAAAATGGCAGCCAACGCATCAACGGTGTCAAGATGTATCCCTATGGACCACTGAATGCAACCCTGCACTCCTCCCTTTTAAACATGCAAAATTGATTAAATTCAATAAAAGTATAATGCTTATGAGGATACAAAAATACTGTCAAAAGATTCTTCTGCACATGAAGATCAATCTTTTTCTTCACCCTTTCAGAATTAAGTGTTATATGCAATTTATAACACTTAAAGGCAATAGTAATATGTTGAAATCACACATAAAGGCAATAGTAATATGCTGAAATCATTATACTGAAAGGCAATAACACATAAAGGCAATAGTAATATGCTGAAATCATTATAAGAATGAAAACCAAAGGACACTGATAACAATAATAATGTCATGAAGATCCAAGAGAAGTATATTTTACAGTTATAGCTTCAAGAGAATTTAACACTGTCATGAATAGCTTCAAGAGAATTTACAGTTAAGGAGAAGAATTGGGTAACTAGAAATTCATATTCAAACTTGTAATATATGCAATTTAGGAAACATAAGAAATTAATAATATAATAACTATGTATTCAAGACTTAAACACAAGCTAGTGATATAACACATCTTAAATCATAAGAGAATAATGCTAAAAGTATTCTTGAGCATCTATAAATTTTTAATGAAATATTTCATGGCTCTAGTTCAACACAGTATGAAGTAATGAATGTTATTGATGAAAAACAATTGTTCCCTGCAAAACACAAATGCTCCATGTAAAATGCAATGCAAATTCACAAAAGTGTATTTTATCGAGTATAGAGTAACACTTGAATGCACTTGCTTCCTTAAATGACCACATAGGAATACAAAACAGAAATACTACCTTCTGAAAGACAACTCAGTCTCACCAACTCTACTTCCTTGCTACTCTCTGCATTAAGAACATCAACATCTATTCATTGTATATGTATTAGTATCCTCTGAAAGAGAATTGGACCTATCAGGTAATGAGGTCTAGCCTGCTGAAGATTCTTCCCTAGTACTAACTTACACGACTGACAAAGATTTCAATTAGAATAGTTCACACAAAGAAAGTAAATGAAGTTTTTGGTTACCAAGTTTTTTGCTTGAAATTTTCATCTCTGTGACTTTTAAACATTAGAAATATACTAAGCTTGGATGTATAGGCCTATGTCAGAGCTAGTTGGAGATACTGAGGGCTACAAATGTTGTAATTGCATGAAATCAAAGTGCCTGAAGACTTATACTAAGCTTTGATGAATACACACAAACACCTCACCACATCCTTCTTGAAACCCCTACCCTTTCCACAAGAAAAGAAGACAGTACTAGTCAACAATTCAACTTCAAAATTTAATCTTTATGGAGTTCAAGCGTCGTTGAAAGACCAAACAGTGAAGGGTCTAACAGCTTATATTGGGTGCTGTTATTGGTGTTTCCAACTTTGATCCTATTAAGAGGACTTAATTGATTCAACTATGTTGTCTCAATCTTAAAAGTTTACATTTTTATGCTACTTGTAATTTATGTAATTGTTTCTAATACAAGAAGAAGAATAAATCACAAGGGTTTAAAAGGTTGACGATTATTAACTGTCCGTCATTTAAGGAGAAGTACAAAAAGGAGGGAGGAGAGCGTTGGCATACAATTATACACAATTTGATAAAATACATATAACACAAGCAGAGGAGCCTAAAGTTGTAAACTTGTGATTCTATATACCTAAATTAGTATATGGATCTAAATTAGAAATTGCTACCCATGCAAAGGAGCCTTATTCTAATTTTGAAAGATACCGAACATTGGTTAGAATAAATTTGGAAACATCACTAAAGCAAACAATAGCATAGCACATATATATCATTCGAGTGCAAACAATAACTTCATACAACATATTGAAATAACTATGAAACAAAAACATAATCGTTTTGATTTGGTTACATTTGAAGTTCATGTTGATGTGGGATGACATCATGGCACTAGTATTGGCTCGAACTCATCAATTAATCCTTCATCGGCTAAACCACGTATTTGTTCAACTTCTGTAATAGGCACAACTGGTGACATTTCATCAGATTGATAAGGAATTTCATCCTCGGTGTTATCTATCTCCACATAACCCCTTGGTTTTGTGGTGATTGCAGCACGCCATCCACGCATGTTTCTACACATATCTGGATATGGGACATAATACACCTGTTTTGCTTCTTGTGCAAGAATGAACGGATCATATTGACGATATCATTTATTCATCTTTATGTCAACAATATTGTACTCCTTATTAACTCTTGTGCCACTATTATTTGTTGGATCAAACCAAGCACAATAAAATAGGGAAATCTTGTTGCTAAAGCCATGGTATTCCAATTGAAGGATACGTTGGATGATACCGTAGAAATCATCTTCTCCTCCATTTGTAATTCCTTTAACATATACCCCACAATTAGTAGTCTTTTTACCACGACTCCATTCTTCAGTGTGAAACTTGTACCCGTTGACAAAGTAGATGTGCCACGATGTTTTATTTTGAGATTATTGTATTGATCTAGTTCTTAGTGTATTGGGACATCTTGTATATATTATGCCGAAGACTTTTAGCACTTTGTATTTTGGGCATGTAATGTATACAATGTGTTAATTAGGAACTTATGGTATTTCAGCACCAAGACTTGGATTCATGTATAATATATATGCTTTGATGTATGTTGTTATATATGGGTGTTACAGACCGCTTCCCCGGAGGTGATTAACTTCAAAATGCAGAATCAAAGTACTCCTTCTCAACCAGTGTACCTGAATGAAGGATCAACTGTTCAAACGTCAGGTTTCACCTGATATCCCCGACCGAGTTCTTACCTCCTAAGACCAATCAACAATTTCTCTCACCCGCAGGGTCTACTTCTCCTAAGCAAGGCAGTATTGCTATATTGAACCATGATACTTTTCATTCCCCATAGAGGTCGAGTATCCAATCCTGTTCATTCACTAGTCTGTATGTTGCGTGAGTATTGTCAGCATAAACATACATACATCATGCATTATTGATTAATACTCATACTCAGTTTGCATTACCATCACGTTGGTAAATCTCATTTCCCAAGTGATAAAGGTACTCTTATCAATCAAATTGTCAGTACTTTCCTCGTCAGGAAATGTTTTGTCTAAGTGATCTCTTCCCCAGTTTATTTCTGGATCGGAGCCCGTCCTTGACTACTTTTATAACTTGAACCTCTAAAAGACAAGAAGATGATCAACAGACACCTTTGGAATATTACTCTTCGCCATTGAAGATGATTTTCTTCGCTTTCCCGGATTAAGGAAAATCCCTAGAGAAAAACTCTCAACAAAAGACTCTCAGCAGTACATCGGTCTTTCTCCAAAGAAAATCGAAGTTAATGAAGTCATCAACACCTCAAAATTGGATTACGTCACATGGCATTTCTCCGTGAGAATCCCGAAGTAAAATGTGATATCCCTGAGCAAAAGTAGTCTCCCGAGAGACTCATTTTCCTCAGTAGAGTCAATAAATGACATCTCCAAACAGAGAAGTTTGCACACCTCTACGGCTCAGACGAACGGGTGTCCCCAGTAAGTCTGACTTCAAACATCCATCAAATGGCGTCTCCCCCGGTAGGACTCGGCGAGAAGTTTGATAAAAATCACTACGGTAAATAGCATCCCTTGTCAAGAAAAGGAACTTGACAAAAGAAACTGAGACCAGTTCCGTAGTAGAAAACCAGGATCGAGGGGAAGTTTATTTCAGAAACTGAGACCAGTTCCTTGGCAGAAGACCAGGTTCGAGGGGAAGTTTATTTCAGAAACTGAGACCAGTTCCTTGGTAGAAGACCAGGATCGAGGGGAAGTTTATTTCAGAAACTGAGACCAGTTCCTTGGCCGAAGACCAGGATCGAGGGGAAGTTTTACCTTTTCTAAGTATCAAAGCTTAGCAAAAGAAGATGAATGAGCAAACTGCCATTCATAACCACCATCAAAATTTCGGGTATTCTGATATTTAATCCTCTTGCACCTTGAATGTTCGAATATCTTCGCCATTCATACCTTCGGGTCCAAGAAGATTAAATAGAGGAGTCTGTCATACCCCAAATTTTGACCACCAAGATTTCCCATCATTATGAGAATCATTACCGCAGTATGGATATACCATCATGCCTCATCAATCTCCTCAGGGATTATTGAGCCTTCTCTACAATCAAGGATTAGGGTTTTAACCCCTCTCAGAGTATTTGGACAAAGGATCAATCAAAGAATTGACATGATCTTCAACTTGTCTAGTATCTCAAACATCCATGAAGGATCAAGGGGTCTCCTATATCAAGAATTAAGCACAAGTATGCCGCATTCCAAGAGGATCAAGCCTCAAGATCGCCAGTGTCAGCAAATTAGGGTTTTGGTCGACCAGGGCCTCCAGATGAAAATTTCCAGCTGGGCATGAGCCAATACCTCAATGTATGGTCCAATAAACTCAAAATAATCTCAAGAGCCCATCTACAATGGCAAAATCACCTTGAAAGACCATCTATAAAAAAAATCAGGAATTAGGGTTTTGACCTAATTCAACCCTTGAGTTAACTTGTGAAGTAAGGCATGACTTGAAGCTTCAAGATGAACTTCAAGAACCTCAAATACATCATATTGATATATCTATAAGATCTGATTGACTCAAATAGCTTTATTCATAAGCCACAAGAACTCAAAACCATCTGATCACAAATTATGGTTTCTGATGAAAAAGTCAACTCTACCATTGACTGTTGACCTACCCATGATCTCAAACCTTGGGGAAGGGTCCAGGACATTCCTAAATACCCCTAGAGGCCATCCATGAAGTTTAATTAGGCCCAAGGATTGATTTCACAAAAGGATCACAAAATTCCAAAAGTCATCTGATGAAAAAGTCAACTGTGCCAAAACCAAGTTTGACTTTTGAAATTTTTGGTCAACCAAGGCTTCCTCAACCCTAAAATGATGTTAACATGTGATTTGAATCATCATTCATCAAGAAAAATCAAGAAAAAAAAGTTAACTTCTAAAAGGGGCAACCATAGAAAACTTAATTTTTCCTAAGTTATGGAAAAAAATGGCTTAGGTACCAACTTTGCAAGGCCATATCTCCCAACCCTAAAGCATTGTTCTCCCATTCAAAGCTCAAAAGAATGTCCATCTGACATACTTTAAAAGTGTCAACTACAAGAGATTCCAAATCTTCATGGATCATGAGTTATGGATTGATCAAAATCACAAAAACATGAAAATGACATTTTTCCAACACTTAGTGAAATTTTAACTAAGTCAGAATCTGTCTTACTTTTTCCAAAATGTAGCGGCATTTTTCATTGTAATGCAAGTTGATTCAAAACCAAATTTGGACATCATGTTGAAGTAGGATACATCAGCTTTCCAAAATGTCCAAGAACTCAATCAAACTCCATTTGAGCTAGGAGTTATGAATCTCACAAAATGCCTTGATGCAAACTGCCTTCATGATAACATTAGGCAGATTATGTGCATTTCTTGTGCCACACAAGTTATTTATTCAATTTTGTCATCTTACCAACTTTGTCATCTTCCCAAATCAACGAGGATCAGATTAAGGCAAGGATTTATGAACCACCAGCCTTGCAAGTCAAGAAACCATTAATGTTGGCATGTGGGATTCAATGATGAAATATCCAAAAACTCCAAATTTGGCAAGGAGCATTCAATAGATGCATCAAACTTCATATGTACACACCAACCATGTACACGCTTTCAATAGGCTTTACTCAAAATCACACTTTCACTCCAATTTTGCCTTCTAACTTAAGTCACCATCAGATTTTGAAATTGAGAGTGATTCAAACCAAACCAACCATGTACACACCTCATAAACATCATATGTAGTTGATCTAAACACTAACATAACATCTGGAACATCAAATTCATTAAATCACCCTCCAACTGCTCAAGTTCTTGACAGAGTTGCAGTTAAGGTACCATATCAAGTTCCAACCCATTTCAAATCACTCTAAGCATTCAGACACACTCCTTGGCATCTAAGGAAGCTATCTAGATCATTGGAACCAACTTACAACATCTCCATCAGCAAGCTCGATCACCAGTTGCAAGAGGTAAGCCTTAAACTTCCAAACTCATTGAATCATGCATCATAAACATATTTTGTGATTACCATTGTGTTTCTGGTTTTTTGTAAATCATTTACCCTCAATCAATTGCTGTTTATAATTCTTGTATGAGATTTCATTAAGTTTTGCAATTTTTAGGTTTCATCTGATTTTATCATGTTATCTTTTGATTCAATTAATTTAAACAAAATTGAGTATTGCCATTGCATTCCTTGTTTAAAAATGCATGATTTTCATATTTGGATCATATGAAATGATTGAGAAACGAGTGAGATAGGAAGCTTCACGCATTTGGCTCAAGGAAGAAGATGAAGTCTGGCACAAAATTTGAATTTGCCACGCACTTTTCATATATTATGTGTTGGTTTGATTTAATTATCACCAGTACACGCTGGCTCAGTTGGCAAAGGCGTGTTTTGTGAGTTGGAGGGCGAGAGGTCGTGGGTTCAATCCCCACCCATGACCAATTTTTTATCACTTGTCCAATTTCCTTATATTTTTCATATTATTTTCTTAAATGATTTGAAAAATTAATTTCTCTTTGAGTTTTCATGTTTTTGAATTAATTATTTTTTTCAAAATTCATAAAAAATGGTAAAATATTTTATTTTGACAAAATTTCACAAAAAATATTATTTATTTTATATATGTAATATTTTCATAAAGATTGTTTTTATTTGTTTTTAAACAATTGAAAATATTTCTTTTCTCTTGATTTTTCAAACTCAAATGATTTTTAAATCATTCTAGGGATAAAACATGATTTTTCAAACATTTATCCTAGATCATAACTTGTTTTTTTATACATGTTTGGTAATTTTGATTATTTTAAGTGATTTTTATTCAAACAAATTTTTTTTTTCAATCAAATTAGGGTTTTAGATCAGTATAACCCTAACAAATCTTTTCAAACACACTTTGGGCCTCTAATAGAGTGTAAGACCCAATCCCTTTTTAACCAAAACCATTTTGGGCCTCAGTCATTGTATAAGACCCACTGCGATTTCAAAAAACTCGGAGTGATCGCCATTTCAAAGAAAAATAACCTGGGCCTCTCCTTGAGCTATAAGTCCCATTCCTTTTCTTAAAAAACACTTTTGGGCCTCTAATAGAGTGTAAGACCCAACCCCCTTTGTACATAAATAAAATTTGGGTCTCAGTTATTTGTATAAGTCCCGATCCAGTTTTCAAAACAACAGTGCGATCATTATTTTCATCTGGGCCTCTCCCTGAGTTGTAAGCCCCATCTCTTGTACAAAAGTAATCTTTGGGCCTCTAATAGAGTATAAGACCCAATCCTCTTGTAAATACAATAACCTTGCCCCCTGCTATGGTATAAGTCCCACAACATTCTGTTAATAATACAGTCTGATCAATGTTATCAAATAAGTCATCTGAGCATCTCTTGTTGATTAAGCCCCAAGCTTCTTTTCAAAACAATTTCCTTTGTAATTTAAATTCAAATGTATAGTTGTTATCAAAACTTTCTTCAATTTCTTTGAACAACTAATCATACAGCTATGGAAGCTTGCTCACCTGTAAGTTTTTATTAGCTTTCATTTACATGCTTTATATATATATATATATATATATATATATATATATATATATATATAAATATATATATATATATATATATATAATTGTATTGCTGGAAGCTTGCACACCTGTAAGTCTTTCTTTCATTCTTTTAAAATACATGTCATATATATATAATTGTATTGCTGGAAGCTTGCACACCTGTAAGTCCTTCTTTCATTCTTTTAAAATACATGTCATATATATATAATTGTATTGATGGAAGCTTGCACACCTGTAAGTCTTTCTTTCATGTCCTTTTAAATACTTTTCATATATCAATTGTATATATACTTGTATATCTACTTAGAGTTTTCCCCGACAATTAAGTCTAAAATTAGGTAAATCCAGTTGATTACTCTTTCAATACAGTCAAACTAGTTCCCCAAAGGACTTTCCAGATACATTTTTGCCTTCTCTTGGACTTAAAAAATATGGAAAAAAGAGAAAGGCATTATTCCCGGTTAAACTTTTCTCAAACTGTCACTATTAGAACTTGTCAAAGAAATTCAGTTCCCCCAGAGAGGATTAATTCCCGGTGAAAATTCTCTTGAATTTCTTCAAACTCTAGAGCTATTCACTAAAGAAAGGATTAATTTTCGGTGAAACCTTTCTTGAACTTTCTTAAGTTTGGACCCACAGGCTTCCTAAAAGCATCCCCAGCCTCCTCTTGGGATTTGTACAAGGACCTTCAGGCTTCTTAAAAGTTCTTATGCCTCCTCTTGGGCTTAATACAAGGACCCAAAGACCTCTTAAAGGTATATGACAGAACCTAGTCATCCTTTGCTAGAGCAGTCTCTCTGAGTCAAAACATCAGACTAGTTAAGGGTTAACCTTCATCCCTTAACATTACCAGTCTTCTCTTGGGCATCATACAAAGATCATTCATCAATTAAGAACCAATCTCTTCATACCAGTAGACTTGGACAATCTCATTTCCCTTTGGATTTCAATGAAACCTTTTTCCTTAAAGAACAGGAAATAACCCTGATCATTCCATCAATCTCCAAACAGAGTTGAAACTCAAACAGGTTTCACAACTCAATCTTCAAACCTTCCCTTAAATTTTCCCCAGCATGGGTCAATTTACTGTCAAAATTCTCAATAGAATCAGAACCTCAAGGTATCTGATATCTCAACTCTTATGTAATCCCCATCTAGAGTTGAATTCCTCAATTTGGACCTGTATTTGGATATCAATAATCTTCAGCAGAAGTTAGCCTCCTCTTAGGCTTTATATAAGAAATTTCCCCAACCAGCCTCCTCTTAGGCTTTGTATAATGATTTTTCCTCAACAGTCAGCCTCAATCTTGGGCTTTGTATAAGCACCCCTCAAATGTCTCCCCAGTGGAGTCATAAACCTTTAACCTCAATCTTGGGCTTTGTACGAGACATATACTCTCTAGATGAGTCAATTCCCTTTAGCCTTAATCTTGGGCTTTGTACAGGAAACACATAAGTACTCTCCCCAGTAGAGTCAATTCTTTTAGCCTCAATCTTGGGTTTTGTACAAGACATAGTCAATTCTTTTAAACACTCTCTTGTTGAGTCAGTCTTTCATAGCCTCCTCGTAGGCTTTGTATAATGATTTCCCCAGTGGAATCCAATCAACCTCTTAGCTTCAACCATGGGCTTTGATCAAGGCACACAAAAATCAACATCCCCTCAGAGAAAATCAAAATACCTCTGCAGGAAGATATTTCTCTATACAATCACATCTCAAAACAGTCAATCAAAATAAACCTTAATCCCATATAACTGATATAAGTGGCACACTTGTTGATACAAACATCCAAGCTGTCTGTCCCTCATTATCCTGGTTAAAACTCTTTCATCTAATTGCTGTAAGTGGCAAGCCTCTGGATACAAACATCCAAGCTAATGTCCCTCTCTTAGCATGAATTCCTAAGGAAAAATGGCATTGCTCACACTGAGTTAAAGATTCCTCCTTCAGGACAAATCCCCTATAAAGGAAAGTATGGCATTGCTGGTCTCCATATATTCCAGTTAAAGTAATTCTTCCTTTATAAGTCAATCACCCAAACAACTGTGATAACCAGATGAGATATCTCCCTTTAGAGATGACAAATTCTCTCTCAATCAAACCTTTTAGCTTCAATCTTGGGCTTTGAACAAGACACAAACAACCTTTAGCTTTAATCTTGGGCTTTGAACAAGACACCAGACATCTTTTCCTTCCTTAGAATAGGAGGAACTACAATCACTCTGATTTCCCTATACTTCATAACAGGGAATACGTAGGCATAAGATTACGAAATCTTAGCGAGCACACTTATCAAAACACTTAGGTCTCTGACCTTACCAAAAACATCAAAAAAACCCGAAAAACAAAAAAAATACCCTCTATCTCTCTCTCTCTCTCAGACATCCCACAAAGGAGAAACTTTCCCATTTTCACAGACAAACACAATCAAGTATCAAAGCAGAACATAACACTATCATCTAATGGATAACCATGTATAGAATGGGTAACTGACAACTCCCCATTGTATAACCCGACTCCGGACTCCCCAATCTCTGTCAAGCATTTGTTCAGTTAAACAAATGCGTGCAAGGTTAGTTTTAGATAGCTTTACCTTTCCCTTCCAGCTTCACGGGATAAAATAAGAAATCAGAAAGTAGCACCCAACGTTCCTCCCACTGAGGTGAGGAAATCCCCCTGCGATAAGGTGGTCGCGTCACCGACACAAATCGCTCTCTACACATACAAAGATCTCTCTCTACACCAAAATCTATCTCTCCTTAATGAGACTTGGACAGTCTCAGCCTCCTTTTTGGCCTCACACAAGGACCCTCAAGTTTCCTCAAAGAATAGGAAAAACTCTTATCATTTTATCAATACACCAGTCTCCAACCGATTTAAAACCTATAAGGTTTTCAAACTCACCTTTAAACTCCTCTGACCCCCAAAAAGGATTCAAATTTCATTTTTGAACATCCCAGCCAGGGTCAATTTACCATCAGCAAATCCCTAATAAAATCAGAGCCTCATGGCATCTGGTATTTCAACTCTTCCCTGAAGCCCTGCAAGAGTAAATCCCTTTGGATTCCTCAAATCAATTTGGACATGCTCCTGGATTTCCATAAATCCTCAGAAAGAGACAACCTCCTCTTAGGCTTCATATAAGAAATTCCCCCAGTCAGCCTCAATATTGGGCTTTGTACAAGACAGATAAAATCCTCCCCGGTGGAGTCATTTTCCTTTAGCTTCAACCTTGGGCATTAAACAAGGCACACAAAAATCAACATCCCCTCAGATGAGACCATGAGTCCACTCTGCATGAGGATATATCCTCTATACATCACATATCAAGACAAAACAATCAAAACCATTTTCTAGATAATGATATAAGTTGAACACTTGTTGATTCAAATTCCAAGCTGGTGTCCCTCCTTTATCCTGACTAAAATCTCCTTTTCATCTAACAGCTATAAGTGGCAAGCCTCAGGATTCCATACATCCAAGCCAATGTCCCTCTCTTAGCATGAAAGATTCATAAAGGGAAAAGTGGCATTGCTCTACACTGAGTTAAAGCTTCTTCCTTCATGGCATCTCTCTTATAAAGGTAATTATGGCATTGCTGGATTCTACATATCCCAGTTAAAGTAATTTCCCTTATAACCAATTTCAATATTTGTGATGAATATGTGAGATATATCCCTTTAGAGATGACAAAATCTCTCAATCACCCTTTTAGCTTCAATATTGGGCTTTAAACAAGACACAAATACTCCGATAGCTTCAATCTTGGGATTTGAACAAGACACCAAATATATTCCTCCCATAGAGATAGGAGGAACTACGATTGCTCTGATTTCCCAGATCTCTTTACGGGAATACGTAGGCATAAGATTGCGAAATCTTAGCGAGCACACAAATCAAAAACTTTAGGTCCAGTACCTTCCCCAGAACAACAGAAAACCCGAAAACAACAAAATCATTCTCTCAAGACTACCAAAGGAGAAACTTTCCCAATCCACAACAGATAAACACAAGAATGCAATTTAAGTTAACAGAAATACATGCAAAAAAAAGTTTCCTATGGATTACCATAGATACACTGGCTGTTAATAGCTTCCCATTGTATAACCAGACCCCGATCCCCGGTCTCTTAGCATTTGTTAAAGAAAACATTTGCATACAGGGTTAGTTTAAGATATCTTCCTCTTCCTTAACCAACTTCATAGGATAAATACAGAAATCTGAAAGTAGCACCCAATACCCAAAATTAGCGATAAGGTGGTTGCTTCACCGACCAAAACCGCTACACCTTGGTATTAAGCATGTTGGTATCTTTAACAAAGCGTTATTTGCCAAATGGAATTGGAAATTTTTTCAAACCGGAAACGAGTTGTGGAGGCCCTTTTGGTTAGCCGGTACGGGAACCTTGCTGCGAAGATCCTGGATTTTAGAGAAGTTGGATTTTCTAGACAAGATTTTTTGTGGATGAGGGATATTCTGTTTATTTATGTCTCTAACTAACAAGATAGTATCCAGAATTTTTTACATTGCAGTCTTGGGATAAATTCTGGTTCCCGTTTCTTGTCTTCTATTTGGATTGGTATTTGTACTATTAGGTCTCTGTTACCCAATGTGTACGAAGCATCTTTAGCTAAGTGTTGTTCGGTGCTGGATATGGGATTGTGGGATAGGGAGAGGTGTTGCTGAGACGTGAGGCATTCTGGTTTCGCGAAAGGTATTATGACAGATTCAGAGTTTTCTGAATTGGAGCAATTTCTTGACATTATTTCAATCAATTAGCAGGCTGAAGATAGATGGTCTTAGCGTCTGGATGAAACGAAAGGTTTTTCCGTTAATTCGTATTATGTTATATTGCTTGAGGCTGTCGATTCTGTTGTTGTGGATTCTAATATAGCTATTGTCCTAGACCTGTTGTGGAGGTCTAGAATCCCTTTGATACTTCAAATTTTTGCTTGGATGTTAATTCTTGATAGGCTTCCTACCCGGTCGAATCTTGTCGATAGAGGTATTGTTTTTAACCCTCATGAGATGCTGTGTATCTTGTGTTTTTCCAATATTGAGGATTCTTCCCATATATTCTTCGATTGTTTTAAAGTCATTTTGTTGTGGAATAAGGTGTGTGATTGGGTAGGATTAGAGAGGTTTTCGGAATCCGATTGTTATAGTCATGCTTTCGCTTGGTTGTCGCGGATTAAGGGAAGAGGAAAACCGGAATCACTCTCTTCGTTTTGATTTATGACCTGTTGGTTCATATGGTTGAGAACAAAATAACATCCTTTTTAATGATGAAATTTGTAATGTAGATTTAATTTTCAATAGGATTGTTGTGTTGTCTTGGTCTTGGTTGGCTTTAGATCTTGGAGGTAGGATGAAGTGCAGTATTTATGAGTGGACAAAGTTCCTTTGTGACTTTTTATAACTTAGGGGTTTTTTTCTTTTGGTTGTTGCAAAGGGGTGTGTTATGGGGGCTGTTGGTTGGACTTTGTCCTTCTGCTGTTATTGTGTTATTTCTTTTGGTTGGAGATTTCCTTAATCTCTCCTTAATGATATTGCTTATAAAAAAACACAATTTGTTGACACCTTACACAGATCATATACAACTATCCACATAAACGTTATTACATAAATAATTACGTCTAGTATATGACTAATGAATGTTTGAACACATATTAAGTTGTTTGCATACAAGATACAACTTGTTTTCAAAAACTATTCACATAAAATTATGTCTTATATGCAAATAATTTAAATTCATTTTATCTTTCATTATAAAAATAGTTTATGCATGATTATTTTTCTTTAGCCATGCTGAATAGAAACTGAATGGTGTTTGATGTCGCTTTCTTTAACGTCTCTAACTGATTAAATCTCCAAGAGCAATTATTTCCATGACTAACAGAACTTGTTTTCAATTATATCACACGATTGACCAAGCATATACAAGACATGATTTTGGAAGAATAAGAGTGTTAATTGATTCTTCAGGAAAGCATACAAATGTTGATGTTTTCTGTTGCAGTATGTTTACAAATCAAAATATGAAATGTTGGAAGGAGTTATGATAGAAATAGAGACACAGTTGACAAAAGGAAAAATGGGTTTGCCTATAAGTAATATTTCCAGCTCACAAAGGCGATGATATTTTTTATTAATAAGCAAAAGAGATGTATTAACTAAGGATACAAAGGGGTATCCTAACCCAAATACAGAAGAACCAACCTAAACCAACAAAAACCTATAAGAAATCGCAAGGGAAACGAAACCAATTATAATAATTACAACCTTCTAATTTCCTACTTTTCTTATCAATCCACTACCACGAATACATAATGATTTTGTGGATAATGTTATCTTCATCCCAAATTTCGTCGTTGAACATGAGGCAATTCCGGCAAAGCCAAAGATTCCAAGTAATTATCAACCAAAAAGCAACTCCTTTTTTAGACTCAATTTTGTTCTCCAAACAAACCTTGACCCAATTAGATAGATGATCCACCAAGTTATTTGCGAACTTCATTCGTATGCCCATCCAATCGCAAGTCATATTCCAAATCAATTTACTTTTGTGGCAAGAAATCAAGATATTATCTCAGAATCTCAAACAACTTTTATCGAAGGGCGGAATCTTCTAGATGGCGTCCTTGCTCTTAACAAAATTGTTGACTATGCAAAAAGGAGCAAGATGAATGGTTTGATAATGAAAGTTGATTTTGCGAAAGCATACGATTGTGTAGATTGGTCTTATTTGCGTGAAGTGACGGGAATCATGGGATTTGGCGATAAATGACTGTCTTGGATAGAGGGGGGAGTGATACAAAGTCATATGTCTGTCCTTGTCAACGGAAATCCCACAAAGGACTTTAAAGGATCCTAATGGGAGTCCCACAAAGGACAAAGGCGATGATATGATGTTGCATAAATTATTGAAGAAAGGATTTGATCCTAATGAAATAAATAATAATCATAGAAAGACGCCATTAGTTAGTAATTTATATCCTCTAATATCCATACATATTTTTCTCTAGACACTAATTACAACTCTATTTTAACTATTTATATAGGATACAACAACTTTTAAAGGTATGACCATTGTGTGGTTTTGCTTCTAGAATTTGGTATTGAGCCCAACATAAAACATATAGTCAGAGCTTTTTGTAAATTCAGCGACGATTTATAACTAAAAAAATTAGAGTAGGAAGAATGATGTTATTTGTCACTAACCATGAAACATGAACACAAAGAAGTATTTAAGAGTAGCATTTCCTCATTTAAATTGTAAGTCATAATACCTCTCGTTTATAAAACTTGCCTTACATTTTTTTTATCAAGTAGTTTGCTTCACTAATAGTACATAATAAACACTATATTAATTCTTAATATTTCAAGCAAACGGACAATAAATATTCCAAAAACTTGTTTGAGATAAAAAATTTAAATAACCAGGCTTCTAAATTGCTTGTTTTTTTAAATTTTTTTATTGACAAATAATATATTAAACTATAATAGAAGCGCGGGTTGTAAAGAAGATAGTGCTGATGGTAAATAGAAGTTGTTAAAATAAAATATATATATCTATGAATAATGGAAATGCAAGGTGAGACATCAAATTAAATGCTAAAACATGAAAGAAGTCTTTTAAATTGGAATCAATTTTTATGGTTTTTGGTTATTTTTATTCTTATACGAGGCTTTGTTGTTCCTTTGTTTTTTTAATGGATTTTTTAGTCTTTATTTTGTGTATGAGAAGTCACTTGTTGTCAGACGATAATAAAGTTCATTGTTGCTACTAATTTTTTTTTTTAACTCTCTTCAATATGTGTTTCATCATTTGATGCTGTTGTGATTAGCCTTTATTTAGCACTGCGAGTTTTTCTTTTTGTTTTCTTGTATGGTTTACCGTTGATGTTGTCGTCATCATTTCCTCTTTCATGATCTTCTTCTTGTAATGCCCTGGACAATATATGTCTAGAATAATACCATACAAGCATTTTATTTGGTACTGACACATCAAAAGTGCCTAATGGCATAGTTCACATACTTGTCCATTTCTAAAACATAAATACAACACATGGCACAAGTCATGGAAACTAGCAAAAAATAAAATCTAAGAATAATATACAATATCCTCAATTGTATACAACAAAAGAATACACAACGGAATAAGCTTAACTAAGCTTCTCTTGAAACATCCGAGCATCGCTCCACTTGTAACCAAACCTGCACCTGAAATAAAGCAACTATAGTGGGGTGAGATACATCAAATCTCAGTGAGTTCCATATCCTATAGATTCTCTCGGCTTTATAGGGTTCTATCAATCCTAACTCAAGTCAAGGGGAAGGTAAAATGACCTTGAGTACAAAATCTCACAATCTCACACTATATGGAAACATGTTCATGAGTTCATCAACTCAAAATATCACTAATCAGTAACCACACCAAGGCATCCCCTGTTCCTGTCTGCTTCTACGTCTATAAGTCAACCCGAGTCATGGATCCTGGTAACCTACTTGACATACGAATGGATTCAGGTTCTACGGGCCATTAACCGTTATGAACCGTCACTTCACACGGGCCATTAACTGTCACAAGCATACACTCCCAGAGTGCCATTCGTAATGCACGCGGGAATCAAACCTGCCAAGTAGTCGTGCACATGTTTCAGAGGAGCTTGAGACCCATGAAACACACTCACAAGATAACCGGTTACGATTACGTGATCTCACACACAATGTGATTGTATTCAACAATCACAAGGCCACAATGCCTTATCACAAACCACAAAGGTTTACACACATGTTCCATACTAGTGTCTCACTCTCCTCTAGGCCAATCTCATCACGGATGCACTCTCAACATCAGGTGCCCGAGCCTTGCCATCTAGGTTATCTACTCCAGGCCCGAACTCGCCAATGAATGCACGAGCATCGCCATCCAGAGTTTCTATCACAATTCTATTCACAACCTAGAATTATACCATTTGTTTTGGGGTAAAGTTTCCTCACTCTTCCTAATTCATTTTAAGCATGCATATATCTTTCATTCATAATTCACAATTAGATAGACATGGTATAATCACAAATATTACAAGTAACACATATACTAACATAACACATAAAACACCCCTTTCGGGTTCCCTCTAATTCATTTAATCGGGTACCGAAATCAATACTTCTCACCCTTATCCCGTAGGATATTTCCACAACTTTCTAACGGCTATCCCTACGCCGCAATCGAACTTATGATCCAAAATATATCAATTCCAACGTTCCACAAAACATCACTTTCCTTCATTTTCCTCTAAATAATTTATCCCACATCATACCCATCATACCCAATATTTCCACTTTTTATCGGGTAGAGGGTCGTCATAGCTTTCTAATGATACCAAGAACCTCCCGATCCGAGTTACGGATCAAAAGTTATGAAGGAAAGAAAACGAAAAAGCTGTAATGTTCGCTTTGCGAAGCTCCAGCGATGCTCGCTCTCTCATTCGCAGTGTGAATCTCCCAGTAAATGCCTAAACAACACTGAGTTCGCTACCCCATTCACAGTGCGAGCGTCTGGCGAATCGTGGCAAAACCAAAACAAGGTAAAGTTCGCAGTGCGAACCTCTGGCGAATGTTCGCCCTCACCTTCGCCGTGCGAGTAACCAGCGAATGCTCGCTTTCCCCTTCGCTAGGTGACTCGCAGTGCGAACCTGTGAAAACTGGGTTTCCCAGCAGCGTGAAAATAGAGCTTTGGGACCAAAAACCCATCCAAAACTTCACCCAACATACAAATATGCATTAACAGATGATCATACATGACAAATGAGTATGCTACACAGTTTATACCGCATTTTATCCGTTAGATTTCATTTTCTCTCAATCTAACCTAATTCCAATTCGGGAGTTTCTAGCACTTAGAGTGTCTAACTAGAACCCACCTGATAATCGAAGAGGAGTTTGAAGAAGATGCTGATGATCCATGGGTTTCTCTTCTTCATCTTCTCCATTTTCTCTCTTCTTCTTCTCCTTTTCACTTCCTTTCCTCTTCTTCTTTACTAACTTCTTCTTTTTCTCTTTTTCTTTCTCTGTCCAAATATATACATATATTATACTATTATTATATAATATAAATCCAATAGGGAAAAATATCTCCAATTGATATTTTGTCGTCTCCACCCAATAGATCAATTATTAGAGTTATCTTAAAATCCTTTCTCGACTTTAAATAATTGATCTCTTCAGAGTTCATCAGTTGCTCTATTGATCCCTAATGTCAATACTTAAAGTACTTAGAGGATTCCATTAATCCAATATACCAAAGATAGAGCACATAAATACTCATCTGATCTCATCTGATATCCAATTGAGCAATTAGATAATATGGGGTATTACACTTCTTCTTGGTGATCTTCTTTATTTTAAATCATTTAGGGTGATATGTAATAAGTATATTGTTAAGATTCATAAAGTTAGTAGTATATTTGTGTTATCGACTCTTCTTTTAAGTTTTTTGTAGACAAATTTATTTCAAAAATAAGAGTACGATGAGAAAGGTTATGTAGTATTAATGGTGTAGACGTATTAGCTTGATGTTTCAAGAGCATTTGAACTGTTGTAGGAGTAGCTTTTGTGCCAAACAACTTTTGAATTTATTAGGTTTTATCACACACATTTAGCATTATCTTAAACCTATGATTACATATTTTTTTATATTATATTAATATAAAATTTTTTTATACGATGGTTTAAGATTGCAGAGGTTTAACCTTGGTTTTGGGTACTTGAAAGGTGTTTCACACGAAGGACGTTTCAATTCATGGCCTTCTTGTTTAAAATTCTTCACATATTTTTCACGTCAATGTAATGTCATCCAAGTGTATCATCAATTTTATTTATAATTGTTGAAATTATGAAGAAATCCTCCTATATTTAAAGGTTTAGAAAAAATATAAGTAAAATAATTTTATAATTATATTTACAAAAGAGTTTTTAAATAAAATTTATAGTTCACTGAGTATCTTACTCTCATGTCATTGCCATTATATTTTGTAATGTAGTTACAATTTGAGACATTCTCTTTTGAGTAGACATATTTGAAAACTTAGTTATTGGAATCTCCTTTATTTCTAACTAATGGATTGTATAATTTCTACAAAATAAAAAGAGATAGTAAAAGACTAATTTTAAATTTTAATTATCTAAAAAACATAATTCATAATTGTTTGTAAATTTTGATTATGAATATTTTCTTATTGTAATATTTGTTTTTTTATATGTATATAAATGGAAATGATTTAATCTCAGTAATATTTGAGATAAATGTGTAAAACTGATTCTCCTAATAAAAAAATGTACATTTGATTGAATATAATTTAATTATCCAATTAGTTGTTAGTTGTCATAAAATTAATTATTAAACGTGTAAAATATGATTGTCATAATAAAAAAGGAATTTTTTTTTTTAAAAAATTGAGGCAATTAAAATTTAATTAATTCTTAATCATGATAAAATTGAATTTGTCAATTATTTAATATGTAAGTAAACAATCATAACAATCATAACAATCAGTTTTAAAATGTATGAATTGTGAGTTATAATAAACCTTAAATCAGTATCAATTCTTTTATTATAATGAATTGTCTGTTATAATGAATTGTGAGTTATAATGAATTGTTATAATTATTATACAACCTTGAATTTGTCTATTACTATAATGAATTGCGAGTTATAATGAACCTTAAAATGTATGAATTGTGAGTTAAAATGTATGAAATGTGAGTTTTAAAAAAAAGTCTATTATATTTATTGTCATTAATTCACAAGTTTTATTTTTTAAAGGATATAAATATTTATAATAATAATAATAATGTTAATAATAATAATAATACACATCTTTATTGAAGTATTTAAAAAATAAAATGAATTATTTTTGTAATATTATATTATGTACTATTATTATTTTGGATAAAATATTATATGTATTAGTTTTTGAATGTTTATAAATAAAATAATATATTTATTATTCATATGCATTTTTCAATTTTCAATAATAATGTTAATAATACAAAATTTAATTATTTATTATATTCATTGTTTAATTTTTATGACATTAACTTTTTAAATAATTTTTTACAATTATTTATGACTTTTTTGTGCTTATAAATAATATTTTATTTTTATCTTTTTGGATAAAATATATAATATATTAAAATAATAATATTAATAGTTAAAAGGAAGTGTAGTGTAATTGTTTCATTATAATTAAAATTAAAGTTTTTATTAAAATTTTATTGGTAAATAATATTTCAATTTAGTTCACAAATGAAATTGATAATTTTTTATTGTCATTATAAAATAAATAGATGTAAATTTGATGTGATTTTATTTTTTAGTAATAAAAATTAAAAATTAAATTAAATTACATATGGATAGTCAAAAGCATAATATAATATATTCAATTAGTTTTTCAATTATCAGTAGTAATGTTACTAATACAAAATTTAAATATTTATTATATTCATCATTGCATTTAATTGGGAAACACTTTAAATATAATTTGTTATAAATATTTTATCAACATTCATTTTTTTTAATAATGACATTAATTTTTATGATATTACTGTTCTCAATAACCTTTTACAATGATTTTTGACGATTTTGTCTACCCGTATAATGCTATTAATATTCGAGATAATGATTAATATACACAATACATGATATATATATTCCCTATGCCTCTAATTTTTAAATGTGTAACATTTAATTCTCTTAATAATAAAATGATGACTTTTTATTGAATATAATCTAATAGGCATTTAATATCTATATTTATTTTTTATAATGTAACAAAAATTATTTTAATTATTAAAAATAATAAATATAATTAATTATTAGGGTTAAATAAGTTTTTAGTCCCTATAAAGTTTGAAATTTCATTTTTAGTCTCTCCTGGGTTTTGGCAACGGTTTTAGCTGGTTTTGCCAACGGTTTTTTTGTAAAAGCTGTTGTCAAAAGGTAGGGAGGGACTAAAAATGAAATTTCAAACTTTATAGGGACTAAAAACTTATTTAACCCTAATTATTATTAGGAATAAAATGATGCACAAAATGATAGCGTGTTCTTGGTAGTATCAAATTTATAAAGAAACAAAATCAAATTTTACCAAATCATACTCTGCAAGAAAACAATCCGAGTTAAAAGAACAACAACTTCGTTAATATACATATTTTTCAACAAAGGAATTCTAAGAATCAAACTACTAGGAAAAAACCAGTTATAATCCATTTCAATAACAATGATAAATCAGTTATAATCCATTTCAAACCATCTTTTCCCTAGATCTTAATAATTGATGTTTCCCTAGATCTTAATAATTGATGTTAATAATTGATGTTAAGAGAACAAATGCAAGAAGTTTCTAAATGAAATCAACATACATGAGTTTTAAGTTCATTTTGTAGATATTGTTTGATGAAATTATTTGAAATGAAAGAAGAGGGATTGAGAATGTTACAATAAATTTGTTTATTCCTGAACATTGTTCTTGCGTGAAGATTTTGAACCATTTCATAATCGATTTGTAATGGAGAAATCCAAAATAGAATTCTACAAAAACAACAATCCAAAAACTATTGGTTAGTAACGAAGGACAAAATCTAACAGTGAAATGAGAAATCCAAAATAGAATTTTGCAAAAACAACAATACAAAGGAGAAAATCAAACAGTAATAGGAGAAATCAAAATAGAATTCTGCAAGAATAACAATCCAAAATCTATTTGTCGGTTAACGGTAGGAAGGAGAAAATATAATCGTGATCGAAGAAATCCAAAATAGAATTCTGAAAGAACAACCGCACACATAACTAATGATGCAACCGTAATCCAAAATCGAGCAACCGTAATCCAAGAAATCCAAAATCAACTTTGCATGAACAACAACACTTTCTGAGATATTTGCAACAGGAGTAGTGATTACTTGATTACTGTCTTGTTCAATTGGGCAGTACTTGAAACCACTTTCTTTAAGGTACAAAGTCATAAGTTTCTCCATTTCTCTAATTTTTGCCACTCGTAACTGGTATTGGAGAATTAAGGAAGGCGAAAAGGGGGTTTTAATATGAAAATAGTCAAAGAATATGAGATGGGGGTGTTGGCAGATAGTGGTGTTTTGATTGGTGGTGTAATAGAAATTGTACACAAACTGGTATTGGAAAATTAAGGAAGGGGAAAAGGGGGTTTTAATATGAAAATAGTCAAAGAATATGAGATGGGGGTGTTGGCAGATAGTGGTGTTTTGATTGGTGGTGTAATAGAAATTGTACACATAAGCTAATATGATGATGTGGATTATTTTTGAAGAAGTGGGTGTTAGGTGTCACAAAATAGTTTGATGCATTGGATTTAATATATATAAATAGAAGTGCGTGAGTATAAGAAATTCTCAAGCTCATTATAGAGAAAAATCTCAGTAAAAAGTATAGTTCGTTTGTTTGGGCTTTTGAAGAGTCTAATTCCGCCTCTCACAAACTTTAGAAGAGTCTAATTCCGCCTCTCACAAACTTTAGAAGAATTTCTCTTTTTACATCCTTTAGTCAAAATTAATTTTGACCACTTCTAAACTTATTTCATTTCCTAAACAAACAATAATGCTTTTTTTTTATAATTAAAATGGATTGTTAATGTTGAATTATTATCAAATGAAACTCATCCATAATTAAGTTATATTTTTTTCTAAATTCTAATAACTTTTAATTGCATTATTCAGAATAGATTATTATGTCGAAAATTGATTCATATCACTACTACGGAAAACCCATTTAACAACAGTTGGGAAAGATATATAATGACGGGGGTGCAGGCATTGTTATGTAGAGTGTCGTTGTATATATGATACATACAATCACAGCCCAATAAGCGTTGTAATAAATTGGAAAGCGCGCTACCTATAATGCCGGTTATTTTAAATACATGTCTTTGTATGCCTTTTAATAAAATAAAAAAAAGCGCGGCATTAGAACTACCTATAATGACAGTTATTTAAAAGAACTGTTGTTGTATACTACCTATATTGACGATTATTTTAAGTAACAGTTGTTGTATGTCTTTTAATAAAATAAAAAAAAATTCATCATTAGAACAAGAACAATAGCAAGAACAACAAGAACCTCAAGAACAACATTAAGAACAGCAACAACAACAACAACAAGAATAACAAAAACAAGAACAAGAACAAGAACAACAACAACAACAACAATGATAATAATAATAATAACAACAAGAACACCATTAATAAAAAAGAACAACAAGAACAACAATAATAAAAAAGAACAAGAACAACAATAATTAAAAAGGCTTAATACCCTTTTTGGTCCTCTAACTATAGGTCTGGGTCCAATTTGGCCCTCTTTCTTTTAAAAGTTCCAAATTGGTCACTTACGTTATCTAACTGAATCAAATTGGTCTTTTCCGTCAAATATTTGTAACGCCGTTAGAAATAAATGACGTGGCATCTGAGGTGGCGATTTTTTATGACGTGGCATAGGATTTATTAATTTTTTTTATTATTTATAATTTTTTTTCATTATCCATGTCATTTTATAATATATGTACATTATTTATTTATACAATTTAAGGTGGTTATTATAAAGATATTACAATTACATTTTCTTTCCTAAAAGCGAAAGTGAAAATTATTCTCGAGCTGTAAACAGCTTCAACAATGTAATGCAAATCTGAATATTTTGCCCCTTTTTCCCACAAATTCCTTTCTTCTTCTTCTCCCACGCAATCTCACTCTTCAACGCTGCACTTTGCTCCTTTTTTCTCTCTGTACCCATTTTTCCTGGTACTGTATATCTTCAATTCCCTTCAATTCAATGTTCATCACCGACAACAATGCATTTCACTTTGTGATTCACGTCTTGTTCGCTTAGTCCACTTGTTTTAGATCTTGGATTTCACGTTCAATTTGGAGTAAATTGATATTCATTTGCAATGAAATAATCGATTTTTTTTGTTAATTTTTTGTTTTCATTCGAAAATGGAGATTTCCAGTGGAGGTTGTTCTCCTAGGATTAGGTCAGATCATTTGAAAAGAGAGGGATCAGATGAAAGTCATTTACGTCAAGCTTTTGAATTGCAACCCTCTGATGATCACAATTATGGAATCAAATCAATGAATGCTTTGGATATTCTCAGAGAGACTATAAGTATTCTTAGGTTTAATTCATGGGGTTTCATGATAATCATTGTTTTGTTTATTTGTCTTGTTTCTGCTGTGCTTTTGTCTAATGTGTTAGTGGATGAATCTATTGTGAAGAATCTCACTATTAGGCTTATGTTGGTTGCTGAAACTAGTGGTCTTCCTTTGAGACCTATGATCAAACAGTCTTGTCAGGGGTTCGCCGAGACTGTTATCTCGTCTGCGATGTGTTTTCCTTTGTATGCGACTTTGTTGTTATTGTCGAAAACTGCGGTGGTGTATTCTGTTGATTGTAGTAATTCCAAAAAGAAGGTTGATTCTTCTAAGTTTTGTGTGATTGTTGCTAAGTTTTGGAGGAAGATACTTTCGACTTATATGTAGGCGTGTACGATTATAGTTGGTTGTGTTACTATGTTCTGTGTTTTCCTTGTTGCGTTCTGCAGTGCTTTAGCTGTTCTTGGGTTTTCTCCCAATGTTCTTGTGTATGCTGCGTTGATGGTTGGGCTAGTTCTCCTCACTAAAGCCAAACCAGAAATGTAAATACATCTCAGACTTCAGACAGAACATACTTGTTTCAATCTTTCTAATTGTTGTTACATAGAGCACAACAAAATTATCCAGAAGAAACAAACTAGTTACCTTAAATTTTGGAGCCCCCACCATAAACAATAACAATATTTTGAGATGAACTTCTTCGATGAAATGATACCAGACGACAAGGCTTGCGTAAAAATTCCATAATCAAAAGGTGGAGGATCATCATCTACGGAGCACCTTGACTTAAAAATAGCTTTGCTTTTATTTTGCCAGTCACTATAACCTTGTGTGTGCTGGTTCTCACAATACAGGTAGTTTTTGTTGCTAATGAAATCCAATAAATAACTGTTATTATGCTGCTGCTACTGTTTTGATAAGTTCACCCACCATTAGAATTTAGCGTAGTTGATAAAGCTATTTATGAAATATAAATGTTTCTGAGGAATCTACACGCATGTTTCTGAGGTGAAGTTTAGCACTTTTGTTAAAGTCCCACATTGAGAATTCTACTGGTTCAACAAGTGTTTATAAAGCATTTCTTCACATTAGAATAATAAATCTTTATTATTGGGTTACTAGTGTAAAAATCGTGGGCTTCAAGGCCAAGTAATAAAAATTAAAATTTTTAAAATTTGTATAAATTTAATTCTATATGAATTTAAAAAAAATGTAATAAAAAAAATTAATTAATAATTTACTAATAAAATGACATGGATAATGAAAAAAATTATAAATAATAAAAAAATTAATAAATCCTATGCCACGTCATCAAAAATCGCCACCTCAGATGCCACGTCATTTATTTCAAACGGCGTTATAAATATTTGACGGAAAAGACCAATTTGATTCAGTTAGATAACGTAAGGGACCAATTTGGAACTTTTAAAAGAAAGAGGACCAAATTGGACCCAGGTCTATAGTTAGAGGACCAAAAAGGGTATTAAGCCAATTAAAAAAGAACACCAACAACAAACATTGCTAACTCGAGTTCTGAAATTTGTTCTGAAATTTGGTTTAGTGGAGAAGAAGAGCATCATAAATGAAAGATGATGTTTGGAGGTAGAAGATGTAGTTCGTCTAAGTTTTAGGTTTCATGCGGATCACTAATAGTAGTGTCTTGACTGTTGATAATCACTAAATGGACGGCCAAAATATGTTTAAGGATAGTGAATAAACTCAATATACGCGCCACCTATAATGTTGGTAATGAGACTTAAAAACATAAGTAAAAAAAGCAAAAATGCTGGTGGTGGAACTTAAACCAATGACTAGATGCTACCTATAATGACAGTTGTTTTTAAATACCCGTGGTGAAAAGTTTTTTAGCATTTTGAAAAAATAAGTAAAAAATGCTACCTATAATGACGGTTGTTTAAATACCCGTGGTGAAAGATTTGTCAGCATTTTGAAAAAATAGGAAAGATGTAACATGATTAAAATAAATTCAGAAAAATTTAAAAACACGAAATTTAATCTAATTATGTAAAATAAGAATTTTGAGAATTTTTTTTTGGAATTTTTTGAGACTATGAAAACAGTAAAAATAATCATTAAAAATAGGAAAAAGATGAATTTGGGGTTTTGAGGGTGAAGACCCGTAATGCTTCCAGAGTATGGGATTAATGACCGTACAATTTTTCTGTTTTAGATGCATGAAATAGATCTAAAAAAGGAGACGATTTTCTCTAAAACCGATTTTTTGAAGAGCAAGACCTAAAACTAAACAATAGGCTATAATGACGATTGAAAACATAACCGTGGTGAAAGGTTGTCAGCATTTTGAAAAAATGTGTGAAAAACCATAAATGCGGGCGCTGGGACTTGAACCCATGACTAGACGCTACCTATAATGACGATTTTTTGAATACTCGTGGTGAAAGGCCTCACATTTCACCACGTTTGGAATTTTAACCGTCAATAAAATAGTTTAATAAGATTTTAGAAATTGATCGCTGAGTATGTAAAAAACTGTTGTGAACTATAACACTATCTTCAACATTGTTTTTTATTCTAACAGAGGGGATTTCATTTTCTCTACATCGTAATAACTTAACAAACATTTGAATATCGCATTTTAATTTAAGAAAATATTAATGTGAGTTTTACAAGTTTTTTAAGATTAATTAATTTAACCTGAATTTCTATGAGTGTCATCAAATATGAGTATCCAAAGGCAATATTCCCAACCGCCGTGAAGTTTGTCCAACCTTAATGGGTCGATGTTATTTTTGTTTTTTATCAAAGTCAATATTTTTTATTATAATTATATTTTCTTTTGTTAATTAAGATATTTGGTTTTGTTAATTAAGCTTAACCTCGTTATATATAACTGAAGCTTCTTTATTTAGGAAACGAAATAAACATACAACGTTTGTTTCTACTATCGACGAAGGTTTTAACTAGACATATCTTTTTTTGTATATTTTTTTAATTCAAATTTTCCACTGTTTATATCAGTAGTAATTACAAATCAGAGAAAAAATAAATATATCTTAATTATTGATGTTATTTGTACACCCTTGAATTTGGTGGCTCAGGTTCCAACTAAGTAGAACATTATCCATAATGAATATGTATGCTTATTATACCATTTAAATGACATTTATGTCTCAGTAATGGATCATGAGTGGGGAAGGAGTATATAAGAGCGACACAGTGAACCGAGAAAGAGACACTCAATTTTGACATAAAAACATCTCGACGGGGACTGTTACCGACCAATTTTGATTGATTCATCAATCAACGTTCCTGGGTGAAAAGTTATACAATTATTAATTTTAATTTAAAGAGTTGTTCTTATATGTTATTTATACATTTTATGATGGAAATACACAACTAAGGGAATCAATTATGAGTAACCATGAATCAGTGGCAAAACTACTTATAGAGTTCTGCATATATATCTTTAACTGATGTAGGTAGTTTTTCATGCTATGTTGTTGAGAAAAAGAACATAAATTGCTCAATAGGTTGGTAATGTTAAAAAAGTCCTCAAATGGAACCCTTGCACTCCATGTTGTCGTAGGTCAAGGAAATTTTAAAATGGTGAAGTTTCTTATAGAACAAGGAGCTGATATTGACCTACAGGATAGTTTTGGTTGGAATGCAAGAGCTTATGCAGTTCATTAATATCATGACGAAATACAAAATATTTTTGAAGAAAAATGAAAAAGATGACAAAGTTACTCATGTTATTCCTTCGATGCTAAATAATAATGAAAGATATTTTATTGAAAGGTGTTAAAGTGCATTTTATCTATCAGATATTCTTCAAAGTGGTGGATTTCCACCAAATCAAGAGTTGACATGGTTAGATAGCCATCAGAGAAGAAGGGTTATCCCTTTTCGATTTGTTTGGAATGGTTTAAGTGTTATAATTATTAATAATTAATAATATTAACTGTTTTTCAAAATGAAAAGAAAATATTCAAGTGAATATTAATTTTTGAATTCGAAAAGAAGTAAGATTTCGTGAAGGGTTGCTGTAGAATCAACATAGGCAATGGTTGGAAACATGACAACTTTTGGTTAAAAGGCGTTGTTTCATCAAGGATTGCAACCTTGTGAAACAACACATGCATGGCCTATAAATACCTCATTTGGGAATTCAGAAAATATATCACAAACCAAATATTCTCTTGTACAAAATTCTAGACACTGTTTGCTACATAATCGAGTTTTCGTCGGTCTTGCGCAAATTCGATATAAGGCTGAATTATCCTGGGTATTCAAGCGTTCTAACTCTAATACATACAAGAGAGTGCTTGAAATACTTTTAAGGAAAGTGACATCATTCACGATTCAGTCCTGGATCCGTTCAACTTCAACGATATTTTTAACACTCTTAAAAGTATTCAAATAGCTTCCGACGCTGCAGTTTCAAGCATCAAAGTTATGAACCAGGACCTAGTTAAGTTGGATCGCTTTGATGGTACCAACTACACTCGATGGCAAGATAAGATGACATTCCTATTGACGTTCTGAAAGTTCATTTTGTCTTAGATCCTGACTTACCGCCAGTTCCTGAACCAACCGAGGATGATTTTGATGAACTCAAGATGGAGAGAAATAAATGTAAAGAGGACGAATTGCTATGCCGTGGACGTATCTTGAATACACTATCTAATAGTCTCTACGACCTCTATACTGATACTCAATCTGCAACAAAAATCTGAAAAGCACTCGAATTTAAATTCAAGGCTGAAGAGGAAGGTACGAAGAAGTTTTTAATTTTTAAATACTTTGACTTTAAATTCATAGATTCCAAGCCCATTCTTCCCCAAGTACACGAGTTATAGGTTCTCGTAAATAAAATAAAGGCTGTGAAAATAGACATTCCTGAGACTTTTCAAGTTGGTGCAATCATTGCCAGATTACCACCTTCATGAAAAGGCTATAGAAAGAAATTGTTGCACAGTTCTGAGGACTTCTCTTTAGAGAAAATCCAGAAACATCTTCGAATCGAGGAGGAATCGAAGGAAAGGGAGAAATCACAATCTGCTGGTCTTTCTAAAGCCAATACTGTGTCTGACAAATGAAAAAACAAACATGATGGCATGAAGAGTCATCTTGGACCTAAAATGGCACACAACAAATTCAAAAATTTTGGCGGTTTGAAAGGTCCGAAAAGCGGATGTTTTATGTGTGGAAAACCTAGGCACTATGCTCGAGATTGCAGGCACAGTAAGTAAAAAAAAAGGTCAATGCTGTTCATGTTAATGTCTGTTATGATAAGGTTGCTTTCAAAACCTATTATGAGGTAATTATTGGACAAGAAGTACAAATGGGAAATGAAGTACGATCTAAAGTTGTTGGAACTGGTTCCTTCAAACTCAACTTCACTTCCAGAAACAAAGTCACTCTTGTTAATGTGCTTCATGTCCCCGACAGACTAGAAATTTTGTTACTGGGGATTTGTTGGGTAAACCGGGAATTAAATCTGTATATGAATCGGGGAAACTTATTTTGACCCGTAATGGTATATTTATAGGAAAAGGATATTTCGCTGCGGGAATGATCAAAATTTGTACTACCGACAATAATATTAATGAAATTTCTAATTCTGATTACATGCTTGAGTCTGTTTCTTTATGGCATAATAGATTAGAACATACCAGTATTAGTTCTATGAAGAGACTAATTAAATCTGGTTTGATTTCATGCAATATAAATGATTTCAAAAAATGTGAATTATGCGTGAAATAAAAAATGATTAAGAAACCTTTCAAAAGTGTTAAAAGAAATACAAATCTCCCTGATCTTGTACATTCAGATTTGTGTGAATTTAATGGCATGTTAACCCGTGGGGGAAATAGATATTTCATTACATTATCGATGATTCTTCTGGGTACATATATGTGTATCTTTTAAAGCATAAAGATGATGCTTTTAATGCCTTTAAACTTTACAAAGCAGAAGTAGAAAATCAATTAAATAAAAGTATCAAAGCCTTTAGGAGTGATATGGGCGGTGAATACTTTTCTACAGAATTGGATAAGTTTTGAAAAGAACATGGAATTATACATGAATGCTCTGCACCTCGCACCCTACAACAAAATGGTATAGCCGAGAGAAAGAATCGAACATATCAAGAGATGATGAATGCCATGTTAATGCATTCCAAATTGTCATTTAATTTGTGGGGTGAGGCCTTACTAACCATTGCCACATAATTAACATAATTCCTTTGAAGAAAACCGGTATTTCCCCATATGAGGTGTGGAAAGGCAGAGTACAAAATATCAACTACTTTAGAGTGTGGGGGTGTGTGGCCTACTATAAAAACATGGATCCTAAGAGAACTAAATTAGGTCCTTGAGGAATAAAATGTGCTTTTATAGGATATGCTCTAAATAGTAAAGCATATAGACTTTTAAACTTAGAGTCTAATATAATAGTTGAATCCCGAGATGTAGAATTCTTTAAAAACCTTATTACTAAGGATAAAGAATATGAGTCTCCCACAAACAAAGAATCTCGTGAGGAAGATTCATCTCGAAGTATCAAGATACAACCCAAAAATACTTCTCGGATAATTGAAACTCAACTCGAGCCTAGGATAAGTAAGAGAATCCAGAAAACAAAGGATATAGGACCAAACGAAATTAATTCTCAACTTATTTCTTTTTATCTAGTTGAAGGAAACTGTGAGAATTATGTTCGGAATATTCCCATTATTCTTCAAGTAGAAGATGATCCTAAAACTTACAAGGAAGCAATTGCTTCAAGGGACTCTTCCTTTTGGAAGGATGCTATCCAAGATGAAATGGATTCAATCACATCAAATCACACTTGGGAACTGTTGAAAAGTAATTCAGGGGTATTTTATCGTATCCACAAGGATTGAATGTATATTGCCGCCGTTCTATAGTCAAAAGCGTTTCAAACTTTAAAGTAACAAACAATTTGGTTTTTTGTATCCGATCGTTTGCATAAAATTTAGTAATCAACGGTAAAGAAATTGGTTTTAGGGTTTGGTAAAAACATGCCAAGATTAGTGTTCGATAATCTGTTTTATACGTATTTACTCGATAAAGCGTGTGAACTTGCTAACGACAAATATAACCATATATTCTCTAAACAAGTTTATCTCTAACACTTGTTGTGGGATTTATCATATTAATCCTTTGATGATCTCTCACTCAAACTACCAATATGATAACATTCAAGTTCAATAATTATAAACATCAACTTTCAAAACTATCTCTAACCTTATGATTATTGATAAATTAAAACTTTGGTCAAGTTTAGAATATATCTCTCGATCATGAACTGAAACAAAATTTAAACCATTTACACAAAGTTTTTCTTCTATATTTATCATAAACAAAATTCACAAACTTACAATCAAGATCAATACATACAAAATGACGGATTACCTACCTCTAATCTTGACACAAGATGTGTTTAGCTACACATATTCATGGTAGCTTGCTTCACAAGTTTCGTGAGGAGATGAAAAAGCATATGCGTCGAAGAATCGAGATTGGGTGCAAATCCAGCTTCTCTATGTGAAAAATCTCTCTTAGATGAAGAAAACTCAGAAAATTAGGTTTTGGTGTGTAAAAGTGAAGTTATGATCCCAAGAAAATGCGTAAAATCTATTTATAGTACACTTGAAATCAGACACATTCGCACTGCGAATGATTGGTTCTCCTAGCGAATGATGAAAGTGGCACCTGAAGTGCCTTCTGATAAGCTAAACCGCCCTTGTTTGTCTGCATAAGTTCGCAAAGCGAACTACTCGCCAAAAAGTTTGCAAAGCGAACTTAGGGCCCTTTTCTTACTGCCTCAGCCAAGGGTTCTTCGCCAGGTCTTTCGCAAAGCGAGTAAATCATCGAACATTCGCTGGGAGTTCGTAAAGCGAACTTTAGTCCCTTTTCCTACTGTTCGAGTCTGGGACCATTCGCTGGGGACTTCTCCAGGGTTCACAAAGCGAACATTCGCTGGCAAGTTCGCAAAGCGAACTTGCTAATGTTTTTCTCTTTTCTTTGGCAACTTGTATCATCTCTTTGTGTCTTACATATTTGATCAATTAGTGCCTTTTCCTGCACAATATCACACATATTACAAGCACCAAAGGTATATAAACAATGTTTGAAGAACAAAAACAATTCAATACTAAAATCCACAATTAAACATTTAAGTGTTGAAAAATACCAAGTATACAATAGAAATATTAGTCATGTTTGACATTTAACAAACTCTCCCCAACTAGCTCTTTGTTTGCCCTCAAGCAAAGTATGCCTCTCATTGAACACAAGATGATTTGATCGAGCATAAAATTCAACCAAGAAAAGATAAACAGCTCAAATAAACAACAATTGTAACAAAGCAACAATTACACAATCCTAGAATCGACAATGCAAAAGAACTTGATCCTTAAACAAATCTCAGACAATATTTCAAGAGACAACTAAACCATCATGCTCATGTCACTCTAACACTCCTTTTCGAATAAGATTGATGGAAAACGCGCATGATGCAAATACAAATCAATTCATACAATATCTAATCAATCACATAAGAACTCATGGAAGAAAAAGAACACTAAGGGCTTTTAAGGTTGTAGCTTGGTCAGGTTAACAGTAAAGGGACATTTCTAAAGGCCATTGAATCGAAATTTCCGATGCACAAGAACATTCACTATACAAGGTATTCACAAACATCTCAACTTCATTCACCAATTTCATTCCTTTATCACAACCTTCTCAAACTTCCTTATGCACAATTATTGGACTCTATTTTTCTCATTAAAGCAAACATTCTTTTTCTCTTTTTTTTAATATACATATTCACATTTTCTTTTTATTTTCATGCTTGCTTGAATTTTCAAAAGTTTGAGCAATTTACCAATCTTCTTTTTCATTCTCCCCAACTTATTTTCAACTAAACCTTAAGTGAATGCTCCTTGCTTTTTAAGGCAAGGAAATCAATAAAAAGAAAGTTTCAAGGTTCAAGAAGAAATTTTTTTAGAAACTTTCAAAAATTCAATGATGAACTTGATTTTCAAATTACGTATAACACAAAGTTCATCACTATACGAGATCTAAACTGTTTAGGCTCAAAGGGCTAACGAATACTCGCTACTCACGGGTAAGTCACTATTTGGAAATGGTTGCGCTCACTATCAACAAGTGCCTTGATCATTTCTAATGCTTCCACAATATCACACAAATCATAAGATAAAGCATGAATTAAAAGTATAAAACAAAATTCATCATCAATCATATGCATTTAGTAAACCATGGAGGTTTCTCACTTTTGTAGTTTTTGGACCTAAATGACACAAGCAATCAATAAAGTTGTAACAAGAAACACAATTTCATTTGTACAAAGACAAAAAGTTCTAACACATTCTAAATTCTAGAACTAGGTAACTATGTACCTTGCCAGCAATACATGCTTAAAATACTATCATAGCCATCCAACTTGGAGGAATCTTCTTTGATGAAGACAACACCAACCTAGAAGTTTCTTTCAACAACATCCAAAAGTTGGAAACATTAAATTCTCACAAGCATACCAACATAACACAACAAAAAGCATACCAACAATTTAATAGTTGAACATTCGTTAACTGAAGAATTCAACTCTTAACAACAATAATAATAAAAACTAAAAAAATGAAACTAAACAAATTTAACCGAAAACAACATAGTAATAATAATATCATAAAAGTGCTTTGGTGTGAAAACACCAACAAAAGTCATTAGTACCACCATGGGTACAAGTACATCATAATATCTCGAAATAATCCACCTAGTGGATAAAGTACAATAATAAGAAACAAATACATAAAACTTAACAAGAAAACTTCACTTTGACGAACAAAGGAAGTACAAAATGATAGCAACAAAATTAGTCCTCCTCGGATTCGGAACCGGACACCTCTATCTCTTCCTCCACTGAACTAGAAACAGAACCAGAAACCTCAACACCATCACCATCGCCATCATCCTCCGCATCAGCATCTTCAGGCTCACCAGCCGCATCTGCTCCCCCTCTGAAAACTGGCTTGGCCTCAGGCCAACCAGCATGAGCAAGGAATTGCTCCCTTGTCATGATAGTGTGATCCACGACGGGTTCACGGATCTGCAGCTGCAAAACCTGCATAGACTCATGTAAGTTCATTATGGTGCGCTGAGAAGCCGCCATCCAATCCTAGTTATACTGGCCAATCTCCTAATGATACAAATAGAAACCTTGTGAACCAGAACTACCAGACCCATCGCCAGCCCTTGTGCCGGCATCAGTACCAGCACCAGAAGTCTCACCCCTTACCTTCTTAGGCTTACAATATTTATCCACATAACTTTCATCGATCGCAGCCGGGATAGTCACCTGTCGACGCGTGGGGACATCAACCCCAGTATGCACACACAGAGTCATTATGAGACAAGGGAAGGAAAGAGGAGCATTCTTCCTAGAAGCGGAACCAAGACCACTCTCAACAATAGCCCTCATCTCATCCGCTATAATCCGGGATACATCGATCTCGTAATTGGTCATTATGCCGTGGACCAGATGGGAAAGGTAAATAGGAATGGTCGATGTATGTGACTTTGGCTTAATGTTAGTGACCACCAAAAGCAAGATTAATTGGGCCAAAGGTCGCATGTCTTCACGGTGGTATCTCTTTGCAACCCCAGATGGGTTAAACTCTACAAATTTACCTTCTCGTAAAAGATCTCTAGTTATGGCCGCAATGTCTCTGTGAAGGTGCAATGTTCTATGAAAGTCATCAATCTGACTTGCTCTCAATTGTAATGGATTCTCCAGAACAGTGTTAATGGTTCCTCGATCAAATCTCACCACCTTTCCCCCCAACTAAGGTCGTCCACCCAAATGCCTCCCCATCATCCAGGAGGGTATTAGCATAGAATTCTCGTACCATTTCCATATTGTAACTATCCACATTGTAACTATCCACAAGTGTAATCAGTCTCCCCCACTTTTTATATTCGAGGACTTGAGCTACCGAACGGTATCTCCCATGTAGATTTAGATTAAATCTCTTCTCTGGAAAAATGGTTCTTCTTTCCAATGTTAGGTATCTCGCAACTTTTTTGCTCCTCTAAAGTGATCACTGTCAAACTGAATCGGAACTTGTCATGAAGTACGGGCCTTTCTCTTCTTTTCCGGATTGATCTTTGGAGCCATCTGCAACAATCACCAGAAAAAAACAACAACTAACTACAAAACAGTCCATTAGAAATAGGAGAAAAATAGAATCCCAGACTGAGACATAATTTTTTTTTCTGAATTCTGATGCATTCGCGCAGAGTTCGCAAAGTGAAGCCTGGCGAACATTCGCCCCAGATTCGCAAAGCGAGGTTCTGGAGAATGCTCGCCTAAGTTCGCAAAGGGAACTGGTCAGTAAACCTGCGATTATTTCAAAAAACAACACTTTTAGATGAAGAAAACTCAGAAAATTAGGTTTTGGTGTGTAAAAGTGAAGTTATGATCCCAAGAAAATGCATAAAATCTAATTAGAGTACACTTGAAATCAGACACATTTGCAATGCGAATGATTTGTTCGCCTAGCGAATGATGAAAGTGGCACCTGAAGTGCCTTCTGATAAGCTAAACCACCCTTGGTTGTCTGCATAAGTTCGCAATGCGAAGTTTTGTTCGCAAAGCGAACTATTCGCCAAAAAGTTCGCAAAGCGAACTTAGGCCCCTTTTCTTACTTCCTCAGCCAAGGTTCTTCGCCGGGTCTTTCGTAAAGCGAGTAAATCAGCGAACATTCGCTGGGAGTTCGCAAAGCGAACTTTAGTCCATTTTCCTACAGTCCAAGTCTAGAACCATTCGCTGGGGACTTCGCCAGGGTTCACAAAGCGAACATTCGCTGGCAAGTTCGCAAAGCAAACTTGCTGATGTTTTCCTCTTTTCTTTGGCAACTTGTATCATCTCTTTGTGTCTTACATCTTTGATCAATTAGTGCCTTTTCCTGCACAATAGCACACACATTACAAGCACCAAAGGTATATAAACAATGTTTGAAGACGAATAACAATTCAATACTAAAATCCATAATTTAACATGAAAGTGTTGAAAAATGCCAAGTATACAATAGAAATATTAGTCATGTTTGACATCTTATAGCAACTTGTTGACTTGCCAAAGGGATCAAGGCCCATTGGATGCAAGTGGGTGTTTAAAAAGAAGTATCATAGTGACGGTACATTAAACACATATAAGGAAAGATTATTAGCAAAGGGATTTAGACAAAAAAAGGGTGTTGATTACTTTGATACATACGCACCAGTAGAAATAACAACAACAATTAGAGTATTGTTCTCCTTGGCCTCTTTGAATGACCTTATAGTTCATCAAATGGATGTTAAAACGACATTCTTAAATGGAGATCTCGATGAAGAAATCTACATCGAACAACCAGAAGGCAATGTGCTTCCTGGAAATGAACAAAAGGTGTGTAAGCTTGTCAAATCCCTATATGGACTAAAGCAAGCACCAAAAAAATGACATCAAAAATTCAATTCTGTCATTCTTTCAAATGGATTTACTCCCAATTCTTATGACCAGTGTTTATACACAAAGGTACGGAAAAATATTGTAATATTCCTTTGCTTATACGTTGATGATATGTTGATAATTAGCAACAACATGGTTGGAATTTTAGAAACAAAAAGGTTTCTAACTTCCATATTCAAGATGAAAGATCTTGGAATAGTTGACATAATTTTAGGGAGCAAAGTAAAGAGAAAAAGTGGGGGTTACGAACTTAGTCAAACACATTATATTGAAAAAATGCTTGATAAGTTCAAACACCTAAACTTTAAGGAAGTAACCACACCATTTGATCATGTTGTCAAACTTCAAAAGAACAATGGAAGAGTAGTGACTCAATTGGAGTATGCAAATGCGATAGGGTGTCTTATGTACTTGATGCAATGTACCAGACCCGACATATCATTTGCAGTTAGTAAAATGAGTAGATTCACTAGTAATCCAAATAAAGAATAGTGGAAGGCAATCACAAGGATTTTCGGCTATCTATGAAAGACCAAAAATCTTGGCCTTCACTATGGATGGTTTCCCGCCATACTAGAAGGATATACCGATGCAAGTTAGATATCCAATGTAGGAAATCATAAATCCACAACTGGGTGGATATTTACATTAGCAGGAGAAGCAATTTCTTGGAAGAGCAAGAAACAAATATGCATTACTCTTTCAAACATGGAATCCGAGTTTGTGGCTCTTTCTTCCGATGGTCAAGAAGCGGAATGGTTGAGGGACCTTCTGTTAGAAGTTCCATTGGCAAAAGACAATATTTCAAAGGTGTTGATACACTGCGATAGCTAAGCCACTTTAGCTAGAGCATTCAGCGAAATGTATAATGGAAAGTCTAGACACATAAGACTTAGACATTCATTTGTGAGAAAATTGATTAAAGATGGAATCATTTCACCCACCTATATACGAAAAAGTTATAATTTGGGTGATCCATTTACAAAGCCACTAGCCAGAGACTTAGTAAAAACCACCTCGAGAGCCATAAATAAGTGCTAGGCGAGAAATGTAGGCGAATAACCTTAAAGAATGTGTGTGAGGTAACGCCGGTCTATTCACATGGATTAATGGTTTAAAAGCATTGCAACCTAACATTCCGATTAGACTTTGCGTTGTCTTTACTAAGGTTAAGTTTTAAATCGAAAGATACTTAACTGTATTAATATTCTTTATTTCTCCTTTTCTAGAATTGGTCTTGTCATTATTAGAACAAGTGGGGGGTTGTTGTAAATTATTAATAAATAATATTAAGTTTGTTCCAAAATGACAAGAAAATATTCAAGTGAATGTTAATTTTTGAATTCGAAAAGAAGCAACATTTCGTGAAGGGTTGTTGTAGAATGAACATAGGCAATGGTTAGAAATATGACAACTTTTGGTTAAAAGGTGTTGTTTCATCGTAGGTCGCAACCTTGTGAAACAACACATGCATGACCTATAAATACCTCATTTGGGAATTAAGAAAATATATCACAAACCAAATATTCTCTTGTACAAAATTCTAGACACTCTTCGCTACATAATCGAGTTTTCGTCTGTCTTGCGCAAATTCGATATAAGGCTGAATTATCCTGGATATTCCTGCGTTCCAACTCTAAAACATATAAGAAAGTACTTGAAATACTTTTAAGAAAAGTGACATCATTCACGATTCAATCCTCCGTTCAACTTCAACCATATTTCAAACATTAAGTTCCTAGTCAAGGTAAATTCATATATGCATTTACCTTCCAAGTTCCAAATTTAAATGAATTGATGATTTTAGCTTATATTAATAGTAACTATATTATTCTAACACATAATTAGTTGACACCGTACAGACATATCGTATACTACTAGTCACATAAACTTAATTACATAATTAATTACATTACGTCTAGTAAATGAATATTTGAACACATATTAAATGTTTTGCATACAAGATACAACTTGTTTTCAAAAACTACTCACATAAATTATGTCTTATATGAAAATAATTTAAATTTATTTTATCTTCTATTATAAAATAGGTTATGCGTATATGATAAATGTGTAGTTAAGTTGATTATTCTAACATGTGATAAATAGTCAAATAATTAACTCAATCAAACTAAAAGAGTAGAAACTCAATAATCTTGACAATTATTTTTATTAATATGTATTGATTCATTGATTGCTATGCATACATTTGATTTTGAAAAAAAGAATGTGTTTTGCTTCTTTGTTCTTTGCTAGATAACCGATTCTCCTACCTTTGAAATTTGCCACACTACAACTACTACTCTTATCCCAAGTGTTACTAAATTACCGACTAGAGTAAGGCATAGTCGTCACGGAAAAAGTGGATATCCTAAAATCTTCTGGAGTTGCTACATATTGGTGTTGAATAGTTTGAGCACTCCCTCACTAAAGTTATGACTGAAGATGGAGCAAAATTTAAAGCCATATGCTTCATAAGAGAGGCTGATCATCTCATTCTTGCATGAGATGGTGAGAAGACTAACAGTAAGGATTCGATTTGGTGGAGGGATTTGGTTGGGATCGGATATGATGTGGCTTCCAAGAGGAATCGTTTTGTAGAAAAGGTTTCGTGTACGCTAGGGAATGGCAGAACTGTTTCTTTTTGGCATAATTCTTGGCTGACGGATAATCCGTTGAAACTTATGTTTCCTGGTTTATTTTATTACGCGAAACAGCCGCAGGGATCGGTAGCTGATCATGGAGATTGGATTGACGAATCATGGTCCTGGGATGTTCCTTTTAGCCACTTTCCTTTGGGTTCAGAACTGGATAGTGAGAAAAATAAGTTGATGGAACTGCTGGTCGGTGTTGATGTTTGCAGGGAGAAGGTTGACGGGTTCTCTTGGAATTCAGCCTCGGATACTTTGTTCCCTCAGCAGGACTCGTGTGAGTTTTCCGTTAGATCGTGTTACGATTCTATTCATTTCCACTCTTTCGTAAACACGGTGGACGAGGATACGTTGAAAGGATTAAATAGAATATGGAAACTCAAGATACTGCTTAAGGTTAAAGTGCTGTTATGGAAAGTGTTGCAGAATCGTATTGTTGTTAAAAGTAACTTGTTGAAGAGAAACATTAGACTCCAGGATGATGATAAGGGGTGTAAAAGGTCTGGGAGCTATATAGAGAGTACTAACCATGTTTTCTTTGAGTGTCCGGTAGCGGTTGAGGTTTGGAAGGGAATTGAAAGATGGATACGCATACACCCCATTTGTAAAACAAGTTGTTTGGACTCTTTGTTGGATTTTGAGAATTCTGTATCTACTGCCTCAGGTGGAGGGACTGGTTTGGAGATTTGGGCTGCTGCAGTGTGGTATATCTGGTATGGTAGAAACTGTTTTACTTTTGATTCTGTTGAGTTATCGGTAGACGATATATTGAATTCTATTAAGTATTTTAGTTGGAGATGGTTATCCTCCCTCTTAGGCCCTTTTAAATTCTCTTTTTTTGAATGGTATGTTGTACCGTTAATGTGTCGTTAGGCTGGTCTGTTTCTTGTTTCCCTTTTGTAAGGGTCTGCACCCCTTGTGCAGTTGGCCTGGTATTTATATAAATTGCCTTTTGAAAAAAAAAAAAATCTCATTCTTGCATGATAGGACTGAGCATTGAAACTATAATTGGTTTTATACCGTAAATTTAGAATTTAGGAAGGGACACATAAATTACAGTATTATACACAATATTGACTAGAAGCCATATTGGTTGTATATATACACATAGGAAATGCTAACATACACCCAAAATTGGTGGGCCCCACACAAAAATACACTATATCTATTTTCTTTCTTTATTTTTATAATGTGGGTTCCACGCAAAATTGGTGGGCCCCACACAAAAATACACTAAGGTATATGTTGCTAATGCACACCTACAAGGGTGTGCATTAACATAACCCTATATATATATATATATATATATATATATATATATATATATATATATATATATATATATATATATATATATATAATCACGCAAAGTGTTGGATCAATATAATGATAATAGATTCCTCAGTCAAGATCTAGAAGTAGAAAATACTAAAGTTTATGATTTAAATAATGCTATCCGGACGGATAAATAGTGACGTCCGTACGGTGAATAGTGTTGTGTGTATAGTGAATAGTGTTTTCAAGTTTTTGGGATTTTTCGATTATGTTCATGGATCCATGTGATTTTGGGCTTTGTTTGTTGGGTATTGCTATTATAAATATGTATCTCTTATATTCTTGGGGTGTGACAATCTTAGAGTTTACACCAACAAGGGAGAGTAAGGGTTTAAAGTTATAACATAGGGTTTCAGCTATTCACAAGGAAAAAACCTTAGAAAAGCAAAGGTTTAGGTAAACCTTTGGTGTTGTTTAAGGTTATTGTGAAATACGGTTACACCTTGGGTTTGGGTGATTCATATATTGAGAGTTGGAGAGATTGGGGAACACTTGGGTAGAAAATAGGGTTGTTCTTGGGAACCTGAAGGCGAAGGCTATTTTCTTGTAACTCATCTGTAATCTCTTGTATCAACTTTCTGAGTATAGTGAATTGGAGATCTGCTTTCTCCCCCAGAGTAGATCATTTGCTCGAACTGCGTAAATAAACCTTCGGTTTTTTCTTGCCTTATCCTGTTATTATCTCTGTACGAATTATTATTGCTGAAGTCAATTTATTTTTGTTGCTATTGTTCTTTGTCTCACAAATTGATATTGAATTTTATCGTAATTCACAACAAGATTCACAACAAGTAGTGCGGTTAGCATGGATCAAAGAGATATTATTGACAAGTTAGCACCATGGTTAGTAGATGGCAGATCGAGAAATTTTCCGGTAACAACGACTTCGGGTTGTGAAAAATTAAGATGCAAGCAATTTTAATTCAAGAGAAGTGTATCGATGCTTTAAAGATTGAAGCATTGATGTCTGCAGCTCTTACACAGGTACAGAAGACCGAGATGGCGGATAAGACCAGGAGTGCCATTATCTTGTGCCTCAGGGATAAAGTTCTAAGAGAAGTCGCCAGGGACAAAACTGTGGTTGCTATGTGGGCAAAACTTGAATCATTGTATATGACAAAGTCTTTGGCCCACAGGTTGTATCTGAAGCAACAACTCTATTCATTCTGAATGGTGGAGAACAAATCCATAGTTGAGCAGCTCATAGAATTTCACAAGATTATCGATGATTTTGAGAATATTGAAGTGAAGATTGATGATGAGGACAAGGCTTTGCTCCTGTTGAGTTCATTACCCAGATCCTTTGAGCACTTTAAGGATGCCCTTCTTTATGGTAAGTAAGGTACTATTACTTTAGATGAAGTCCAGACGGCGGTGAAATCCAAAGAATTTTCAAAGTCGAAATATTTGAAGATTGAAGATAGTGGTGAAGGCTTAAATGTGTCAAGAGGAGGAGTTGAGCGTATAGGAATGTCCAAATCAAAGAGGTCTGACAAGTCAAAGGTAAAATGTTTTAATTGTCAGAAAATCGGTCACTTTAAAAGTGATTGTCCTGAAAGAAAGGTCAATGAAGATTCTGTTCAAGCTGTAGTTGCATTGGGTGAGGAAAGTTATGAGGATGCCGAAGAACTAGTATTATCGAGTTTGGAAACTGAAGATAGTTGGGTCATTGACTCAAGTTGCTCTTATCACATGTGTCAAAGAATATAATACTTTGAAACTTTGAAGATGGTGCAAGGTGGAGTAGTTCGCCTTGGTAATAATAAGGCATGCTAGGTTCCTGGTATTGGTACGGTCATATTTAAAATGTTTAATGATCGTGAACTTCTTATTCACAATGTGAGTTATGCTCCAGAACTTAAGCAAAATTTGTTATCTGATCCGGAGTATTCGAACGGGTCCACGTAAGCTGGTCGTCAGAAGGCAAGGTGCTCGGACGTAAGCTGGTCATCAGATGGGCGAGGTGTTCGAAATGTTGATGAGGAGAGGAGGGGGTGTACCTGCAAGGCACTCCGACGCTCAAGTAAGAAAGGGTCAGAGAAAAGGGGAAAGTACAAAGTGTATTCTTAGGGTGGAAAATATGATACCTGGCCCTCCCAAGTGAGAGGGTTTATATAGAGCCCCCAGCGCGTGGCCAACGGTCCTATTTTCGAGGCAAAATAACTGTTTTTCCCAAAGAATAAATAACTGCCCAAACTAGTCGTTATGTCGGGCAGGGTGCCAGAAACTAGCCGTTATGTCGGACATAAACGCAGTTCCGGGCACCTGTCCTTTGCTGTTCGGGCAGCGAGGAAGCCGTGCGTAACGGGAATAAAAGCCGGGGAGGAACGTTGCGTTCCTTGCCCGGTTTGAGGGGCAGAAATGTCATTTTTACCCCTCTGTGGATTGGGCTTAGGTAATTTGGGCTGCTCTGGAGCAGAGGCGGATTGGGCCAATTCTAGCCATTGGTCCAGTCAAGAACAGGAGCCCCCCAAGTCGTTGCTCCCGAGCGTGGGAGTGATGACTTAAGGACTGCTCGTCGATCTGGGGAGCTAGTGCAGAGTCGTCGTTTGGAGACGAGGATGATTGTCTCGAGGTGCTCGTGGCTTTCTGTGTCCGTGATATTCGTGGTCGAGACTCTATTGCTCGGTATTCGGGGAGATAAAGCGTCAGACAGAATGGGAAACGTTGGGTTGCCACGTGTGCTTCGAGCCCTGTGTAGCAGTTAATAGGTAATGATGGCTAGTGGGCAGTCATTATTGCCTACGGGCGCGTGTGTGTACGTGCCCCTCAGTATAAAAGGGGGGAGATTGTCCCATTTTGCACTTTTTCTCTCTGATTTCTTTTCGCTTCTTTTGCGTTCTTGCCCGTCACCGTCTTCAGAGCATCCGACCACCGTGCCAAGCTTCGAGCAGTCTCTTTCTTCTACCCAAATCAAGTAAGTTTTCTGATTTCCAGCTTGTTTTACTTTCTTTTGTTGTTAGTGGTAGATTGCATGCGGCTAGGGTTAGCTTTAGGTGACAAAATAGGTAGATTTTTGGCGAGTGTTGGTGGTGGACGGTGGTTCTGCCCTTTTGCTGCTTCTAGCATCTCGCCGGAGTAGGTAGTGCGTTCGGTGAGCATGGTGGTCCACGTCGTGGTTGCGAGTCGTGACCACCATGTCTGATTATCTTCTGATGGAACGGTGAATTTTCCGGTAGAACCTTTCCAGATTCCGGTGGAGCCTTGCGGTTTCCGGTGGAGCTTCAAACGGAATCTGGGCACGAGTGCGGGGAGGTTCTTCGTAGGAAGATGGTATGTCTCGGGCATCTCTTCGCGGGGAGGTTTTTCGTTTGATGTTGGGGCTTAGGTTGGGGATGGTATGTCTTGGATTTGATTTCCTATCGAATTCACTGTCTTTCTCTGCTTTTTCAGGTGATCGTAATGGCGACGGGGCCAGAGAGAGAAGTTATTCTAGACACGTCCGAGGAGGAAACTGGCTCCGAGGAGAATAGCAGCTCGACGGCTTCGAGTTCTGCGTCTTCGAGCTTGGCGGGATCGAGCTCCTCGAGCAAAGTTGAGGAGGAAGAAGAATTGGATGTCATGGAGGAAGATGTTGAAGGGTTCTGTCTGGAGGAGTGGGAGGTGGTCGAGCATTCCGAACATATTTCTACGTTCGCAAGGTCTTTGGCGGACGTCTTTACAGAGGTGGGCCCAGAGGGGGATTGGAAAGTGTATTTTCCTACCTTGGACCAGCGGGTCTGCTCGGATTTTGGGGATCGCTTTACAATGTACGAGTATGCTTTCAAAGAGTTGGGGCTGAGGTTGCCTTTCACTGATTTCCAGCGGTCAGTATTCGAGCATCTGAAGCTGGCACCCTCTCAACTCCACCCCAATTCGCTGGCCTTTATACGGGCTTTTGAGTTAGTCTGCGAGCATCTCACTCTGGGAACTACTCTCCCTCTGTTTTTTGCTGTTTTCCATCTTCAACGGCAGCTGGCGGGGAAAAAAGTACGGATGGGTTTCCTTGAAGCAGCCCAAAAAGTTATTTAAGCCGTTCTCGGAGTCAATCCGAACGTTTAAGGGATGGTAATTCATCGTCGAGCCAGTGTCTGAAGCTGCCCAGAACAGCACGTATGTCTAGGAGATAGAGGTCGATGAGGACGGAGAGGAGCTACTCAACGAGGAGGGGAAGTATATCGGGGAGAGGTTGAACAAGTTCCCGATCCGCTGGACACCTGACCAATTCTCCAAGAAGCCCGACGCTTATGTCTTCGAGCCGATGGAGCTACGCGGGGAGGACGCCGTGTCTTATGAGAAGCTGGTGAACTGGGTCAACTCCTTTAGTCTTGCAAGCTGCTGGACGAGCAAGGGCAACCCTATCTTCGAGGAGGATGGGAGCCAGAGGGTTGAGCGCAGATTCATCAATGTTAAGGCACTGCTGGAGTGCAAGACTCCCGCGGATGCCGAGAAGCTGCTCGGTAGTCTTGGTTATTTAGACTATGTTTGTGTTATCTCTTTTCCTCGTAACTTACGTGCTTGTTTTCATTTGTGCAGGTGAGATGCCTCAAGCTCGTGATCGCGTGGTGAGGAATGTCATGGCGAGGAATAAAGGTGGAGTGGCTCCTTCCAAGACCTGTCCTGCTGGTGCTCGTGCTCATCCCCTTGTCCAAGCTGCCGTGGGGACCTCTTCTTCTCCCTCTCCTGCTCCACGGGGATCTCCACTGCCTTTGACCGGACGGGCGAAGCGGTCACAGACGTTAGATGCTGTGGACCTGACCCGGGCACCTGAGAAGGGGAAGTTTGAGCTCCCCCCGTGCATCCTTGATAGGAGATTTTTTGAGGGCAACACCCTGATCGTTCCTCGGGCAGAATCTCTTAGCTTGGAGAGCATGGACCGACCGAGTAAGAGGGAGCTGGTAGCCCAGTATGCTTCTGCCCTTGTGAGGATGCTGGAGATGGCGGCCGTTTATGCGGAAGGGGACTCTGCGCTTGAGGCCGAACTTACTGCTGCCCGGGCTTCTGAGGTGGCCCTGAAGGAGGATGTCAAGAGTGCCCGTGAAGCTCGAAAAAAGGCCGAAGAGGAGACGGCTAGGTTGAAAGAGGATGTCACCAAACTGGCGGAGGAGAAAAAGGCTACCGAGGAGCTGAACAAAGAGTTGATGGCGGCTAGTGCCCCGGGTGCCGACGAGTCGGATGAGATACAAAAGTTGAAGACTAGGGCTGAGCTGGTCGCCGGCATCCTGCAGGCCGAGGATGACGGTATCGCCGTGGCAGTGGAGTATTTCGAAAGTACCGTGGCTCAGTTGCGGGTGGTGAACCCTGGGCTTGAGATTTCGACCGAGGGCACTCACTATCTTGCGCGCGTGGAGGATGGTCGCATCGTCTTGCCCGCTGGTCTTGTTCTAGATACCCCTTAGGTTCAGCCCGAGGACTAGCCGAGGAGGACCAGAGACCTGAGCCGGTATCAACCGAGCAGGCGGAGGAATGAGGAGTTTTGTTATTTTGATGTTGTATCTTGTCCGGCCTGCGCGCCGTTGAATTATTTGTAATCTTATTTGATTTGGGGGGGGGGGGCGTGGCCCCCCTTTTTATGTAATTCGCACAATCTTTGGCCCTTGTGGCCTTTTTTACTTCACGCCCGGTTTATGTTAGCCGATTTTTCTATTTATATAATTTTTGTTTATATTGCTCTACTTTACATTAGTTGTGCATGGATGACTGCCCGTCGGAGGGTGTGTCTGTTAACAGAGTTTTCTTTTTGAAAGATAGCTCGTTGTGTGTGAATTCGTCAGTGTGGGGAACTGGTCGAATGGCCGGAAAAGGTCCTGGCGAGGTTGCGGATCTCAGGTCGTGGTCGAGGCCTGAGGTCACGGTGTGAACGTCCCATCGCGAGCTGGGGTTCTTCCATTCATGGTACTTGGGCGAAGGCGGTGCTCGGTTGAGGACCGCCGACGAGCAGAGTTCCGGCTCATTTACTTGAGCGGGATTCTACTTTGTACGTATGTGAAGTTTGTACCTGGACGAGCATGATGACCGTTAGGTGGTCCTTTGATGCGAGGAAGCCTATAGTTACTTTAGTTGTAGTATTGCTTAAGTTTTTCAGCGTTCCATGGTCAAGGGATTGCATCCTCGTTGAGGTTCTCGAGGAAGTATGCACCATTCCCTGTTCTGGCACGGACTTTGTATGGCCCTTCCCAGTTGGTTGCTAGTTTGCCTTCGCGAGAGTCCTTGTGGTTTCTTCGCAGGACAAGGCTGCCCACATCGAACTCTCGTCGTAAGACTTTGGCGTTGTGCCTGATTGCTATTTTTTGCTTAAGAGATGCTTCGCGGAGGGCTGTTCCTGTTCGGATTTCCTCGATAAGGTCGAGCTCCTCTCTTATTGCTTCGTCATTCATTTCCTCGTCTAGAAGTGATTCGGTCCTCCTGGACGGTACGTGAATTTCAATGGGTAAAACAGCCTCCGTGCCATATGCTAAGCGGAAAGGTGTTTCCCCGGTGGTGGACTGAGGAGTGGTGCGGTACGCCCATAAGACGCTGTGGAGTTCTTTAACCCAGGCTTTCTTTTTTTCATCTAGTCTTTGCTTGAGGCCACAAAGAATGACACGATTGGCCGCTTCTGCCTGCCCGTTGGTCTGGGGATGTTCTACAGAAGCGAAATGTTGCTTTGTTCCGAGATGGGCGACAAAGTCTTGGAACTTCTTGTCCGTGAACTGCGTTCCATTGTCCGTGACAATTGCTTGGGGAATCCCAAAACGGGCAAGGATATTCCGCTTGTAAAAGCGCAGAATGTTAAGTGCTATTATCTTTGCTAAGGCTTCTGCTTCTATCCATTTTATGAAATAGTCTACGCCCACTATCAGGTATTTGTTTTGGTTGGACCCCGTCACGAAGGGTCCTAGGATGTCTAGGCCCCACCAGGCGAATGGCCATGGGGAGGTCATGCTTTTCATTTCGTTAGGTGGGGCTAGGTGCATATCCCCGTGCCATTGGCATTTGTCGCATTTCTTCACATGCTCCCTGGCATCGTGCTGCATGGTTGGCCAATAATACCCTGCCCGGAGGGCCTTGCAGGCAAGGGACCTCCCTCCTAGGTGCAGGGCGTTAATGCCTTCGTGGATTTCTCGTAATACGTGGGGGACAACTTCCTCCTCTATGCATTTGAGCAGTGGGATGAAGAAGCCTCGTCGATAGAGTTTGTTTTCAAGGATGACGTACGAGCAAGTTCTTCGTCTGATGGTGCTGGCTTCCTTGGGGTCATCCGGAAGTTCGTCCTTGGTGAGGTAGTTGTACACGGGCGTCATCCAGCAATCGCTGTCCCCAATCGCGTGCACGTGTAGGGTCGAGGATCCCTTATCGATGCTGGATCGGGGAAGTATCTCTTGGATGACAGACCTGTTTCCGCCTTTCCTCTTAGTGCTTGCTAGTTTGGACAAGACGTCTGCTCGCACATTATGTTCGCGTGGAACATGTCTTACTTCTACCGCTCTGAACTTCGACATTTTTCCCTTGACTAGGGTTAGGTATTCAGAGAGACTATCGTTTTTGGTCTGATACTCTCCTGATATCTGGTGGGGTACGACCTGGGAGTCCGTGCAGATGATGATTTCTTCAGCCCCTAGGTCTTCGGCTAGGCACAAACCGGCGAGGAAGGCTTCATACTCGGCCTGGTTGTTCGACGTGGGAAAGGACAATGTGAGAGAAGCCTCGACTATGGTCCCTTCGTCGTTCTCCAATATTACTCCTGCCCCGCTGCCGGTCGAGCTGGATGCTCCGTCTACATAGATGGTCCATCTGTTTGCTATGTGGAACGAGGAGTCTGAGAACGTTACTTCCGCTACAAAATCGGCCAGGGTTTGGGCCTTAAGAGCTTTTCTGCTTTCATACTGGACGTCGAACTCGGACAGTTCCAATGACCATTTGAGCATTTAACCTACCATGTCTGGTCGTCCCAGTAATTGCTTTATGGGCTAATCCGTTCTTACCACGATCGTGTGGGCCAAGAAATAGTGTCTGAGTCGTCTGGCAGCGTTGACGAGGGCCAATGCTACTTTTTCTATCTGTTGGTATCGCAACTCCGCGTCCTGCAACGCTTTGCTTGTGAAGTACACTGGCTTTTGCCCGCCAGGATTCTCGCGAATGAGAACGGCGCTAACGGCCTCGGTAGTGAAGGCGAGGTACAGGAACAAGACTTCCCCGGTATCTGGTCGTGATAATACGGGCGGTTTCGACAGGGCTCGCTTCAAGTGAAGGAGGGATGTTTCACATTCCTCGGTCCATTCGAACGCTGCTTCTTTCCGCAAGAGCTTGAAGAAAGGAAGGGCGTGTTGGGCAGATTTTGCCACGAAGCGGGACAACGAAGTAAGGACCCTGTTGAGGGATTGGATGTTCTTCTTAGACGTGGGCGTTGGGAACTCAGAGAATGCCCAACACTTGTCGGGGTTAGCTTCGATTCCTCGTTCTGTTAGGTAGAAGCCAAGGAATTTACCTGCCCGTACGCCGAACGTGCACTTCTCTGGGTTAAAACGCATTCGATATTTTCTTGCTTGCTCGAAGATTTTGCGAAGATGGGCAACATGATCTAGTTCCTCGTGGGACTTGACGATCATATCGTCCATATATACTTCGAGCATGTCGCCTATTTGTCCTTGGAAGACTCTGTTCATCATTCGTTGGTACGTAGCGCCGGCGTTCTTCAGTCCGAAGGGCATTACGTTGTAGTAATAGTTGCCTGATTCGGTCATGAAGGACGTGTAAGTTTTATCGCTCGCGGCCATTGGGATTTGGTTGTAGCTCGAGTAGGTGTCGAGGAAAGATAAAAATTTAAAACCTGATGAGTTATCTACGAGCTTATCGATATTGGGGAGGGAATAGGCGTCCTTCGGACAGGCCTTATTAACATCGGTATAATCAACACACATCCTCCATTTGCCATTATTTTTTCTTACAAGTACAACGTTTGAGAGCAATGTAGTGTATTTGGCCTCAGAAATAAACCTAGCTTCTAGAAGGTCTTTGACAGCTTTCTCCGTGGCTTCCATCTTTTCCGGGGACTGTTTCCTTTTGCGCTAGGCAACGGCTTTGACGGCCAGATCAATTGTAAGTTGGTGGCAAGCGACAGATGGGTCCAATCCTAGCATTTCAGCAGCGCTCCATGCGAACAAGTCTGCGTTCTCCCAGAGGCACGCTTTTAGTTGTCTCCTGGCCAGGTCGGGGAGGTCTGCTCCGATCTTTACTCCCCGTTGGGGGTCTTCTCCGAACGGAACGATCTCGAAGTTTCCATCTGGGACAGGGCGTAGGAGATAGCTGCTATTGTTGGACTGGATGCTCGAAGTCGTTGGGTCCTTGGCGTGGTCTTCCTCGCTGAAACGGCTGTCCAGGTCGATAGATTCGACCTGGGGGAGCGGTTTTGGTTGCTCAGAGCTGCTGGGCAGAGGGGGACGACCAGAAGTCCTTGGTCTTGCTGAGATGGTGCTTAGTTATTTTGATGTTGCTTCAAAGCACCGACGGGCAGCTTCGATATCTCCGTGGAGGGTGGCAACCATCCCTTCAGAAGTGTAGTACTTCATCTTGAGATGTACGGTGGAAGGTACTGCGATCAATTCTGCCAGGGTTGGCCTTCCAAAAATGCACTGGTATAGTGGCGGACATTCAATTACCAGAAACTGTGCTTTAATTTCTCGGGTTGTCTTTCCTGAACCGAAGGTTACGATGAGCTATACCTAACCCCGGGGCTTTGTTACTGCTCCGTTGAATCCCTGCAAGTCGGATCCAACGTATGGAGTAAGGTGAGAGTCATCCAGCTGCAGCGTTTCGAACAGGTGGTTGTACATTATATCAACCGAACTGCCCTGGTCCACGAGTATTCTGTGAACGTCGAAGTTCGCCATCTTTGCCTGGATAAGCAGCAGAATGCTTGAGTTCGGTGCCCCTCCGAGGAGCTCCTCCTTGTAGAAGGAAATAGGAGTGGATCCTTTGTGAGTGGCGTCCAGCGTGGCGACTTCATTGGAACTTTTGCTGATCAGTTGATCGAATCTCCTATTGACTGAGCCGAACATGATTTTATTGAATCCACCACCAGAAATGACCATGGCTGACGGGAAGGCCTCCCACGGGCTGTGAGCAGTGAGGTACGTGGAGACGGGCAGACCATCAGGGATGCGGAAGTCCTCTGGCCGAGTTATGGACATAGCGACCTGTACGTTGGTGTCATCGGAGGGCGGAGTCTCTTCTGCAACCTTTTTGCTCTCCTGGGTTTCTTGCCCGGGAGCATCTTTCTTTTTCGCGAACTGCTTTAGGTGGCTGTCGCGAATAAGGATCTCTATGGCATCTCTGAGGTGGATGCATTCTTCCGTCGTATGACCGTGACTCTTGTGGAAGAGGCAATACTAGGATTTGTTTACACCAGGTCTGGCCGGCAGCTGTTTGGGGAAACGGACTCCCGCCTGCTTGAATTCTGAGTTGGCACATTCGAACAAGATTTTTCCCTCGAGGTAGTGAGGGGGGTATAGTCATGGAACCGCGCAGAAGGTCCCTTCTGTTCGCGTGCATCGCGAGGCCGATCATCGCGTCTTTTATCTCCTCGATGGGATGTCGAGGGTTCTTCAGCTCTGGACGACCGGGCACCTTCTTGGTGTCGAGAGGCCCGGACAGAGTGGGCAGCAACCTTCTCCTCGTACTGTATATGCGACTTGGCTTGGAGGAGAAGGGCGTTAAGGTTCCTCGGTGGATCGAGGCCGATGGCTTTCGCGAAGTCTGAGCCAGGACGTAATCCCTGCTCAAGCAGGAATTTCTTCATCTCGTCGGTCGTTGGCACTTGGACGACCTCCTTGTTGAACCATTCAATGTAAGCCCGAAGAGGCTCATCTCTTCCCTGTATGACAGCTACGAGGGACGCCTCGGTCTTTGGATGGCGTCGCGATGCAGTAAAGTGACGGGAGAAAATCCTCCCCAGCTACCTCCAGGATGTAATGGATTCTTCTGGTAGCTGCTTGTACCATGTCATTGCTCCCTTCCGGAGCGTGGTCGGGAACAGGCGGCATTTGATGGCTCCTCGTACCCCTCTGTAGTCCAAAATAACATCTATGTTTTCTATGTGCTCGTCTGGGTCAGTGGTTCCATCGTAAGTCCCCAGGGACGGAGGCTTCTCTAGCCCTTTAGGGAGACGGGTGGCCAAGATCCTGCGGGACAACGGGCCGCGAGGCTCGTCGTCGCTGTCTGAATTTGGAGATGATGGTGATCGTTGTCTGCACTCGCGGCGGCGGTCTCGGCGAGGTGACGGTGAACGTAGCCGGTCACGAGGTCTGACCGGTGGAGAATGCCTATCCTGCCTCGTTCTCTTGTGTCTTGGTGATGATCGATCTCGCGGGGAGATCTGGTCGCGCTTGTGAATGTGTTGTGGTTCAGGCTCATGCCTCGATACATGGTCTTCCCCGCGCCTAGGTGGCGGGCTTCTTGATTTTCGATGCTTACTATTTGAAGGAGAGGATATTGGGAGAGATGCTTCCTCGAGAGCTCCTATTCTCTCTCATTGCTGCAAGATAAGGAGGTTTGTGCGGTTTACAGCTTCCAGAAGAGCTGCGATGGCCAAGTCGGCACTGGGGGGGCCAGGAATTGGTCGTTCACCCGACGGTATCTATTTGCCTCCTTGCTCGATGGGAGGAGGAGTCGGAGACGCAGTAGCCCCGTCTCGAAGGAAACGGGGATCAGAAAGTAACAAAGAACTGCCGTCAACGTCCATCTTGTTGACGGGGACGAGAACCGTAACGTCAGCACCTTTTGCGGAGTTCTGAGCGGCCATATGTGGGCGGATCAAAGAAAGTATGTTTTGATCTTTCAGTTTTCGAGGAGGAAAGAAAGAAGGGGAGAACAAGGAGTTCCCACAGACGGCGCCACTGATTCGGAGTATTCGAACGGGTCCACGTAAGCTAGTCGTCAGAAGGCAAGGTGCTCAGACGTAAGCTGGTCGTCAGATGGGCGAGGTGTTCGGAATGTTGATGAGGAGAGGAGGGGGTGTACCTGCAAGGCACTCCGACGCTCAAGTAAGAAAGGGTCAGAGAAAAGGGGCAAGTACAAAGTGTATTCTTAGGGTGAAAAATATGATACCTGGCCCTCTCAAGCCAGAGGGTTTATATAGAGCACCCAACGCGTGGCCAACGGTCCTATTTTCAGGGCGAAATAACCGTTTTCCCCAAAGAATAGGTAACTGCCCAAACTAGCCGTTATGTCGGGCAGGGTGCCAGAAACTAGCCGTTATGTCGGGCATAAACGAAGTTCCGGGCACCTGTCCTTTGCTGTTCAGGCAGCGAGGAAGCCGTGCGTAACAGGCATAAAAGTCAGGGAGGAACGTTGCGTTTCTTGCCTGGTTGGAGGGGCAGAAATGTCATTTTTGCCCCTCTGTGGATTTGGCTTAGGCAATTTGGGCTGCTCTGGAGCAGAGGCGGATTGGGCCAATTCTAGCCATTGGTCCAGTCCAGAACATTATCTATAAGTTTGTTTGATGATCTAGGTTATTGTACTAGAGTTGAACGTGGAGTGTTGAAAATTTTGCGTGATGAATTGATTATTTCTAAAGGGTCTAAAATATGTGGTCTATATATTTTAGAAGGTTATTATTAATTCATCATTAACTATTGGAGGCTTTCATGACAAGAAAAAGCTATGTGATTTAAGTTTAAGGCGTTATGAATTCCTTGAGAAAGATTCAGAGGAGTACAATGAATTTTGCAAAAATCAAGGGATAAAAATGCATGTTACTGCTGAGTTATTATTGAGTTTTTGGAGAAGAGTTGAGGTTAAAACAACTTACTTGGTTGGTAGAGAATTCTTCAGAAGAAGAATAGTGAAAACAAAGGGAGAAACCTGGGAGAAACAATAACGGAGAAAACTCAGTTTGAGGTGAAGTTTCCTACTATGGATGCTAGCAGTAATGAGGGAACGGTTACAGAGATCTCTGATTATCATTTGACTCATGATAAGGTAAGGAGGGTTATTGTAGCATCTCAAAGGGACGATTATGCTAGCCTTGGATATTATGTTTTTAATGTGGCTGAAGGACTGCAAAATAAAAGAAAAAAAACCTTCAGGGAGGCATTTGAAAACAGATGGAGTCAAGGGTGGTTGAAAAAATCATACTTGTAGGCATATTAAATTACCTAGGCAGAAAAGGGTAATTGGGAACAAGTGGATGCAAGTTGTGAGATCAAGATTCAAGGGTTGCTTGAATTTGATCAAAATTATTGATTAAAGTTTCAACTTGGTAGAGAGCAACAATGTTGTTGATTGTTAAATTTGTATCAACACGGTTTAAAGTCAAGGTAGATATTGTTATAAATGTGCCTTAAAACCTTTGTTGATGAAGAGAAAGAAAACATATTTTGGAGATTGCATTTACCGCGAAAATCAGACGAAAAGTCGAGGAAAAAATTCGGTCGGTGAATAGTGTCGTGTGTACGGTGAATAGTGCTATCCGTACGGGTGAATAGTGATGTCCGTACGGTGAATAGTGTTGTCAGTACTGTGAATAATGTTTTCTAGTTTTCAGGCTTTTTCGATTCGGTCTATGGATCCATGTGATTTTGGGCTTTGTTTGTTGGGTATTTGCTATTATAAATATGTATCTCTTATATGCTTGGTGTGTGACAATCTTAGAGTTTACACCAACAAGGGAGAGCAAGAGTTTAAAGGTATAGCATAGGGTTTCAGCTATTCATAAGGAAAAACCTTAGAAAAGAAAAGTTTAGGTAAACTTTTGGAGTTGTTTAAGGTTATTGTGAAACACTGTTACACCATGGGTTTGAGTGATTCATATATTGAGAGTTGGAGAGGTTGTGAAACACTTTGGTAGAAAATAGGGTTGTTCTTGGGAACCTGAAGGCGAAGGCTATTTCTCTTGTAACTCATCTGTAATCTCCTGTAACAACTATCTGAGTATAGTGAATTGGAGAGCTGCTCTCTCCTCCAGAGTAGATCGTTTGATCGAACTGGGTAAACAAACCTTTGGTTTTTTCTTGCATTATTCAGTTATTATCTCTGTACGGATTATTATTGTTGAAGACCATTTATTTTGGTTGGTATTGTTCTTTGCCTCACAAATTGATAATGAATTTTGTCGTAATTCACAACAAGATTCACAACAAATGACTTACACAGTCACAAATAAAACAATCTCATAAGAGCTTGAATATTATTGTCAAAAGATCAGAAAGGCGTCCAAACATTACAAAATACATCCATAAGGGATGACTAAAATGATTATGAACTAGTGCTCCGATGAAAAATCTCTGATTTAGATCACACCAAAGATTCTCAAGCATTAGAACCGAACTCACTTAGGTCATGTAAAGAATAAAGTAAGACATATTTAGAATTTCCTAAGACACGTGATCATCTAAAAACTATCAGGATATGGTTGCTGCTAATTCGAAAACACGCATGGACTATCACAATGCTAATGAGAAGGATAGGCATTGCTGCTAATTTAATTATGATTCATAAAGTTATGGTTAGTATTCACAACAAATTTATATCGATATATGTATCCATAAACATATATAAAGCATTCAAAAATTTAGATCGATATATGTATCCATAAATATATCTAAATTTAGATCATACATTTTTACAACATAAAGACTTAGTGCATGCAAACATGAATTTCATACAAAATCATTTAATAATTTTTTTATAAAATCTTCCACAAGTTATGTTAAACACGTGGAAATATATATGATTTCCGTAATTCTCAAGGTTTTGAGAACATGTAAAAAATTATAAACAAAAAATGATTATTTTTTAACTTAAAAACATAATAATAGTCAATACATTCAAAATGCGTGTGTAAGGTAAGTTGCTCTTTCAAAAGTGTTGAGAAATATGCGGGGTACGTTGAACAAGAAATGATGGTCGAAAATAGTTTGCAAACTGCCTCACTCTTCTCCGTCTTATTCTGGTATACTGGTTCAAAGCCATAACCCAACAGGATGTATAAATAGCCATTATCCCCACATGCATGCATTTCACAACTTCCTCTACTTTATCACACCGTTAGATTTTTCTTTTCTAAATGTCTAAAATTTATGTTCAGCATCAACTATGATTCTCTATTACTTCGATTAACCATGTGATGTAATAGAGAATACGAAATGATGCATTATCAATGGAGGCATAATCCTGATTTTCAATAGATTCTTGTTTTATGTTTGTTCAATGAAAGAATCTATTATCAAAAACAGTTTCAATTTATTAAAACCACTTGATTTGTTGATTTCTGAATGCTAATTTCTGTATGTGATTTGTTGTTTATGTTTTCGAGTTTCGTTTTGCCACGTACATGAATTTTGGTTTATATTGCTCGATGATGATTATTTTGCTTTAACCATATTGAATAGAAACTGCATTTATTTTCACATTTGCTTTCTGTTATTCCTACTATTTTAATGAATAGATTTTTCATGCTCAGGTTTAAATCTGAAAAATTTAAAGGCCAATCCAAAACTTATATGTCTCTAACTACATCTTAAAGTTGAAATCTCAAAGTTTGAAGGCGGCAGATTTAAAGACTGATTTTTTTCATCCGAAAGATATGTAATCTCACGGAATGGTTTTTAATCTCTCTCTTTATTTACTTTCTTTGTTATATACTCCTTTAACTACTTCTAAAAGAGACACAAGTCAGACAGTTAAAAAGTAAAAAAATTAGAGTGTGAAGAATGATCCTATTTGTCACCAACCTTGAAACACGCACCAAAAGAAGTGTTTAAAAATAGCATTTCCTCATTGAAATTGTTAAGTCATAATAGCTCCCATTTATAAAACTTGCCTTAAGTTGTTTTTATCAAGTATTTTGCTTTTCACTAGTAGTACATAATAAACACTAAATTAATTCTTTATATTTCAACCAAACTGGCAAAACAATATTTCTATACACTTTATTTTTTAACCAAAAGAAAGATTTTATGGATTCTTCAAAATCTTGTTTGAGATTAAAAGTTTAAACAAAAGGGCTTCTAGCTTTTTTTTTTTTTTTAATTTTTTTGAATGACAAATAATATATTAAAAGTGAGTGCAATGAATTCTCAAGTTTATTATAGAGAAAAATCTCAGTCAATAATATAGTTGGTTTGTTTGGTGTTTTGGAGAGTCTAATTCATCCTCTCACATGAAACTCATCCATAATTAAGCTATAATTTTTTCTCAATTGTAATAACTATTAATAACAAGATTCTAGATAGAACCTTATGGCAAAAATTGACCGTAGCTGATCCCACTTAGAGGTACAATACTCGATTGTTGTTGATTGTTGTTGTTGTTTTAACAACTACTAATATAAACAACTTGAAAAAAAATGAGTACAAAAAGTATACAAGTAAATATGTCGGAGTTGTATGTTTGTTTTTTGTTTAGAAGTCATTGTGTTGTTTCATTTTTTTATTTCTAGTTTTGTTGGCAATCAAAGAGAGAAAGAGAAAAGTCATTTGAGTTTGGATTGGGAACACTACTCTTAGAAATGAATGAGTTGTTTATCTTAAAAATAGTGAAGAAGTGTCAATTGCATAAAGAAAGACGGTTTAATTATATATAAATAAGATTACGAAACCTTAATCAATAAAATTCATATGATAAAATTATTTTTTGGCTTTGAAAAAAAAACAATTATAACACCGACCCATAAAGTTTGACAAACTTTACAATGGTGATTAATATTGACTTTGTATACTCTTATTTTATGACCTTCGTAAAAATTTAGGTCAAATATATTTCATAAATTAAAGTCTAATACTTAAATGTTTGTTGTTATGATGAAATTGGAGAAAATGAAATTCATCCTGTCATAATAAAAAAAGAGTGGTAACAACTGCTGGATTGATAAGTGTTATAGTTATAATAATAGCTTTATAAATGCTCTGCGGTTTATTGATTTTAGTTTCTATAAGTTCTTTTTGGCTATTCATTATCCAACTAGTTGCATCTTTCCAAATGATGGAACATTTATTATGTCGAGTAGTCTGAAAGGATTATAGAAATCAATCGCAGAGCATGTAAAAAATTGTTGTGACTATATCTCTGTTCTCACCAATGTTTTTGATTTTGACAAATGAGATTGCATTATCTTTACTTCGTAATAACATGACAAACATTTGAATATCAAATTTTAATTAAAAAAAAATATTTATTTAAGTTTTACAAGCTTTTCTAAGATTAATTAATTTGACTCGAATTTCTACGAGGGTCATAAAATAGGAGTATGCAAATGCAATATTGCCGATAGGTGTGAAGTTTGTCCAAACTTAATGGGCCGGTTTATTATTGTTTTTTTTTTCAAAGTTAAGAAAGAATTTTATTATTTTTGTTTTTATTAATCAAGACCCCGCACTATTATTTATATACAACTGAAGCGTCTTTAATTAGGAAACGAAACAAACATATAACATTTGTTTCTGTTGTATGGCCTGTTTAAACTCGACATATTTATTTGTATATATTTTGTACTCATTATTTTCAATTAATTTCTATCAGAAGTAATTTAACCCTGGAATTTGGGAGGTCCAAGTTGTAACAAAGTCAGACATTACCCACAATGAATATGGATGCTTATTATACCACTTAAAAGACATTTATGCCTTGGTCATGGATCATGAGAGTGGAAGGAGTATATAAGAGTAGCAGAACAAACCGAGAAAAAGACACTCAATTCTGACAATGAAACAGCTCGACTGAGACTCTTACCGACCAACTTTGATAGATTTATCAATTACTGTTCTTACGTGAACAATGTTATAATTATTAATTTTCTTTTAAAGAATTGATCTTATTTATTTATTTATACAGTGTATGATGGAAATATAACACTAAGGGAGGCAATTAGGAGTAACCATGAATTAGTGAGAAAACTACTTGTTAAATTGGACTGTAATTTTTATGAAAAAAAATTACAGTCTATATTTTAGAGAAAGAAACTCTGACTTTTCTCTAGATTCCATCTTTTGCTCTTCACTTTTTTCCACTACAACAAAACTGTCGTGTAGCGTCGGCCAAAAACCCTCGCTAACAGGCTTAAAACCGACGCTAAAGGTTGTAGCAAAGCATAATCACGAGCCGTCGCTAACGTAGTGTCGGCTATTTTAACTCTAGTGTGACGGTAAAACACACAAAACGACGCTAGTTTATTTTTATTTTTAATTAGCGTCGGCTAAAGCGGACGCCAAAGTCATATAGTGGCGGTTTAAAGCGTCACTTATACAATCTTTACAGTACGTTAGCGTCGGTTATTATGGACACTAGTTGGGGTTTTCTAAAAATGGCGTCGATATAAACCGTCACTACTTAGAAAATATAGTGTAATATAGCGGTACACATAACCGAGGCTAGAGTTTATTTATTTTACGAATTACTTTAGCGTCGGTTTTGTTTGACGTTATGATCTTAATAATGTTCTGTGTAGCGTCGGTTTTGTTTGACGTTATGATCTTAATAATGTTCTTACGGTTTCTTTCCCGTTGGTGCTCCCTTCTTTGACCCTTCTCTTGTCCTTTCAAATTACACAGAGTATGAGCCACAAAAATCTACACAATTTAGGCGAAAACCAATCAATATTATATATTGAGCATGATGGTATTCATTGATTGATAAAGAAATGAAGTAAAAATATCACAGAGGCAGAAATGATTGTCAACAGAATTAGTTTAGATTTATCTCTGATATTGATATAGCTTAGATTTATCTCAAATTTTTTCTTGATGTTTAAGGCTAAGAAGACAAATGTTCATGAATCAGATATAAATTGCATATAGGATGTATAAAAGCACATGGATCAAATTACACTATAATGTTCTATTTTTTTAGGAAAAAAATGGCAGCCAACGCATCAACGGTGTCAAGATGTATCCCTATGGACCACTGAATGCAACCCTGCACTCCTCCCTTTTAAACATGCAAAATTGATTAAATTCAATAAAAGTATAATGCTTATGAGGATACAAAAATACTGTCAAAAGATTCTTCTGCACAGGAAGATCAATCTTTTTCTTCACCCTTTCAGAATTAAGTGTTATATGCAATTTATAACACTTAAAGGCAATAGTAATATGCTGAAATCATTATACTGAAAGGCAATAACACATAAAGGCAATAGTAATATGCTGAAATCATTATAAGAATGAAAAACAAAGGACAATGATAACAATAATAATGTCATGAAGATCCAAGAGAAGTATATTTTACAGTTATAGCTTCAAGAGAATTTAACACTGTCATGAATAGCTTCAAGAGAATTTACAGTTAAGGAGAAGAATTGGGTAACTAGAAATTCATATTCAAACTTGTAATATATGCAATTTAGGAAACATAAGAAATTAATAATATAATAACTATGTATTCAAGACTTAAACACAAGCTAGTGATATAACACATCTTAAATCATAAGAGAATAATGCTAAAAGTATTCTTGAGCATCTATAAACATTTAATGAAATATTTCATGGCTCTAGTTCAACAGAGTATGAAGTAATGAATGTTATTGATGAAAAATAATTGTTCCCTGCAAAACACAAATGCTCCATGTAAAATGCAATGCAAATTCACAAAAGTGCATTTTATCGAGTATAGAGTAACACTTGAATGCACTTGCTTCCTTAAATGACCACATAGGAATACAAAACAGAAATACTACCTTCTGAAAGACAACTCAGTCTCACCAACTCTACTTCCTTGCTACTCTCTGCATCAAGAACATCAACATCTATTCATTGTATATGTATTAGTATCCTCTGAAAGAGAATTGGACCTATCAGGTAATGAGGTCTAGCCTGCTGAAGATTCTTCCCTAGTACTAACTTACACGACTGACGAAGATTTCAATTAGAATAGTCCACACAAAGAAAGTAAATGAAGTTTTTGGTTACCAAGTTTTTTGCTTGAAATTTTCATCTCTGTGACTTTTAAACGTTAGAAATATACTAAGCTTGGATGTATAGGCCTATGTCAGAGCTAGTTGGAGATACTGAGGGCTACAAATGTTCTAATTGCATGAAATCAAAGTGCCTGAAGACTTATACTAAGCTTTGATGAATACACACAAACACCTCACCACACCCTTCTTGAAACCCCTACCCTTTCCACAAGAAAAGAAGACAGTACTAGTCAACAATTCAACTTCAAAATTTAATCTTTATGGAGTTCAAGCGTCGTTGAAAGACTAAACAATGAAGGGTCTAACAGCTTATATTGGGTGTTGTTATTGGTGTTTCCAACTTTGATCCTATTAAGAGGACTTAATTGATTCAACTATGTTGTCTCAATCTTAAAAGTTTACATTTTTATGCTACTTGTAATTTATGTAATTGTTTCTAATACAAGAAGAAGAATAAATCACAAGGGTTTAAAAGGTTGACGATTATTAATTGTCCGTCATTTAAGGAGAAGTACAAAAAGGAGGGAGGAGAGCGTTGGCATACAATTATACACAATTTGATAAAATACATATAACACAAGCAGAGGAGCCTAAAGTTGTAAACTTGTGATTCTATATATCTAAATTAGTATATGGATCTAAATTAGAAATTGCTACCCATGCAAAGGAGCCTTATTCTAATTTTGAAAGATACCGAACATTGGTTATAATAAATTTGGAAACATCACTAAAGCAAACAATAGCATAGCACATATATATCATTCGAGTGCAAACAATAACTTCATACAACATATTGAAATAACTATGAAACAAAAACATAATCGTTTTGATTTGGTTACATTTGAAGTTCATGTTGATGTGGGATGACATCATGGCACTAGTATTGGCTCGACCTCATCAATTAATCCTTCATCGGCTAAACCACGTATTTGTTCAACTTATGTAATAGGCACAACTGGTGACATTTCATCAGATTAATAAGGAATTTCATCCTCGGTGTTATCTATCTCCACATAACCCCTTGGTTTTGTGGTGATTGCAGCACGCCATCCACGCATGTTTCTACACATATCTGGATATGGGACATAATACACCTGTTTTGCTTCTTGTGCAAGAATGAACGGATCATATTGACGATATCGTTTATTCATCTTTATGTCAACAATATTTTACTCCTTATTAACTCTTGTGCCACTATTATTTGTTGGATAAAACCAAGCACAATAAAACAGGGAAATCTTGTTGCTAAAGTCATGGTATTCCAATTGAAGGATACGTTGGATGATACCGTAGAAATCATCTTCTCCTCCATTTGTAATTCCTTTAACATATACCCCACAATTAGTAGTCTTTTTACCACGACTCCATTCTTCAGTGTGAAACTTGTACCCGTTAACAAAGTAGATGTGCCACGATGTTTTATTTTGAGATCATTATATTGATCTAGTTCTTAGTATATTAGGACATCTTATATATATTATGCCGAAGAATTTTAGCACTTTGTATTTTGGGTATGTAATGTATACAATGTGTTAACTAGGAACTTATGGTATTTCAGCACCAAGACTTGGATTCATGTATAATATATATGCTTTGATGTATGTTGTTATATATGGGTGTTACAGACCGCTTTCCCGGAGGTGATTAACTTCAAAATGCAGAATCAAAGTACTCCTTCTCAACCAGTGTACCTGAATGAAGGATCAACTGTTCAAACATCAGGTTTCACCTGATATCCCCGACCGAGTTTTTTCCTCCTAAAACCGATCAACAATTCTCTCACCCCGCAGGGTCTACTTCTCTTAAGCAAGGCAGTATTGCTATATTGAACCATGATACTTTTCATTCCCCATAGAGATCGAGTATCCAATCCTGTTCATTCACTAGTCTGTATGTCGCGTCAGTATTGTCAGCATAAACATACATACATCATGCATTATTGATTCATACTCATACTCAGTTTGAATTACCATCACGTTGGTAAATCTCATTTCCCAAGTGATAAAGGTCCTCTTATCAATCAAATTGTCAGTACTTTCCTCGTCAGGAAATGTTTTGTCTAAGAGATCTCTTCCCTAGTTTATTTCTGGATCGGAGCCCGTCCTTGACTACTTTGATAACTTGAACCTCTGAAAGACAAGAAGATGATCAATAAACACCTTTGGAATATTACTCTTCGCCATTGAAGATGATTTTCTTCGCTTTCCCGGATTAAGGAAAATCCCAAGAGAAAAACTCTCAACAAAAGACTCTCAGCAGTACATCGGTCTTTCTCTAAAGAAACTCGAAGTTAATGAAGTCATCAACACCTCAAAATTGGATTACGTCACATGGCATTTCTCCGTGAGAATCCCGAAGTAAAATGTGATATCCCCGAGAAAAAGTAGTCTCCCGAGAGACTCATTTTCCCCAGTAGAGTCAATAAATGACATCTCCAAACCGAGAAGTTTGCACACCTCTACGGCTCAGATAAACGGGTGTCCCCAGCAAGTCTGACTTCAAACATCCATCAAATGGCGTCTCCTCCGGTAAGACTCGGCGAGAAGTTTGATAAAAACTGCAACGGTAAATAGCATCCCTTGTCAACAAAAAGGAACTTGACAAAAGAAACTGAGACCAGTTCCGTAGTAGAAAACCAGGATCGAGGGGAAGTTTATTTCAGAAACTAAGACCACTTCCTTGGTAGAAGACCAGGTTCGAGGGGAAGTTTATTTCAGAAACTAAGACCAGTTCCTTGGTAGAAGACCAGGATCGAGGGGAAGTTTATTTCAGAAACTGAGACCAGTTCCTTGGCCGAAGACCAGGATCGAGGGAAAGTTTTACCTTTTCTAAGTATCAAAGCTTAGCAAAAGAAGATGAATGAGCAAACTGCCGTTCATAACCACCATCAAAATTTTGGGTATTCCGATATTTAATCCTCTTGCACCCTGAATGTCCGAATATCTTCGCCATTCATACCTTCGGGTCCAAGAAGATTAAATAGAGGCATCTGTCATACCCCAAATTTTGACCACCAAGATTTCCCATCATTATGAGAATTATCACCGCAGTATGGATATACCATCATGCCTCATCAATCTCCTCAGGGATTATTGAGCCTTCTCTACAATCAAGGATTAGGGTTTTAACCCCTCTCAGAGTATTTGGACAAAGGATCAATCAAAGAATTGACATGATCTTCAACTTGTCTAGTCTCTCAAACATCCATGAAGGATCAAGGGGTCTCCTATATCAAGAATTAAGCACAAGTATGCAGCATTCCAAGAGGATCAAGCCTCAGGATCGCCAGTGTCACCAAATTAGGGTTTTGGTCGACCAGGGCCTTCAGATGAAAATTTCCAGCTAGGCATGAGCCAATACCTCAATGTATGGTCCAATAAACTCAAAAGAATCTCAAGAGCCCATCCACAATGGCAAAATCACCTTGAAAGACCATCTATAAAAAAAATCAGGAATTAGGGTTTTGACCTAATTCAACCCTTGAGTTAACTTGTGAAGTAAGGCATGACTTGAAGTTATATTTTTTTCTAAATTCTAATAACTTTTAATTGCATTATTCAGAATAGAATATTATGTCGAAAATTGATTCATATCACTACTACGGAAAACCCATTTAACAACGGTTGGGAAAGATATATAATGACGGGGGTGCAGGCATTGTTATGTAGAGTGTCGTTGTATATATGATACATACAATCACAGCCCAATAAGCGTTGTAATAAATTGGAAAGCACGCTACCTATAATGCCGGTTATTTTAAAAACATGTCTTTGTATGTCTTTTAATAAAATAAAAAAAAGCGCAACATTAGAACTACCTATAATGGCGGTTATTTTAAAGAACCGTTGTTGTATACTACCTATATTGACGATTATTTTAAGTAACAGTTGTTGTATGTCTTTTAATAAAATAAAAAAAAATTCATCATTAGAACAAGAACAATAGCAAGAACAACAAGAACCTCAAGAACAACATTAAGAACAACAACAACAACAAGAATAACAAAAACAAGAACAAGAACAAGAACAAGAACAACAACAATGATAATAATAATAACAACAAGAACACCATTAATAAAAAAGAACAACAAGAACAACAATAATAAAAAAGAACAAGAACAACAATAATTAAAAAGGCTTAATACCCTTTTTGGTCCTCTAACTATAGGCCTGGGTCCAATTTGGCCCTCTTTCTTTAAAAAGTTCCAAATTGGTCCCTTACGTTATCTAACTGAATCAAATTGGTCTTTTTCGTCAAATATTTGTAACGCCGTTAGAAATAAATGACGTGGCATCTGAGGTGGCGATTTTTGATGACGTGGCATAGGATTTATTAATTTTTTTTATTATTTATAATTTTTTTTCATTATCCATGTCATTTTATAATATATGTACATTATTTATTTAGAAAATTTAAGGTGGTTATTAAAAAGATATTACAATTACATTTTCTTTCCTAAAAACGAAAGTGAAAATTATTCTCGAGCTGTAAACAGCTTTAACAATGTAATGCAAATCTGAATATTTTGCCCCTTTTTCCCAAAAATTCCTTTCTTCTTCTTCTCCCACGCAATCTCACTCTTCAACGCTGCACTTTGCTCCTTTTTTCTCTCTGTACCCATTTTTCCTAGTACTGTATATCTTCAATTCCCTTCAATTCAATGTTCATCGCCGACAACAATGCATTTCACTTTGTGATTCACGTCTTTTTCGCTTAGTCCACTTGTTTCAGATCTTGGATTTCACGTTCAATTTGGAGTAAATTGATATTCATTTGCAATGTAATAATCAATTTTTTTTTGTTAATTTTCTGTTTTCATTCGAAAATGGAGATTTCCAGTGGAGGTTGTTCTCCTAGGATTAGGTCAGATCATTTGAAAAGAGAGGGATCAGATGAAAGTCGTTTACGTCAAGCTTTTGAATTGCAACCCTCTGATGATCACAATTATGGAATCAAATCAATGAATGCTTTGGATATTCTCAGAGAGACTATAAGTATTCTTAGGTTTAATTCATGGGGTTTCATGATAATCACTGTTTTGTTTATTTGTCCTGTTTCTGCTGTGCTTTTGTCTAATGTGTTAGTGGATGAATCTATTGTGAAGAATCTCACTATTAGGCTTATGTTGGTTGCTGAAACTAGTGGTCTTCCTTTGAGACCTATGATCAAACAGTCTTGTCAGGGGTTCGCCGAGACTGTTATCTCGTCTGCGATGTGTTTTCCTTTGTATGCGACTTTGTTGTTATTGTCGAAAACTACGGTGGTGTATTCTGTTGATTGTAGTAATTCCAAAAAGAAGGTTGACTCTTCTAAGTTTTGTGTGATTGTTGCTAAGTTTTGGAGGAAGATACTTTCGACTTATATGTAGGCTTGTACAATTATAGTTGGTTATGTTACTATGTTCTGTGTTTTCCTTGTTGCGTTCTGCAGTGCTTTGGCTGTTCTTGGGTTTTCTCCCAATGTTCTTGTGTATGTTGCGTTGATGGTTGGGCTAGTTCTCCTCACTAAAGCCAGACCAGAAATGTAAATACATCTCAGACTTCAGACAGAACATACTTGTTTCAATCTTTCTAATTGTTGTTACATAGAGCACAACAAAATTATCCAGAAGAAACAAACTAGTTACCTTAAATTTTGGAGCCCCCACCATAAACAATAGCAATATTTTGAGATGAACTTCTTCGATGAAATGGTACCAGACGACAAGGCTTGCGTAAAAATTCCATAATCAAAAGGTGGAGGATCATCATCTACGGAGCACCTTGACTTAAAAATAGCTTTGCTTTTATTTTGCTAGTCACTATAACCTTGTGTGTGCTGGTTCTCACAATACAGGTAGTTTTTGTTGCTAATGAAATCCAATAAATAACTGTTATTATGCTGCTGCTACTGTCTTGATAAGTTCACCCATCACTAGCATCTAGTGTAGTTGATAAAGCTATTTATGAAATATAAATGTTTCTGAGGAATCTACACGCATGTTTCTGAGGTGAAGTTTAGCACTTTTGTTAAAGTCCCACATCGAGAATTCTACTGGTTCAACAAGTGTTTATAAAGCATTTCTTCACATTAGAATAATAAATCTTTATTATTGGGTTACTAGTGTAAAAATCGTGGGCTTCAAGCCCAAGTAATAGAAATTAAAATTTTTAAAATTTGTATAAATTTAATTCTATAGGAATTTTAAAAAAAAATGTAATAAAAAAAATTAATTAATAATTTACTAATAAAATGACATGGATAATGAAAAAAAATTATAAATAATAAAAAAATTAATAAATCCTATGCTACGTCATCAAAAATCGCCACCTCAGATGCCACGTCATTTATTTCTAACGGAGTTATAAATATTTGACGAAAAAGACCAATTTGATTCAGTTAGATAACGTAAGAGACCAATTTGGAACTTTTAAAAGAAAGAGGACCAAATTGGACCCAGGCCTATAGTTAGAGGACCAAAAAGGGTATTAAGCCAATTAAAAAAGAACACCAACAACAAATATTGCTAACTCGAGTTCTGAAATTTGTTCTGAAATTTGGTTTAGTGGATAAGAAGAGCATCGTAAATGAAAGATGATGTTTGGAGGTAGAAGATGTAGTTCGTATAAGTTTTAGATTTCACGCGGATCACTAATAGTAATGTCTTGGCCGTTGATAATCACTAAATGGACGGCCAAAATTTGTTTAAGGATAGTGAATAAACTCAATATACGCGCCACCTATAATGTTGGTAATGAGACTTAAAAACATAAGTAAAAAAAGCAAAAATGCTGGTGGTGGAACTTGAACCCATGACTAGATGCTACCTATAATGACAGTTGTTTTTAAATACCCGTGGTGAAAAGTTTTTCAGCATTTTGAAAAAATAAGTAAAAAATGCTACCTATAATGACGGTTGTTTAAATACCCATGGTGAAAGATTTGTCAGCATTTTGAAAAAATAGGAAAGATGTAACATGATTAAAATAAATTCAGAAAAATTTAAAAACACGAATTTTAATCTAATTATGTAAAATAAGAATTTTGAGAATTTTTTTTGGAATTTTTTGAGACTATGAAAACAGTAAAAAAAAAATCATTAAAAATAGGAAAAAGATGAATTTGGGGTTTTGAGGGTGAAGACCCGTAACGCTTCCAGAGTACGGGATTAATGACCGCACGATTTTTCTGCTTTAGATGCATGAAATAGATCTAAAAAAGGAGACGATTTTCTCTAAAACCAATTTTTTGAAGAGCAAGACCTAAAACTAAACAATAGGCTATAATGACGGTTGAAAACATAACCGTGGTGAAAGGTTGTCAGCATTTTGAAAAAATGTGTGAAAAACCATAAATGCGGTCGCTAGGACTTGAACCCATGACTAGACGCTACCTATAATGACGATTTTTTGAATACTCGTGGTGAAAGGCCTCACATTTCACCACGTTTGGAATTTTAACCGTCATTAAAAGTAGTTTAATAAGATTTTAGAAATTGATCGCTGAGTATGTAAAAAACTGTTGTGAACTATAACACTATCTTCAACATTGTTTTTTATTCTAACAGAGGGGATTTCATTTTCTCTACATCGTAATAACTTAACAAACATTTGAATATCGCATTTTAATTTAAGAAAATATTAATGTAAGTTTTACAAGTTTTTTAAGATTAATTAATTTAACCTGAATTTCTATGAGTGTCATAAAAAATGAGTATCCAAAGGCAATATTCCTAACTGCCGAGAAGTTTGTCCAACCTTAATGGGTCGATGTTATTTTTGTTTTTTATCAAAGTCAATTTTTTTTATTATAATTATATTTGCTTTTGTTAATTAAGATATTTGGTTTTGTTAATTAAGCTTAACCTCGTTATATATAACTGAAGCTTCTTTATTTAGGAAACGAAATAAACATACAACGTTTGGTTCTACTATCGACGAAGGTTTTAACTAGACATATATTTTTTTGTATATTTTTTTAATTCAAATTTTCCACTGTTTATATCAGTAGTAATTACAAATCAGAGAAAAAATAATTATATCTTAATTATTGATGTTATTTGTACACCCTTGAATTTGGTGGTTCAGGTTCCAACTAAGTAGAACATTATCCATGATGACTATGTATGCTTATTATACCATTTAAATGAAATTTATGTCTCAGTAATGGATCATGAGTGGGGAAGGAGTATATAAGAGCGACACAGTGAACCGAGAAAGAGACACTCAATTTTGACATAAAAACATCTCGACGGGGACAGTTACCGACCAATTTTGATTGATTCATCAATCAACGTTCCTGGGTGAAAAGACATACAATTATTAATTTTAATTTAAAGAGTTGTTCTTATATGTTATTTATACATTTTATGATGGAAATACACAACTAAGGGAATCAATTATGAGTAACCATGAATCAGTGGCAAAACTACTCAAATGGAACCCTTGCACTCCATGTTGTCGTAGGTCAAGGAAATTTTAAAATTGTGAAGTTTCTTATAGAACAAGGAGCTGATATTGACCTACAGGATAGTTTTGGTTGGAATGCAAGAGCTTATGCAGTTCATTAATATCATGAAGAAATACAAAATATTTTTGAAGAAAAATGAAAAAGATGACAAAGTTACTCATGTTATTCCTTCGATGCTAAATAATAATGAAAGATATTTTATTGAAAGGTGTTAAAGTGCATTTTATCTATCAGATATTCTTCAAAGTGGTGGATTTCCACCAAATCAAGAGTTGACATGGTTAGATAGCCATCAGAGAAGAAGGGCTATCCCTTTTCGATTTGTTTGGAATGGTTTAAGTGTTATAATTATTAATAATTAATAATATTAACTGTTTTTCAAAATGAAAAGAAAATATTCAAGTGAATATTAATTTTTGAATTCGAAAAGAAGTAAGATTTCGTGAAGGATTGCTGTAGAATCAACATAGGCAATGGTTGGAAACATGACAACTTTTGGTTAAAAGGTGTTGTTTCATCAAGGGTCGCAACCTTGTGAAACAACACATGCATGGCCTATAAATACCTCATTTGGGAATTCAGAAAATATATCACAAACCAAATATTCTCTTGTACAAAATTCTAGACACTGTTTGCTACATAATCGAGTTTTCGTCGGTCTTGCGCAAATTCGATATAAGGCTGAATTATCCTGGGTATTCATGCGTTCTAACTCTAAGACATACAAGAGAGTGCTTGAAATACTTTTAAGGAAAGTGACATCATTCACGATTCAGTCCTGGATCCGTTCAACTTCAACGATATTTTTAACACTCTTAAAAGTATTCAAATGGCTTCCGACGCTGCAGTTTCAAGCATCAAAGTTATGAACCAGGACCTAGTTAAGTTGGATCGCTTTGATGGTACCAACTACACTCGATGGCAAGATAAGATGACATTCCTATTGACCGTTCTAAAAGTTCATTTTGTCTTAGATCCTGACTTACCGACAGTTCCTGAACCAACCGAGGATGATTTTGATGAACTCAAGATGGAGAGAAATAAACGTAAAGAGGACGAATTGCTATGCCGTGGACGTATCTTGAATACACTATCTAATAGTCTCTACGACCTCTATACTGATACTCAATCTGCAACAGAAATCTGAAAAGCACTCGAATTTAAATTCAAGGCCGAAGAGGAAGGTACAAAGAAGTTTTTAATTTCTAAATACTTTGACTTTAAATTCATAGATTCCAAGCCCATTCTTCCCCAAGTACACGAGTTATAGGTTCTCGTAAATAAAATAAAGGCTGTGAAAATAGACATTCCTGAGACTTTTCAAGTTGGTGCAATCATTGCCAGATTACCACCTTCATGAAAAGGCTATAGAAAGAAATTGTTGCACAGTTCTGAGGACTTCTCTTTAGAGAAAATCCAGAAACATCTTCGAATCGAGGAGGAATCGAAGGAAAGGGAGAAATCACAATCTGCTAGTCTTTCTAAAGCCAATACTGTGACTGACAAACGAAAAAACAAACATGACGGCATGAAGAGTCATCTTGGACCTAAAATGGCACACAACAAATTCAAAAATTCTGGCGGTTTGAAAGGTCCGAAAAGCGGATGTTTTGTGTGTGGAAAACCTAGGCACTATGCTCGAGATTGCAGGCACAACAAGGAAAAAAAAAGGTCAATGCAGTTCATGTTAATGTCTGTTATGATAAGGCTGCTTTCAAAACCTATTATGAGGTAATTGATGGACAAGAAGTACAAATGGGAAATGAAGTACGATCTAAAGTTGTTGGAACTGGTTCCATCAAACTCAACTTCACTTCCAGAAACAAAGTCACTCTTGTTAATGTGCTTCATGTCCCCAACATGACTAGAAATTTTGTTACTGGGGATTTGTTGGGTAAACCGGGAACTAAATCTGTATATGAATCGGGCAAACTTATTTTGACCCGTAATGGTGTATTTATAGGAAAATGATATTTCGCTGAGGGAATGATCAAACTTTGTACTACCGACAATAATATTAATGAAATTTCTAATTCTGCTTACATGCTTGAGTCTGTTTCTTTATGGCATAATAGATTAGCACATACCGGTATTAGCTCTATGAAGAGACTAATTAAATCTGGTTTGATTTCATGCAATATAAATGATTTCGAAAAATGTGAATTATGCGTTAAATAAAAAATGATTAAGAAACCTTTCAAAAGTGTTAAAAGAAATACAAATCTCCTTGATCTTGTACATTCAGATTTGTGTGAATTTAATGGCATGTTAACCCGTGGGGGAAATAGATATTTCATTACATTATCGATGATTCTTCTGAGTACATATATGTGTATCTTTTAAAGCATAAAGATGATGTTTTTAATGCCTTTAAACTTTACAAAGCAGAAGTAGAAAATCAATTAAATTAAAGTATCAAAGTCTTTAGGAGTGATATGGGCGGTGAATACTTTTCTACAGAATTGGATAAGTTTTGAAAAGAACATGGAATTATACATGAATGCTCCGCACCTCGCACCCCACAACAAAATGGTATAGCCGAGAGAAAGAATCGAACATATCAAGAGATGATGAATGCCATGTTAATGCATTCCAAATTGTCATTTAATTTGTGGGGTGAGGCCTTACTAACCGTTGCCACATAATTAACATAATTCCTTTGAAGAAAACCAGTATTTCCCCATATGAGGTATGGAAAGGCAGAGTACAAAATATCAGCTACTTTAGAGTGTGGGGGTGTGTGGCCTACTATAAAAACATGGATCCTAAGAGAACTAAATTGGGTCCTTGAGGAATAAAATGTGCTTTTATAGGATATGCTCTAAATAGTAAAGCATATAGACTTTTAAATTTAGAGTCTAATATAATAGTTGAATCCCGAGATGTAGAATTCTTTAAAAACCTTATTACTAAGGATAAAGAATATGAGTCTCCCACAAACAAAGAATCTCGTGAGGAAGATTCATCTCGAAGTATCAAGATACAACCCGAAAATACTTCTCGGATAATTGAAACACAACTCGAGCCTAGGATAAGTAAGAGAATCCAGAAAACAAAGGATATAGGACCAAACGAAATTAATTCTCAACTTATTTCTTTTTATCTAGTTGAAGGAAACTGTGAGAATTATGTTCGGAATATTCCCATTATTCTTCAAGCAGAAGATGATCCTAAAACTTACAAGGAAGCAATTGCTTCAAGGGACTCTTCCTTTTGGAAGGATGCTATCCAAGATGAAATGGATTCAATCACATCAAATCACACTTGGGAACTGTTGAAAAGTAATTCGGGGGTGTTTTATCGTATCCACAAGGATTGAATGTATATTGCCACCGTTCTATAGTCAAAAGCGTTTCAAACTTTAAAGTAACAAACAATTTGGTTTTTTGTATCCGATCGTTTGCATAAAATTTAGTAATCAACGGTAAAGAAATTGGTTTTAGGGTTTGGTAAAAACATGCCAAGATTAGTGTCCGATAATCTGTTTTATACGTATTTACTCGATAAAGCGTGTGAACTTGCTAACGACAAATATAACCACATATTCTCTCAACAAGTTTATCTCTAACACTTGTTGTGGGATTTATCTTATTAATCCTTTGATGATCTCTCACTCAAACTACCAATATGATAACATTCAAGTTAAATAATTATAAACATCAACTTTCAAAACTATCTCTAACCTTATGATTATTGATAAATTGAAACTTTGGTCAAGTTTAGAATATATCTCTCGATCATGAACTGAAACAAAATATAAACCATTTACACAAAATTTTTCTTCTATATTTATCATAAACAATGTTCACAAACTTACAATCAAGATCAATACATACAAAATGATGGATTACCTACCTCTAATCTTGACACAAGATGTGTTTAGCTACACATATTCATGGTAGCTTGCTTCACAAGTTTCGTGAGGAGATGAAAAAGCATCTGCGTCGAAGAATCGAGATCGGATGCAAATCCAACTTCTCTATGTGAAAAATCTCTCTTAGATGAAGAAAACTCAGAAAATTAGGTTTTGGTGTGTAAAAGTGAAGTAATGATCCCAAGAAAATGCATAAAATCTATTTATAGTACACTTGAAATCAGACACATTCGCACTGCGAATGATTGGTTCGCCAAGCGAATGATGAAAGTGGCACCTGAATTGCCTTCTGATAAGCTAAACCGCCCTTGTTTGTGTGCATAAGTTCGCAAAGCGAACTACTCGCCAAAAAGTTTGCAAAGCGAACTTAGGCCCCTTTTCTTACTGCCTCAGCCAAGGGTTCTTCGCCAGGTCTTTCGCAAAGCGAGTAAATCATCGAACATTCACTGGGAGTTCGTAAAGCGAACTTGCTGATGTTTTCCTCTTTTCTTTTGCAACTTGTATCATCTCTTTGTGTCTTACATATTTGATCAATTAGTGCCTTTTCCTGCACAATATCACACATATTACAAGCACCAAAGGTATATAAACAATGTTTGAAGAACAACAACAATTCAATACTAAAATCCACAATTAAACATTTAAGTGTTGAAAAATGCCAAGTATACAATAGAAATATTAGTCATGTTTGACATCTAACAAACTCTCCCCAACTAGCTCTTTATTTGCCCGCAAACAAAGTATGCCTCTCATTGAACACAAGATGATTTGATCGAGCATAAAATTCAACCAAGAAAAGATAAACAGCTCAAATAAACAACAATTGTAACAAAGCAACAATTACACAATCCTAGAATCGACAATGCAAAAGAACTTGATCCTTAAACAAATCTCAGACAATATTTCAAGAGACAACTAAACCATCATGCTCATGTCACTCTAACACTCCTTTTCGAATAAGATTGATGGAAAACCGCGCAAACAAGCGCGGGACAATTTCGCTCAAATGACAAATGATGCAAATACAAATCAATTCATACAATATCTAATCGATCACATAAGAACTCATGGAAGAAAAAGAACACTAAGGGCTTTTAAGGTTGTAGCTCGGTAGGGTTAACAATAAACGGACATTTCTAAAGGCCATTGAATCGAAATTTCTGATGCACAAGAACATTCACTAGACAAGGTATTCACAAACATCTCAACTTCATTCACCGATTTCATTCCTTTATCACAACCTTCTCAGACTTCCTTATGCACAATTAGTGGACTCTATTTTTCTTATTCAAGCAAACATTCTTTTTCTCTTTTTTTTTATATACATATTCACATTTTCTTTTTATTTTCATGTTTGCTTGAATTTTCAAAAGTTTGAGCAATTTACCAATCTTCTTTTTCATTCTCCCCAACTTATTTTCAACTAAACCTTAAGTGAATGCTCCTTGCATTTTAAGGCAAGAAAATCAATAAAAAGAAAGTTTCAAGGTTCAAGAAGAAATTTTTTTAGAAACTTTCAAAAATTCAATGATGAACTTGATTTTCAAATTATGTATAACACAAAGTTCATCACTATACGAGATCTAAACTGTTTAGGCTCAAAGGGCTAACGAATACTCGCTACTCACGGGTAAGTCACTATTTGGAAATGATTGTGCTCACTATCAACAAGTGCCTTGATCATTTCTAATGCTTCCACAATATCACAAAAATCATAAGATAAAGCATGAATTAAAAGTATAAAACAAAATTCATCATCAATCATATACATTTAGTAAACCATGGAGGTTTCTCACTTTTGTAGTTTTTGGACCTAAATGACACAAGCAATCAATAAAGTTGTAACAAGAAACAAAATTTCATTTGTACAAAGACAAAAAGTTCTAACACATTCTAAATTCTAGAAATAGGTAACTATGTACCTTGCCAACAATACATGCTTAAAATACTATCATAGCCATCCAACTTGGAGGAATCTTCTTTGATGAACACAACACCAACCTAGAAGTTTCTTTCAACAACATCCAAAAGTTGGAAACATTAAATTCTCACAAGCATACCAACATAACACAACAAAAATCATACCAACAATTTAATAGTTGAACATTCGTTAACTGAAGAATTCAACTCTTAACAACAATAATAATAAAAACTAAAAAAATGAAACTAAACAAATTTAACTGAAAACAACATAGTAATAATAATATCATAAAAGTGCTTTGGTGTGAAAACACCAACAAAAGTCATTAGTACCACCATGGGTACAAGTACATCATAATATCTCGAAATAATCCACCTAGTGGATAAAGTACAATAATAAGAAACAAATACATAAAACTTAACAAGAAAACTTCACTTTGACGAACAAAGGAAGTACAAAATGATAGCAACAAAATTAGTCCTCCTCGGATTCGGAACCGGACACCTCTATCTCTTCCTCCACTGAACTAGAAACAGAACCAGAAACCTCAACACCATCACCATCGCCATCATCCTCCGCATCATCATCTTCAGGCTCACCAGCCGCATCTGCTCCCCCTCTGAAAACTGCCTGGCCTCAGGCCAACCAGCATGAGCAAGGAATTGCTCCCTTGTCATGATAGTGTGATCCACGACGGGTTCACGGATCTGCAGCTGCAAAACCTACAAAGACTCATGTAAGTCCATCATGGTGCGCTGAGAAGCCGCCATCCAATCCTAGTTATACTGGCCAATCTCCTAATGATACAAATAGAAACCTTGTGAACCAGAACTACCAGACCCATCGCCAACCCTAGTGCCGGCATCAGTACCAGCACCAGAAGTCTCACCCCTTACCCTCTTAGGCTTACAATATTTATCCACATAACTTTCATCGATCGCAACCGGGATAGTCATCTGTCGACGCGTGGGGACATCAACCCCAGTATGCACACACAGAGTCATTATGAGACAAGGGAAGGAAAGAGGAGCATTCTTCCTAGAAGCGGAACCAAGACCACTCTCAACAATAGCCCTCATCTCATCCGCTATAATCCGGGCTACATCGATCTCGTAATTGGTCCTTATGCCGTGGACCAGATGGGAAAGGTAAATAGGAATGGTCGATGTATGTGAATTTGGCTTAATGTTACTGACAACCAAAAGCAAGATTAATTGGGCCAAAGGTCGCATGTCTTCACGGTGGTATCTCTTTGCAACCCCAGATGGGTTAAACTCTACAAATTTACCTTCTCGTAAAAGATCTCTAGTTATGGCCGCAATGTCTCTGTGGAGGTGCAATGTTCTTTGAAAGTCATCAATCTGACTTGCTTTCAATGGTAATGGATTCTCCAGAATAGTGTTAATGGTTCCTCGATCAAATCTCACCACTTTTCCCCCCAACTAAGGTCGTCCACCCAAATGCCTCCCCATCATCCGGGAGGGTATTAGCATAGAATTCTCGTACCATTTCCACATTGCAACTATCCACAGGTGTAATCAGTCTCCCCCACTTTTTATCTTCGACGAGTTGAGCTACCGAACGGTATCTCCCATGTAGATTTAGATTAAATCTCTTCTCTGGAAAAATGGTTCTTCTTTCCAACGTTAGGTATCTTGTGGCTTGTTTTGCTCCTCTAAAGTGATCACTGTCGAACTGAATCGGAACTTGTCACGAAGTACGGGCCTTTCTCTTCTTTTCCGGATTGATCTTTGGAGCCATCTGCAATAATCACCAGAAAAAAACAACAACCAACTACAAAACAGTCCATTAGAAATGGGAGAAAAATAGAATCCCAGACTGAGACATAATTTTTTTTTCTGAATTCTGATGCATTCGCGCAGAGTTCGCAAAGCGAAACCTGGCGAACATTCGCCCCAGATTCGCAAAGCGAGGTTCTGGAGAATGCTCGCCCAGGTTCACAAAGGGAACTGGTCAGCAAACCTGCGATAATTTCAAAAAACAACAGCATCCAACTTTCCAACATCAGACTAGTCTCAACACACAACTCTACTCATAATGCTTGATCAAATGTAAACATGCAGCAACAACAAAGCATTATGAATAAAGGGTATTGAAAACACTTTTAAAACTTAAAAGTAATTTGTCTCTAATGTTCTCCTAACTAACTTAACCACAATGTTCTAACAGAAATCAACAGAGAAAACAAGAAATTCAAACCTGAACTTGTTGGTACTTGGAAAAACTTGGTGAAAAATGAAAGGAACATAGAACAAGAGAGATTGTTCTTGTGAGTGTTTGTGAATGAGAGGCAAGAGTGAGAATGACAAAGGGACTAGGGTTGCCTCTCAATAATCAGAAAATGAGATAGGTTATGGGCCCAAGTGTCTGGCCCGCCCATAACAAAAAAATCCCTTATTAATGAGGTGGCAACAGAAAAACATATGCCTGTCTCGCTGAGTTCGCAATGCGAACAAGCCAGCGAATGCTCGCCCCAGGTTCGCAAAGCGAACATGACAGGTTTTTGATTTTTTTTCTGAATCTGCTACCACACTACACCAATTCTTAAACAGCTTAAATCATCAAAACAGCAAAGAAAACAGAAATACTTACAATGCTGGGGTGCCTCCAACAAGCGCTTGTTTAATGTCGGATAAGCTCGACGGTCCAAGATGATTTCAAAGATCATCAAGAAACACACGGAAATTCTCTCGGTCGACTTCTTCTCTGAGATATAATTTCAACCGTTAGCCATTTACTGTCCAACTTTCTTTTTTTTCAAGTCCTCAATGACTATTGCACCATACTGCTTGACATCCTTGACAAAAAATGGTCCAGACCATTTGGACTTTAATTTTCTCGAAAACAATCTCAAACGGGAATTAAATAAAAGCACCTTCTGGCCAACCCAGAATTCCTTCTGAGAAACCTTTTTGTCATGATATCCTTTCACTTTCTCCTTATAGATCTTACTTGAGTGGTACGCGTTATTTCGCATCTCTGCCAATTCATGCAACTGAACTTTCCTTTTTTCACCGGCCAAACTCATATCAAAATTTAACATTTTCAAAGCCCAAAGAGCCTTATGCTCCAATTCAACGGGTAAATGGCATGTCTTGCCATAAACCATTTGAAAAGGAGTTAGACCAATTGGAGCTTTGTAAGTGGTGCGATATGCCCACAAAGCCTTGTCAAATGATCTGATACGAAAAACCAAACTCTTTGTTACTTTAAAGTTTGAAACACTTTTGACTATAGAACGACGGCAATATACATTCAATCCCTGTGGATACAATAAAACAACCCCGAATTACTTTTCGACAAAATGACGCCGTTGCCGGGGATGGTTGTTATATTGCATGAATTGCAATAGTTATTGAGTTTTAAACTTGTCTAACTTTTTCTTGTGCTTGTTAATTTGTTTGGCTTAGTTTCAATCTCGGGATCGAACATAAGTTGGTCTTCGCATAAAACGGAGTCTGCACACTAAGCCAAACAAATTAACAAGCACAAGAAAAAGTTAGACAAGTTTAAAACTCAATAACTATTGCAATTCATGCAATATAACAACAATCCCCGGCAATGGCGCCATTTTGTTGAAAAGAAATTCGAAGGTGTTTTATCGTATCTACATGGATTGAATGTATATTGCCGCCGTTCTATAGTCAAAAGCGTTTGAAACTTTAAAGTAACAAAGAGTTTGGTTTTTTGTATTGGATCGATTGCATAAAATTTAATAATCAATGGTAAAGAAATTGGTTTTAGGGTTTGGTAAAAACATGCCAAGATTAGTGTCCGATAATCCGTTTTATATGTATTTACTCGTTAAAGCGTGTGAACTTGCTAACAACAAATATAACCACATATTCTCTCAACAAGTTTATCTCTAACACTTGTTGTGGGATTTATCATATTGATCCTTAGATGATTTCTCACTCAAACTACCAATATGATAACATTCAAGTTCAATAGTTATGAACATCAACTTTCAAAACTATCTCTAGCCTTATGATTATTGATGGATTGAAACTTTGGTCAAGTTTTAGAATATATCTCTCGATCATGAACTAAAACAAAATATAAATATTTAAACAAAGTTTTTCTTCTATATATATCATAAACAAAGTTCACAAACTTAAAATCAAGATCAATACATACAAAATGATGGATTACCTACCACTAATCTTGACACAAGATGTATTTAGCTACACATATTCATGGTAGCTTGCTTCACAAGTTTCGTGAGGAGATGAAAAAGTATTCGCGTCGAAGAATCGAGATCGGATGCAAATCCAGCTTCTCTATGTGAAAAATCTCTCTTAGATGAAGAAAACTCATAAAATTAGGTTTTGGTGTGTAAAAGTGAAGTTATGATCCAAAGAAAATGCATAAAATCTATTTATAGTACACTTGAAATCAGACACATTCGCAATGCGAATAATTTGTTCGCCTAGCGAATGATGAAAGTGGCACCTGAAGTTCCTTCTGATAAGCTAAACCACCCTTATTTGTCTGCATAAGTTCGCAATGCGAACTTTTGTTCGCAAAGCAAACTATTCGCCAACTTAGGCCCCTTTTCTTACTCCCTCAGTCAAGGGTTCTTCGCCAGGTGTTTCGCAAAGCGGGCAAATCAGCGAACATTCGCTGGGAGTTCGCAAAGCGAACTTTAGTCCCTTTTCCTACAGTCCAAGTCTGGGACTATTCACTGGGGACTTCGCTAGGGTTCACAAAGTGAACATTCGCTGGCAAGTTCGCAAAGCGAACTTGCACATGTTTTCCTCTTTTCTTTGGCAACTTGTATCATCTCTTTGTGTCTTACATCTTTGATCAATTAGTGCATTTTCCTACACAATAGCACACATATTACAAGCACCAAAGGTATATAAACAATGTTTGAAGAACAACAACAATCAATACTAAAATCCACAATTAAACATGAAAGTGTTGAAAAATGCCAATATGATAACATTCAAGTTCAATAATTATGAACATCAACTTTCAAAACTATCTCTAGCCTTATGATTATTGATGGATTGGAACTATGGTCAAGTTTTAGAATATATCTCTCGATCCTGAACTAAAACAAAATATAAACCATTTAAACAAAGTTTTTCTTCTATATATATCATAAACAAAGTTCACAAACTTAAAATCAAGATCAATACATACAAAATGATGGATTACCTACCACTAATCTTGACACAAGATGTATTTAGCTACACATATTCATGGTAGCTTGCTTCACAAGTTTCGTGAGGAGATGAAAAAGTATTCGCGTCGAAGAATCGAGATCGGATGCAAATCCAGCTTCTCTATGTGAAAAATCTCTCTTAGATGAAGAAAACTCATAAAATTAGGTTTTGGTGTGTAAAAGTGAAGTTATGATCCAAAGAAAATGCATAAAATCTATTTATAGTACACTTGAAATCAGACACATTCGCAATGCGAATAATTTGTTCGCCTAGCGAATGATGAAAGTGGCACCTGAAGTGCCTTCTGATAAGCTAAACCACCCTTATTTGTCTGCATAAGTTCGCAATGCGAACTTTTGTTCGCAAAGCAAACTATTCGCCAACTTAGGCCCCTTTTCTTACTCCCTCAGTCAAGGGTTCTTCGCCAGGTCTTTCGCAAAGCGGGTAAATCAGCGAACATTCGCTGGGAGTTCGCAAAGCGAACTTTAGTCCCTTTTCCTACAGTCCAAGTCTGGGACTATTCACTGGGGACTTCGCTAGGGTTCACAAAGTGAACATTCGCTGGCAAGTTCGCAAAGCGAACTTGCACATGTTTTCCTCTTTTCTTTGGCAACTTGTATCATCTCTTTGTGTCTTACATCTTTGATCAATTAGTGCATTTTCCTACACAATAGCACACATATTACAAGCACCAAAGGTATATAAACAATGTTTGAAGAACAACAACAATCAATACTAAAATCCACAATTAAACATGAAAGTGTTGAAAAATGCCAAGTATACAATAGAAATATTAGTCATGTTTGACATCTAATAGGAACTTGTTGACTTGCCAAATGGATCAAGGCCCATTGGATGCAAGTGGGTGTTTAAAAAGAAGTATCATAGTGACGGTACATTAAACACATATAAGGCAAGATTAGTAGCAAAAGGATTTAGACAAAAATAGGGTGTTGATTACTTTGATACATACGCACCAGTAGAAAGAACAACAACAATTAGAGTATTGTTATCCTTGGTCTCTTTGAATGACCTTATAGTTCATCAAATGGATGTTAAAACAACATTCTTAAATGGAGATCTCGATGAAAAAATCTACATCGAACAACCAGAAGGCAATGTGCTTCCTGGAAATGAACAAAAGGTGTGTAAGCTTGTCAAATCCCTATATGGACTAAAGCAAGCACCAAAAAAATGACATAAAAAATTCAATTCTGTCATTCTTTCAAATGGATTTACTCCCAATTCTTATGACCAGTGTTTATACACAAAGGTACGGAAAAATATTGTAATATTCCTTTGCTTATATGTTGATGATATGTTGATAATTAGCAACAACATGGTTGGAATTTTAGAAACAAAAAGGTTTCTAACTTCCACATTCAAGATGAAAGATCTTGGAATAGTTGACACAATTTTAGGGATCAAAGTAAAGAGAAAAAGTGGGGGTTACGAACTTAGTCAAACACATTATATTGAAAAAATGCTTGATAAGTTCAAACACCTAAACTTTAAGGAAGTAACCACTCCATTTGATCATGTTGTCAAACTTCAAAAGAACAATGGAAGAGCAGTGACTCAATTGGAGTATGCAAGTGCGATAGGGTGTCTTATGTACTTGATGCAATGTACCAGACCCGACATATCATTTGCAGTTAGTAAAATGAGTAGATTCACTAGTAATCCAAATAAAGAATAGTGGAAGGCAATCACAAGGATTTTCGGCTATCTATGAAAGACCAAAAATCTTCCCCTTCACTATGGATGGTTTCCCGCCATACTAGAAGGATATACCGATGCAAGTTAGATATCCAATGTAGGAAATCATAAATCCACAACTGGGTGGATATTTACATTAGCTGGAGAAGAAATTTCTTGGAAGAGCAAGAAACAAATATGCATTACTCTTTCAAACATGGAATCAGAGTTTGTGGCTCTTTCTTCCGATGGTCAAGAAGCGGAATGGTTGAGGGACCTTCTGTTAGATGTTCCATTGGAAAAAGACAATGTTTCAAAGGTGTTGATACACTGCGATAGCTATGCCATTTTAGCTAGAGCATTCAGCGAAGTGTATAATGGAAAGTCTAGACACATAAGACTTAGACATTCATTTGTGAGAAAATTGATTAAAGATGGAATCATTTCACCCACCTATATACGAAAAAGTTATAATTTGGGTGATCCATTTACAAAGCCACTAGCCAGAGACTTAGTAAAAACCACCTCGAGAGGCATGGGGTTGAAACTCCTTGAGTAAGAGTTCCGACAGTGGCGGCAACCCAATCTTACGTTAACAGAACATTAACATCAATATTCAATGGGTAACAACAAGTCGTTGATTTGGATGTTTGTCGAACATTTCGGGATAATGTTCACCTTCAAAATGAGAGTTGAGTTTTTACTTAAACTCTTAATGAAGTTCAATACCGAGGGTAAGTGTCTCATGGAAAAGGATACAATATGGACTTCACCTATGTGAATTTTGAGATGGTGCCGTCTCAAAGTGAGAGTTGAAGTTTCTCTCATAAAAAATCATGAAACAGGAAAGCATATGGCCATAAATAAGTGCTAGGCGAGAAATGTAGGTGAATAACCTTAAAGAATGTGTGTGAGGTAACGCCGGTCTATTCACATGGATTAATGGTTTAAAAGCATTGCAACCTAACATTCCGATTAGACTTTGCGTTGTCTTTACTAAGGTTAAGTTTTAAATCGAAAGATACTTAACTGTATTAATATTCTTTATTTCTCCTTTTCTGGAATTGGTCTTGTCATTATTAGAACAAGTGGGGGGTTGTTGTAAATTATTAATAAATAATATTAAGTGTGTTCCAAAATGACAAGAAAATATTCAAGTGAATGTTAATTTTTGAATTCGAAAAGAAGCAACATTTCGTGAAGGGTTGTTGTAGAATGAACATAGGCAATGGTTGGAAACATGACAACTTTTGGTTAAAAGGTGTTGTTTTATTGAGGGTCGCAACCTTGTGAAACAACACATGTATGACCTATAACTACCTCATTTGGGAATTAAGAAAATATATCACAAACCAAATATTCTCTTGTACAAAATTCTAGACACTCTTCGCTACATAATCGAGTTTTCGTCGGTTTTGCGCAAATTCGATATATGGCTGAATTATCTTGGGTATTCCTGCGTTCCAACTCTAAAACATACAAGAAAGTACTTGAAATACTTTTAAGAAAAGTGACATCATTCACGATTCAATCCTCCATATTTCAAACATTAAGTTCCTAGTCAAGGTAAATTCATATATGCATTTACCTTCCAAGTTCCAAATTTAAATGAATTGATGATTTTAGCTTATATTAATAGTAACTATATTATTCTAACACATAATTAGTTGACACCGTACAGACATATCGTATACTACTAGTCACATAAACTTAAATACATAATTAATTACATTACGTCTAGTAATTGAATATTTGAACACATATTAAATGTTTTGCATACAAGATACAACTTGTTTTCAAAAACTACTCACATAAATTATGTCTTATATGAAAATAATTTAAATTTATTTTATCATCTATTATAAAATAGGTTATGCGTATATGATAAATGTGTAGTTAAGTTGATTATTCTAACATGTGATAAATACTCAAATAATTAACTCAATCAAACTAAAAGAGTAGAAACTCAATAATCTTGACAATTATTTTTATTAATATGTATTGATTCATTGATTGCTATGCATACATTTGATTTTGAAAAAAAGAATGTGTTTTGCTTCTTTGTTCTTTGCTAGATAACCGATTCTCCTACCTTTGAAATTTGCCACACTACAACTACTACTCTTATCCCAAGTCTTACTAAATTACCGACTAGAGTAAGGCATAGTCGTCACGGAAAAAGTGGATATCCTAAAATCTTCTGGAGTTGCTACATATTGGTGTTGAATAGTTTGAGCACTCCCTCACTAAAGTTATGACTGAAGATGGAGCAAAAGTTAAAGCCATATGCTTCATAAGAGAGGCTGATCATCTCATTCTTGCATGATAGGACTGAGCATTGAAACTATAATTGGTTTTATACGGTAAATTTAGAATTTAGGAAGGGACACATAAATTACAGTATTATACACATGCAAAAATATTGACTAGAAGATAAGAAAAAATATTTGTTAATTGGTTCATATATATATATATATATATATATATATATATATGTGGGAAATGCTAACATACACTCAAAATTGGTGGACCCCACACAAAAATACACTACATCTATTTTCTTTCTATTTTTTTTCTTTATTTTTCTAACGTGGGTTCCACCCAAAATTGGTGGGCCCCACACAAAAATACATTAAGGTGTATGTTGTTAATGCACACCTACATGGGTGTGCATTAGCATAACCCTATATATATATATATATATATATATATATATATATATATAGAATCACTCAAAGTGTTGGATCAATATAATGATAATAGATTCCTCAGTCAAGATCTAGAAGTAGAAAATACTAAAGTTTATGATTTAAATAATGCTATCCGGACGGATGAATAGTGATGACCGTACGGTGAATAATGTTGTGTGTATAGTGAATAGTGTTTTCAAGTTTTTGGGATTTTTCGATTATGTTCATGGATCCATGTGATTTTGGGCTTCGTTTATTGGGTATTTCTATTATAAATATGTATCTCTTATATTCTTGGGGTGTGACAATCTTAGAGTTTACACCAACAAGGGAGAGCAAGGGTTTAAAGGTATAGCATAGGGTTTTTGCTATTCACAAGGAAAAAACCTTAGAAAAGCAAAGGTTTAGGTAAACATTTGGTGTTGTTTAAGGTTATTGTGAAACACTGTTACACCTTGGGTTTGGGTGATTCATATATTGAGAGTTGGAGAGGTTGGGAAACACTTGGGTAGAAAATAGGGTTGTTCTTGGGAACCTGAAGGCGAAGGCTATTTTCTTGTAACTCATCTGTAATCTCTTGTATCAACTTTTTGAGTATAGTGAATTAGAGATCTGCTTTCTCCCCCAGAGTAGATCATTTACTCGAACTGCGTAAATAAACCTTCGGTTTTTTCTTGCCTTATTCTGTTATTATCTCTGTACAAATTATTATTGTTGAAGTCAATTTATTTTTGTTGCTATTGTTCTTTGCCTCACAAATTGATATTGAATTTTGTCGTAATTCACAACAAGATTCACAACAAGTAGTGCAGTGAGCATGGATCAAAGAGATATTATTGACAAGTTAGCACCATGGTTAGTAGATGGCAGATCGATAAATTTTTCGGTAACAACGACTTCGGGTTGTGAAAAATTAAGATGCAAGCAATTTTAATTCAAGAGAAGTGTATCGATGCTTTGAAGAGTGAAGCATTGATGTCTGCAGCTCTTACACAGGTACAGAAGACCGAGATGGAGGATAAGGCCAGGAGTGCCATTATCTTGTGCCTCGGGGATAAAGTTCTAAGAGAAGTCGCCAGGGACAAAACTGCGGTTGCTATGTGGGCAAAACTTGAATCATTGTATATGACAAAGTTTTTGGCTCACAGGTTGTATCTGAAGCAACAACTCTATTCATTCTGAATGGTGGAGAACAAATCCATAGTTGAGCAGCTCATAGAATTTCACAAGATTATCGATGATTTTGAGAATATTGAAGTGAAGATTGATGATGAGGACAAGGCTTTGCTCCTGTTGAGTTCATTACCCAGATCCTTTGAGCACTTTAAGGATGCCCTTCTTTATGGTAAGTAAGGTACTATTACTTTAGATGAAGTCCAGACGGCGGTGAAATCCAAAGAATTTTCAAAGTCGAAATATTTGACGATTGAAGATAGTGGTGAAGGCTTAAATGTGTCAAGGGGAAGAGTTGAGCGTATAGGAATGTCCAAATCAAAGAGGTCTGACAAGTCAAAGGTAAAATGTTTTAATTGTCAGAAAATCAGTCACTTTAAAAGGGATTGTCCTGAAAGAAAGGTCAATGAAGATTCTGTTCAAGCTGTAGTTGCATTGGGTGAGGAAAGTTATGAGGATGCCGAAGAACTAGTATTATCGAGTTTGGAAACTGAAGATAGTTGGGTCATTGACTCAAGTTGCTCTTATCACATGTGTCCAAGAATATAATACTTTGAAACTTTGAAGATGGTGCAAGGTGGAGTAGTTCGCCTTGGTAATAATAAGGCATGCAATGTTCCTGGTATTGGTACGGTCATATTTAAAATGTTTAATGATCGTGAACTTCTTATTCACAATGTGAGTTATGCTCCAGAACTTAAGCAAAATTTGTTATCTATAAGTTTGTTTGATGATCTAGGTTATTGTACTAGAGTTGAACGTGGAGTGTTGAAAATTTTGCGTGATGAATTGATTATTTCTAAAGGGTCTAAAATATGTGGTCTATATATTTTAGAAGGTTATTATTAATTCATCGTTAACTATTGGAGGCTTTCATGACAAGAAAGAGCTATGTGATTTAAGTTTAAGGCATTATGAATTCCTTGAGAAAGTTTCAGAGGAGTACAATGAATTTTGCAAAAATCAAGGGATAAAAATGCATGTTACTGCTGAGTTATTATTGAGTTTTTGGAGAAGAGTTGAGGTTAAAACAACTTACTTGGTTGGTAGAGAATTTCTTCAGAAGAAGAATAGTGAAAACAAAGGGAGAAACCTGGGAGAAACTATAACGGAGAAAACTCAGTTTGAGGTGAAGTTTCCTATTATGGATGCTAGCAGTAATGAGGGAACAGTTACAGAGATCTCTGATTATCATTTGACTCATGATAAGGTAAGGAGGGTTATTGTAGCATCTCAAAGGAACGATTGTGCTAGCCTTGGATATTATGTTTTTAATGTGGCTGAAGGACTGCAAAATAAAAGAAAAAAAACCTTCAGGGAGGCATTTGAAAACAGATGGAGTCAAGGGTGGTTGAAAAAATCATACTTGTAGGCTTATTAAATTACCTAGGCTGAAAAGGGTAATTGGGAACAAGTGGATGCAAGTTGCGAGATCAAGATTCAAGGGTTGTTTGAATTTGATCAAAATTATTGATTAAAGTTTCAACTTGGTAGAGAGCAACAATGTTGTTGATTGTTAAATTTGTATCAACACGGTTTAAAGTCAAGGTAGATATTGTTATAAATGTGCCTTAAAACCTTTGTTGATGAAGAGAAAGAAAACATATTTTGGAGATTGCATTTACCGCGAAAATTAGACGAAAAGTCGAGGAAAAAAATCGGTCGGTGAATAGTGTCGTGTGTACGGTGAATAGTGCTATCCGTAAGGGAGAATAGTGACGTCCGTACGGTGAATAGTGTTGTCAGTACGGTGAATAATGTTTTCAAGTTTTCAGGCTTTTTCGATTCGGTCTATGGATCCATGTGATTTTGGGCTTTGTTTGTTGGGTATTTGCTATTATAAATATGTATCTCTTATATGCTTGGTGTGTGACAATCTTAGAGTTTACACCAACAAGGGAGAGCAAGAGTTTAAAGGTATAGCATAGGGTTTCAGCTATTCATAAGGAAAAACCTTAGAAAAGAAAAGTTTAGGTAAACTTTTGGAGTTGTTTAAGGTTATTGTGAAACACTATTACACCATGGGTTTGAGTGATTCATATATTGAGAGTTGGAGAGGTTGTGAAACACTTTGGTAGAAAATAGGGTTGTTTTTGGGAACCTGAAGGCGAAAGCTATTTCTCTTGTAACTCATCTGTAATCTCCTGTATCAACTTTCTGAGTATAGTGAATTGGAGAGTTGCTCTCTCCCCCAGAGTAGATCGTTTGATCGAACTGGGTAAACAAACCTTTGGTTTTTTCTTGCCTTATTCTGTTATTATCTCTGTACGGATTATTATTGTTGAAGACCATTTATTTTGGTTGGTATTTTTCTTTGCCTCACAAATTGATAATGAATTTTGTCGTAATTCACAACAAGATTCACAACAAAGGACTAACACAGTCACAAATAAAACAATCTCATAAGAGCTTGAATATTATTGTCAAAAGACCAGAAAGGCGTCCAAACATTACAAAATACATCCATAAGGGATGACTAAAATGATTATGAACTAGTGCTCCGATGAAAAATCTCTGATTTTGATCACACCAAAGATTCTCAAGCATTAGAACCGAACTCACTTAGGTCATGTAAAGAATAAAGTAAGACATACTTAGAATTTCCTAAGACACGTGATCATCTAAAAACTATCAGGATATGGTTGCTGCTAATTCGAAAACTATCACAATGCTATTGAGAAGGATAGGCATTGCTGCTAATGTAATTATGATTCATAAAGTTATGGTTAGTATTCACAACAAATTTAGATCGATATATGTATCCATAAACATATATAAAGCATTCAAAAATTTAGATCGATATATGTATCCATAAATATATCTAAATTTAGATCATACATTTTTATAACATAAAGACTTAGTGCATGCAAACATGAATTTCATACAAAATCATTTAATAACTTTTTTATAAAATCTTCCACAAGTTATGTTAAACACGTGGAAATATGATTTCCGTAATTCTCAAGGTTTTGAGAACATGTAAAAAATTATAAACAAAAAATGATTATTTTTTAACTTAAAAACATAATAATAGTCAATACATTCAAAATGCGTGTGTAAGGTAAGTTGCTCTTTCAAAAGTGTTGAGAAATATGCGGGGTACGTTGAACAAGAAATGATGGTCGAAAATAGTTTGCAAACTGCCTCACTCTTCTCCGTCTTATTCTGGTATACTGGTTCAAAGCCATAACCCAACAGGATGTATAAATAGCCATTATCCCCACTTGCATGCATTTCACAACTTCCTCTACTTTATCACACCGTTAGATTTTTCTTTTCTATATGTCTAAAATTTATGTTCAGCATCAACTATGATTCTCTATTACTTCGATTAACCATGTGATGTAATAGAGAATACGAAATGATGCATTATCAATGGAGGCATAGTCCTGATTTTCAATAGATTCTTGTTTTATGTTTGTTCAATGAAAGAATCTATTATCAAAAACAGTTTCAATTTATTAAAACCACTTGATTTGTTGATTTCTGAATGCTGATTTCTGTATGTAATTTGTTGTTTATGTTTTCGAGTTTCGTTTTGCCATGTACATGAATTTTGGTTTATATTGCTCGATGATGATTATTTTGCTTTAACCATATTGAATAGAAACTGGATGGTGTTTGATGCCGCTTTCATTTACGTCTATCATTTGCTTTCTCTGCATAATTTTGCTTAGTGATTTTTGTTAGCGGTTTAATATCTAACTGCAATTATTTACACATTTGCTTTCTGTTATTCCTACTATTTTAATGAATAGATTTTTCATGCTCAGGTTTAAATCTTAAAAATTTAAAGGCCAATCCAAAACTTATATGTCTCTAACTACATCTTAAAGTTGAAATCTCAAAGTTTGAAGGCGGCAGATTTAAAGACTGACTTTTTTCATCCGAAAGAAATGTAATCTCACGGAATGAAACACCTACAGACTTTTATATAATGGTTTTGGAGCTGGGGTAAGATTTTTAATCTCTCTCTTTATTTTCTTTCTTTGTTATATACTCCTTTAACTACTTCTAAAAGAGACACAAGTCAGACAGTTAAAAAGTAAAAAAATTAAAGTATGAAGAATGATCCTATTTGTCACTAACCTTGAAACACGCACCAAAAGAAGTGTTTAAGAATAGCATTTCCTCATTGAAATTGTTAAGTCATAATAACTCCCATTTATAAAACTTGCCTTAAGTTGTTTTTATCAAGTATTTTGCTTTTCACTAGTAGTACATAATAAACACTAAATTAATTCTTTATATTTCAACCAAACTGGCAAAATAATATTTCTATACACTTTATTTTTTAACCAAAAGAAAGATTTTATGGATTCTTCAAAATCTTGTTTGAGATTAAAAGTTTAAACAAAAGGGTTTCTAGCTTTTTTTTTTTTTTTTTTTTTTTGAATGACAAATAATATATTAAATGTGAGTGCAATGAATTCTCAAGTTTATTATAGAGAAAAATCTCAGTCAATAATATAGTTGGTTTGTTTGGTGTTTTGGAGAGTCTAATTCATCCTCTCACATGAAACTCATCCATAATTAAGCTATAATTTTATCTCAATTGTAATAACTATTAATAACAAGATTCTAGATAGAACCTTATGGCAAAAATTGATCGTAGCTGATCCCACTTAGTGGTACAATACTCGAGTGTTGTTGATTGTTGTTGTTGTTTTAACAACTACTAAAATAAACAACTTGAAAAAAAATGAGTACAAAAAGTATACAAATAAATATGTCGGAGTTGTATGTTTTTTTTTTGTTTAGAAGTCATTGTGTTGTTTCATTTTTTTATTTCTAGTTTTGTTGGCAATCAAAGAGAGAAAGAGAAAAGTCATTTGAGTTTGGATTGGGAACACTACTCTTAGAAATGAATGAGTTGTTTATCTTAAAAATAGTGAAGAAGTGTCAATTGCATAAAGAAACACAGTTTAATTATATATAAATATGATTACGAAACCTTAATCAATAAAATTCAAATGATAAAATTATTTTTTGGCTATGAAAAAAAAAACAATTATAACTGCTGGATTGATAAGTGTTATAGTTATAATAATAGCTTTATAAATGCTCTGCGGTTTGTTGATTTTAGTTTCTATAAGTTTTTTTTGGCTATTCATTATCCAACTAGTTGCATCTTTCCAAATGATGGAACATTTACTATGTCGAGTAGTCTGAAAGGATTATAGAAATCAATCGCAGAGCATGTAAAAAATTGTTGTGACTATATCACTGTTCTCACCAATGTTTTTGATTTTGACAAATGAGATTTCATTATCTTTACTTCGTAATAACATAACAAACATTTGAGTATCAAATTTTAATTTAAAAAAATATTTATTTAAGTTTTACAAGCTTTTCTAAGATTAATTAATTTGACTCGAATTTCTATGAGGGTCATAAAATAGGAGTATGCAAATGCAATATTGCCGATAGGTGTGAAGTTTGTCCAAACTTAATGGGCCGGTGTATTCTTTTTTTTTTTCAAAGTTAAAAAAGAATTTTATTATTTTTGTTTTTATTAATCAAGACCCCGCACTATTATTTATATACAACTGAAGCGTCTTTAATTAGGAAACGAAATAAACATATAACATTTGTTTATGTTGTATGGCCTGTTTAAACTCGACATATTTATTTGTATACATTTTGTACTCATTATTTTCAATTAATTTCTATCAGAAGTAATTTAACCCTGAAATTTGGGAGGTCCAAGTTGTAACCAAGCCGGACATTACCCACAATGAATATGGATGCTTATTATACCACTTAAAAGACATTTATGCCTTGGTCATGGATCATGAGAGTGGAAGGAGTATATAAGAGTAGCAGAACAAACCGAGAAAAAGACACTCAATTCTGACAATGAAACAGCTCGACTGAGACTCTTACCGACCAACTTTGTTAGATTTATCAATTACTGTTCTTACGTGAACAATGTTATAATTATTAATTTTCTTTTAAAGAATTGATCTTATTTATTTATTTATACAGTTTATGATGGAAATATAACATTAAGGGAGGCAATTAGGAGTAACCATGAATTAGTGAGAAAACTACTTGTTAAATTGGACTGTAATTTTTATGAAAAAAAAATTACAGTCTATATTTTAGAGAGAGAAACTCTGACTTTTCTCTAGATTCCATCTTTTGCTCTTCACTTTTTTCCACTACAAGAAAACTGTTGTGTAGCGTCGGCCAAAAGCCCTCGCTAACAGGCTTAAAATCGACGCTACAACGTATTAGCGACGACTTAGCGTCGGAGTCGGGGCGGACATCCTAAAGGTTGTAGCAAAGCATAATCACGAGCCGTCGCTAACGTAGTGTCGACTTTTGTAACGCTAGTGTGACGGTAAAACACACAAAACGACGCTAGTTTATTTTTTTTTTTAATTAGCGTCGGCTAAAGCGGACGCCAAAGTCATATAGTGGCGGTTTAAAGCGTCACTTATACAATCTCTACAGTACGTTAGCGTCGGTTATTATGGACACTAGTTGGGGTTTTCTAAAAATGGCGTCGATATAAACCTTCGCTACTTGGAAAATATAGTGTAATATAGCGGTACACATAACCGACGCTAGAGTTTATTTATTTTACGAATTACTTTAACGTCAGTTTTGTTTGACGTTATGATCTTAATAATGTTCTGTGTAGCGTCGGTTTTGTTTGAGTTATGATCTTAATAATGTTCTTACGGTTTCTTTCCCGTTGGTGCTCCCTTCTTTGACCCTTCTCTTGTCATTTTAAATTACACAGAGTATGAGCCACAAAAATCTACACAATTTAGGCGAAAACCAATCAATACTATATATTGAGCATGATGGTATTCATTGATTGATAAAGAAATGAAGTAAAAATATCACAGAGGCAGAAATGATTGTCTACAGAATTAGATATAAATTGCATATAGGATGTAATATAGCTTAGATTTATCTCAAATTTTTTCTTGATGTTTAAGGCTAAGAAGACAAAAGTTCATGAATCAGATATAAATTGCATATAGGATGTATAAAAGCACATGGATCAAATTACACTATAATGTTATATTTTTTTAGGAAAAAAATGGACGCCAACGCATCAACGGTGTCAAGATGTATCCCTATGGACTACTGAATGCAACCCCGCACTCCTCCCTTTTAAACATGCAAAATTGATTAAATTCAATAAAAGTATAATGCTTATGAGGATACAAAAATACTGTCAAAAGATTCTTCTGCACAGGAAGATCAATCTTTTTCTTCACCCTTTCAGAATTAAGTGTTATATGCAATTTATAACACTTAAAGGCAATAGTAATATGCTGAAATCACACATAAAGGCAATAGTAATATGTTGAAATCATTATACTGAAAGGCAATAAAACATAAAGGCAATAGTAATATGCTGAAATCATTATAAGAATGAAAAACAAAGGACAATGATAACAATAATAATGTCATGAAGATCCAAGAGAAGTATATTTTACAGTTATAGCTTCAAGAGAATTTAACACTGTCATGAATAGCTTCAAGAGAATTTACAGTTAAGGAGAAGAATTGGGTAACTAGAAATTCATATTCAAACTTGTAATATATGCAATTTAGGAAACATAAGAAATTAATAATATAATAACTATGTATTCAAGACTTAAACACAAGCTAGTGATATAACACATCTTAAATCATAAGAGAATAATGCTAAAAGTATTCTTGAGCATCTATAAACATTTAATGAAATATTTCATGGCTCTAGTTCAACACAGTATGAAGTAATGAATGTTATTGATGAAAAACAATTGTTCCCTTCAAAACACAAATGCTCCATGTAAAATGCAATGGAAATTCACAAAAGTGCATTTTATCGAGTATAGAGTAACACTTGAATGCACTTGCTTCCTTAAATGATCACATAGGAATACAAAACAGAAATACTACCTTCTGAAAGATAACTCAGTCTCACCAACTCTACTTCCTTGCTACTCTCTGCATCAAGAACATCAACATCTATTCATTGTATATGTATTAGTATCATCTGAAAGAGAATTGGACCTATCAGGTAATGAGGTCTAGCCTGCTGAAGATTCTTCCCTAGTACTAACTTACACGACTGATGAAGATTTCAATTATAATAGTCCACACAAAGAAAGTAAATGAAGTTTTTGGTTACCATGTTTTTTGCTTGAAATTTTCATCTCTGTGACTTTTAAACATTAGAAATATACTAAGCTTGGATGTATAGGCCTATGTCAGAGCTAGTTGGAGATACTGAGGGCTACAAATGTTGTAATTGCATGAAATCAAAGTGCCTGGAGACTTATACTAAGCTTTGATGAATACACACAAACACCTCACCACACCCTTCTTGAAACCCCTACCCTTTCCACAAGAAAAGAAGACAGTACTAGTCAACAATTGAACTTCACAATTTAATCTTGTTGGAGTTCAAGCGTCGTTGAAAGACCAAACAGTGAAGGGTCTAACAGCTTATATTGGGTGCTGTTATTGGTGTTTCCAACTTTGATCCTATTAAGAGGACTTAATTGATTCAACTATGTTGTCTCAATCTTAAAAGTTTACATTTTTATGCTACTTGTAATTTATGTAATTGTTTCTAATACAAGAAGAAGAATAAATCACAAGGGTTTAAAAGGTTGACGATTATTAATTGTCCGTCATTTAAGGAGAAGTACAAAAAGGAGGGAGGAGAGCGTTGGCATACAATTATACACAATTTGATAAAATACATATAACACAAGCAGAGGAGCCTAAAGTTGTAAACTTGTGATTCTATATACCTAAATTAGTATATGGATCTAAATTAGAAATTGCTACACAGGCAAAAGAGCCTTATTCTAATTTTGAAAGATACCAAACATTGGTTAGAATAAATTTGGAAACATCACTAAAGCAAACAATAGCATAGCACATATATATCATTCGAGTGAAAACAATAACTTCATACAACATATTGAAATAACTATGAAACAAAAACATAATCATTTCGATTTGGTTACATTTGAAGTTCATGTTGATGAGGGATGACATCATGGCACTAGTATTGGCTCGACCTCATCAATTAATCCTTCATCGGCTAAACCACGTATTTGTTCAACTTCTGTAATAGGCACAACTGGTGACATTTCATCAGATTGATAAGGAATTTCATCCTCGGTGTTATCTATCTCCACATAACCCCTTGGTTTTGTGGTGATTGCAGCACACCATCCACGCATGTTTCTATACATATCTGGATATGGGACATAATACACCTGTTTTGCTTCTTGTGCAAGAATGAACGGATCATATTGACGATATCGTTTATTCATCTTTATGTCAACAATATTGTACTCCTTATTAACTCTTGTGCCACTATTATTTGTTGGATCAAACCAAGCACAATAAAATAGGGAAATCTTGTTGCTAAAGCCATGGTATTCCAATTGAAGGATACGTTGGATGATACCGTAGAAATCATCTTCTCCTCCATTTGTAATTCCTTTAACATATACCCCACAATTAGTAGTCTTTTTACCACGACTCATTCTTCAGTGTGAAACTTGTACCCGTTAACAAAGTAGATGTGCCACGATGTTGCCTTCGGATTAGGACCAAGAGCTAATGCCTTCACGTATGGGCTAGGTGTTCCATTGCTCTCATCATTCACCTAAAAAAATATACATCCAACCTTAGAGCGATTACATTGGCAAACTACATCAATGTGAGAAGTAAACTTACATATTCCTTTAGCTATGAAGGAAATTGCTCGTGTATAAGACCAGAAGCATCTTCCTCATTGATACGATGATATTGCATGAACAATCTGACACCGAATATAAAATTTATGAAGTATTTATACACGATGGTTAAGAACAAAGCAGTTGTTTTACAAAATGTACTTACTCGAGGTACGGTTTAATCTCATCACAATTGATTAGGACGTGCACGTGAGCAGAATCCCATTCTTTATCAAGAACCCAGTAGACCTGAGACTTTCCACTAGGACGACCATGTTTGTTAAAAATAGAAAGTGTTGGTTGGACATTCTCATGATATGATGATCCAGGATCGTTTCTGAAACTTGTACTTGGAAACAAACTAACGGTCTTGAAATAGTGAGAGCAAAAATAAGTAGTTTCTCGATGCAAATAGGCAGTGCATATTGAACCTTCAACTCTGGCTTTATTTTTCACTGAACGCTTGTAGTCTCCCATCAATCTAAGAGTGAAACTGTTAAAAGATGTTATTTCATTAAAGTAATCTACAAAAATTACACATTGTTTATCTTTCAAATGGATACATCCAACGTTATTGTACAGGACCACCAAGAATTGCTTCATTAGGTAGGTGAATCGGGAGATGTTCCATCGAGTCAAAGAAACCTGGTGGAAATATTCTTTCTAGCTTGCATATGATGATGGGAATGTTCTGTTCCAACCTAACAAGATCTTCCAACTTCAATGTATTACAACACAAGTCTTTAAAAAATGACTTAACTCAGTTAGCGGCTTCCATATCTCACTAGGCAAGGAACGAAGAGTAATTGGAAGAAAACACTCCATGAACACATGACAATCATGGGATTTCATCCCCTTCATCCTACCCTTGGTGACATCAGCACATCTAGAAAGATTCGAGGCATAACCATCAGGCATTTTTAGTTCGTTAATCCATCTACAAACTAGCTTTGCCTCTTCGGATGTCAACAAAAATTTTTCCTTTGGCATAGCCATCTTTCCATTAGGTAAAGGACGCAACTCTAAATCCCCACGTAAACAGTTAAGAGGTAAATCCAATATTGCCTTCTCATTGTCCTTTGTTTATGAAGGATCATTCATGACAGTGTTAAACACATTATCAAATACATTCTTCTCTATGTGCATCACATCAAGGTTATGCCTTAACAAGTTGTCCTTCCAGTATGGAAGATCCCAAAATATACTTCTTTTGATCCAATTATGATGTTTCCCATACCCTGGAAATTTGGTGGCCCAGTCAGTGTCTGTGACTTTTGGGAAATCATGGACAGCTTCCCAGAGATCATGGCCAGTAAACATATAAGGTAGTCTTTTTTTCTTTATCTTTTTTTTTGTAAATCTCTTTTTACTTTTTCTAAACGGATGATCCATTGGTAAAAACCGACAGTGACAATCGAACCAAGTTTGTTTTCCACCGTATCCTAAGGTGAAAGCCTCTGTACTATCCATGCAATAAGGACATGCTAATTTACCATGTGTCCCCTATCCAGACAACATACCATATGCTGGAAAATCATTGATTGTCCACATTAGATGCGCTCTCATTATAAAATTCTGCTTCATAGAGATATCATATGTCACAATGCCATCTATCCACAAACGCAGCAAATCATCAATCAAAGGTTGCAAATAGGAATCTATTTTAGCTTTTGGGTTGTACGGTCCAGGCACAAGACAAGTCAAAAACAGGTATGGTTTAGTCATGCACATTTCGGGAGGGAGATTGTAGGGTGTGACAATTATCGGCCAACATGAATACGGAGAACTAGAGGCTTGAATGTAAGGTGTAAACCCATCAGTACACAAACCCAATCTTACATTTCTGGGATCACTAGCATAATCGGGATAAACTTCATCAAAGTGTTTCCATGCTTTTCCATCAGATGGGTGATGCAGAACATTTGGATTGCTTGTGTTCTCATGATGCCATCTCATTTGAGCTGCAGATTCCTTTGAAGCATAAAGTCGTTGTAACCTAGGAATGATTGAAAAATAGAACATTCTCTTCACTGCCACATCTTTAAATTTTCCCATTCCACTCTTTCGAGGAACATACCTAGTAGCCCCACAAACTCTACACTGAGTTAAAGTGCTATCTTCTTTATAATATAATAAGCATCCATTCACACAACAATCAATTTTCTCAACCTTCAATCCCAACTTAGACACCAACTTCTTCACTTGGTAATGATTTTTAGGTAAACATTGATTTGATGGACAAACATCATTAAGCATTTGAGTGAAAAAATCCATGGCCTTTTGAGGAACATGCCAGTTAGACATGGCAGCCAACAACTTAACTGAAACAGATAGTCTGGATTCAGAAGCTCCCTCATAAATGGGTTGGTTTGCAGAGGTCAATAGATCATAAAATTGTTGAGCTTCTTCATTTGGTACCTCACCCTCACTAACGGTTTCGTTTTCCATATTAGCATTCACACTAGGGACATTAACAAATTGCCTACTAGCATCATACACCATTTCATTCATTGCATCAAATTGTTCTTCATCACTCGGATTATCTCCACCAACATTTCCGCCACTACTAGAATGACCATCAAAGTCTACATTCTGATTCTCTTCTCCATGATCAGTCCATGTGTAATAGTTGGGTAAAAAACCATCTTTATACAAGTGATGTCTAACCTCACTAGGCGTCTTCAGGGGAATACAGACGCAATTTACACAAGGACACCTTATCCCTCCGTCATTTAAAAATTCTGGCCGATTCATGGCTTTATTGACAAAATATTCAACTCCACTAACAAATTCATCTTTCAAACCATACCTATTAGAGTTCACTCTATCATACATCTAACTTCGGTCCATTTTCTACATGAAAAACAAACATAAGTTTCTAAATAAACATGTTCAATTCTATATGAAATTGTGAAAGTTTGATGTGAATTATAAAAATCACATCAAGATTATCATAAGGGATATGTAGAGGTATATTATTGCACATATCATTGTGTTGAGGATTAATAATAAAAAATTATGGATAATAGATATATAATTGTGGGGCACATTTAGGCATCAAATAGAAAAAACACAACATGTTTTAAAGTATCAAACAAACAATAAAACTTTATGTGGATTCAAAGAAATCAAACATTTTATGTTCATTTTTTTAAGGATAACCTTATCTCTAATCACAAGTATACAATTATTACACTCTAACCTCCATTTAAATCCTACATCAAGAGTTAGACTAAATCATAATTTTTTTTTTTTTGCAAAACAAACTTTTAGCATATTGCAATAGAAAGAAACTAAACCATAAATATTTTTTATGCATAATAAACTTTTACCAGCATAGTGAAATAAGTAAAAGACATGATATCATATTCATCATATTTTTTCTCCAATTATACCAAGGTCTCAAACCAACATGGATCATACACCATGGCAATAAGTAATATTTCATGCATGGGAGCTAATTTCAACCTTAAGTAGAGAACAAACTTAAAAGCCCAAAAAAGTGCTAAGAGAAATTTAGGAAACATAAGAAATTAATAATATAATAACTATGTATTCAAGACTTAAACACAAGCTAGTGATATAACACATCTTAAATCATAAGAGAATAATGCTAAAAGTATTCTTGAGCATCTATAAACATTTAATGAAATATTTCATGGCTCTAGTTCAACACAGTATGAAGTAATGAATGTTATTGATGAAAAACAATTGTTCCCTGCAAAACACAAATGCTCCCTGCAAAATGCAATGCAAATTCACAAAAGTGCATTTTATCGAGTATAGAGTTACACTTGAATGCACTTACTTCCTTAAATGATCACATAGGAATACAAAACAGAAATACTACCTTCTGAAAGACAACTCAGTCTCACCAACTCTACTTCCTTGCTAATCTCTGCATCAAGAACATCAACATCTATTCATTGTATATGTATTAGTATCCTCTGAAAGAGAATTGGACCTATCAGGTAATGAGGTCTAGCCTACTGAAGATTCCTCCCTAGTACTAACTTACACGACTGACGAAGATTTCAATTAGAATAGTCCACACAAAAAAAGTAAATGAAGTTTTTGGTTACCATGTTTTTTGCTTGAAATTTTCATCTCTATGACTTTTAAACATTAGAAATATACTAAGCTTGGATGTATAGGCCTATGTCAGAGCTAGTTGGAGATACTGAGGGCTACAAACGTTGTAATTGCATGAAATCAAAGTGCCTGAAGACTTATACTAAGCTTTGATGAATACACACAAACACCTCACCACACCGTTCTTGAAACCCCTACCCTTTCCACAAGAAAATAAGACAGTACTAGTCAACAATTCAACTTCAAAATTTAATCTTGTTGGAGTTCAAGCGTCGTTGAAAGACCAAACAGTGAAGGGTCTAACAGCTTATATTGGGTGCTGTTATTGGTGTTTCCAACTTTGATCCTATTAAGAGGACTTAATTGATTCAACTATGTTGTCGCAATCTTAAAAGTTTACATTTTTATGCTACTTGTAATTTATGTAATTGTTTCTAATACAAGAAGAAGAATCATGCCAACCATAGCTGTGTAATTGTTTCTACTTAAATTCATATTATATATTTTTCACAGCCATTATAGCAACAGCATGTAATCATACCAACCATTATAGCAACTTGTACTTACACAAAAAGATTCGAAAGTTTACAACTAAGAGCAACAACATGTTAAATGAATGGCCCTGTGGTGAATTTGACACTTGTCTGCACTACAAGACATAAGGAAACAAGCTCTCATTAATTTCGAAATCTACATTTGAACATGAGGGAATCTCGACACAATACCACCAAAAGTTCAAACAACAACATCAATATTTTCACCAAATTCTATCATATCAAACAGCAACAACAATATATTGGATGAACAACTCAATATATGTAAGTCATCACAAATTCAAGCAACAACAACAATATGTTAGATGAACAACTCAATATATGTAAGTTACCACAAGTTCAAGCAACAACTCATATCTGAACAAAAATAACAGAGACTTGAGGTTTATGTTAAAACTGATTATGAGTTCAACACTAATCTAAACAGCGTACGAACAGACTGTGAAAGATTACAGTACTTGAATCTCAACAAAACAACACCAACTACATGATATTTATGACATTTCCAAGTTGGAAATTAAACATTACAGTAGCTTGTACTTACACAAAAAGATTCGAAAGTTTACCGCAATGTCGACACGAACAGCTACCAATCAACGTCACAAATCTTCAGTATTTGTCGCACCGACGCTTCCGCAGGATTCCAATCTCGCAGTGCTTGCAGACTCAGATTCACAGCGTATAGAAATAAGCTGAAACCGGGATTGATTCACTGCTGTGTTGTTGGAAAAGAAGACGAACAACCCTTCGATGATGCTATACGCACAAATTTGGAACGAAATTGAGAGAGTTGTTGCTGTTCACGGCGAAGTGTTTAAGGGTGGTGATGATTGAAATGGAAAATGTTGTCGTCGTGTCGGAAGTTGGATGAAGAGGTTGAACCGTGGGTCGAATGGATGGTACCAGGGTTGTTTTGTGGTGACAGAAAGAGGACCTCTTGTGGTGGTGATGGGTAGAGTTCAGGGGATGAAACACGGTGGTGGTTGCGGTGTCGTTCACGACTGATGGAGGTGGTTCCGGTGGGTATTGAGATGAAGAGGAAATAAGGGTTTGATTTTTCAACACGGTGGTGGTGAAATGAAGAGGAAAAAAAAGGAAGGTGAAATGAAGAGGCAATAAGCTGAGAATTTTTTTTTATTATTTTAAATTTTATATATTTGACTATAATAAGCTGAAAAAATAAATACATAAAAAATAAAAATGGGAAGCAAACTAAAGTTGTGGGGGGAAAGCTAATTTTCACGCCAAACTTAGCGTCGGTTTTAAGCGACGCAAACCTTAACATAAATTATTAAATGAATAAGAAGAGCCAAACGAAAATTAAGGGGGAAATGAATTATTTTCGCGCTAACTTTAGCGTCTATTAAAACCGTCGCTATATAAAAATATAAGTTAGCGTCGGTCTTAACCATCGCTAAAACTCCTTTAAATAAATTATTTTCAATAAAACTGATTAATTCCATACATAGTGTCGGCTATAACCGACGCTAATAATAATATCCTATTAAAATAATTAAGACAAATGCTTTTATACGTTAGCGACGGCTATTTGTGACATGACGTCAACACTACTAGTGTCGGAGTCGGGGCCGACGCTAAAAGTTTGCGGCTAAAATGCACTTTTCTTGTAGTGTTCATCCAATCAATCAACATGCTTTCATCTTGGTCTTATTTAGTTGTCGCGCTAAGTAGCTTGCAAACATGATGAACAACGTCGGGCTTGGTTGAACATTTTGTTTATCTTCGGCTTAAATTCCTAGCCTTAGGGTTTAGGTGCCTTGGTAAGTTGGGTGGTTCTGCATGGTTTCGGCAGTTTTATTGTGTTTGTTTCTTTAGGTGTTTGATAGTCTTGTGTCGGTATTTCTTTACATTCGCTCTGGTTTGAAGTAACATATGGCTCCGGCTAAGATCGTTCCAAACGATTGGGTCAAAGTTAAGGAGAAGCGTCTAGATCATGTTTCGTTGCCTAGAAGATCAGTGTGGAAAGCGATTGGTGAGAAGAGGAATAATCAAGATGTTCATGAAGCTTCCTCATTTTATTTATCACATTTTCCAGAGTCATCTGAGGCCAAACATATGTTTGATGTTTTCAAAGATTATGGGTTGGTGTTAGAGGTATACATACCACCTAAGAAGGATAAATTGGGGAACATATTTGGTTTTGCCAGATTTAAGAAAGTGAGTTACGAACATCATCTTGCCATTAAATTGGACAAAATTGACATTAATGGCAATAAGATATTCACAAACATTCCAAGGTTTCGTAGGACTGACAGAGAAGATAAATAGAAGAAGAAGGTTAGCCTGGGCGATCAGATGAAGAAGTCGTTTTCTAAGGTTATTTCGAGACCTCATAATCTGAATGGGTCTAACCGTGGAGTGTCCTATGCACAAATCACTAGAGATGGGCATAATGGTAGGGGTTACTTCAAGCGGCAGAATCAAGTATTGATGGGAGATAAGCCAAATTTTGTGTATCTGATGTTCAATGTAGACAAAGAAGAGATGGAAAGGTTTGAACAAGCATATGTTGGAGTTTTGGAGATTTTGGGTAAAACATTTGAGGTACAAGAAGCTCTTCACATGGAAGGGTACTTCAGAATCAAAGCCACCCCAATGGGTGCTAATCTATGCTTATTGGAAGAAGAAGTCACAAGGGATATTGGTAAGCTGGTGTTAGAGGATGAGAAGTGGGTTTCAAAGTGGTTTGTGGAAATTCACCCTTGGTCGCCGGCAGATGTTGATAAGGAGGGATTAACGTGGGTTACCTGTTTTGGTCTACCTTGTCACATTTGGTGTGAAAAGTTTTTCAAATTTTTAGCCGGTAGGGTTGGTGTATTTGTTAAAACTGATGAAGATACACAAAAGCATTTGAGACTGGACGTGGCTCGTTTCTTCACTAGAACTAAGTTTGCCATGAATCTTAATGAGGTTATCAATACTGAAGGGAATGAGAGGATATACAGGGTTAAAGTTGTAGAAGATGCATTTGGTATATGTTCTAGAAGTGTTTGCAAAAATGAGAATAATATTTTTGATTACAGTCCGGAGGTGTATTCTTCTGATACGGAGGTGGATGAATCGGAGTTGGGCTTTGGTGGTGGGGTCGGTGAGGAGTTATTTTTGGTTCTGGACAAAATTCACGAGAATATGGCAGAAGATGTGGTTCCCAATGGGGGAAAGGTGGGTAGGAGAGACGTTGGTGTGTATGGGGTTGAAGATGGGGGGCCCAAGGCAAGTGTTGGGGTCAGAAAAGAGGGAGATGGATCAATAAAGTCTAAAAAAGTAGGTTACCTAGTATATGATGGAAACATTCCTATTGTGCCAAGTGTGGCCGTAGCCGGAAATTATCAGAATTATAGCGAAAAGTTTATTCATAAAGGTGGGGATGTAGGAATGGAGTCTAGTCACTTTTGTTTTAATAATGAGGTGGCAGATGAGGAAAATATACACGGTTCTCGAGACAAGACTAGAGGAAAAAAATAAGGGGATTGTTGAATAGTAAAAGGGCGGATTTGTGTTTTTTGCAAGAAACAAAGTGTTCTTTGATGACTGACGAAATGGTGTTCAACATTTGGGGGAATAAAAATTGTCAATGGCCGCCATCAAACTCAGAAGGTTTAGCTGGTGGCATCCTCACTATTTGGAGGAAAGATGTATTAGAGCCATTATGTAGATTTAAAGGAAAAGGGTACGTTGGTTTGAAGACTATTTGGAAAGGGATGATTTGTTATTTTATCAACATATATTCGCCGTGTTTTGATGATGATAAAAGGGATCTTTAGAGTAACATTTTGCTTTTGAAATCAAAGATGACAGTAGGAGAACGGTTAATTGGAGGAGATTTTAATGCCATAAAAGGAGTTAAAGAAAATGTGGGGAGGAGTATGCACAACAAAAGGATTATGGAGGAATTTGGTGATTTCATTGATCTTTCAGGCTGTATAGATATTCTAGTTTTGGGCAATAAATTCACTTGGTATCATGCGTCCGGCAAAGCGAGCAGCAGGTTAGAAAGATTCTTGATATCTCCGGGTTTACTCAATGATTGGAATATGTTATGTTAGAAAGTAGGGGATATGGATGTTTCTGATCATAGATCGGTGTGGATTTCGGCGAGAAATATCAAATGGGGACCGAAACCGTTTAAAGTTTTAAATTGCTGGTTTGAGCATCCGGGTTTTCGTTCCTTTGTTGAAGAGGTTTGGGAGTCTTATGAGGTGGTTGGGAAAGCTTCTTCCATTCTTTCTAAGAAGTTGCAGCATTTACGACACAGACTTCGGTGGTGGAATGCTAACATCTTTGGTTGGATTGATAAAAAATTGTCCAAGATATTAGGATAATCAATGAAGTTGAGGATGCTATTGCAGAAACGGAAGTTATCGGAAACTCTGGGGATTTGGCCAGGAGAAAGGGTGCTGAAGACGACTTGTGGAAAAATCTCAGAATTAAAGAAAACATTTTAAGACGAAAATCACAGAGAAGATGGGCGGTTGAAGGTGATCTCAACACTAAATTTTATCATACTTCAATAAAACATTGGACCAACTTGAACACTATTGCTTCGGTTTCAGTGGAGCGGCAGCTTGTGGAAGATGTGGAGGGTGTGAAGATTGCAGTTAAGAATCACTTTGAGAAGCGCTTCAGCAAGGTTCAGAGACCTTTTCCATTCATTGGTGGTGACAAAATTAAGAGATTATCAATGTTGGACAGTAAGAGTATTGAAGCTGATTTTGGGGTGGAAGAGATCAAAAACACGGTTTTCTTGTGTGCGGGATATAAAAGTCTGGGACCCGATGGTTTCAGCTTATACTTTTTTAAAATTTGTTGGGAGGTGGTGGGGGGTGATTTCTCAAATTGCATTTTAGAATTCTTTGAGGTGGGAATCCTCCCTAAGGTTCTTTCTTCTTCCTTAATTTTAATTCCCAAAATTGAAACTCCATGTGATCTCGATGATTATCGACTGATTTGTTTGATTGGATGTGTATACAAAGTGATGTCAAAATTGTTAGCCAATAGAATTAAAAAGGTCATTGGTAGCATTATATCCATTTTGTAAACGGCGTTTATTGAAGGGAGGAATTTGTCAGACAGAGTGTTGGTATTGAACTAAATAGTTGATTATGCTAAGAGAAGAAAGTATAAAGGAATGCTTCTCAAAGTGGATTTTGCTAAGGCGTATGAGTGTATGGAGTGGGGATATCTTCGTAGTATCATGACCATTATGGGACTCGGAGAGAGATGGATGAAGTGGATGGAAGGTGGTGTGATGAAAAACTTTATATCGGTCTTGGTTAATGGGAGTCCCACTAAGGATTTTCAAGTTACGAGAGGACTTAGACAAGATGACCCTCTCTCTCTCTGTTTCTATTTGCTATTGCAACGGAGGGATTAACGGATCTCATGAGCAGGGCGGTGGATAGTGAGGTTTTTAAAGGATTTAAGGTTGGTTATGAGGTGTCTTTTAATCTTCTCCAATATGTGGATGACACGGTGATAGTGGGTGAAGGAACTTGAAGTAACATTTGGGCTATTAAAATGATTCTTAAAGGATTCCAACTTATTTCCGAATTGGAAATTAATTTCGGTAATTAAGAGTTCCCTTTTTGGTTTTGGTGTGGAGGATAGTTTTCTAAAAGCGGCGGAATGCTTCTTGGCATGCAAAATTGATGGTTGCCCTTTCAAGTTTCTCGGTATCATGATCAGGGGAAATCATAGGTTGATATCTTTTTGGAAACCAGTGATTATTAAAGTTCAATCAAGGTTGGCATCTTGGAAAGGGAGGTTTATGTCCATGGGAGGGAGATTTACGCTTATTAAATCGGTACTTTCTAACCTTCCCATTCATTTCTTGTCTTTTTATAAAGTTCCAAGCAAGGTTATCAAGATTCTTACGGCGATTCAAAGACGATTCTTTTGGAATGGATCTACTTGTAAAAAAGGGATCTCTTGGATTAAATGGAGTGTCATATGCAAACCTAAGGTTGAGGGTGGGCTTGGAGTTTTAGATATTTAAAATTTTAATAGAGCCTTGGTAGCCAAGTGGATTTGGAAATTCCTTCATGCTAAGGATAGTTTGTGGCGCGACATCATGGCTGGCAGATATGAACACTTTAATAACTCTATTGTTCATGGTTCTCTCCCTAAGTATAGGGTCTCTCCATCTCTTTGGTGGAGAGACCTATTTAAAATTTTGCACTGTTTTGGAGTAGATAGTTTTTCTGGTTTAATTTCTTTCAAGGTTGGTAATGGTGAAGATACATCCTTTGGTGGGCTAGATGGTTAGGGAGTTCCTCTTTAGCTTCATTATTTCCTGATGTATATGAGTTATCGAAGGACAGGCAGGGGCGGGTTTCAAGTTTCAGCAGGTGGGGGGGAGATAGGTGGTTGTGGACTGTCGAATTATTGGTTCCTGCTGCTTCGGTTCTGGTTCAGCAGCGGCTGCAGGAATTGTTAAATATGCTGGCTGGTGTTTCGGTGAGTCGGGAGAATTCATATTATTTTGTTTGGCCTTATTTCTCCTCAAGTATTAATTCTGTTAAATCTGGATACGCTTGGCTGGAGGATTTAGTTTCCGATTTTGTGTTGGAGGCGGACGTGTTAGACGTTATCAAATTCTGTTGGTTAAGTAATTCTCTGTTGAAAACGATTCTTTTCTGATGGAGGTTTTTTCATGATAGATTGCCAACCCGTGATAACCTTTGTAGACGTGACATTATAACGAATTCACACGAATTAGTTTGTCTGATCTATTTTTTGGTTAATTAAAATGTTTACCATTTATTTATCCAGTGTCATAAATGTTTAAAGGTGTGGGAGAATATTGGTAGTTGGTTGGGGATTAGGGTAGGGTATCATGGAAATTTAAAGATCCTTGTCCATTTTAAGGAATGGATAGCTTCTTTGCATTGGATTGGAGTGGATATCAAAAACACGGTTGGTCTTTGTTTGATCACTTGCTGGTGCATATGGAGTTGCAGGAATAATATATTGTTCAACGATGAGTTTTGGGATGTGGATGGGGTAACTCATAAGATTATCCTTCTTTCTTGGTGGTGGATTGGAAAGAAATTAAAAAGGGCTTGTATATTTGTAATTATTATGAATGGTTTAACTTTCCTTGTGAATTCTTGTAGACCACTTTGAGTGGGTTATTGTTGTAAGTGGTTAGGATACCCCTTTGTATCCTTGATGAATATATTTTTTTATTATTAAAAAAAAATGGACTGTAAGATACAAATTGCACTTATGCAGGTCATCAATGTCATGAAGAAATATAAAATATTTTTGTAGAAAATTGAAAAAGATGACAAAGTTCCCCATGTTATTCCTCCGATCCCAAATAATAATGAAGGTTCTTTTATTGGAAAATGTCAAATTGCATCTTATCTATCAACTATTCTTCAAAATGGTTGCTTTTCACCTAATCAAGAGTTGACATATGGTTGGATAAGCATCAGAGAAGACGGGTTAGCTATTTTCAAAATTCTTTTTTTTTAATAGTTTCAGTTCTTAGTCAAGGTAAATTCATATATATCGTTATCTTCCATGATCCAAATTCAATTGAATTGATGATTTTAGCTTATATGACTACTAACTATGTTATTCTAACACACAATTTATTGACACCGTACTGACATCATATACAACTATTCACATAAATGTTATTACATGATTAATTACGTCTAGTAGATGACTAATGAATGTTTGAACACACATTAAGTTGTTTACATACAAGATACAACTTGTTTTCAAAAACTACTCACATAAAATTATTTCTTATATGCAAATAATTTAAATTTATTTTATCTTTTATTATAAAAATAGTTTACGCATAATCACGTATATGATAGACGTGTAGTTAAGTTGCTTATTCTAACATGTGATAATTAGTCAAACAACTAACTCAATCAAACTAAAAGAATAAAAGCTCAATAATCATAAAATTATTTTTATTAATATGTATTGATTCATTGTCTGCTATGCATACATTTGATTTTGGAAAAATGAATGTGTTTTGGTTCTTTTTTCTTTGCTAGGTAAAATTGATTGTCCTACATTTGAAATTAGTCGCACTACAACTACTACTACTCCAAGTGTTACTAAATTACCAACTAGAGTAATGCTTAGTCGTCAAGGAAAAAGTGAATATCCGAAAAGACTTGTTTTTCTACCTAAATCCCTTTCGGAATTTCTACATATTGGTGTATAAAAGTTTGACTACTCCCTCACTAATGTTGTGACTAAATATGGAGCTACGTTAGTGTTATTCATAATCTCCACCATAACAAACCATGTCGTATCCAACCTCTTGATAGTTGACAAAAGCGAATGTAATTTGATGTACTTGGAGATATTCAGGACAATAGGTCTACAGATGCAAGATCTAAAACCATGTGAAAACATGATCCTTATGGCATTCAATAATTCCCGTACCCGACTGCATGGAAGCTTGAACATGACAATTTCACTTTGAGAAAGAGAATACAAGAGAAGTACAAATGTACACTTCTCGGTAGTTCTCTGTGAAAGTGCTTTCAATGACATCCTCGGGAGATCTTTCCTAACAACATTAGACACATTGGCCTTCCTAGTCCACCTCAAGATGAAATAACACGAAAAACAACAATAAACTGCTTTCCATCGATGCCGACCTGGATGTTTTGAGAAGACGAGGTCAATCAGGATGAAATTGTTTTGCTTACCAGCACCAAGGCGAAGGCTCTAAGACCATTTCTATATGGAGATTTTGAAGTTATCCAACTCAACAACAATTCTTCCAGGCCAGTAAAGATAAGAGCCAACCTCTCAGCCGAGGTAAGAGAATGACTTATGAAATTCCTAAGAGGAAAACCCGACCTTTTTTTATCGTTTCAGTGTACGAGATGCTCGACATCAATTCGAGTGTAGCCTGTCCCAAGCTAAACGTCGACCCACAAACCTAGTATGTCTCCTAACGAAGAAGGTGTCGATCTCTTGAGAAGGCTGGAGCGACAACCAAGAAAGTTCAAGATCTGTTGGACGCAAACTTCATCTTTTAAGAAAGGTACACTGAATTACTCTCTGAATTCATCTAAGTTAAAAAAGTTGCGGGGAAGTGGAAGATTCGTGTCAATTATATAAATATTAATCAGACTTATCCTAAAGACTCATACTCCCTATCAAAAAAATACAAATTGGCGGGCAATTTAGCTGGGTGTAAACTTCTATCATTCATGTATGCTTATTCTTGATACAACCAAATATCCATGTATGAACCAGACAGAGGGAAGATAACCTTCATTAAAATCCTACTTGATGAAAATTTAGCAAGTGTACTAAACGCATCAAAGAAATAAAATTTATAAGTTCTTCCTCACATGGATTTTTCAATTTTAACAAAGCGATTCACATGCCATTGAACAACATAGGATTTTTTTGGTTATTGTAAGTCTAAGGGTACTAATTCAAAGTATTGGACGTCCTTTCTTGCGTAGAGTGCCCCCCAAATGTAGCTTTGATTTCATCGAACTGGGTTACCAATCTCTTGTGTTCTTTATTGCTTTTCTGCTTCATCATCTTTTGAATATTAATTTATCATGTCTTGCTTACAAACTGGTTTTCTCTTCCTGGTTTATAATGTCTTAGACATCATGTATGACCCATGTCCCTAGAAGTTGTAATCTTCCATAAACCTGTAGTTCCTGTTGTCTCAGGCATCTTGTCCGACATATATCCCATATGGACTAGAACTTTCAATTGGCATCAGAGCAGGAACCCTGTTCTATTTGGCTGAGCTCCAAGAATATATTATTCTGTTCAAGATGGAGAATTTCAATGAAGGAGAAGCTATTTATCAACCAAAGAATTGTCATGGTGCTAAGAATCCTCCAAAGATTATTGATAATTACGAAGATTGTGATGTTCTAGCATAATGTAGTTCTGAAGAGAATCTCAAGCTTGCTAAGATCTTTAGCAAATCCATAAGAGAACTTGACAAGAGATCTAAGAATAATGTCACTATCAATGTCAATAACATTTGGCATAAATAAAAGGACGATGAAAGACAAAATCTCAATTATTCTTATAGGTGGAAAGGGATTCAATGTCTTATTTGCAAGGACTTTGGTCATATTCAAGCTGAATGCTCAAGTGTTCCAATGGAACAAAGAAAGAAGGTCCCCACGGTGGGTGCCACTTTTCTGTGTTGGCCACCGCCATGAAAAAGTCGCGATCAAGTTTTTGGCGCCGTTACTGGGGACTGATTTAGTCTATAGTGCAATTCATTTGTTGCGTCGTATAGACTAAGGTAACAAATTCCCTTATTTGTAGGTTGTATGCCAAGTACTCGCTCAAATGGCGAAGACCTCACACGATCGACAGACGAACCTGAACGTATTCTTAGCGTAAAAATATGAATCCAAGAATACTTCCTAAACCACGAAATACGCTTTCCTTTGTCAGAACCTGAATTTAAATCCGAATCCGAATCTGAAACAGAACTTGACTTTGAATCAGAATCAGAAGAAGACAAGGCTGATGGACCACAGAACCGTCCTCTTAAGTATTATGCTACCCCATATGAGCAAGAATCACATAAAAGCATTGCTGCCCCCCATTATCAACCGGAACGATTTCGAGTTGAAACCCTCATTGTTGTCAGCCGTACAACAACATCAGTTTCAGAAAAGTTCTGTTTCAGAGTCAAGTTCTGATTCAGACTCGGATTCAGATTCTGATTCAGAGTCAAGTTCTGTTTCAGATTCGGATTCAGATTGAGATTCAGGTTCTGACAAAGGAAAAGGTATTTCGTGGTTTATGCAGTATTCTTTGATTCGTCTTTTTACGCTAAGAAGACGTTCAGGTTCGTCTGTCGGTCGTGTGAGGTCTTTGCCTTTTTGAGTGAGTACTTGCCATACAACGGACAAATAAGGGAATTTGTTGCCTTAGTCTATACGACGCAACAAATGAATTTCACTATAGAACCGTCATGAAAATAACCTATCCAAGGTTTTAAATTGTAAAAAGAAAGAAGGGCCCCACGGTGGGCGCCACTTTTTCGTCGTGGCCACCGCCATGAAAAAGATTCGTCCAAGGTTTTCACCTTAAATTTTAAGAAAGTCAGTTATCGGCCCCACGGTGGGCGCCACTTTTCTGTAGCGAGCGATTTGGGACGCGATTCTTAGGCGCTCTCGCTCTCTTTTGGGTTTACTACAGGTCGATTCATTTTTTATCCTATTGAAAGCTGATGAAGGACGGGAAATAGATGTCTCCAATTAACCTTGCTTTCATACTGAGTTTAAACAGCGGTCTGTTAGGTTACGAATGCTATATGGTAATGGGGCCTTCTTTTGCTTCTTACTCATTTGAAATGACAGGACGGTTCATGGGGAATTTTGTTAGGATACTGCACCAGATTGGGTAAAGATAGGGGATTTTAGGTTTTTTTTATTAGTGTGCTCACTAAGATTTTTTTTCTTTCAATCTTATGCCTACGTATTCCCGTTTTCCGAAACAGGGAAATCAGAGCGATCGTAGATCCTCCTATTCTATGGGAGGAAATGGTGTTTTGGTGTCTTGTTCAAAGCCCAAGACGTTAAGCGAAAGGTGGTTTATATCTTGTTCAAAGCCCAAGATGTGAAGCTGAAGGGTCTATTTGTATCTTGTTTAAAGCCCAAGATGTGAAGCTAAAGTTGGTTGGTATCTTGTTCAAAGCCCAAGATATGAAGCTAAAAGGTCTCGATTTTAGAGAGAATTTGTCATCTCTAAAGAGGGGTTTGTCTGTCACAAATGTTGGGTGACTGGTTATAAAGGTGGATTACTTTAACCGGGATATGTGAATCTGGCAATGCCATAATTTCCTTTATAGGGGCTTTCCAACCTAGAGGAGAAGACTTTAACTCAGTGTAGAGCAATGACATCTTTCCTTAGGAATTTCTCATGCTAAAAGAGGGACAGTGGCATGGATGTAAATGATCCAGAGGCTTGCCACTTACAGCAATTTAGATGAAGGGAAAGGAGTTGTTGAGGTTTTGTATACTGTGAACGAGGCACATCTTTGATGCTAAAAGGTTGATTGGCTCAACCGGGGATTCCTTATACAAAGCCTAAGAGGAGGCTATTGGCCCAACAAGAGGGTGTTTTTATGTGTCTCGTACAAAGCCTGGGAGAGAGGCTAAAAGGGTTGACTCAACAAGAGAGTGCTTTGTATCTCGTACGAAGCCCAAGATGGAGGCTAAAAGTGAACGACTCAACAAGAGAATCTTTTTGTATCTCGTACAAAGCCCAAGATGGAGGCTAAGGATGTTTGACTCAACAAGAGAGTATTTTATACTCAAAAAGAGAGTGTTTTGTATCTCGTACAAAGCCCGAGATGGAGGATGTTTGACTCAACAAGAGAGTCTTTTTGGTATCTCGTACAAATCCCGATATGGAGGCTGAAAGTTTGTTTGGCTCAATGAGAGAGCCTGAAAAGGTTAGCTCTACTCGAGAGAATCATTGTACAAAGCCCGGGAGGAGGCTATGGTAACTGTTTCAGTTAAGTGACAGGTCCATTTTAATGTTTAAAAGAGAAAATCAGTTCTTATAAAGAGACTGATTACAGGTATTGTCGGGCTTTGGCACTGATCAGAGGATCAGGATAATTTCTTGTTCTTTAAGGAAACGGGAAATCCAAAGGGGATTGAGACTGTCCGAGTCTACGGGTTTTATTATTGAAAGGAGCTTGAGAATGTCTTTGAGACTCAAGGAAATTAGACTGTCCAAGTCTAGAGTTTTATCTTTTGCACTATGCTTAAGAAATAGTAGTAGCAGGATCTAGACTCTTTGAAAGACTGATCTATCAAGATGACTAATTTTTGTTCCTATACCTCTAGGAGGTCGTCGGGACAATTTGTACGAAGCCCAATAGGAGGCTGGAAACTTTTAAGAAGATGAGGGACAATTTGTACGAAGCCCAAGAGGAGGCTATCATTCCCGGAGGAAGAAATCATTTATACGAAGCCTAAGAGGAGGCTGTGAAAACTTCTAAGAAGCCGACGGGTCCTTGTACAACGCCCAAGAGGAGGCGGGGATACTTTTAAGAAGCCTGTGGGTCCCCAAACCCGAGAAATTCAAGACATGCTATTCACCGAGAATAGATCAAGCTAGAAAAGTTCGAGAGTTTGGAAGAAACTCAAGAGATGCCATTCACGGAGAAAAGATCATCTCTGGGGAGTTAGAGTTTCTTGTCGATTCCTAAGGAGGACAGCCGAAAAGAAGACTGCATCTGGTGCTCCTATGGGGGATCTAGTTTTGTCTATTTCTAAGAGCGATCAATAGGCTTAGTGCTAGACGTAATTGTCGGGGAAACTCTAAATATCTATACTATTATTACACAGTTGATATGAGTTTATGCAAGAAGACTTACAGCAAAACAGCCCCACAGTACAGTTATATACATATGAAAGCGGGCACTTACTCGGTTGTAGAGCTTCCATGTTTTTTTGTTAGTTTGTTTCAACAAAGAAAACTTTGATAAAAATATTATATTCAAAATCATAGGAGAAAGTGCTTTGGAAAGAAGTATCGGGGCTTACAGCTCAAGGAGAGACCCAAATGTTTTGTCAGTGATCACACTGTTGTTTTGTACAGAGGGACTTATACAAGTGACTGAGGCCCAAGAAAGGTTTTTTGTACAAAGGGATGGGTCTTACACTCTCTCAAGAGGCCCAAAAGTGTTTAAAGAAAAGAAATGTGGCTTATAACACGAGGGTAGGCCCAGATGACTCTTGACTTTGAAATGGCGATCGCGCCGAGGTTTCTTTTAACGCAGGGGGAATTATACAATATCTGAGGCCCAAAAATTGTTTTGGTTAAAAGGGGGTTGGGTCTTACACTCTAATAGAGGCCCAAAAGTTTTGAATGAGTCTTATAGCTCGAGGAGAGGCCCGTTGGTTTATTTTAAACGGGCGATGATCGCACCAAACTTTTGAAATACAACGGGACTTATACCATAAGTGAGGCCCAAAAAAGGTTTGTATTTACAAAGAATTGGGTCTTACACTCTATTAGAGGCCCAAAAGTGTTTGAAAATGATTTGATGAGGGTTGAATTAATCAAAAACCCTAATTTGTTTTCAAAATGTATTTTAATTGAATAAAAATTCAATTAAAATGACCAAAATTGTTTAACATGTGGAAAACAAATTGTGATCTTGGATTAATGTTTCATAAATCAAGTCTTGACCTACAAAATGATTAGAAATCATTAAAATTTGCAAAATCGAGAAGGAAAAAATATTTTAAATGTTAAAAACAATTAAAATATTAATTCTTTGCAAAAATATCAATTATATGAAATAAATAATATTTTTGGGAAAATAAAATATTTTAACATTTTTGTGAATTATTAAAAAAAGAATCAACTCAAAATCATTAAAACTCAGAGAGAAATTAATTTTTGAATCAATTAAATAAAATCACAAAATTCAAATATTCAAATTTTCAAAAAATGGCGCCAAGAACAAAGGCAAGAACACGCACCACCCTCTATTTCTGCAGATTTGCATTTTCCATCCAATCTCACTGAATACTTGATTATATCATGCAATCTACCTATCAATCTACTCGTTTTAACCTCACGATCATGTCTATGGTCTTTAATTTCATTTATTTTAAACATGGAATAAGAAATCAAAGAGAAACCTCAAGAACCCTAAATTCTGCATGAAGGTTCAGAAATTCAACACACGATTCAAACAATGCAATTGATTGAGGGAAAACATTCCATGCATGATTAGAAACATATGGCAAAATTATTGTGCAGCAAAAATTGCATGGATCATAGAGTTAGGAGAGCTCATGCTTACCTCTTGCAGCTGGTGATCGTGTTTTATGTTAGAGGTGTTACAGCTAGGTTCCAATGATGTGGATAGCTTCCCTAGGTGCCATGGAGTGTGTCTGGGTGCTTGGAGTGGATTGAAATGATCTGGAACTTAAGATGGTACCCCAACTGCAATTGGCTGGTGATTTTGTGATTTTGGTGTTCCAGATATTATGTGAGTCTTTGGATCACTTCTATATGATGTTTATGAGGTGTGTGTGCGATTGGTTTGATTGGAAAAGCTCTCAAACTCAAAACCCGATAGTGACATGCCTTAGAAGGAAAAATTGGAGTGAAGAAGGAGATTTTGAGGAAAGCATCTGTTTGATGGCTTTGGTGTACTCAAACTGATCACAATTGAGCTCTATTTATAGTAGAGCAAGTTTATTTTGTAAGGAATAGTGAATGGCAACTGCTGAGTAGGGTTGGCCAATGTTGAGCAATGAGAATCCAAGTCTCCTCTAGCCATTAACTAGAGGTTAGGGCACAGGCTGCTGGTTCCCTTGGTCTTGGATAAGTCTTGACTGAATTCAGTTGGAAATGGCTCAGTCCAGGCCACCTTGGTGTATGCATTGAATGCTCTAATCCAAAATTGGAGTCTGGTCCCTATTTTAGGCAATTCTAGGTTTGGCATGCTACTTCTTGTTCCAAAGACTTTGGAGGCTTGGCTCAGTGATTGTCCCCTTTAGATTTGATCCTCAGAGGTGTCCAAAGTGATGACAAGGCTTGGAATTATCAGATTTTGCCAAATAGAGCAAAAGTACAAAATTCTGCCTTGCCTTGGTAGTTTTCACCAAGGCATTTTGCCATTACCATAACTCTTAGCTCAAATTGAATTTGGTGATGTTCTTGGCCATTTTGGAAAGCCCTCATATGATACAACAACTATTTGATCATATTTGGTTTTGATACTTTTTGGATCCAAGTGAAAAATGTCCCTACATTTGGAAAAAAGTAAGGCAGATTCTGACTTAGTGAAAATTCCTCTAAGTGTTGGAAAAAAGTGACATTTTGTCATTTTGATCACTCCATAACTCAAAATCCATGAGGAATTTGGAGGGGGGGGTCAGTTTTTAGCTTTTGTAGAGGGCCATGAGATCTACAAATCAAGCTTTGGATGGGGAATAATGGCTTTTTGGTTTAGGAGTTATGATCCTCCAAAGTTGGTACCCATGCCACTTTATTCATAACTTAGAAAATTTTCTAAGTTTTTATGGTTACCCCTTTTACAAGTTATCCCACTTTCTTTGATTTTCCTTGATGAATGATGATTCAAATCATTCATTAACATCATTTTAGGGTTAAAAATCCATTTTTGTGAAAAATCTCAAAAAGTCAAAGTTTGACTTTTGTGCACAATTGACTTTTGTCAGATGAATTCCAAACTGTGCAATCCTCTATGAAATCATGTCTTTGACCTAAATCAAACTTGATGGACATGTTCCAAGGAGGTTATAGGGTGTATTGAATCATGTCTTAGGGTTTGGGAGCATGTCCTGGTCAAAAGCCAAAGCTACAGTTGACTTTTCCTCAAAACCCTAATTGTGGTTCAGATGAAATTGAGACTTGTTGCTCAAGCTTCCTGGATCAATCCATTGTTCCAAATGGATCAATATAGTGTGTTAGAGACCCTCAAATCTTCTCTTGAGGTCTTGGCTCATGATTTGTCCCAAAAGTCAACTTAGGGGTGAATTAGGTCAAGAAACCCTAATTCCTGATTTTTTGTGAATGCATCCCCTGAGGTTAAATTGACTTGATGATTGGGTCCATGAGGTTCCATGGAGTATATTAGGTTATGCTTTGAAGCATTGGCTCATGCCCAGAGGAAAATTTCCATCTGGAAGCCCTGGTCGACCAAAATCCTAGTTTGGTGACACTGGCGATCTTGAGGCTTGATCCACCTAGAAGGGAGCAGCCTTGTGCTTAATCCTTGCTGTGGGAGTCCTTTTGATCCTTTGTAGAGATTTGAGAGTGTAGACAAGTTAAAGATCGTGTCATTTATTGATTGATCCTTTGTCTAAGAGCTCTGAGAGGGCTTGAAACCCTAAGTCTGATTGTAGTGGATGCTCACCCATTCCTTGAGGAGATTGATGAGGCATGATGGTTCATCCATATTGTGATGATGATTTGCACAATGATGGGAAATCTTAGTGGTCAAAATTTGGGATATGACATAATTGCTGTAAGTGGAAAGCCTCTGGATACAAGCATCCAAGCTAATGTCCCTCTCTTAGCATGAATTCCTAAGGAAAAATGGCATTGCTCACACTGAGTTAAAGTTTTCACCTTCAGGACAAATCCCCTATAAAGGAAATTATGGCATTGTTGGTCTCCATATATTCCAGTTAAAGTAATTCTTCCTTTATAAATCAATCACCCAAACAACTGTGATAACCAGATGATATATCTCCCTTTAGAGATGACAAATTCTCTCTCAATCAAACCTTTTAGCTTCAATCTTGGGCTTTGAACAAGACACAAACAACCTTTAGCTTTAATCTCGGGCTTTGAACACGACACCAGACATCTTTTCCTTCCTTAGAATAGGAGGAACTACAATCACTCTGATTTCCCTATACTTCATAACAGGGAATACATAGGCATAAGATTGCGAAATCTTAGCGAGCACACTTATCAAAAACCTTAGGTCTCTGACCTTACCAAAAACATCGAAAAACCCGAAAAACAACAAAAATACCCTCTATCTCTCTCTCTCTCTCTCTCAGACATCCCACAAAGGAGAAACTTTCCCATTTTCACAAACAAACACAATCAAGTATCAAAGCAGAACCTAACACTATCATCTCATGGATAACCATGGATAGGATGGGTAACTGACAACTCCCCATTGTATAACCCAACCCCGGACTCCCCAATCTCTGTCAAGCATTTGTTCAGTTAAACAAATGCATGCAAGGTTAGTTTTAGATAGCTTTACCTTTCCCTTCCAGCTTCACGGGATAAAATAAGAAATCAGAAAGTAGCACCCAACGTTCCTCCCACTGAGGTGAGGAAATCCCCCTGCGAGAAGGTGGCCGCGTCACCGACAAAAATCGCTCTCTACACATACAAAGATCTCTCTCTACACCAAAATCTATCTCTCCTTAATGAGACTTGGACAGTCTCAGCCTCCTCTTTGGGCTCACATAAGGACCCTCAAGTTTCCTCAAAGAATAGGAAAAACTCTGATCATTTTATCAATACACCAGTCTCCAACCGAGTTAAAACCTATAAGGTTTTGAAACTCACCTTTAAACTCCTCTGATCCCCAAAAAGGCTTAAATTTCATTTTTGAACATCCCAGCCAGGGTCAATTTACCATCAGTAAATCCCTAATAAAATCAGAGCCTCATGGCATCTGGTATTTCAACTCTTCCCTGATGCGCTGCAAGAGTAAATCCCTTTGGATTCCTCAAATCAATTTGGACATGCTCCTGGATTTCCATAAATCCTCAACAAGAGACAACCTCCACTTAGGCATCATATAAGAAATTCCCCCAATCAGCCTCAATATTAGGCTTTGTACAAGACAGATAAAATCCTCCCCGGTGGATTCATTTTCCTTTAGCTTCAACCTTGGGCATTAAACAAGGTACACAAAAATCAACATCCCCTCAGATGAGACCATGACTCCACTTTGCATGAGGATATATCCTCTATACATCACATATCAAGACAAAACAATCAAAACCTTTTTCTAGATAATTGATGTAAGTTGAACACTTGTTGATTCAAATTCTAAGCTGGAGTCCCTCCTTTATCCTGGCTAAAATCTCTCTTTCATCTAACAGCTATAAGTGGCAAGCCTCTGGATTCCATACATCCAAGCCAATGTCCCTCTCTTAGCATGAAAGATTCATAAAGGGAAAAGTCGCATTGCTCTACACTGAGTTAAAGCCTCTTCCTTCATGACATCTCTCTTATAAAGGTAATTATGGCATTGTTGGATTCTACATATCCCAGTTAAAACAATTTCCCTTATAACCAATTTCAATATTTGTGATGAATAGGTGAGATATATCCCTTTAGAGATTACAAAATCTCTCTCTCAATCACCCTTTTAGCTTCAATATTGGCCTTTAAACAAGACACAATACTCCGATAGCTTCAATATTGGGATTTGAACAAGACACCAAATATATTCCTCCCATAGAGATAGGAGGAACTACGATTGCTCTGATTTCCCTGAGCTCTTTACGGAAATATGTAGGCATAAGATTGCGAAATCTTAGCAAGCACACAAATAAAAAACTTTAGGTCCAGTACCTTCCCCAAAACAACAGAAAACTCGAAAACAACAAAAACATTCTCTAAAGACTACCAAAGGAGAAACTTTCCCAATCCACTGCAGATAGACACAAGAAAGCAATTTAAGTTAACAGAAATACATGCAAAAAGAAGGTTCCTATGGATTACCATAGATATACTGGGTGTTAATAGCTTCCCATTGTATAACCAGATCCCGGTCCCCGATCTCTTAGCATTTATTAAAGAAAACATTTGCATGCAGGGTTAGTTTAAGACATCTTCCCCTTCCTTAACCAGCTTCATAGGATAAATACAGAAATCAGAAAGTAGCACCCAATACCCAAAATTAACGATAAGGTGGTTGCATCACCGACTAAAACCGCACGCTACACCTTGGTATTAAGCATGTTGGTATCTTTAACAAAGCGTTACTTGCCAAATGGATTTGGAAAGTTTTTCAAACCGGAAACGAGTTGTGGAGGCCCTTTTGGTTAGTCGGTAGGGGAACCTTGCTGCGAAGATCCTGGATTTTAGAGAAGTTGGATTTATTAGACAAGATTTTTTGTGGATGGGGGATATTCTGTCTATTTATGTCTCTAACTAGCAAGATAGTATCCAGAATTTTTTACATTGCAGTCTTGGGATAAATTTTGTTTCCCGTTTCTGGTCTTCTATTTGGATTGGTATTTGTACTATTAGGTCTCTGTTACCCAATGTGTACGAAGCGTCTTTAGCTAAGTGTTGTTCGGTGCTGGATATGGGATTGTGGGATGGGGAGAGGTGTTTCTGAGACGTGCGACATTCTGGTTTCGTGGAAGGTATTATGACAGATTCAGAGTTTTCTGAATTGGTACAATTTCTTGACAGCATTTCAATCAATTAGCAGGCTGAAGATAGTTGGTCTTGGCGTCCGGATGAAACGAAAGGTTTTTCCGTTAATTCGTATTATGTTATATTGCTTGAGGCTGTCGATTTAGTTGTTGTGGATTCTAATATAGCTATTGTCCTAGACCTATTGTGGAGGTCTAGAATCCCTTTGAAACTTCAAATTTTTGCTTGGATGTTAATTCTTGATAGGCTTCTTACCCGGTCGAATCTCGTCGATAGAGGTATTGTTGTTAACCCTCATGAGATGCTGTGTATCTTGTGTTTTTCCAATATTGAGGATTCTTCCCATATATTCTTCGATTGTTTTAAAGTCATTTTGTTGTGGAATAAGCTGTGTGATTGGGTAGGATTAGAGAGGTTTTATGAATCCGATTGTAATAGTCATGCTTTCGCTTGGACGTCACGGATTAAGGGAAGAGAAAAACCGGAATCACTCTCTTCGTTTTGGTTTATTACCTGTTGGTTCATATGGTTGAGAACAAAATAACATCCATTTTAATGATGAAATTTGTAATGTAGATTTAATTTTCAATAGGATTGTTGTGTTGTCTTGGTCTTGGTTGACTTTAGATCTTGGAGGTAGGATGAAGTGCAGTATTTATGAGTGGACAAAGTTCCTTTGTGACTTTTCATAACTTAGGGGGTTTTTTCTTTTGGTTGTTGTAAAGGGATGTGTTGTGGGGGCTGTTGGTTGGACTTTGTCCTTCTGCTGTTATTGTGTTGTTTCTTTTGGTTGGAGATTTCCTTAATCTCTCCTTAATGATATTGCTTATATAAAAACACACAATTTGTTGACACCTTACACACATCATATACAACTATCCACATAAACGTTATTACATAAATAATTACGTCTAGTATATGACTAATGAATGTTTGAACACATATTCAGTTGTTTACATACAAGATACAAATTGTTTTCAAAAACTATTCACATAAAATTATGTCTTATATGCAAATAATTTAAATTCATTTTATCTTTCATTATAAAAATAGTTTATGCATGATTGTTTTTCTTTAGCCATGCTGAATAGAAACTGAATGGTGTTTGATGTCGCTTTCTTTAACGTCTATCATTTGCCCTCTCTCTCGACTTAGTGACTTATTCTTTCACTAGCAAAAGAGAGAGAACAAATGGTAGACGTGATGATATAAAGAAAACAAATTTCAGTAGTTTGGTTTGAGCCATACGCAATGATATGATCCCTCTATTGATTAAAAATATGCACACAAAAAAACTCTCTTATTTTTAATCATTTATATATATATATATATATATATATATATATATATATATATATATATATATATAATGTCTCTAACTGATTAAATCTCCAAGAGCAATTATTTCCATGACTAACAAAACTTGTTTTCAATTATATCACACGATTGACCAAGCATATACAAGACATGTTTTTGGAAGAATAAGAGTGTTAATTGATTCTTCAGGAAAGCATACAAATGTTGATGTTTTCTGTTGCAACATGTTTACAAATCAAAATATGAAATGTTGGAAGGGGTTATGATAGAAATAGTGACACAGTTGACAAAAGGAAAAATGGATTTTCCTATAATATTTCCGACTCACAAAGGCGATGATATTTTTTTTTAATAAGCAAAAAAGATGTATTAACTAAGGATACAAAGGGGTATCCTAACCCAAATACACAAAAACCAACCTAAACCAACAAAAACCTATAAGAAATCGCAAGGGAAATGAAACCAATTATAATAATTACAACCTTCTAATTTCCTACTTTTCTTACCAATCCACCACCACGAATACATAATGATTTTGTGGATAATGTTATCTTCATCCCAAATTTCGTCGTTGAACATGATGCAATTCCAGCAAAGCCAAAGATTCCAAGTAATTATCAACCAAAAAGCAACTCCTTTTTTAGACTCAATTTTGTTCTCCAAACAAACCTTGACCCAATTAGATATATGATCCACCAAGTTATTTGCGAACTCCATTCGTATGCCCATCCAATCGTAAGTCCTATTCCAAATCAATTTACTTTTGTGGCAAGAAATCAAGATATTATCTCAGAATCTCAAACAGCTTCTATCGAAGGGCGGAATCTTCTAGATGGCGTCCTTGCTCTTAACGAAATTGTTGACTATGCAAAAAGGAGCAAGATGAATGGTTTGATGATGAAAGTTGATTTTGCGAAAGCATATGATTGTGTAGATTGGTCTTATTTGCGTGAAGTGATGGGAATCATGGGATTTGGCGATAAATGGTTGTTTTGGATCGAGGGGGGAGTGATGCAAAGTCATATGTCAGTCCTTGTCAATGGGAGTCCCACAAAGGACTTTAAAGGATCCTAATGGGAGTCCCACAAAGGACAAAGGCGATGATATGATGTTGCATAAATTATTGAAGAAAGGATTTGATCCTAATGAAATAAATAATAATCATAGAAAGACGCCATTGGTTAGTAATTTATATCCTCTAATATCCATACATATTTTTCTCTAGACACTAATTACAACTCTACTTTAACTATTTATATAGGATACAACAACTTTTAAAGGTATGACCATTGTGTGGTTTTGCTTCTAGAATTTGGTATTGAGCCCAACATAAAACATATAGTCAGAGCTTTTTGTAAATTCAGCAACGATTTATAACTAAAAAAATTAGAGTAGGAAGAATGATGCTATTTGTCACTAACCTTGAAACATGAACACAAAGAGAAGTATTTAAGAGTAGCATTTCCTCATTTAAATTGTAAGTCATAATACCTCTCGTTTATAAAACTTGCCTTACATTTTTTTTATCAAGTAGTTTGCTTCACTAATAGTACATAATAAACACTATATTAATTCTTAATATTTCATGCAAACGGATAATAAATATTCCAAAAACTTGTTTGAGATAAAAAATTTAAATATACAGGCTTCTAAATTGTTTGTTTTTTTAAATTTTTTTATTGACAAATAATATATTAAAAGTGAGTGAGTATAAGGAATTCTCAAGCTCATTATAGAGAAAAATCTCAGTAAAAAGTATAGTTCGTTTGTTTGGGCTTTTGAAGTGTCTAATTCCGCCTCTCACAAACTTTAGAAGAAGTTCTCTTTTTACATCCTTTAGTCAAAATCAATTTTGCCCACTTCTAAACTTATTTCATTTCCTAAACTAACAATAATGCTTTTTTTTTTAATTAAAATGGATTGTTAATGTTGAATTATTATCAAATGAAACTCATCCATAATTAAGTTATATTTTTTTCACTAGTGCGGAATGAGTAATTTACACCCGTTTTTTTTACATTTTACACCCGTTTTTAGAGGGCGTGAATTCAACGGGTGATAAATGTCTGACGAATTTACACCCGTTTTAAAATGGGTGTAAATAAATGTTATATTACACCCTTTTTTTTGTTGAAATCGGGTGTAAATGTTTATATATATATATATATATATATATATATATATATATATATATATATACACACAGTTATACACTACTACAAAACGCGCAAACAACAACGCCAGGCTTACAATGGATTGTCTATACACCGTTGTAATAGATGCGCGCTTTTTTTTAATCTCGTTAAAAGGCTTTTAATGACGGTTAATATTCAAACCGTGGTGAAATGTGAGGCCTTTCACGACGGGTATGTTTTCAACCGTCATTATAAGTAGCGCATGGTCATGGGTTCAATTCCCAGCACCAACATTTATGGTTTTTTACATATTATTTCAAAATGCCCACATCCTTTCACCACTGGTATGTTTTCAACCGTCATTATAGCCAATAAGTTAGTTTTAGGTCTTGCACTTCAAAAAATCGGTTTTAGGGAAAATCGTCTCCTTTTTTAGATCTGTTTCGTGCATTTGAAGCAGAAAAATGGATTCGGGATCATCGGCCTGTTAACCGTGAACGGTCACTTCTCATGGCCTGTTAACCATCACAAGTCTCTTTACCATATAGGCTTCATTCGTACTACACGCGGGAATCAAACCTGCCAAGTAATTGTGCATACGTTTCAGAGGAGGAGCTCGAGTCTCATGAAACTACACCTCAAGATAAATGGTTACGATTACGTGATCATATACATAAACGTGATTGTATTTGACAATCACCAGGCCACATTAGCCTTTAGGCCTCTCATGCCTTTAACAATAAAACATAACAATTACACATGTTCCATACTAGTGTTTCACTCATTTCTATTCCATTCGGTAATGGACACACGCCTCGGCCTCTCATGCACGAGCGTTGTCATTACGTTATCTACTCTAGGCCAGAACTCGTCAGTGAATGCACGAGCGTCGCCATCCAGAGTTTCTATCACAATTCTATACACAACCTAAAATTATAGCATTTTGGTTTGGGGTAAAATTTCCTCACTCTTTCTAATTTCATATTTTAACATGCATACTCTCTCGATTAAGTTGAACATCAATAACAGGCAAAGCATATCATAATTGCACATATAATAATTCAATCACAAGTTATACAAAAGCATAATAGAATCGCATAATGGTTCATCGCATAAAACATCCCTTTCGGGGTCCCCCCGATTCATTTAATCGGGTATCAGATCAATATAGACCACTGTTATCCCATAGGATATTTCCACAGCTCTAGATTGGCTACAACCATGCCTCGATCGGATTTACGATCCAAAAGGTGTCAATTCCAACATTTCACAAAACATTACATTCCTTCATTTCCCACTAAATCATTTATCCCACATCATACCCATTATTTTCACATTTTATCGGATAGAGGGTGTCATTGCTTTCTAATGCCACCAAGAACGTCCTGATCCGAGTTACGGATCAAAAGTTATGAAAGAAACAAGTTGGAGGATCTGCTATATTCGCAATGCGAAGCAGCCAGCGAATGTTCGCTTTCTCATTCGCAGTGCGAAGCTCCCAGCGAATGCCTAAATACATTGGGTTCGCTGTCCCATTTGTAACACCCCCATTTTATACCCCCAAATAATCAATTAAACCATTTACGCACATATTAAAAATTTCGTCAGAGTATAATTATAACATGGGATAAAAGAGGCATGCCACAATTTATATGAAATTAAAACATACAACACCTGCTCAAATAGATATGCAACAGTGGGGTAACTATCAGCAATAAAGGATCTCAGTCCTTACACCCACATATCAATCAATATTTAGAATATAAGCGGAAAATCTAAACATTGCAACATCAAACATATATATACATCATCCAGTGAATCACATCAAACATCAGGTTTATACACATAATTCATCAGCCAGATACATAAATCAATGCATCACAAAAAGGAATTCAAAATCATCCTAGCTACCCGACGCTACATATCAGAGCCAGACGACCAAAAGGAAGTGAAGACACGCTTCACCAAAGACCACCAGCATACCTAATCTGCAATGCCTCATAGAGCATTATAAAACAGCAGAAGGGTGAGAAATATTATCATAATAACGTTGCATATAATTATATATATCTCAACATCTAATACACATATACCACGTTCTAACCACAACTCATCACTATGCATATATTTATACACATAACATCAAACATATACCATAAGTCATTTACAAGGCATAACAATCCGTAATCAACACATAAAATCCCATAGGCATATCCATTCATGCTCAAATACATGTATCACTAATACATATCCATTTATTCAACATAAACACATAAATTCGTGTTCATTCACAGATGCATCATTACAAACATACAATTATCATCATTTCACATAAACATACATATTATGTTTATCCTCCAATGCACACCTGCACAATTCTGTTCATTCCACATCAACATATACATATATATGTTCATTCATCAATGCATAAATACAATGATGACAAATGCAACTCATAGAGACCGACTCTCGACTCTATGCAGATGCAATGCGGTACCGACTCAGTCATCACTAGTTCACTCAAGAACTCTGCTGGAACCATCGCTCGTTACCGAAGTAACCCCCCGTCGGGCCTACGATGTTCACCCATTGCTCACACCCCACATGGGCACACAATGTTTATGGATCGCTCACACCCCATATGGGCACACGACCCGATTGCTCACACCCCACATGGTCACACAATCTGATTGCTCACACCCCACATAGGCACACAATCATTTGTAATCATCGCTCACACCTCACATAGGCACACGACGTTACAACGGATTCTCATTAGAATCGCTCAACACAAGAATGCACATCATGATGCTTCACACGCAAAATGACTCAAAAGACATTCTTGAAATGCATACATATTCACAATATAGTCATGCATTTATCTCATACATATCACATACATCAATTGTATAACAACATATACAATTCTTCAAATACAACAATGTGATCCACATAGTCATTTTCATGCATTGTAATTCAATTTACATCAATGCAATTATTTGCCCTAAGGCCACAAACAATCACCACAACATCTCATCATATATTCACATTTAACATGCATTATCACTTAATTCAAACAATGCATACATTCACTAAAGATCCACAATTCACAAAGAATTCCTCAATCAAAGGTTCACTCCACAAACCTGTCCACAACACATTCATACCATTCACAATTAACATACTTAACATTTTCTACAAAATCACTATTCACAAATAGTCGGAAAAGTCGGCCAAAAAATAATATTTTCCATCATCATCAAAAAGTACTCCTCAACACCTTCGATTCGATATAAAGAACGTTTAAATCGGATAAACAACGAATAAGTTATGGATATTTCAAAATAACGCAAAAACATAAACCGGACACCCGACACTACGAAACGGTTCGAAAAAACTGTACCGATTGGACAAGGTTCAGACCTTAAAACTATTTTTCCTAGAAATAACATCTCGTTAGCTTCCCAACGCTTCGAACGGGGATCAAAACCGACTTACGGTTCAAGAGATATGAATTTCCGAAGTTTTTCCAAAACAGAATTTTTTCACCTACAGCACGCGTCCGTACGACTGCGCACAAAACCAGAAATTCTGCAACATTCTGGTACAGCTGCGTAATCGCCCGAAACCCGACCGATTCAATTACTTTCTTCCGAATAAATACATGGTAATATCACATAAATACATACCAACATATTAGGATCAAGAAAAACCCGATTCCACGACTTTTATTTTTCACCAAAATCTCACATTCTCCAAAACCCAAAAACATGAAATCTTCAAATATCAACCGATTTCAACGAAACGAGTTTGTATAATCTCGGCCTCCCCTCACTCGACTAATCTACGCAATTTATTTCGAATTTCATCCGTGAAAACATCGTTTACGACCGATTATGTCATTTTCAACCTAAAACTCATATTTCTCTTAAACAACCAAAACAATCGGAAACAATCATACATAATCGTATACAAATTTAGAATAATGATATTTCACACCCTTACCCGAGTGTAGAAACGATTGGAAGTCGATTCGGGTGAAAATCCCACACTTTCTCTTCTCTTTTCTTCTCTTCCTTTTCCTTCTCTTCTATTTCCTTCCATTTCTCTTACTATCTCATTCTATATATAGTTTTCTCTCTTTTTCTTTCTTTTCTAATTCTATCCCTTCTATTTATTTTCTCACAAACACAAAAATATTTACTTAACATAGATATCTCAAAATATCTATTATATCATTAATTAAATACTATCTAATGTGAAAAGTCTAAAATACCCTCTATTCCAATTTTCCCCGCAAACTCTCAAAAACGGTAAAAATGCTTAATATGAAAACATAACATATTAAAACACCAATTTCACAAATAACATAATCATTGTCAAATTAAAGTAAAATACTCCACAAAATAATATAATTAACACCCAAAAATAGAGATAATTAAAATCGGGTCGTTACAACTCTCCCCCACTTAGACATTTTCGTCCTCGAAAATATGCTAAGTACACACAACCACGAATACTACTCTCGCATCCGACCAGCCAACTATCCTGCCAACAAAAGGCACACCACGAATAACACAAACAACAAACCAACACACTAACAGCAACAACAACGACGCGACAACGACCACGACAACCACGACAAGATGCAATGCCCATACAATGCTCTTGGCGACAAACTCACAACTCAAAGGATAACCAAGATTCACTCTTGAACCGGAACACAACAAGATCGTTACCACTACCATAGGTAACACCCTCCTAATCCCCAAATATAGGAATTAGCCACTCGCACTCGAACCATCACAATGGAAACGAAACAACAACACGGACAAGAACATAACGTTCCACGACACAACATTAGCTCAGCAACATCCGCAAAACCAGAATACCTGCATCCTTGCCTCACAACAACCAATACAACAATTCCACACTTCCGCTGCGCACTCTGATTACTCGCAACCAACAAAACCACCAATTCCCTAATCAACATTTGACTTTTTCTATTATTCTCCAGAAAATCCTAGTTCACTTGTTATATCCACCACTTCACTCTATGCTGCTTTAGCTTACACACCATACACAAGCATCTGAACTACTCAAACAGTTCTACTTCTCTGACCATCCGAACATACACATGCAAAGGCTTCCAACTTAACTCGTCAGGCAAGACATTAATCCTTCCCAAAGAATAATCCAATTCAAATTCATAGCTCGTTTTGGAATCCCAACTCTTATAGTTGTCTCATACTCTATTCTCTTGCGATTACCAATCATTTCAAACTTAGATCATAACAATAACACTTCCATACTTCAACACAAAATCACTGCAACCCATTTCCAATCCTGAATAGCATAAATCCTTGGATGAATCCTCAATTATCGTAAAGCATAAACTACGACTTAACCATATTGCATTAACCCACCGACTAAACTCATCAAGACATAACTCAATACTCCTCAAACCGTTCATTAAGATCAGGCAAAAATCAAAACTTGAGCTGTAGACAACTCCTACTTTTAGCTCTTTGAAACTTATTCGCACTGAACATCCGCACTTGGATAACTTATCTTAAAACTTCATCTCTTTTCTAAACTTGCTACTCATACATAATGGTTTCCTTAAAATTCTTACATTGATACCTTAAGCTCAAAACTCCGTAACTCATTATAACTCTGTGTTTGCTTCCCATAGCATCCATACGAGTATACACCACATGCTGGCTATACTAATCAATCATCCATTCTCTTGGCTTTACTTTTAATATCTAGAACACTAGCACCACCAACATGCCATCTAAGCTGGAAAGACACGTCTACTCCCACCAACATAATTTCCGTCTGCTATCAACAAGAGATTAAGGGTGATCAGTTCCTCAATTTGCCAATAGACAGTCGACAATCATGATGGGGTATAAACCATCTTTACCAAGCCATAACAACCTTCCTTCAACATGTGAGATCCAAGCCTCACCTTATTCTCTTCAGTACAATCCATAACCCTGAAAATTCTTTCAATTTCTTTCAACCAGAGTTGAGCACCATTGGGATCGAATCTTCCTTTGAAGACCGGTGGTTGATTCTTTCTGAACTCATCGTTCGCATTCACATTCGGTGCACCCTGCACCGCCCTAGTCATTGCTTCCATAGCAGCAGCCATAGCAACATCATTTCTACCAGCCATATTCTGATGGTATCCAAAAACAACAGCAAGGTAAACCACAGTTTAACCAACACAACCACAAGACAGACACAACAGACTCAACACTGGCTCTGATACCACTTTTGTAACACCCCCATTTTATACCCCCAAATAATCAATTAAATCATTTACGCACATATTAAAAATTTCGTCAGAGTATAATTATAACATGGGATAAAAGAGGCATGCCACAATTTATATGAAATTAAAACATACAACACCTGCTCAAATAGATATGCAACAGTGGGGTAACTATCAGCAATAAAGGATCTCAGTCCTTAAACCCATATATCAATCAATATTTAGAATATAAGCGGAAAATCTAAACATTGCAACATCAAACATATATATACATCATCCAGTGAATCACATCAAACATCAGGTTTATACACATAATTCATCAGCCAGATACATAAATCAATGCATCACAAAAAGGAATTCAAAATCATCCTAGCTACCCGACGCTACATATCAGAGCCAGACGACCAAAAGGAAGTGAAGACACGCTTCACCAAAGACCACCAGCATACCTAATCTACAATGCCTCATAGAGCATTATAAAACAGCAGAAGGGTGAGAAATATTATCATAATAACGTTGCATATAATTATATATATCTCAACATCTAATACACATATACCACGTTCTCACCACAACTCATCGCTATGCATATATTTATACACATAACATCAAACATATACCATAAGTCATTTACAAGGCATAACAATCCGTAATCAACACATAAAATCCCATAGGCATATCCATTCATGCTCAAATACATGTATCACTAATACATATCCATTTATTCAACATAAACACATAAATTCGTGTTCATTCACAGATGCATCATTACAAACATACAATTATCATCATTTCACATAAACATACATATTATGTTTATCCTCCAATGCACACCTGCACAATTCTGTTCATTCCACATCAACATATACATATATATGTTCATTCATCAATGCACAAATACAATGATGACAAATGCAACTCATAGAGACCGACTCTCGACTCTATGCAGATGCAATGCGGTACCGACTCAATCATCACTAGTTCACTCAGGAACTCTGCTGGAACCATCGCTCGTTACCGAAGTAACTCCCCGTCGGGCCTACGATGTTCACCCATTGCTCACACCCCACATGGGCACACAATGTTTATGGATCGCTCACACCCCATATGGGCACACGACCCGATTGCTCACACCCCACATGGGCACACAATCTGATTGGTCACACCCCATATAGGCACACAATCATTTGTAATCATCCCTCACACCTCACATTGGCACACGATGTTACAACGGATTCTCATTAGAATCGCTCAACACAAGAATGCACATCATGATGCTTCACATGCAAAATGACTCAAAAGACATTCTTGAAATGCATACATATTCACAATATAGTCATGCATTTATCTCATACATATCACATACATCAATTGTATAACAACATATACAATTCTTCAAATACAACAATGTGATCCACATAGTCATTTTCATGCATTGTAATTCAATTTACATCAATGCAATTATTTGCCCTAAGGCCACAAACCATCACCACAACATCTCATCATATATTCACATTTAACATGCATTATCACTTAATTCAAACAATGTATACATTCACTAAAGATCCACAATTCACAAAGAATTCCTCAATCAAAGGTTCACTCCACAAACCTGTCCACAACACATTCATACCATTCACAATTAACATACTTAACATTTTCTACAAAATCACTATTCACAAATAGTCGGAAAAGTCGGCCAAAAAATAATATTTTCCATCATCATCAAAAAGTACTCCTCAACACCTTCGATTCGATATAAAGAACGTTTAAATCGGATAAACAACGAATAAGTTATGGATATTTCAAAATAACGCAAAAACATAAACCGGACACCCGACACTACGAAACGGTTCGAAAAAACTGTACCGATTGGACTAGGTTCAGAACTCAAAACTATTTTTCCTAGAAAGAACATCTCGTTAGCTTCCCAACGCTTCAAACGGGGATCAAAACCGACTTACGGTTCAAGAGATATGAATTTCCGAAGTTTTTCCAAAACAAAATTTTTTCACCTACTGCACGCGTCCGTACGACTGCGCACAAAACCAGAAATTCTGCTACATTCTGGTACAGCTGCGTAATCGCCCGAAACCCGACCGATTCAATTACTTTCTTCCGAATAAATACATGGTAATATCACATAAATACATAACAACATATTAGGATCAAGAAAAACCCGATTCCACGACTTTTATTTTTCACCAAAATCTCACATTCTCCAAAACCCAAAAACATGAAATCTTCAAATATCAACCGATTTCAACGAAACGAGTTTCTATAATCTCGGCCTCACCTCACTCGACTAATCTACGCAATTTATTTCGAATTCCATCCGTGAAAACATCGTTTACGACCGATTATGTCATTTTCAACCTAAAACTCATATTTCTCTTAAACAACCAAAACAATCGGAAACAATCATACATAATCGTATACAAATTTAGAATAATGATATTTCACACCCTTACCCGAGTGTAGAAACGATTGGAAGTCGATTCGGGTGAAAATCCCACACTTTCTCTTCTCTTTTCTTCTCTTCCTTTTCCTTCTCTTCTATTTCCTTCCATTTCTCTTACTATCTCATTCTATATATAGTTTTCTCTCTTTTTCTTTCTTTTCTAATTCTATCCCTTCTATTTATTTTCTCACAAACACAAAAATATTTACTTAACATAGATATCTCAAAATATCTATTATATCATTAATTAAATACTATCTAATGTGAAAAGTCTAAAATACCCTCTATTCCAATTTTCCCCGCAAACTCTCAAAAACGGTAAAAATGCTTAATATGAAAACATAACATATTAAAACACCAATTTCACAAATAACATAATCATTGTCAAATTAAAGTAAAATACTCCACAAAATAATATAATTAACACCCAAAAATAGAGATAATTAAAATCGGGTCGTTACAACTCTCCCCCACTTAGACATTTTCGTCCTCGAAAATATGCTAAGTACACACAACCACGAATACTACTCTCGCATCCGACCAGCCAACTATCCTGCCAACAAAAGGCACACCACGAATAACACAAACAACAAACCAACACACTAACAGCAACAACAACGACGCGACAACGACCACGACAACCACGACAAGATGCAATGCCCATACAATGCTCTTGGCGACAAACTCACAACTCAAAGGATAACCAAGATTCACTCTTGAACCGGAACACAACAAGATCGTTACCACTACCATAGGTAACACCCTCCTAATCCCCAAATATAGGAATTAGCCACTCGCACTCGAACCATCACAATGGAAACGAAACAACAACACGGACAAGAACATAACGTTCCACGACACAACATTAGCTCAGCAACATCCGCAAAACCAGAATACCTGCATCCTTGCCTCACAACAACCAATACAACAATTCCACACTTCCGCTGCGCACTCTGATTACTCGCAACCAACAAAACCACCAATTCCCTAATCAACATTTGACTTTTTCTATTATTCTCCAGAAAATCCTAGTTCACTTGTTATATCCACCACTTCACTCTATGCTGCTTTAGCTTACACACCATACACAAGCATCTGAACTACTCAAACAGTTCTACTTCTCTGACCATCCGAACATACACATGCAAAGGCTTCCAACTTAACTCGTCAGGCAAGACATTAATCCTTCCCAAAGAATAATCCAATTCAAATTCATAGCTCGTTTTGGAATCCCAACTCTTATAGTTGTCTCATACTCTATTCTCTTGCGATTACCAATCATTTCAAACTTAGATCATAACAATAACACTTCCATACTTCAACACAAAATCACTGCAACCCATTTCCAATCCTGAATAGCATAAATCCTTGGATGAATCCTCAATTATCGTAAAGCATAAACTACGACTTAACCATATTGCATTAACCCACCGACTAAACTCATCAAGACATAACTCAATACTCCTCAAACCGTTCATTAAGATCAGGCAAAAATCAAAACTTGAGCTGTAGACAACTCCTACTTTTAGCTCTTTGAAACTTATTCGCACTGAACATCCGCACTTGGATAACTTATCTTAAAACTTCATCTCTTTTCTAAACTTGCTACTCATACATAATGGTTTCCTTAAAATTCTTACATTGATACCTTAAGCTCAAAACTCCGTAACTCATTATAACTCTGTGTTTGCTTCCCATAGCATCCATACGAGTATACACCACATGCTGGCTATACTAATCAATCATCCATTCTCTTGGCTTTACTTTTAATATCTAGAACACTAGCACCACCAACATGCCATCTAAGCTGGAAAGACACGTCTACTCCCACCAACATAATTTCCGTCTGCTATCAACAAGAGATTAAGGGTGATCAGTTCCTCAATTTGCCAATAGACAGTCGACAATCATGATGGGGTATAAACCATCTTTACCAAGCCATAACAACCTTCCTTCAACATGTGAGATCCAAGCCTCACCTTATTCTCTTCAGTACAATCCATAACCCTGAAAATTCTTTCAATTTCTTTCAACCAGAGTTGAGCACCATTGGGATCGAATCTTCCTTTGAAGACCGGTGGTTGATTCTTTCTGAACTCATCGTTCGCATTCACATTCGGTGCACCCTGCACCGCCCTAGTCATTGCTTCCATAGCAGCAGCCATAGCAACATCATTTCTACCAGCCATATTCTGATGGTATCCAAAAACAACAGCAAGGTAAACCACAGTTTAACCAACACAACCACAAGACAGACACAACAGACTCAACACTGGCTCTGATACCACTTTTGTAACACCCCCATTTTATACCCCCAAATAATCAATTAAATCATTTACGCACATATTAAAAATTTCGTCAGAGTATAATTATAACATGGGATAAAAGAGGCATGCCACAATTTATATGAAATTAAAACATACAACACCTGCTCAAATAGATATGCAACAGTGGGGTAACTATCAGCAATAAAGGATCTCAGTCCTTAAACCCATATATCAATCAATATTTAGAATATAAGCGGAAAATCTAAACATTGCAACATCAAACATATATATACATCATCCAGTGAATCACATCAAACATCAGGTTTATACACATAATTCATCAGCCAGATACATAAATCAATGCATCACAAAAAGGAATTCAAAATCATCCTAGCTACCCGACGCTACATATCAGAGCCAGACGACCAAAAGGAAGTGAAGACACGCTTCACCAAAGACCACCAGCATACCTAATCTACAATGCCTCATAGAGCATTATAAAACAGCAGAAGGGTGAGAAATATTATCATAATAACGTTGCATATAATTATATATATCTCAACATCTAATACACATATACCACGTTCTCACCACAACTCATCGCTATGCATATATTTATACACATAACATCAAACATATACCATAAGTCATTTACAAGGCATAACAATCCGTAATCAACACATAAAATCCCATAGGCATATCCATTCATGCTCAAATACATGTATCACTAATACATATCCATTTATTCAACATAAACACATAAATTCGTGTTCATTCACAGATGCATCATTACAAACATACAATTATCATCATTTCACATAAACATACATATTATGTTTATCCTCCAATGCACACCTGCACAATTCTGTTCATTCCACATCAACATATACATATATATGTTCATTCATCAATGCACAAATACAATGATGACAAATGCAACTCATAGAGACCGACTCTCGACTCTATGCAGATGCAATGCGGTACCGACTCAATCATCACTAGTTCACTCAGGAACTCTGCTGGAACCATCGCTCGTTACCGAAGTAACTCCCCGTCGGGCCTACGATGTTCACCCATTGCTCACACCCCACATGGGCACACAATGTTTATGGATCGCTCACACCTCATATGGGCACACGACCCGATTGCTCACACCCCACATGGGCACACAATCTGATTGCTCACACCCCATATAGGCACACAATCATTTGTAATCATCCCTCACACCTCACATTGGCACACGATGTTACAACGGATTCTCATTAGAATCGCTCAACACAAGAATGCACATCATGATGCTTCACATGCAAAATGACTCAAAAGACATTCTTGAAATGCATACATATTCACAATATAGTCATGCATTTATCTCATACATATCACATACATCAATTGTATAACAACATATACAATTCTTCAAATACAACAATGTGATCCACATAGTCATTTTCATGCATTGTAATTCAATTTACATCAATGCAATTATTTGCCCTAAGGCCACAAACCATCACCACAACATCTCATCATATATTCACATTTAACATGCATTATCACTTAATTCAAACAATGCATACATTCACTAAAGATCCACAATTCACAAAGAATTCCTCAATCAAAGGTTCACTCCACAAACCTGTCCACAACACATTCATACCATTCACAATTAACATACTTAACATTTTCTACAAAATCACTATTCACAAATAGTCGGAAAAGTCGGCCAAAAAATAATATTTTCCATCATCATCAAAAAGTACTCCTCAACACCTTCGATTCGATATAAAGAACGTTTAAATCGGATAAACAACGAATAAGTTATGGATATTTCAAAATAACGCAAAAACATAAACCGGACACCCAACACTACGAAACGGTTCGAAAAAACTGTACCGATTGGACTAGGTTCAGAACTCAAAACTATTTTTCCTAGAAAGAACATCTCGTTAGCTTCCCAACGCTTCAAACGGGGATCAAAACCGACTTACGGTTCAAGAGATATGAATTTCCGAAGTTTTTCCAAAACAAAATTTTTTCACCTACTGCACGCGTCCGTACGACTGCGCACAAAACCAGAAATTCTGCTACATTCTGGTACAGCTGCGTAATCGCCCGAAACCCGACCGATTCAATTACTTTCTTCCGAATAAATACATGGTAATATCACATAAATACATAACAACATATTAGGATCAAGAAAAACCCGATTCCACGACTTTTATTTTTCACCAAAATCTCACATTCTCCAAAACCCAAAAACATGAAATCTTCAAATATCAACCGATTTCAACGAAACGAGTTTCTATAATCTCGGCCTCACCTCACTCGACTAATCTACGCAATTTATTTCGAATTCCATCCGTGAAAACATCGTTTACGACCGATTATGTCATTTTCAACCTAAAACTCATATTTCTCTTAAACAACCAAAACAATCGGAAACAATCATACATAATCGTATACAAATTTAGAATAATGATATTTCACACCCTTACCCGAGTGTAGAAACGATTGGAAGTCGATTCGGGTGAAAATCCCACACTTTCTCTTCTCTTTTCTTCTCTTCCTTTTCCTTCTCTTCTATTTCCTTCCATTTCTCTTACTATCTCATTCTATATATAGTTTTCTCTCTTTTTCTTTCTTTTCTAATTCTATCCCTTCTATTTATTTTCTCACAAACACAAAAATATTTACTTAACATAGATATCTCAAAATATCTATTATATCATTAATTAAATACTATCTAATGTGAAAAGTCTAAAATACCCTCTATTCCAATTTTCCCCGCAAACTCTCAAAAACGGTAAAAATGCTTAATATGAAAACATAACATATTAAAACACCAATTTCACAAATAACATAATCATTGTCAAATTAAAGTAAAATACTCCACAAAATAATATAATTAACACCCAAAAATAGAGATAATTAAAATCGGGTCGTTACAACTCTCCCCCACTTAGACATTTTCGTCCTCGAAAATATGCTAAGTACACACAACCACGAATACTACTCTCGCATCCGACCAGCCAACTATCCTGCCAACAAAAGGCACACCACGAATAACACAAACAACAAACCAACACACTAACAGCAACAACAACGACGCGACAACGACCACGACAACCACGACAAGATGCAATGCCCATACAATGCTCTTGGCGACAAACTCACAACTCAAAGGATAACCAAGATTCACTCTTGAACCGGAACACAACAAGATCGTTACCACTACCATAGGTAACACCCTCCTAATCCCCAAATATAGGAATTAGCCACTCGCACTCGAACCATCACAATGGAAACGAAACAACAACACGGACAAGAACATAACGTTCCACGACACAACATTAGCTCAGCAACATCCGCAAAACCAGAATACCTGCATCCTTGCCTCACAACAACCAATACAACAATTCCACACTTCCGCTGCGCACTCTGATTACTCGCAACCAACAAAACCACCAATTCCCTAATCAACATTTGACTTTTTCTATTATTCTCCAGAAAATCCTAGTTCACTTGTTATATCCACCACTTCACTCTATGCTGCTTTAGCTTACACACCATACACAAGCATCTGAACTACTCAAACAGTTCTACTTCTCTGACCATCCGAACATACACATGCAAAGGCTTCCAACTTAACTCGTCAGGCAAGACATTAATCCTTCCCAAAGAATAATCCAATTCAAATTCATAGCTCGTTTTGGAATCCCAACTCTTATAGTTGTCTCATACTCTATTCTCTTGCGATTACCAATCATTTCAAACTTAGATCATAACAATAACACTTCCATACTTCAACACAAAATCACTGCAACCCATTTCCAATCCTGAATAGCATAAATCCTTGGATGAATCCTCAATTATCGTAAAGCATAAACTACGACTTAACCATATTGCATTAACCCACCGACTAAACTCATCAAGACATAACTCAATACTCCTCAAACCGTTCATTAAGATCAGGCAAAAATCAAAACTTGAGCTGTAGACAACTCCTACTTTTAGCTCTTTGAAACTTATTCGCACTGAACATCCGCACTTGGATAACTTATCTTAAAACTTCATCTCTTTTCTAAACTTGCTACTCATACATAATGGTTTCCTTAAAATTCTTACATTGATACCTTAAGCTCAAAACTCCGTAACTCATTATAACTCTGTGTTTGCTTCCCATAGCATCCATACGAGTATACACCACATGCTGGCTATACTAATCAATCATCCATTCTCTTGGCTTTACTTTTAATATCTAGAACACTAGCACCACCAACATGCCATCTAAGCTGGAAAGACACGTCTACTCCCACCAACATAATTTCCGTCTGCTATCAACAAGAGATTAAGGGTGATCAGTTCCTCAATTTGCCAATAGACAATCGACAATCATGATGGGGTATAAACCATCTTTACCAAGCCATAACAACCTTCCTTCAACATGTGAGATCCAAGCCTCACCTTATTCTCTTCAGTACAATCCATAACCCTGAAAATTCTTTCAATTTCTTTCAACCAGAGTTGAGCACCATTGGGATCGAATCTTCCTTTGAAGACCGGTGGTTGATTCTTTCTGAACTCATCGTTCGCATTCACATTCGGTGCACCCTGCACCGCCCTAGTCATTGCTTCCATAGCAGCAGCCATAGCAACATCATTTCTACCAGCCATATTCTGATGGTATCCAAAAACAACAGCAAGGTAAACCACAGTTTAACCAACACAACCACAAGACAGACACAACAGACTCAACACTGGCTCTGATACCACTTTTGTAACACCCCCATTTTATACCCCCAAATAATCAATTAAATCATTTACGCACATATTAAAAATTTCGTCAGAGTATAATTATAACATGGGATAAAAGAGGCATGCCACAATTTATATGAAATTAAAACATACAACACCTGCTCAAATAGATATGCAACAGTGGGGTAACTATCAGCAATAAAGGATCTCAGTCCTTAAACCCATATATCAATCAATATTTAGAATATAAGCGGAAAATCTAAACATTGCAACATCAAACATATATATACATCATCCAGTGAATCACATCAAACATCAGGTTTATACACATAATTCATCAGCCAGATACATAAATCAATGCATCACAAAAAGGAATTCAAAATCATCCTAGCTACCCGACGCTACATATCAGAGCCAGACGACCAAAAGGAAGTGAAGACACGCTTCACCAAAGACCACCAGCATACCTAATCTACAATGCCTCATAGAGCATTATAAAACAGCAGAAGGGTGAGAAATATTATCATAATAACGTTGCATATAATTATATATATCTCAACATCTAATACACATATACCACGTTCTCACCACAACTCATCGCTATGCATATATTTATACACATAACATCAAACATATACCATAAGTCATTTACAAGGCATAACAATCCGTAATCAACACATAAAATCCCATAGGCATATCCATTCATGCTCAAATACATGTATCACTAATACATATCCATTTATTCAACATAAACACATAAATTCGTGTTCATTCACAGATGCATCATTACAAACATACAATTATCATCATTTCACATAAACATACATATTATGTTTATCCTCCAATGCACACCTGCACAATTCTGTTCATTCCACATCAACATATACATATATATGTTCATTCATCAATGCACAAATACAATGATGACAAATGCAACTCATAGAGACCGACTCTCGACTCTATGCAGATGCAATGCGGTACCGACTCAATCATCACTAGTTCACTCAGGAACTCTGCTGGAACCATCGCTCGTTACCGAAGTAACTCCCCGTCGGGCCTACGATGTTCACCCATTGCTCACACCCCACATGGGCACACAATGTTTATGGATCGCTCACACCTCATATGGGCACACGACCCGATTGCTCACACCCCACATGGGCACACAATCTGATTGCTCACACCCCATATAGGCACACAATCATTTGTAATCATCCCTCACACCTCACATTGGCACACGATGTTACAACGGATTCTCATTAGAATCGCTCAACACAAGAATGCACATCATGATGCTTCACATGCAAAATGACTCAAAAGACATTCTTGAAATGCATACATATTCACAATATAGTCATGCATTTATCTCATACATATCACATACATCAATTGTATAACAACATATACAATTCTTCAAATACAACAATGTGATCCACATAGTCATTTTCATGCATTGTAATTCAATTTACATCAATGCAATTATTTGCCCTAAGGCCACAAACCATCACCACAACATCTCATCATATATTCACATTTAACATGCATTATCACTTAATTCAAACAATGCATACATTCACTAAAGATCCACAATTCACAAAGAATTCCTCAATCAAAGGTTCACTCCACAAACCTGTCCACAACACATTCATACCATTCACAATTAACATACTTAACATTTTCTACAAAATCACTATTCACAAATAGTCGGAAAAGTCGGCCAAAAAATAATATTTTCCATCATCATCAAAAAGTACTCCTCAACACCTTCGATTCGATATAAAGAACGTTTAAATCGGATAAACAACGAATAAGTTATGGATATTTCAAAATAACGCAAAAACATAAACCGGACACCCAACACTACGAAACGGTTCGAAAAAACTGTACCGATTGGACTAGGTTCAGAACTCAAAACTATTTTTCCTAGAAAGAACATCTCGTTAGCTTCCCAACGCTTCAAACGGGGATCAAAACCGACTTACGGTTCAAGAGATATGAATTTCCGAAGTTTTTCCAAAACAAAATTTTTTCACCTACTGCACGCGTCCGTACGACTGCGCACAAAACCAGAAATTCTGCTACATTCTGGTACAGCTGCGTAATCGCCCGAAACCCGACCGATTCAATTACTTTCTTCCGAATAAATACATGGTAATATCACATAAATACATAACAACATATTAGGATCAAGAAAAACCCGATTCCACGACTTTTATTTTTCACCAAAATCTCACATTCTCCAAAACCCAAAAACATGAAATCTTCAAATATCAACCGATTTCAACGAAACGAGTTTCTATAATCTCGGCCTCACCTCACTCGACTAATCTACGCAATTTATTTCGAATTCCATCCGTGAAAACATCGTTTACGACCGATTATGTCATTTTCAACCTAAAACTCATATTTCTCTTAAACAACCAAAACAATCGGAAACAATCATACATAATCGTATACAAATTTAGAATAATGATATTTCACACCCTTACCCGAGTGTAGAAACGATTGGAAGTCGATTCGGGTGAAAATCCCACACTTTCTCTTCTCTTTTCTTCTCTTCCTTTTCCTTCTCTTCTATTTCCTTCCATTTCTCTTACTATCTCATTCTATATATAGTTTTCTCTCTTTTTCTTTCTTTTCTAATTCTATCCCTTCTATTTATTTTCTCACAAACACAAAAATATTTACTTAACATAGATATCTCAAAATATCTATTATATCATTAATTAAATACTATCTAATGTGAAAAGTCTAAAATACCCTCTATTCCAATTTTCCCCGCAAACTCTCAAAAACGGTAAAAATGCTTAATATGAAAACATAACATATTAAAACACCAATTTCACAAATAACATAATCATTGTCAAATTAAAGTAAAATACTCCACAAAATAATATAATTAACACCCAAAAATAGAGATAATTAAAATCGGGTCGTTACAACTCTCCCCCACTTAGACATTTTCGTCCTCGAAAATATGCTAAGTACACACAACCACGAATACTACTCTCGCATCCGACCAGCCAACTATCCTGCCAACAAAAGGCACACCACGAATAACACAAACAACAAACCAACACACTAACAGCAACAACAACGACGCGACAACGACCACGACAACCACGACAAGATGCAATGCCCATACAATGCTCTTGGCGACAAACTCACAACTCAAAGGATAACCAAGATTCACTCTTGAACCGGAACACAACAAGATCGTTACCACTACCATAGGTAACACCCTCCTAATCCCCAAATATAGGAATTAGCCACTCGCACTCGAACCATCACAATGGAAACGAAACAACAACACGGACAAGAACATAACGTTCCACGACACAACATTAGCTCAGCAACATCCGCAAAACCAGAATACCTGCATCCTTGCCTCACAACAACCAATACAACAATTCCACACTTCCGCTGCGCACTCTGATTACTCGCAACCAACAAAACCACCAATTCCCTAATCAACATTTGACTTTTTCTATTATTCTCCAGAAAATCCTAGTTCACTTGTTATATCCACCACTTCACTCTATGCTGCTTTAGCTTACACACCATACACAAGCATCTGAACTACTCAAACAGTTCTACTTCTCTGACCATCCGAACATACACATGCAAAGGCTTCCAACTTAACTCGTCAGGCAAGACATTAATCCTTCCCAAAGAATAATCCAATTCAAATTCATAGCTCGTTTTGGAATCCCAACTCTTATAGTTGTCTCATACTCTATTCTCTTGCGATTACCAATCATTTCAAACTTAGATCATAACAATAACACTTCCATACTTCAACACAAAATCACTGCAAACCATTTCCAATCCTGAATAGCATAAATCCTTGGATGAATCCTCAATTATCGTAAAGCATAAACTACGACTTAACCATATTGCATTAACCCACCGACTAAACTCATCAAGACATAACTCAATACTCCTCAAACCGTTCATTAAGATCAGGCAAAAATCAAAACTTGAGCTGTAGACAACTCCTACTTTTAGCTCTTTGAAACTTATTCGCACTGAACATCCGCACTTGGATAACTTATCTTAAAACTTCATCTCTTTTCTAAACTTGCTACTCATACATAATGGTTTCCTTAAAATTCTTACATTGATACCTTAAGCTCAAAACTCCGTAACTCATTATAACTCTGTGTTTGCTTCCCATAGCATCCATACGAGTATACACCACATGCTGGCTATACTAATCAATCATCCATTCTCTTGGCTTTACTTTTAATATCTAGAACACTAGCACCACCAACATGCCATCTAAGCTGGAAAGACACGTCTACTCCCACCAACATAATTTCCGTCTGCTATCAACAAGAGATTAAGGGTGATCAGTTCCTCAATTTGCCAATAGACAGTCGACAATCATGATGGGGTATAAACCATCTTTACCAAGCCATAACAACCTTCCTTCAACATGTGAGATCCAAGCCTCACCTTATTCTCTTCAGTACAATCCATAACCCTGAAAATTCTTTCAATTTCTTTCAACCAGAGTTGAGCACCATTGGGATCGAATCTTCCTTTGAAGACCGGTGGTTGATTCTTTCTGAACTCATCGTTCACATTCACATTCGGTGCACCCTGCACCGCCCTAGTCATTGCTTCCATAGCAGCAGCCATAGCAACATCATTTCTACCAGCCATATTCTGATGGTATCCAAAAACAACAGCAAGGTAAACCACAGTTTAACCAACACAACCACAAGACAGACACAACAGACTCAACACTGGCTCTGATACCACTTTTGTAACACCCCCATTTTATACCCCCAAATAATCAATTAAATCATTTACGCACATATTAAAAATTTCGTCAGAGTATAATTATAACATGGGATAAAAGAGGCATGCCACAATTTATATGAAATTAAAACATACAACACCTGCTCAAATAGATATGCAACAGTGGGGTAACTATCAGCAATAAAGGATCTCAGTCCTTAAACCCATATATCAATCAATATTTAGAATATAAGCGGAAAATCTAAACATTGCAACATCAAACATATATATACATCATCCAGTGAATCACATCAAACATCAGTTTATACACATAATTCATCAGCCAGATACATAAATCAATGCATCACAAAAAGGAATTCAAAATCATCCTAGCTACCCGACGCTACATATCAGAGCCAGACGACCAAAAGGAAGTGAAGACACGCTTCACCAAAGACCACCAGCATACCTAATCTACAATGCCTCATAGAGCATTATAAAACAGCAGAAGGGTGAGAAATATTATCATAATAACGTTGCATATAATTATATATATCTCAACATCTAATACACATATACCACGTTCTCACCACAACTCATCGCTATGCATATATTTATACACATAACATCAAACATATACCATAAGTCATTTACAAGGCATAACAATCCGTAATCAACACATAAAATCCCATAGGCATATCCATTCATGCTCAAATACATGTATCACTAATACATATCCATTTATTCAACATAAACACATAAATTCGTGTTCATTCACAGATGCATCATTACAAACATACAATTATCATCATTTCACATAAACATACATATTATGTTTATCCTCCAATGCACACCTGCACAATTCTGTTCATTCCACATCAACATATACATATATATGTTCATTCATCAATGCACAAATACAATGATGACAAATGCAACTCATAGAGACCGACTCTCGACTCTATGCAGATGCAATGCGGTACCGACTCAATCATCACTAGTTCACTCAGGAACTCTGCTGGAACCATCGCTCGTTACCGAAGTAACTCCCCGTCGGGCCTACGATGTTCACCCATTGCTCACACCCCACATGGACACACAATGTTTATGGATCGCTCACACCCCATATGGGCACACGACCCGATTGCTCACACCCCACATGGGCACACAATCTGATTGCTCACACCCCATATAGGCACACAATCATTTGTAATCATCCCTCACACCTCACATTGGCACACGATGTTACAACGGATTCTCATTAGAATCGCTCAACACAAGAATGCACATCATGATGCTTCACATGCAAAATGACTCAAAAGACATTCTTGAAATGCATACATATTCACAATATAGTCATGCATTTATCTCATACATATCACATACATCAATTGTATAACAACATATACAATTCTTCAAATACAACAATGTGATCCACATAGTCATTTTCATGCATTGTAATTCAATTTACATCAATGCAATTATTTGCCCTAAGGCCACAAACCATCACCACAACATCTCATCATATATTCACATTTAACATGCATTATCACTTAATTCAAACAATGCATACATTCACTAAAGATCCACAATTCACAAAGAATTCCTCAACCAAAGGTTCACTCCACAAACCTGTCCACAACACATTCATACCATTCACAATTAACATACTTAACATTTTCTACAAAATCACTATTCACAAATAGTCGGAAAAGTCGGCCAAAAAATAATATTTTCCATCATCATCAAAAAGTACTCCTCAACACCTTCGATTCGATATAAAGAACGTTTAAATCGGATAAACAACGAATAAGTTATGGATATTTCAAAATAACGCAAAAACATAAACCGGACACCCGACACTACGAAACGGTTCGAAAAAACTGTACCGATTGGACTAGGTTCAGAACTCAAAACTATTTTTCCTAGAAAGAACATCTCGTTAGCTTCCCAACGCTTCAAACGGGGATCAAAACCGACTTACGGTTCAAGAGATATGAATTTCCGAAGTTTTTCCAAAACAAAATTTTTTCACCTACTGCACGCGTCCGTACGACTGCGCACAAAACCAGAAATTCTGCTACATTCTGGTACAGCTGCGTAATCGCCCGAAACCCGACCGATTCAATTACTTTCTTCCGAATAAATACATGGTAATATCACATAAATACATAACAACATATTAGGATCAAGAAAAGCCCGATTCCACGACTTTTATTTTTCACCAAAATCTCACATTCTCCAAAACCCAAAAACATGAAATCTTCAAATATCAACCGATTTCAACGAAACGAGTTTCTATAATCTCGGCCTCACCTCACTCGACTAATCTACGCAATTTATTTCGAATTCCATCCGTGAAAACATCGTTTACGGCCGATTATGTCATTTTCAACCTAAAACTCATATTTCTCTTAAACAACCAAAACAATCGGAAACAATCATACATAATCGTATACAAATTTAGAATAATGATATTTCACACCCTTACCCGAGTGTAGAAACGATTGGAAGTCGATTCGGGTGAAAATCCCACACTTTCTCTTCTCTTTTCTTCTCTTCGTTTTCCTTCTCTTCTATTTCCTTCCATTTCTCTTACTATCTCATTCTATATATAGTTTTCTCTCTTTTTCTTTCTTTTCTAATTCTATCCCTTCTATTTATTTTCTCACAAACACAAAAATATTTACTTAACATAGATATCTCAAAATATCTATTATATCATTAATTAAATACTATCTAATGTGAAAAGTCTAAAATACCCTCTATTCCAATTTTCCCCGCAAACTCTCAAAAACGGTAAAAATGCTTAATATGAAAACATAACATATTAAAACACCAATTTCACAAATAACATAATCATTGTCAAATTAAAGTAAAATACTCCACAAAATAATATAATTAACACCCAAAAATAGAGATAATTAAAATCGGGTCGTTACAACTCTCCCCCACTTAGACATTTTCGTCCTCGAAAATATGCTAAGTACACACAACCACGAATACTACTCTCGCATCCGACCAGCCAACTATCCTGCCAACAAAAGGCACACCACGAATAACACAAACAACAAACCAACACACTAACAGCAACAACAACGACGCGACAACGACCACGACAACCACGACAAGATGCAATGCCCATACAATGCTCTTGGCGACAAACTCACAACTCAAAGGATAACCAAGATTCACTCTTGAACCGGAACACAACAAGATCGTTACCACTACCATAGGTAACACCCTCCTAATCCCCAAATATAGGAATTAGCCACTCGCACTCGAACCATCACAATGGAAACGAAACAACAACACGGACAAGAACATAACGTTCCACGACACAACATTAGCTCAGCAACATCCGCAAAACCAGAATACCTGCATCCTTGCCTCACAACAACCAATACAACAATTCCACACTTCCGCTGCGCACTCTGATTACTCGCAACCAACAAAACCACCAATTCCCTAATCAACATTTGACTTTTTCTATTATTCTCCAGAAAATCCTAGTTCACTTGTTATATCCACCACTTCACTCTATGCTGCTTTAGCTTACACACCATACACAAGCATCTGAACTACTCAAACAGTTCTACTTCTCTGACCATCCGAACATACACATGCAAAGGCTTCCAACTTAACTCGTCAGGCAAGACATTAATCCTTCCCAAAGAATAATCCAATTCAAATTCATAGCTCGTTTTGGAATCCCAACTCTTATAGTTGTCTCATACTCTATTCTCTTGCGATTACCAATCATTTCAAACTTAGATCATAACAATAACACTTCCATACTTCAACACAAAATCACTGCAAACCATTTCCAATCCTGAATAGCATAAATCCTTGGATGAATCCTCAATTATCGTAAAGCATAAACTACGACTTAACCATATTGCATTAACCCACCGACTAAACTCATCAAGACATAACTCAATACTCCTCAAACCGTTCATTAAGATCAGGCAAAAATCAAAACTTGAGCTGTAGACAACTCCTACTTTTAGCTCTTTGAAACTTATTCGCACTGAACATCCGCACTTGGATAACTTATCTTAAAACTTCATCTCTTTTCTAAACTTGCTACTCATACATAATGGTTTCCTTAAAATTCTTACATTGATACCTTAAGCTCAAAACTCCGTAACTCATTATAACTCTGTGTTTGCTTCCCATAGCATCCATACGAGTATACACCACATGCTGGCTATACTAATCAATCATCCATTCTCTTGGCTTTACTTTTAATATCTAGAACACTAGCACCACCAACATGCCATCTAAGCTGGAAAGACACGTCTACTCCCACCAACATAATTTCCGTCTGCTATCAACAAGAGATTAAGGGTGATCAGTTCCTCAATTTGCCAATAGACAGTCGACAATCATGATGGGGTATAAACCATCTTTACCAAGCCATAACAACCTTCCTTCAACATGTGAGATCCAAGCCTCACCTTATTCTCTTCAGTACAATCCATAACCCTGAAAATTCTTTCAATTTCTTTCAACCAGAGTTGAGCACCATTGGGATTGAATCTTCCTTTGAAGACCGGTGGTTGATTCTTTCTGAACTCATCGTTCACATTCACATTCGGTGCACCCTGCACCGCCCTAGTCATTGCTTCCATAGCAGCAGCCATAGCAACATCATTTCTACCAGCCATATTCTGATGGTATCCAAAAACAACAGCAAGGTAAACCACAGTTTAACCAACACAACCACAAGACAGACACAACAGACTCAACACTGGCTCTGATACCACTTTTGTAACACCCCCATTTTATACCCCCAAATAATCAATTAAATCATTTACGCACATATTAAAAATTTCGTCAGAGTATAATTATAACATGGGATAAAAGAGGCATGCCACAATTTATATGAAATTAAAACATACAACACCTGCTCAAATAGATATGCAACAGTGGGGTAACTATCAGCAATAAAGGATCTCAGTCCTTAAACCCATATATCAATCAATATTTAGAATATAAGCGGAAAATCTAAACATTGCAACATCAAACATATATATACATCATCCAGTGAATCACATCAAACATCAGTTTATACACATAATTCATCAGCCAGATACATAAATCAATGCATCACAAAAAGGAATTCAAAATCATCCTAGCTACCCGACGCTACATATCAGAGCCAGACGACCAAAAGGAAGTGAAGACACGCTTCACCAAAGACCACCAGCATACCTAATCTACAATGCCTCATAGAGCATTATAAAACAGCAGAAGGGTGAGAAATATTATCATAATAACGTTGCATATAATTATATATATCTCAACATCTAATACACATATACCACGTTCTCACCACAACTCATCGCTATGCATATATTTATACACATAACATCAAACATATACCATAAGTCATTTACAAGGCATAACAATCCGTAATCAACACATAAAATCCCATAGGCATATCCATTCATGCTCAAATACATGTATCACTAATACATATCCATTTATTCAACATAAACACATAAATTCGTGTTCATTCACAGATGCATCATTACAAACATACAATTATCATCATTTCACATAAACATACATATTATGTTTATCCTCCAATGCACACCTGCACAATTCTGTTCATTCCACATCAACATATACATATATATGTTCATTCATCAATGCACAAATACAATGATGACAAATGCAACTCATAGAGACCGACTCTCGACTCTATGCAGATGCAATGCGGTACCGACTCAATCATCACTAGTTCACTCAGGAACTCTGCTGGAACCATCGCTCGTTACCGAAGTAACTCCCCGTCGGGCCTACGATGTTCACCCATTGCTCACACCCCACATGGACACACAATGTTTATGGATCGCTCACACCCCATATGGGCACACGACCCGATTGCTCACACCCCACATGGGCACACAATCTGATTGCTCACACCCCATATAGGCACACAATCATTTGTAATCATCCCTCACACCTCACATTGGCACACGATGTTACAACGGATTCTCATTAGAATCGCTCAACACAAGAATGCACATCATGATGCTTCACATGCAAAATGACTCAAAAGACATTCTTGAAATGCATACATATTCACAATATAGTCATGCATTTATCTCATACATATCACATACATCAATTGTATAACAACATATACAATTCTTCAAATACAACAATGTGATCCACATAGTCATTTTCATGCATTGTAATTCAATTTACATCAATGCAATTATTTGCCCTAAGGCCACAAACCATCACCACAACATCTCATCATATATTCACATTTAACATGCATTATCACTTAATTCAAACAATGCATACATTCACTAAAGATCCACAATTCACAAAGAATTCCTCAACCAAAGGTTCACTCCACAAACCTGTCCACAACACATTCATACCATTCACAATTAACATACTTAACATTTTCTACAAAATCACTATTCACAAATAGTCGGAAAAGTCGGCCAAAAAATAATATTTTCCATCATCATCAAAAAGTACTCCTCAACACCTTCGATTCGATATAAAGAACGTTTAAATCGGATAAACAACGAATAAGTTATGGATATTTCAAAATAACGCAAAAACATAAACCGGACACCCGACACTACGAAACGGTTCGAAAAAACTGTACCGATTGGACTAGGTTCAGAACTCAAAACTATTTTTCCTAGAAAGAACATCTCGTTAGCTTCCCAACGCTTCAAACGGGGATCAAAACCGACTTACGGTTCAAGAGATATGAATTTCCGAAGTTTTTCCAAAACAAAATTTTTTCACCTACTGCACGCGTCCGTACGACTGCGCACAAAACCAGAAATTCTGCTACATTCTGGTACAGCTGCGTAATCGCCCGAAACCCGACCGATTCAATTACTTTCTTCCGAATAAATACATGGTAATATCACATAAATACATAACAACATATTAGGATCAAGAAAAGCCCGATTCCACGACTTTTATTTTTCACCAAAATCTCACATTCTCCAAAACCCAAAAACATGAAATCTTCAAATATCAACCGATTTCAACGAAACGAGTTTCTATAATCTCGGCCTCACCTCACTCGACTAATCTACGCAATTTATTTCGAATTCCATCCGTGAAAACATCGTTTACGGCCGATTATGTCATTTTCAACCTAAAACTCATATTTCTCTTAAACAACCAAAACAATCGGAAACAATCATACATAATCGTATACAAATTTAGAATAATGATATTTCACACCCTTACCCGAGTGTAGAAACGATTGGAAGTCGATTCGGGTGAAAATCCCACACTTTCTCTTCTCTTTTCTTCTCTTCGTTTTCCTTCTCTTCTATTTCCTTCCATTTCTCTTACTATCTCATTCTATATATAGTTTTCTCTCTTTTTCTTTCTTTTCTAATTCTATCCCTTCTATTTCTTTTCTCACAAACACAAAAATATTTACTTAACATAAATATCTCAAAATATCTATTATATCATTAATTAAATACTATCTAATGTGAAAAGTCTAAAATACCCTCTATTCCAATTTTCCCCGCAAACTCTCAAAAACGGTAAAAATGCTTAATATGAAAACATAACATATTAAAACACCAATTTCACAAATAAAATAATCATTGTCAAATTAAAGTAAAATACTCCACAAAATAATATAATTAACACCCAAAAAGGGAGATAATTAAAATCGGGTCGTTACACCATTCGCAGTGCAAACGTCTGGCGAACCGTGGCAGAACCAAAACAGGGTAATGTTCGCAGTGCGAACCTCTGGCGAATGCTCGCCTTCACCTTCGCCGTGCGAAAAACCAGCCAATGTTCGATTTCCCCTTCGCTATGGGATTGGCAGTACGAACCTGCGGAAACCTAGAATCTCAGCAGCGTAACAGCTGGGGCCTTTGGGTCCAAAACCCATTCCAAACACTACCCAATGCACAAATAAGCATCAATAGATGATTCTATACACATATTGATCATACAACACAGTTTATAACTCATTTTATCTGTTAGATTCCATTGATTCGACAATTTATCATTTTCTCTCAAATTCTAACCTAAGTTCCAAACATCTATTTCTAGAACTTAGAGTTCCTAACTAGAACCCACCTGATAATCGAAGAGGAGTTTGAAGAAGATGATGATGATCCATGAGCTTTTCCCAAGCTTTCCCTCTTTCTCTTCTTCTTTCTCTCTTCCTTCTCTTCTTCCTCTTTTCTTTCTATCTTTTTCTTTTCTTTTCCTTTCTAACAATATATATATATATATATATATATATATATATATATATATATATATATATATATATATATATATATATATATATATATATATATATATATATATATATATATATATATATATATATATATATATATATATAATACTATTTTTATATAATATAATCCAATAGAGTCAATTTCTCCAATTGATATTTTGTCGTCTCAATCAATTGATCAATTATTAGAGTTACTATTAAATCCTCTCTTAAACTAATAATTATTGATCTCATCAGAGTTCATTAGTTGCTCTATTGATCCCAATTGTCTATACTTAAAGTACTTAGAGGATTCCATAAATCCAATTAATCAAAGATAGAGCACATAGATGCTCATCTGATCTCCTCTGATATCCAATTGAGCATTTCGATAATACGGGGTATTACACTCTCCCCCCCTTAAATTGAAATTCGCCCCCGAATTTCCTCTATTCGGCAATAACCACCAATTGTATCCTGGTCTTAGATTCACACTTAACTTTACTTCCGTTCAAATTTCTGACGTATTCCAATTCCAAATTAACTTCACAGACCTAAATCCTTATTTTCACGAATTATCAAACTTCGGTTCCTTAGTCATACTCTTATTCCAGTATTGGGTTAACTTCGAACTTAGCTTTTTCCCATAGTTCATCTGTTATTCCATACTACAACACTTGGTCGCATTCTACCTTCGGAAAGAATGTACCATTTCATACTCCTCTACTGAGTCACAACAAACTCGTAACACTTTCTCTTGGTTAGGATGACAAACACTCAACAAATCTTCGCGAGGTAATTTAGTGATTCCTTATCCCCATGCAATTTCTGACAACTTATCCTTTCATGAATCTTTCAGCATCCAAAACCACTTCATATTTAGTCAACGACTTCTTTACCAGTTCCATCTGCTCTGATGTTGTACCAGGTACTCATTAAATCCAATATTCCATTCTTTTTGTGGCATACCAAAAGGTAACACACTTAGAACGAGATCTTCGTATCCTCACACTTATAAGCAACAACTTTCAACTCTCCAATTCTGACTGAACTCCTTCGTCTGTCACCTTCCACTGCGCAATTCCAATACAAAACTAATAATGGAATACCATGAATCCTTAAGCACCACCAAGTAGCTAACAGTCCATGGAGAATACACTTATCCAATGGGGTCCTTACTAACCACTGGTACAAGAATCTTATTGGCGTCTTATGGTAAAACAATTTCCTCGTTAACACATAAAGTTATTACATCCGTCCAACACTCTCCAGACGGAAAAGTACATGAGTTACATCGTTACAACCATAACCACACAACTCTCAATCTATTCTAAACTTGAACCAATATATCCAAAATAGTTAACAACCTCCGGTTTTGGTCACCATAGTCCAAATCGATTCTTCTCACGGGGTTTCGACTCACTCAAGGTTTTCTTGATGACTTTGAAATCTCAACTCAAAATGACATAACACCATCGCGATGCTTCAATCATATGCGAGTCACCACTTATCAGAACTTAAGCCATCCAAAGCACGGTTGTGAGTTTCTATACTACTCCCCAATCCACACACAACACTCTTCACGTACCCACACCCTCAAAGGGCATGCCACGTTCTCAATTGAATCCACTTTTCCCATTCGTTCCGTTCCACAAACGATTCCAAGTTACATGCTTAACTTTGGAACGTCCAATTCTTACTCGTACTTGGAAGATAACTTTCAAATTCCTTCTCTGGGTCAAACACCATTGCACACAACTAGTACCACTCTCACGGAGTCCAAAATACCATAATTACCCACTGAAATATTCCTTGCAAGATCAATACTTCGTGAGTATTTTCTAACTTCGTCCTTAAAACTCTCAACAGTACTGATAACAATACACTTAAGACTTTCTCACCCTCAACACGATTCACAAGATTACTTCCCCATAAGTCAACTCCCTTGTCGTCTAAACAAATGGTCCACTATGCTACGCCCTTCCAGAAGTTCTAATTTCAAAATACAATTTCGCCTTTCATTAACTTGCAATCCAGTTCTCTATTCGCACAATACCCTCCAAACGGAGCAACATAAGGTAACAAAATGCAGGTGATGGTTCCTAAGGTATTTCACAATTCCAGAAGGTTATTTTATACTTGAAAATAGATCGGGGTAATGCATCCTCTTGAGGAACCTTTCCATCACTTCGTACACATTAACCGGGGTTTCTTACCCTTACTATCCATTACACACCACACTTACACCAAATTACTTAACGGAAAATCCACAACTAATAATTCTCATCAACTACTTACAAAACCCTTTCGGTAGCAACCCTTCCATGATTTGCACTTAGTCCGTAACAATTTTGATCTGCTTCCCATTGGTTACCGCAATCTTACCTCTTAGGATACAATACTCACTGCTTCACAAGGTACGTCCCTTCACACTTGTCTCAAGAATAATAATCCATCACGTACATTGTGACTACGGTGCTACTAATACACTTGTTATAAGCACCAAGGTGTAACTTTCTCATTCCACGTCATACTAACAGGCTCCTCACAGGTGAACCATCAGTGATTACACTTCCTTAACTATAGGTTCATCAACACCTTAAAAATTCCATCGCAGACTCGTCCATAATACACTCCTTAAATCCAAGATACTTACTCTACTTCTTAATACAACTTACTCCGGTCCGTATCACTAAACTTTCTGTTACTAAATGAAGCTCATTCTTTCTCCAACACGATTCCTTATACGGTTCATTGAGAAATTTAACATTTCCAAATTCCAAATTGGTTTCTTACTGAAAATAGAAAACCTGGAGTATTACCTTGAACTTAATCTCCACGCATAATTGAAGATTCACAACTCATTTCTTACTCTTCTTTCGGCTCAAACTTGTTTCACTTGAAGCATGTAGACGCATCCTGGTGTTCCTTCACACACTTCTCTACTACTTTAGGTTCCCATTGAAACCGAACGTCCTTAACTCTCAACTTTTAACCAGTTGAAAGACATTGTTCCGAACACATTCCTTAAGGTATTCTAGTCCATTCTAGATATTATAACGACCTTAGAAACGGAAGCACCAATAACTATCTCACTTCCGGACCCTACGCCACGCGCTCCACAAAACAACTTTCTTTTTCCACGGAATGAGATTACTTGAAATCCTTATCCATACTAGTATTCAATCCAGCGTTACTAGCGACATTACATATTCCTTGATACCTTAACCAATCGTCCGATAGAGATCCTCAACTTTCGGACTGCATCCATTCCAAAGGATTGCTTGAGCAACACACACCACTCTTTAATTCCAGGCTACCCAAGCACAACTTCTACTAAAACCTCAACTGAGCTGACCAAAACTCCTCACCACTAACTCTTGGCTTCAGCCTACCCTTACAGCACAAGTTCCCACAACACTTCGGAGTCCTCGTGGTCGCTCAACCATGATTCTACCTATCACATACATAGTATTAGGTTGATCAGACCCAACACTACATAGTATGATATTAAGTTTCATGATGGCAAGACACACTTAAGAGGCAGGAATAGATTTACTTATGATGTTTCAAGGCTAGGTCGAGGACACGACCTGCTCTGATACCAACTGTAATGCCCTCTATAATATATATCTAGAATAATACAATACACGCATTAATTTGGTACTGACACCATCATAAGTGCCTAATGACATAGTTCACATGCTTGTCCATTTCTAAACATAAGTACACTACATGGCACAAGTCATGGAAACTAGCCAAAAATAATAAAAACTAAGAACATTATACAATATTCCTCATTGTACAAGAACAATAAAATACACAGCGGAAATAAGCTTAACTAAGCTTCTCTTGAAACATTCGAGCATCGCTCCACTTGTAACCAAACCTGCACCTGAAATAAAACAACAATAGTTGGGTGAGATACATCAAATCTCAGTGAGTTCCCTATCCTATAAGTTCTCTCGGCTTTACAGGGTTCTATCAATCCTAACTCAAGTCAAGGGGAAGGGAAATGACCTTGAGTGCACAATCTCACAATCTCACACTATATGGAAACATGTCATGAGTCAGTTAACTCATAAAGTTTACACGGAAGGAATTACGTCCTGAGCCTGTTAACTCAATATTCCTTACGAATCGATAACCTGTACCAAGGCATCCCCTTTTCCCGTCCGCTTCTACGTCTAGAAGTCGACCCGAGTCATGGATCCTTGTAGTTACTTGGCATACGAAATGGATTCGGGATCATCGGCCTGTTAACCGTGAACCGTCACTTCTCATGGCCTGTTAACCATCACAAGTCTCTTTACCATATAGGCTCCATTTGTACTACACGCGGGAATCAAACCTGCCAAGTAATTGTACATACGTTTCAGAGGAGGAGCTCGAGTCTCATGAAACTACACCTCAAGATAAATGGTTACGATTACGTGATCATATACATAAACGTGATTGTATTCGACAATCACCAGGCCACATTAGCCTTTAGGCCTCTCATGCCTTTAACAATAAAACATAACAATTACACATGTTCCATACTAGTGTTTCACTCATTTCTATCCATTCGGTAATGGACACACGCCTCGGCCTCTCATGCACTAGAGTTATCATTACATTATCTACTCTAGGCCAGAACTCGTCAGTGAATGCACGAGCGTCTCCATCCAGAGTTTCTATCACAATTCTATCCACAACCTAGAATTATACCATTTTGTTTTGGGGTAAAGTTTCCTCACTCTTTCTAATTTCATATTTTAACATGCATACTCTCTCGATTAAGTTGAACATCAATAACAGGAAAAGCATATCATAATTGCACATATAATAATTCAATCACAAGTTATACAAAAGCATAATAGAATCACATAATGGTTCATCGCATAAAACATCCCTTTCGGGGTCCCCCCGATTCATTTAATCAGGTATCAGATCAATATAGACCACTGTTATCCCATAGGATATTTCCACAGCTCTACATTGGCTACAACCATGCCTCGATCGGATTTACGATCCAAAAGGTGTCAATTCCAACATTTCAAAAAACATTACATTCCTTCATTTCCCACTAAATCATTTATCCCATGTCATAGCTTTCTAATGCCACCAAGAACGTCCTGATCCGAGTTACGGATCAAAAGTTATGAAAGAAACAAGTTGGAGGATCTGCTATGTTCGCAATGCGAAGCAGCCAGTGAATGTTCGCTTTCTCATTCGCAGTGCGAAGCTCCCAGCGAATGCCTAAATACACTGGGTTCGCTGTCCCATTCGCAGTGCGAACGTCTGGCGAACCGTGGCAGAACCAAAACAGGGTAATGTTCGCAGTGCGAACCTCTGGCGAATGCTCGCCTTCACCTTCGCCGTGCGAACAACCAGCGAATGTTCGATTTCCCCTTCGCTAGGGGATTCGCAGTGTGAACCTGCGGAAACCTAGAATCTCAGCAGCGTAACAGCAGGGGCCTTTGGGTCCAAACCCCATTCCAAACACTACCCAATGCACAAATAAGCATCAATAGATGATTCTATACATATATTGATCATACAACACAGTTTATAACTCATTTTATCCGTTAGATTCCATTGATTCGACAATTTATCATTTTTTCTCAAGTTCTAACCTAAGTTCCAAACATCTATTTCTAGAACTAAGAGTTCCTAACTAGAACCCACCTGATAATCGAAGAGGAGTTTGAAGAAGATGATGATGATCCATGAGCTTTTCCCAAGCTTTCCCTCTTTCTCTTCTTCTTTCTCTCTTCCTTCTCTTCTTCCTCTTTTCTTTCTATATTTTTCTTTTCTTTTCCTTTCTAACAATATATATATATATATATATAATACTATTATTATATAATATAATCCAATAGAGTCAATATTTCCAATTGATATTTTTTCCGTCTCAACCAATTGATCAATTATTAGAGTTACTATTAAATCCTCTCTTAAACTAATAATTATTGATCTCATCAGAGTTCATTAGTTGCTCAAGTGATCCCAATTGTCGATACTTAAAGTACTTAGAGGATTCCATAAATCCAATTAATCAAAGATAGAGCACATAGATGCTCATCTGATCTTCTCTGATATCCAATTGAGCATTTCGATAATACGGGGTATTACAGTATGCAAGTGTGATAGGGTGTCTTATGTACTTGATGCAATGTACAAGACCCGACATATCATTTACAGTTAGTAAAATGAGTAGATTTACTAGTAATCCAAATAAAGAATAGTGGAAGGCAATCACAAGGATTTTCGGCTATCTATGAAAGACCAAAAATATTGGCCTTCACTATGGATGGTTTCCCGCCATACTAAAAGGATATACCGATGCAAATTAGATATCCAATGTAGGAAATCATAAATCCACAACTGGGTGGATATTTACATTAGCTGGAGAAGCAATTTCTTGGAGGAGCAAGAAACAAATATGCATTACTCTTTCAAACATGGAATTAGAGTTTATGGCTCTTACTTCCGATGGTCAAGAAGCGGATTGGTTGAGGGACCTTCTGTTAGAAGTTCCATTGGCAAAAGACAATGTTTCAAAGGTGTTGATACACTTCGATAGCTAAGCCACTTTAGCTAGAGCATTCAGCGAAGTGTATAATGGAAAGTCTAGACACATAACTTAGACATTCATTTGTGAGAAAATTGATTAAAGATGGAATCATTTCACCCACCTATATACGAACAATCTATAATTTCGGTGATCCATTTACAAAGCCACCTGCCAGAGACTTAGTAAAAACCACCTCGAGAGGCATGGGGTTGAAACTCCTTGAGTAAGAGTTCCGACAGTGGCGGCAACCCAATCTTATGTTAACAGAACATTAACCTCAATATTCAATGGGTAACAACAAGTCGTTGATTTGGATGTTTGTCGAACATTTTGGGATAATGTTCACCTTCAAAATGAGAGTTGAGTTTTTACTTAAACTCTTAATGAAGTTCAATACCGAGGGTAAGTGTCTCATGGAAAAGGATACAATATGAACTTCACCTATGTGAATTTTGAGATGGTGCCGTCTCAAAGTGAGAGTTGAAGTTTCTCTCATAAAAAAATCATGAAATAGGAAAGCATATGGCCATAAATAAGTGCTAGGCGAGAAATGTAGGCGAATAACCTTAAAGAATGTGTGTGAGGTAACGCCGGTTTATTCACATGGATTAATGGTTTAAAAGCATTGCTACCTAACATGCCGATTAGACTTTGCGTTGTCTTTACTAAGGTTAAGTTTTAAATCGAAAGATACTTAACTGTATTAATATTCTTTATTTCTCCTTTTCTGGAATTGGTCCTGTCATTATTAGAACAAGTGGGGGGTTGTTGTAAATTATTAATAAATAATATTAAGTGTGTTCCAAAATGACAAGAAAATATTCAAGTGAATGTTAATTTTTGAATTCGAAAAGAAGCAACATTTCGTGAAGGGTTGTTGTAGAATGAACATAGGCAATGGTTGGAAACATGACAACTTTTGGTTAAAAGGTGTTGTTTTATTGAGGGTCGCAACCTTGTGAAACAACACATGCATGACCTATAACTACCTCATTTGGGAATTAAGAAAATATATCACAAACCAAATATTCTCTTGTACAAAATTCTAGACACTCTTCGCTACATAATCGAGTTTTCGTCGGTTTTGCGCAAATTCGATATAAGGCTGAATTATCTTGGGTATTCCTGCGTTCCAACTCTAAAACATACAAGAAAGTACTTGAAATACTTTTAAGAAAAGTGACATCATTCACGATTCAATCCTCCATATTTCAAACATTAAGTTCCTAGTCAAGGTAAATTCATATATGCATTTACCTTCCAAGTTCCAAATTTAAATGAATTGATGATTTTAGCTTATATTAATAGTAACTATATTATTCTAACACATAATTAGTTGTCACCGTACAGACATATCGTATACTACTAGTCACATAAACTTAATTACATAATTAATTACATTACGTCTAGTAAATGAATATTAGAACACATATTAAATGTTTTGCATACAAGATACAACTTGTTTTCAAAAACTACTCACATAAATTATGTCTTATATGAAAATAATTTAAATTTATTTTATCTTCTATTATAAAATAGGTTATGCGTATATGATAAATGTGTAGTTAAGTTGATTATTCTAACATGTGATAAATAGTCAAATAATTAACTCAATCAAACTAAAAGAGTAGAAACTCAATAATCTTGACAATTATTTTTATTAATATGTATTGATTCATTGATTGCTATGCATACATTTGATTTTGAAAAAAAGAATGTGTTTTGCTTCTTTTTTCTTTGCTAGATAACCGATTTCCTACCTTTGAAATTTGCCACACTACAACTACTAGTCTTATCCCAAGTGTTACTAAATTACCGACTAGAGTAAGGCATAGTCGTCACGGAAAAAGTGGATATCCTAAAATCTTCTGGAGTTGCTACATATTGGTGTTGAATAATTTGAGCACTCCCTCAGTACTAAAGTTATGACTGAAGATGGAGCAAAAGTTAAAGACATATGCTTGATAAGAGAGGCTGATCATCTCAGTCTTGCATGATAGGACTGAGCATTGAAACTATAATTGGTTTTATACCGTAAATTTAGAATTTAGGAAGGGACACATAAATTCCAGTATTATACACATGCAAAAGTATTATATATATATATATATATATATGGAATCACTCAAAGTGTTAGATCCATAAAATGATAGTAGATTCCTCAGTCAAGATCTAGAAGTAGAAAATACTAAAGTTTATGATTTAAATAATGCTATCCGGACAGATGAATAGTGACGTCCGTATGGTGAATAGTGTTTTCAAGTTTTTGGGATTTTTCGATTCGGTCCATGGATCCATGTGATTTTGGGCTTTGTTTGTTGGGTATTGCTATTATAAATATGTATCTCTTATATTCTTGGGGTGTGACAATCTTAGAGTTTACACTAACAAGGGAGAGCAAGGGTTTAAAGGTATAACATAGAGTTTCAGCTATTCACAAGAAAAAAACCTTAGAAAAGCAAAGGTTTAGGTAAACCTTTGGTGTTGTTTAAGGTTATTGTGAAACACTGTTACATCTTGGGTTTGAGTGATTCATATATTGAGAGTTGGACAGGTTGGGAAACACTTGGGTAGAAAATAGGGTTGTTCTTGGGAACCTGAAGGCGAAGGTTATTTTCTTGTAACTCATCTGTAATCTCTTGTATCAACTTTTTGAGTATAGTGAATTGCAGATCGGCTTTCTCCCCCAGAGTAGATCATTTGCTCGAACTGCGTAAATAAACCCTCGGTTTTTTCTTGCCTTATTCTGTTATTATCTCTGTACGAATTATTATTGCTGAAGTCAATTTATTTTTGTTGCTATTGTTCTTTGCCGCACAAATTGATATTGAATTTTGTCGAAATTCACAACAAGATTCACAACAAGTGGTGCGGTGAGCGTGGATCAAAGAGATATTATTGACAAGTGAGCACCATGCTTAGTAGATGGCAGATCAAGAAATTTTCTGGTAACAACGACTTCGGGTTGTGAAAAATTAAGATGCAAGCAGTTTTAATTCAAGAGAAGTGTATAGATGCTTGAAAGAGTGAAGCATTGATGCCTGCAGCGCTTACACAGGTACTGAAGACCGAGATGGCGGATAAGGCCAGGAGTGCCATTATCTTGTGCCTCGGGTATAAAGTTCTACGAGAAATCGCCAGGGACAAAACTGCGGTTGCTATGTGGGTAAAACTTGAATCAGTGTATATGACAAAGTCTTTGGCTCACAGGTTATATCTGAAGCAACAACTCTATTCATTCCGAATGGTGGAGAACAAATCCATAGTTGAGCAGCTCATAGAATTTCACAAGATTATCGATGATCTTGAGAATATTGAAGTGAAGATTGATGACGAGGACAAGGCTTTGCTCCTGTTGAGTTCATTACCCAGATCCTTTGAGCACTTTAAGGATGCCCTTCTTTATGGTAAGTAAGGTACTATTACTTTAGATGAAGTCCAGACAGCGGTGAAATCCAAAGAATTTTCAAAGTCGAAATATTTGAAGATTAAAGATAGTGATGAAGGCTTAAATGTGTCAAGAGGAGGAGTTGAGCGTATAGGTGATCGCTCTATTTAGTGTGCCTAAATAAATCTAACTGCAAGTATACAGTCGTATCGCGTAGTTTTAAAAGATTATCGATCCCACAGAGACTAGAAATCGAACGCACCGTTATCTATCGTTACTATGTTTATCTAAGGCTAATCGGAATTGGTTTTTTTAGTTCAAACAGGAAATTAAAGGGAAATTAAAATTCGGGAATACTATTTATGAATAAGATATCGGTATATAATTTAGTAAACCTATGTGGAATTAATTAAACCCAAGCGTAATAAGATTTATCACCCTATGCATCTGTAGGAAAAACCAGTTTAAAAGCCCTCACCTCACACTCCCGTGGTTATTGCTTAGGACTATACTCTTAAGTCAATATGTCTGCTCTCGCTAGCCCATAAGAGGTTAAAAATATTTTTTGAAAACTAATAAGACCTAATTAACTTTAAAGCGCTTCCGCTGTTTTTAAAACTAATGCCCGATTTCAGCTATCCGGGTAAAGCCTCACACTCTCGTGGTCTTGACCTTAACCTTTGTTACCTTTTTACTCTCGTAATAAAAGTTGGGTTTAAAATTAAGAAATCGAAGCCAGAAGAAGAATTGATTATTGATTTTAGCTTAGAGAAATTAGTTCCATTTTAGTTACTTCATTACATACCGATAAGATCGGTTTAGTTAGACATAATAATGAAATTAAACGTAAAGGCAAAGAGATAAATAGACATAGACATAATTAAGAAGGAAATAAACAATGCTTTGAATTAAATAATGGAAACCTGGTAATTCTTAATAACAGCAATAACAATCCCTCCACAAGCTGGTAGGTTCTTGCTTGAATAAAGTAATTGGCAAATGATGAAGGTAATGAAACAAAAACTAAAACTAAGTTGTAATAGTTCCTCAATGTGAGAAACTATTACTTTGTTCGGTAATAGGTAACAAGGAATGGAAATGTAAAGCAAAAAGGAAATAAAAATTCTGAATAAAATTCGGCAGCAAAATTGTACTTCAATATGCAAAAAGTGGTCCCCCCCTCCGTTCTTCGTAATCACGTGTATTTATAGCCTCAGCTAATGTAGTGGTTGGAGAAAAAGTAGGCATCTCCTCTTGGCAGTTAAGTGCTTTGGAACCTAGATTTGTTCGAAGAAAATAAGGTCGTGTGAAACTGTTCCTCTGAAAACTCGTAACCACGTCTCTGTTAACGGATTAAACACATTTTGGACGCATGAAGATCGTAATGGATTGTGACGGTCGTGGTGGATTTCGCAACTGCCACGGTCGTGGTGGACTGTGACGATCGTCACAGCAGTAGTTTTTGAATTATGCTGTTTTGCTTCAATTTTCTGCTCTTTTCTTGCATGTTTTGGTTCTTTTCCACACTTAGCATACTTTGACTTAGAAAATGGGATTACCTGCAGAAACACTTAAATAATCTCGAGAAAATCGGATATTAGACGAAAAACGGAATAAGAAAATAACATAAATCAAAGTAAAAACATGATATATTTTCGTGTTATCAAACTCTCCCACACTTGAATCTTTGCTTGTCCTCAAGCAATCAATCTATTAAAACGGACAAACTTCATCAAATGCACATACCTGGTATACCAACATATTTGAAAAGGAGTTTCTTGTTAGTAAGACAGGTACTAGTGTAAAACACTAAGGATACATTAATGACACAAAGCAACAAGCTTGTCATAGACCTCTCTTTTGTACAATCCAATTCTAGTCATTATATTATAGTTCAACCAAACGTTTTCGTGTCTATTTCACCCGGTTTCATTCTAACGCAATCACATTAAGCCCTTTGCCTTATTCACGCACGTAGTGGAGTAACTGGTTAGTGACTTTGATCCCTTTTTCTCACGGGGCCTGATACACAAGTGTGGTAACCCTTTATACATCCCATTCGTAGATTGCGGGGGATCGAACCGTAGTTCACCCTACCAAGTCCAGAATCAGGTACCTCTGAACCAATCGACAACGGATTTTCTTTCTTTTCTTGTAAATTTTCACAACTGTGAAAGTTGTTGCATATTCTGTTTTTCTCGGCATATAGATAAAAAAGATGTTTTTTTTTTCTTTTCATGATTGGGCATCAAACACTTATATTCATCGGCTCCCCATGTGGTTTGTGATTTAGACGGTGCTGACTGCTGATATAAACTACTAGGGGTTACTTTAGGACGAAACTCAAGGTATCGTATAATAAGTATCGAAACTGATATCGCATACGCAAGAGGTCTAAGGTGTCTAGACGGTATCGATCTTGTTAGCACTTTCCCAGCTTCCTAACATAATTTAAAGCTTTGTATGTCACGATGTGCATTAATCGTAAATTTTGTTTCGTTATGGCAGAATAAAATGGGGAAATCGGAATACTGAACGAAAATACTCATATATTAACTTTGATAAGGACAACGAAAGTACAGGAAAGGGAAATAAAACGGAAATAAACTAACTCTCCCACACTATATCGGACATTGTCCTCAGTGTTGCAATATAAAGAGGACTAAAAAGAAAAACTAAAAAGAAAATCAGAATAAAATCAAATAAGGGAGCTCCACGTCCTCTGCCTCTAGGGCGCCCGCGTCCATGCCGTGCCACATGATCTGGAATGCCCACATGATGGATGTAATCGTGTAAGTCCTGTACTCGCAGTGTCAATGCACCCATCTCATCGATGACACCATCAAGCCTCTGCCCTTGGTCAACTTGCCCCTGCTGGATTTGACATATGAGAGTCGTCATTTCATTGTGTTGCGTCTGTTGCTGTGCTTCTCTCTGTGCAGCCGGCTGGTTTTGTTGCCATATAGCCCTCAAGATTTCTTCATTAGTAACAGGGTCTTGGTCGGGGCGGCGACTACATCTGGAGGTCGAAGGAGCATCATTGGCAGGCGGTGGTTGGTTTTCTGGGGCGTTATCCATCTCTTGCTCCATCTCATCAACAGGTCCATGTTCTTGATCATCATGGGCAGGCGCATTTTGCTCAGGATCATTCAGATCAAAGAGGCAATTGGCCATATTCTGAGGGCCAATGCGGCTCCTACAAGGCATAATGATACTTCTTACGGTTTTGGCGCGGACCATAGGATGGTATTTCCCATCTCGTCGTAACTTGATGAGCTGAGAGTTTCGGCAATAATCTATATCAAGGAACACAGGAGGTATAGAGGGTAGTCTAGCAAGGTCGTTTTCCAAATTTAAACCTAGTGCAATAAAGGTGACAATCCCTCCAAAATAGAAGGGTTTGGAGCCTCTAGCACAGTTTGATTGTATGTGTGCTAGTAAAAATGGTGCGGCATTGATTAGCTCTGGATGAAACATACAATGAAGGAAAAACAACTCCTTAGAATTCATCTTGTGGTTACTATCTCGTGCAAAGATGGTGCTTCCTAATGTGCGGTGAACATATCTGACGGCTGGGTTATGGATATATGTTGCGTTAAGGCTATCCCAGCTATCGACTGTTGTTCCTGTCAACTGATTCCATCATTGAAATGCTACTTGAAAAAAAGTTTCCTGTGGTACTCGGCGGTGCACACTCTCACCATGGTGGAAACTAAGCATTCCAAAAAGTTGCTTTTAGCCGATTTTATACTCAGCACCGAACATGCAGAACGTGGCTACGTCGGTGAGTTGATTCATCTTGCCAGAAGGTGTTACATATGTGAATGAACTGAGAAATTCGAGCGTTAGCGCTTCGTAAGTAGGTCGGCTCTGAGTGCAGAGCTTCCATAGACCAGCATTTTGTAGCATCCATTTGACTCCCTCAAGCATTCCGAGTTCTTCTAGACATGCAACGTCTACGTAGCGAATTGGTTGTACAGAACGTTGGTAGTAATCGATGTACCTAGCCCTTTGACGCTCTCCTGCCTCTCCATCTCTGAAGTTCCATGTTGATAGGTCAGGAATTTATCGTGCCATTGGTGGGTTACAGAGAAATTAGGGAAGAAAATGGGTTGTGGAGAATGAGGGTTTGTGAAAAGAAATGATACACGGTATGAATATAATGACAAGTCTCGGCACACCAAATCTCGGCTCACCAAATCTGGGAAAGATTGTGTTTTTGAAAAGCTTTGTGACTACTCGTGCGTCATTTGTAGGAGAAGCTATTGCCTCAATCCATTTTGAAACATAATCGAAAACTACGAGTATATATTTATTTCCAAAGGATGATGGGAAAGGTCCTATAAAATCAATCCCCCATACATCAAAGACTTCTACTTCTAATATACCTTTTTGAGGCATCTCATCGCGTTTTGATATGTTACCGGTGCGTTGGCACCGGTCGCGGTTTAGTATTCCAATGTAAACATCCTTCCAAAGGTTGGGCCAGAATAGGCCAGATTGCAAGATCTTAGCACATGTCTTTGAGGTACTAGCATGTCCTCCATAAGGAGCAGAATGACATTGAGAGATGATGTTTTCTATTTCTTCTTCTGGGACGCAATGACGGAAGATACCGTCGGCTCCTCTCTTAAACAGCAAAGGTTCATCCCAATAATAATGTTTTAGATCATGAAAGAATTTTTTCTTTGGTTGATAAGATAGGTCTGGTGGAAGTACTCCAGCTGTTAAGTAGTTGACTATGTCAGCATACCATGGCAGGGTTGTGTGTATGTTAATTTCTTCCACGACTTCCTCCATCTTTGGGTCATTCAACTGTAGAGTAGACATATCACTTTCTAGTTGGGCTATGAGTCGTTCATATGGGAAATCCTCATTAATGGGTACTGGCTCTGGTTTAATGCCCTCTAATCGGGATAAGTGGTCTGCTACTACGTTTACAGTTCCTTTCTTATCTTTGATCTCCAAATCAAATTCTTGTAAAAGTAGGATCCACCTTAGCAGTCTAGGTTTTGCATCCTTTTTGTTAAGTAAATATCTAATAGCTGCGTGGTCTGTATAAATGATGATCTTAGCTCCCACTAGGTAGGAACGGAATTTGTCAAGGGCAAAGATCACGGCTAAAAGTTCTTTTTCTGTGGTAGCGTAGTTCATTTGGGCAGAATCTAAGGTTCTACTTGCATAGTAAATGGCATGAAGTTTTCTATCCCTCCTATGTCCTAAGACTGCACCTACAGCATAATCACTTGCATCACACATGATTTCGAAAGGTAATCTCCAATCTGGTGGTTGCATGATAGGTGCGGTAATAAGAGTTATTTTCACCTGTTCAAATGCTTTTAAACATTTCTCATCAAAGATAAATTCAACGTCTTTCATTAATAGACCGGTAAGAGGTTTAGTGATTTTCGAGAAATCCTTTATGAATCGTCGGTAGAAACCGGCGTGTCCTAAGAAAATTTGTGTTTCTCGTACGGTTTTCAGAGGTTGAAGATTTTTTATAATTTCTATCTTAGCTTTATCAACTTCAATTCCTCTATCGGACACCACGTGTCCAAGTACAATTCCTTGATTTACCATAAAATGGCATTTCTCCCAGTTTAATACGAGATTAACTTTTACGCATCTTTCCAGTACCATTTCTAGGTTCGATAGACATCCTTCAAAGCTCTGCCCACAAACAGAAATCTACAAGGCATAATGATACTTCTTACGGTTTTGGCGCGGACCATAGGATGGTATTTCCCATCTCGTCGTAACTTGATGAGCTGAGAGTTTCGGCAATAATCTATATCAAGGAACACAGGAGGTATAAAGGGTAGTCTAGCAAGGTCGTTTTCCAAATTCAAACCGAGTGCAATAGAGGTGACAATCCCTCCAAAATAGAAGGGTTTGGAGCCTCTAGCACAGTTTGATTGTATGTGTGCTAGTAAAAATGGTGCGGCATTGATTAGCTCTGGATGAAACATACAATGAAGGAAAAACAACTCCTTAGAATTCATCTTGTGGTTACTATCTCGTGCAAAGATGGTGCTTCCTAATGTGCGGTGAACATATCTGACGGCTGGGTTATGGATATATGTTGCGTTAAGGCTATCCCAGCTATCGACTGTTGTTCCTGTCAACTGATTCCATCATTGAAATGCTACTTGAAAAAAAGTTTCCTGTGGTACTCGGCGGTGCACACTCTCACCATGGTGGAAACTAAGCATTCCAAAAATTTGCTCTTAGCCGATTTTATACTCAGTACCGAACATGCAGAACGTGGCTACGTCGGTGAGTTGATTCATCTTGCCAGAAGGTGTTACATATGTGAATGAACTGAGAAATTCGAGCGTTAGCGCTTCGTAAGTAGGTCGGCTCTGAGTGCAGAGCTTCCATAGACCAGCATTTTGTAGCATCCATTTGACTCCCTCAAGCATTCCGAGTTCTTCTAGACATGCAACGTCTACGTAGCGAATTGGTTGTACAGAACGTTGGTAGTAATCGATGTACCTAGCCCTTTGACGCTCTCCTGCCTCTCCATCTCTGAAGCTCCATGTTGATAGGTCAGGAATTTATCGTGCCATTAGTGGGTTACAGAGAAATTAGGGAAGAAAATGGGTTGTGGAGAATGAGGGTTTGTGAAAAGAAATGGTACACGGTATGAATATAATGAATGGGGAAGACGAATGGTAAAGGAAAATGTTGAATTTGGGTCAAATGGTAATGGTGGGACGGTTATGGAATTGGAAAAGAAAGTGGGACGACCGTGTTTTGAATGAGGGAAAGAAAAGGGAGACGAAGGGTACAGTTCTGTTTTAACACAGAACGTGTTCCCAAACCCGCGTGACGGTCGTCACGGGATCGTCACAATCATGACGCTCGCAATTTCTGGGTGGTGAAATAGTTTATGACAGAAACAATTCCAAACATAATATTTTAGTAACAGGCAATGGTAAGCATATAGAAATAGCATTATATTGCATACACAGAGATAAGTAACATGACAACATAAATTAAACATAATTAAAAGTATGAACAGCAATGAAATTGAAATCCTAAAGAGTCAACATTAGCAGCAAATGAAATTATCCTTTAAAACCAAAGAGGTGCTAGTAAAACACTAGCAATGTATCAAAACTGTATGAAGATCAAATTATTCCCGACATGAAAAATAAAAACTGAAAAAATGTAAAATTGTTCTAAAGTAAATGCATAAAAATCTTGAAAATAAGGTGCTTCATAAATCTAGCCAAGGCGTTTCTTCAAAGATGCGATGGCTTGATTTAAATGATCAAATTGTTCAACGGTCAAATCCATGAGTCCAACAATGTTTTGTCGCATAGTGTTTAGCTCATCCTTTACTGAAGTGATTTCTTTATGATACTTATCCACAGTCTTTAGAATAGAATTCAGATTAGCAGCATAGTTAGTGGCATCAACTTTAGGAATGTCAATGTCTTCTTGGAATTCCATATAATCAAGATCATGATAATGAGGGAGTGTTTTTGGGTCGATCTCAGGTTCAGGAAAGGTTTCTTCCGGTTCAGGCACGGGTTCATCAAGGTCATATAGCCAATTATTTAGATTGTATACACTTGTGCGTTCATGATTTGGAAGTGTAAAGTGTGGTACGACAACATTGTTAATCAAAAGCTAAAAATGGTTCGGACCTTGGTTCCTAATCATAGCCCTATTGAAACAAAAAGTGATATTCATGGGTCTAAATTCTCCAAAGGGGTTAATCTTAGAAAGTCGGGTTCTGAATCCCATAGCATCAGCTATTTTTGTAACTAGGCTACCTATCAGAATTGGACTGTTATCATTATTAATGAGTTTGCAAAAGTTGTTCAACTTAAAAGTGAGTCCATTAATCTCTCTAGACTGAGAAGCACAAAACATAATGAAAAGCTTATCCCTCAAAACAGTGTTATCATTCTCAGGTTTACCAAATAAAGTATAGGCCAGGATCATATGAAAGTAACGGAAAGCGGGGTTATGTATTTCTGTTGAAAGCATAGGGTCCATGTCAAAGTCAGGTTTCCCTGAATTTCTACCCCAAAAATCACTTAGCTCTCCAACCAACACTTAATCCTCTTGAACCACAGAGAAAACATTAGGTCCTTCAGGAAATCCTAAAAGATCCGACAGTTCCTTTATGGTGAACTGGCAGCTGTATCTAAATAGTCTAAAGGTAATTCTTCCCCTGGTTAAACCTTTTCCACAGTAAGGGTTATAGCTTAAAGAGCTCAGGAATTCTAAAGTCAACCTACGGTAGCACTTATGTTTCTTGTTGGCAAAACCCTCCCAACCTAATTGGCTAAACAGAAAGTCTACGCTCTCACTTACACCTAAGGCGGTCATGGTGGGTCTGTGGGAAAATTTTGTCAAGGCAAAAGGTCTAACCGACAAAGCCTCATAGCAATGCCACTGTGCTCCGTCTCTGAATTCTACTAACAAGTTATCCTCGTTTGCCATTAATTAGTACTTTTTGCAAAAAATGTAAGCAGAAGAGGAGAACAGAAAGAGTAGAGAGACTTTATAATCCTGTAGTTTTTCAATTTTAAGATCAGCACAACATTTTCAAATCAAATTTAAAATGATATAAATGAAACTAAAAATTTGCAAAATAAAAATAAAACATAGGAAACGTAAAGAAATAAAAAATATAAAGCAAGAAAAACAAAGATTATGGGTTGCCTCCCATTAAGTGATGTTTTTAACGTCGAAAGCCTGACGAATTCAATTAGATGCTCAATTAGGGGGTTTGGTGGGCAACTCTAAAAGTCTTAGATAGTTCAAATAATCTCTATTTTCAATGTTGTGATAGTGTTTTAGACGTTGTCCATTAACTAAAAATGGATTACTGTTCCTCCCCTTTATTTTTATCGCTCCACTTTGTAGAATTTTTGTAATCTCAAAAGGACCGGACCATCAAGACCTTAATTTCCCAGGAAAGAGTTTTAATCTTGAATTAAATAGGAGTACAACGTCTCCCACACTAAATTCTTTTCTAGATAAGTGCTTATCGTGCCATCTTTTAGTTCGTTCTTTATATATTTTAGCATTTTCGTAAGCGTCTAATTTTAACTCTTCTAGTTCATGCAGATCTAGGATACGTTTTTCACCTGCGGAGTCATACCTTAAGTTCAATGTTTTAATAGCCTAATAGGCTTTATGTTCCAATTCCACTGGTAGATGGCAATATTTACCATAGACCAGCTTGAAAGGTGTAGTTCTGATTGGTGTTTTGTAGGCCGTCCTATATGCCCATAAAGCTTCGTTGAGTTTAGATGACCAGTCTTTCCTAGAGGTGGCTACGGTCTTTTCTAGAATTTGTTTTATTTCTCTATTCGAGACCTCAACCTGTCCACTTGTTTGTGGATGATATGGTGTTGCTACGCGGTGTCTTACTCCATACTTCGATAATACTTTGTCAAATATTTTTTATATGAAATGAGAGCCACCGTCACTTTTGACAAGTCTCGGCACACCAAATCTGGGAAAGATTGTGTTTTTGAAAAGCTTTGTGACTACTCGTGCGTCATTTGTAGGAGAAGCTATTGCCTCAATCCATTTTGAAACATAATCGAAAACTACGAGTATATATTTATTTCCAAAGGATGATGGGAAAGGTCCTATAAAATCAATCCCCCATACATCAAAGACTTCTACTTCTAATATACCTTTTTGAGGCATCTCATCGCGTTTTGATATGTTACCGGTGCGTTGGCACCGGTCGCGGTTTAGTATTCCAATGTAAACATCCTTCCAAAGGTTGGGCCAGAATAGGCCAGATTGCAAGATCTTAGCACATGTCTTTGAGGTACTAGCATGTCCTCCATAAGGAGCAGAATGACATTGAGAGATGATGTTTTCTATTTCTTCTTCTGGGACGCAATGACGGAAGATACCGTCGGCTCCTCTCTTAAACAGCAAAGGTTCATCCCAATAATAATGTTTTAGATCATGAAAGAATTTTTTCTTTGGTTGATAAGATAGGTCTGGTGGAAGTACTCCAGCTGTTAAGTAGTTGACTATGTCAGCATACCATGGCAGGGTTGTGTGTATGTTAATTTCTTCCACGACTTCCTCCATCTTTGGGTCATTCAACTGTAGAGTAGACATATCACTTTCTAGTTGGGCTATGAGTCGTTCATATGGGAAATCCTCATTAATGGGTACTGGCTCTGGTTTAATGCCCTCTAATCGGGATAAGTGGTCTGCTACTACGTTTACAGTTCCTTTCTTATCTTTGATCTCCAAATCAAATTCTTGTAAAAGTAGGATCCACCTTAGCAGTCTAGGTTTTGCATCCTTTTTGTTAAGTAAATATCTAATAGCTGCGTGGTCTGTATAAATGATGATCTTAGCTCCCACTAGGTAGGAACGGAATTTGTCAAGGGCAAAGATCACGGTTAAAAGTTCTTTTTCTGTGGTAGCGTAGTTCATTTGGGCAGAATCTAAGGTTCTACTTGCATAGTAAATGGCATGAAGTTTTCTATCCCTCCTATGTCCTAAGACTGCACCTATAGCATAATCACTTGCATCACACATGATTTCGAAAGGTAATCTCCAATCTGGTGGTTGCATGATAGGTACGGTAATAAGAGTTATTTTCAGCTGTTCAAACGCTTTTAAACATTTCTCATCAAAGATAAATTCAACGTCTTTCATTAATAGACCGGTAAGAGGTTTAGTGATTTTCGAGAAATCCTTTATGAATCGTCGGTAGAAACCGGCGTGTCCTAAGAAAATTTGTATTTCTCGTACGGTTTTCAGAGGTTGAAGATTTTTTATAATTTCTATCTTAGCTTTATCAACTTCAATTCCTCTATCGGACACCACGTGTCCAAGTACAATTCCTTGATTTACCATAAAATGGCATTTCTCCCAGTTTAATACGAGATTAACTTTTACGCATCTTTCCAGTACCATTTCTAGGTTCGATAGACATCCTTCAAAGCTCTGCCCACAAACAGAAATCTACAAGGCATAATGATACTTCTTACGGTTTTGGCGCGGACCATAGGATGGTATTTCCCATCTCGTCGTAACTTGATGAGCTGAGAGTTTCGGCAATAATCTATATCAAGGAACACAGGAGGTATAAAGGGTAGTCTAGCAAGGTCGTTTTCCAAATTCAAACCGAGTGCAATAGAGGTGACAATCCCTCCAAAATAGAAGGGTTTGGAGCCTCTAGCACAGTTTGATTGTATGTGTGCTAGTAAAAATGGTGCGGCATTGATTAGCTCTGGATGAAACATACAATGAAGGAAAAACAACTCCTTAGAATTCATCTTGTGGTTACTATCTCGTGCAAAGATGGTGCTTCCTAATGTGCGGTGAACATATCTGACGGCTGGGTTATGGATATATGTTGCGTTAAGGCTATCCCAGCTATCGACTGTTGTTCCTGTCAACTGATTCCATCATTGAAATGCTACTTGAAAAAAAGTTTCCTGTGGTACTCGGCGGTGCACACTCTCACCATGGTGGAAACTAAGCATTCCAAAAATTTGCTCTTAGCCGATTTTATACTCAGTACCGAACATGCAGAACGTGGCTACGTCGGTGAGTTGATTCATCTTGCCAGAAGGTGTTACATATGTGAATGAACTGAGAAATTCGAGCGTTAGCGCTTCGTAAGTAGGTCGGCTCTGAGTGCAGAGCTTCCATAGACCAGCATTTTGTAGCATCCATTTGACTCCCTCAAGCATTCCGAGTTCTTCTAGACATGCAACGTCTACGTAGCGAATTGGTTGTACAGAACGTTGGTAGTAATCGATGTACCTAGCCCTTTGACGCTCTCCTGCCTCTCCATCTCTGAAGCTCCATGTTGATAGGTCAGGAATTTATCGTGCCATTAGTGGGTTACAGAGAAATTAGGGAAGAAAATGGGTTGTGGAGAATGAGGGTTTGTGAAAAGAAATGGTACACGGTATGAATATAATGAATGGGGAAGACGAATGGTAAAGGAAAATGTTGAATTTGGGTCAAATGGTAATGGTGGGACGGTTATGGAATTGGAAAAGAAAGTGGGACGACCGTGTTTTGAATGAGGGAAAGAAAAGGGAGACGAAGGGTACAGTTCTGTTTTAACACAGAACGTGTTCCCAAACCCGCGTGACGGTCGTCACGGGATCGTCACAATCATGACGCTCGCAATTTCTGGGTGGTGAAATAGTTTATGACAGAAACAATTCCAAACATAATATTTTAGTAACAGGCAATGGTAAGCATATAGAAATAGCATTATATTGCATACACAGAGATAAGTAACATGACAACATAAATTAAACATAATTAAAAGTATGAACAGCAATGAAATTGAAATCCTAAAGAGTCAACATTAGCAGCAAATGAAATTATCCTTTAAAACCAAAGAGGTGCTAGTAAAACACTAGCAATGTATCAAAACTGTATGAAGATCAAATTATTCCCGACATGAAAAATAAAAACTGAAAAAATGTAAAATTGTTCTAAAGTAAATGCATAAAAATCTTGAAAATAAGGTGCTTCATAAATCTAGCCAAGGCGTTTCTTCAAAGATGCGATGGCTTGATTTAAATGATCAAATTGTTCAACGGTCAAATCCATGAGTCCAACAATGTTTTGTCGCATAGTGTTTAGCTCATCCTTTACTGAAGTGATTTCTTTATGATACTCATCCACAGTCTTTAGAATAGAATTCAGATTAGCAGCATAGTTAGTGGCATCAACTTTAGGAATGTCAATGTCTTCTTGGAATTCCATATAATCAAGATCATGATAATGAGGGAGTGTTTTTGGGTCGATCTCAGGTTCAGGAAAGGTTTCTTCCGGTTCAGGCACGGGTTCATCAAGGTCATATAGCCAATTATTTAGATTGTATACACTTGTGCGTTCATGATTTGGAAGTGTAAAGTGTGGTACGACAACATTGTTAATCAAAAGCTAAAAATGGTTCGGACCTTGGTTCCTAATCATAGCCCTATTGAAACAAAAAGTGATATTCATGGGTCTAAATTCTCCAAAGGGGTTAATCTTAGAAAGTCGGGTTCTGAATCCCATAGCATCAGCTATTTTTGTAACTAGGCTACCTATCAGAATTGGACTGTTATCATTATTAATGAGTTTGCAAAAGTTGTTCAACTTAAAAGTGAGTCCATTAATCTCTCTAGACTGAGAAGCACAAAACATAATGAAAAGCTTATCCCTCAAAACAGTGTTATCATTCTCAGGTTTACCAAATAAAGTATAGGCCAGGATCATATGAAAGTAACGGAAAGCGGGGTTATGTATTTCTGTTGAAAGCATAGGGTCCATGTCAAAGTCAGGTTTCCCTGAATTTCTACCCCAAAAATCACTTAGCTCTCCAACCAACACTTAATCCTCTTGAACCACAGAGAAAACATTAGGTCCTTCAGGAAATCCTAAAAGATCCGACAGTTCCTTTATGGTGAACTGGCAGCTGTATCTAAATAGTCTAAAGGTAATTCTTCCCCTGGTTAAACCTTTTCCACAGTAAGGGTTATAGCTTAAAGAGCTCAGGAATTCTAAAGTCAACCTACGGTAGCACTTATGTTTCTTGTTGGCAAAACCCTCCCAACCTAATTGGCTAAACAGAAAGTCTACGCTCTCACTTACACCTAAGGCGGTCATGGTGGGTCTGTGGGAAAATTTTGTCAAGGCAAAAGGTCTAACCGACAAAGCCTCATAGCAATGCCACTGTGCTCCGTCTCTGAATTCTACTAACAAGTTATCCTCGTTTGCCATTAATTAGTACTTTTTGCAAAAAATGTAAGCAGAAGAGGAGAACAGAAAGAGTAGAGAGACTTTATAATCCTGTAGTTTTTCAATTTTAAGATCAGCACAACATTTTCAAATCAAATTTAAAATGATATAAATGAAACTAAAAATTTGCAAAATAAAAATAAAACATAGGAAACGTAAAGAAATAAAAAATATAAAGCAAGAAAAACAAAGATTATGGGTTGCCTCCCATTAAGTGATGTTTTTAACGTCGAAAGCCTGACGAATTCAATTAGATGCTCAATTACGGGGTTTGGTGGGCAACTCTAAAAGTCTTAGATAGTTCAAATAATCTCTATTTTCAATGTTGTGATAGTGTTTTAGACGTTGTCCATTAACTAAAAATGGATTACTGTTCCTCCCCTTTATTTTTATCGCTCCACTTTGTAGAATTTTTGTAATCTCAAAAGGACCGGACCATCAAGACCTTAATTTCCCAGGAAAGAGTTTTAATCTTGAATTAAATAGGAGTACAACGTCTCCCACACTAAATTCTTTTCTAGATAAGTGCTTATCGTGCCATCTTTTAGTTCGTTCTTTATATATTTTAGCATTTTCGTAAGCGTCTAATCTTAACTCTTCTAGTTCATGCAGATCTAGGATACGTTTTTCACCTGCGGAGTCATACCTTAAGTTCAATGTTTTAATAGCCTAATAGGCTTTATGTTCCAATTCCACTGGTAGATGGCAATATTTACCATAGACCAGCTTGAAAGGTGTAGTTCTGATTGGTGTTTTGTAGGCCGTCCTATATGCCCATAAAGCTTCGTTGAGTTTAGATGACCAGTCTTTCCTAGAGGTGGCTACGGTCTTTTCTAGAATTTGTTTTATTTCTCTATTCGAGACCTCAACCTGTCCACTTGTTTGTGGATGATATGGTGTTGCTACGCGGTGTCTTACTCCATACTTCGATAATACTTTGTCAAATATTTTTTATATGAAATGAGAGCCACCGTCACTTTTGACAAGTCTCGGCACACCAAATCTGGGAAAGATTGTGTTTTTGAAAAGCTTTGTGACTACTCGTGCGTCATTTGTAGGAGAAGCTATTGCCTCAATCCATTTTGAAACATAATCGAAAACTACGAGTATATATTTATTTCCAAAGGATGATGGGAAAGGTCCTATAAAATCAATCCCCCATACATCAAAGACTTCTACTTCTAATATACCTTTTTGAGGCATCTCATCGCGTTTTGATATGTTACCGGTGCGTTGGCACCGGTCGCGGTTTAGTATTCCAATGTAAACATCCTTCCAAAGGTTGGGCCAGAATAGGCCAGATTGCAAGATCTTAGCACATGTCTTTGAGGTACTAGCATGTCCTCCATAAGGAGCAGAATGACATTGAGAGATGATGTTTTCTATTTCTTCTTCTGGGACGCAATGACGGAAGATACCGTCGGCTCCTCTCTTAAACAGCAAAGGTTCATCCCAATAATAATGTTTTAGATCATGAAAGAATTTTTTCTTTGGTTGATAAGATAGGTCTGGTGGAAGTACTCCAGCTGTTAAGTAGTTGACTATGTCAGCATACCATGGCAGGGTTGTGTGTATGTTAATTTCTTCCACGACTTCCTCCATCTTTGGGTCATTCAACTGTAGAGTAGACATATCACTTTCTAGTTGGGCTATGAGTCGTTCATATGGGAAATCCTCATTAATGGGTACTGGCTCTGGTTTAATGCCCTCTAATCGGGATAAGTGGTCTGCTACTACGTTTACAGTTCCTTTCTTATCTTTGATCTCCAAATCAAATTCTTGTAAAAGTAGGATCCACCTTAGCAGTCTAGGTTTTGCATCCTTTTTGTTAAGTAAATATCTAATAGCTGCGTGGTCTGTATAAATGATGATCTTAGCTCCCACTAGGTAGGAACGGAATTTGTCAAGGGCAAAGATCACGGCTAAAAGTTCTTTTTCTGTGGTAGCGTAGTTCATTTGGGAAGAATCTAAGGTTCTACTTGCATAGTAAATGGCATGAAGTTTTCTATCCCTCCTATGTCCTAAGACTGCACCTATAGCATAATCACTTGCATCACACATGATTTCGAAAGGTAATCTCCAATCTGGTGGTTGCATGATAGGTACGGTAATAAGAGTTATTTTCAGCTGTTCAAACGCTTTTAAACATTTCTCATCAAAGATAAATTCAACGTCTTTCATTAATAGACCGGTAAGAGGTTTAGTGATTTTCGAGAAATCCTTTATGAATCGTCGGTAGAAACCGGCGTGTCCTAAGAAAATTTGTATTTCTCGTACGGTTTTCAGAGGTTGAAGATTTTTTATAATTTCTATCTTAGCTTTATCAACTTCAATTCCTCTATCGGACACCACGTGTCCAAGTACAATTCCTTGATTTACCATAAAATGGCATTTCTCCCAGTTTAATACGAGATTAACTTTTACGCATCTTTCCAGTACCATTTCTAGGTTCGATAGACATCCTTCAAAGCTCTGCCCACAAACAGAAATCTACAAGGCATAATGATACTTCTTACGGTTTTGGCGCGGACCATAGGATGGTATTTCCCATCTCGTCGTAACTTGATGAGCTGAGAGTTTCGGCAATAATCTATATCAAGGAACACAGGAGGTATAAAGGGTAGTCTAGCAAGGTCGTTTTCCAAATTCAAACCGAGTGCAATAGAGGTGACAATCCCTCCAAAATAGAAGGGTTTGGAGCCTCTAGCACAGTTTGATTGTATGTGTGCTAGTAAAAATGGTGCGGCATTGATTAGCTCTGGATGAAACATACAATGAAGGAAAAACAACTCCTTAGAATTCATCTTGTGGTTACTATCTCGTGCAAAGATGGTGCTTCCTAATGTGCGGTGAACATATCTGACGGCTGGGTTATGGATATATGTTGCGTTAAGGCTATCCCAGCTATCGACTGTTGTTCCTGTCAACTGATTCCATCATTGAAATGCTACTTGAAAAAAAGTTTCCTGTGGTACTCGGCGGTGCACACTCTCACCATGGTGGAAACTAAGCATTCCAAAAATTTGCTCTTAGCCGATTTTATACTCAGTACCGAACATGCAGAACGTGGCTACGTCGGTGAGTTGATTCATCTTGCCAGAAGGTGTTACATATGTGAATGAACTGAGAAATTCGAGCGTTAGCGCTTCGTAAGTAGGTCGGCTCTGAGTGCAGAGCTTCCATAGACCAGCATTTTGTAGCATCCATTTGACTCCCTCAAGCATTCCGAGTTCTTCTAGACATGCAACGTCTACGTAGCGAATTGGTTGTACAGAACGTTGGTAGTAATCGATGTACCTAGCCCTTTGACGCTCTCCTGCCTCTCCATCTCTGAAGCTCCATGTTGATAGGTCAGGAATTTATCGTGCCATTAGTGGGTTACAGAGAAATTAGGGAAGAAAATGGGTTGTGGAGAATGAGGGTTTGTGAAAAGAAATGGTACACGGTATGAATATAATGAATGGGGAAGACGAATGGTAAAGGAAAATGTTGAATTTGGGTCAAATGGTAATGGTGGGACGGTTATGGAATTGGAAAAGAAAGTGGGACGACCGTGTTTTGAATGAGGGAAAGAAAAGGGAGACGAAGGGTACAGTTCTGTTTTAACACAGAACGTGTTCCCAAACCCGCGTGACGGTCGTCACGGGATCGTCACAATCATGACGCTCGCAATTTCTGGGTGGTGAAATAGTTTATGACAGAAACAATTCCAAACATAATATTTTAGTAACAGGCAATGGTAAGCATATAGAAATAGCATTATATTGCATACACAGAGATAAGTAACATGACAACATAAATTAAACATAATTAAAAGTATGAACAGCAATGAAATTGAAATCCTAAAGAGTCAACATTAGCAGCAAATGAAATTATCCTTTAAAACCAAAGAGGTGCTAGTAAAACACTAGCAATGTATCAAAACTGTATGAAGATCAAATTATTCCCGACATGAAAAATAAAAACTGAAAAAATGTAAAATTGTTCTAAAGTAAATGCATAAAAATCTTGAAAATAAGGTGCTTCATAAATCTAGCCAAGGCGTTTCTTCAAAGATGCGATGGCTTGATTTAAATGATCAAATTGTTCAACGGTCAAATCCATGAGTCCAACAATGTTTTGTCGCATAGTGTTTAGCTCATCCTTTACTGAAGTGATTTCTTTATGATACTCATCCACAGTCTTTAGAATAGAATTCAGATTAGCAGCATAGTTAGTGGCATCAACTTTAGGAATGTCAATGTCTTCTTGGAATTCCATATAATCAAGATCATGATAATGAGGGAGTGTTTTTGGGTCGATCTCAGGTTCAGGAAAGGTTTCTTCCGGTTCAGGCACGGGTTCATCAAGGTCATATAGCCAATTATTTAGATTGTATACACTTGTGCGTTCATGATTTGGAAGTGTAAAGTGTGGTACGACAACATTGTTAATCAAAAGCTAAAAATGGTTCGGACCTTGGTTCCTAATCATAGCCCTATTGAAACAAAAAGTGATATTCATGGGTCTAAATTCTCCAAAGGGGTTAATCTTAGAAAGTCGGGTTCTGAATCCCATAGCATCAGCTATTTTTGTAACTAGGCTACCTATCAGAATTGGACTGTTATCATTATTAATGAGTTTGCAAAAGTTGTTCAACTTAAAAGTGAGTCCATTAATCTCTCTAGACTGAGAAGCACAAAACATAATGAAAAGCTTATCCCTCAAAACAGTGTTATCATTCTCAGGTTTACCAAATAAAGTATAGGCCAGGATCATATGAAAGTAACGGAAAGCGGGGTTATGTATTTCTGTTGAAAGCATAGGGTCCATGTCAAAGTCAGGTTTCCCTGAATTTCTACCCCAAAAATCACTTAGCTCTCCAACCAACACTTAATCCTCTTGAACCACAGAGAAAACATTAGGTCCTTCAGGAAATCCTAAAAGATCCGACAGTTCCTTTATGGTGAACTGGCAGCTGTATCTAAATAGTCTAAAGGTAATTCTTCCCCTGGTTAAACCTTTTCCACAGTAAGGGTTATAGCTTAAAGAGCTCAGGAATTCTAAAGTCAACCTACGGTAGCACTTATGTTTCTTGTTGGCAAAACCCTCCCAACCTAATTGGCTAAACAGAAAGTCTACGCTCTCACTTACACCTAAGGCGGTCATGGTGGGTCTGTGGGAAAATTTTGTCAAGGCAAAAGGTCTAACCGACAAAGCCTCATAGCAATGCCACTGTGCTCCGTCTCTGAATTCTACTAACAAGTTATCCTCGTTTGCCATTAATTAGTACTTTTTGCAAAAAATGTAAGCAGAAGAGGAGAACAGAAAGAGTAGAGAGACTTTATAATCCTGTAGTTTTTCAATTTTAAGATCAGCACAACATTTTCAAATCAAATTTAAAATGATATAAATGAAACTAAAAATTTGCAAAATAAAAATAAAACATAGGAAACGTAAAGAAATAAAAAATATAAAGCAAGAAAAACAAAGATTATGGGTTGCCTCCCATTAAGTGATGTTTTTAACGTCGAAAGCCTGACGAATTCAATTAGATGCTCAATTAGGGGGTTTGGTGGGCAACTCTAAAAGTCTTAGATAGTTCAAATAATCTCTATTTTCAATGTTGTGATAGTGTTTTAGACGTTGTCCATTAACTAAAAATGGATTACTGTTCCTCCCCTTTATTTTTATCGCTCCACTTTGTAGAATTTTTGTAATCTCAAAAGGACCGGACCATCAAGACCTTAATTTCCCAGGAAAGAGTTTTAATCTTGAATTAAATAGGAGTACAACGTCTCCCACACTAAATTCTTTTCTAGATAAGTGCTTATCGTGCCATCTTTTAGTTCGTTCTTTATATATTTTAGCATTTTCGTAAGCGTCTAATCTTAACTCTTCTAGTTCATGCAGATCTAGGATACGTTTTTCACCTGCGGAGTCATACCTTAAGTTCAATGTTTTAATAGCCTAATAGGCTTTATGTTCCAATTCCACTGGTAGATGGCAATATTTACCATAGACCAGCTTGAAAGGTGTAGTTCTGATTGGTGTTTTGTAGGCCGTCCTATATGCCCATAAAGCTTCGTTGAGTTTAGATGACCAGTCTTTCCTAGAGGTGGCTACGGTCTTTTCTAGAATTTGTTTTATTTCTCTATTCGAGACCTCAACCTGTCCACTTGTTTGTGGATGATATGGTGTTGCTACGCGGTGTCTTACTCCATACTTCGATAATACTTTGTCAAATATTTTTTATATGAAATGAGAGCCACCGTCACTTTTGACAAGTCTCGGCACACCAAATCTGGGAAAGATTGTGTTTTTGAAAAGCTTTGTGACTACTCGTGCGTCATTTGTAGGAGAAGCTATTGCCTCAATCCATTTTGAAACATAATCGAAAACTACGAGTATATATTTATTTCCAAAGGATGATGGGAAAGGTCCTATAAAATCAATCCCCCATACATCAAAGACTTCTACTTCTAATATACCTTTTTGAGGCATCTCATCGCGTTTTGATATGTTACCGGTGCGTTGGCACCGGTCGCGGTTTAGTATTCCAATGTAAACATCCTTCCAAAGGTTGGGCCAGAATAGGCCAGATTGCAAGATCTTAGCACATGTCTTTGAGGTACTAGCATGTCCTCCATAAGGAGCAGAATGACATTGAGAGATGATGTTTTCTATTTCTTCTTCTGGGACGCAATGACGGAAGATACCGTCGGCTCCTCTCTTAAACAGCAAAGGTTCATCCCAATAATAATGTTTTAGATCATGAAAGAATTTTTTCTTTGGTTGATAAGATAGGTCTGGTGGAAGTACTCCAGCTGTTAAGTAGTTGACTATGTCAGCATACCATGGCAGGGTTGTGTGTATGTTAATTTCTTCCACGACTTCCTCCATCTTTGGGTCATTCAACTGTAGAGTAGACATATCACTTTCTAGTTGGGCTATGAGTCGTTCATATGGGAAATCCTCATTAATGGGTACTGGCTCTGGTTTAATGCCCTCTAATCGGGATAAGTGGTCTGCTACTACGTTTACAGTTCCTTTCTTATCTTTGATCTCCAAATCAAATTCTTGTAAAAGTAGGATCCACCTTAGCAGTCTAGGTTTTGCATCCTTTTTGTTAAGTAAATATCTAATAGCTGCGTGGTCTGTATAAATGATGATCTTAGCTCCCACTAGGTAGGAACGGAATTTGTCAAGGGCAAAGATCACGGCTAAAAGTTCTTTTTCTGTGGTAGCGTAGTTCATTTGGGCAGAATCTAAGGTTCTACTTGCATAGTAAATGGCATGAAGTTTTCTATCCCTCCTATGTCCTAAGACTGCACCTATAGCATAATCACTTGCATCACACATGATTTCGAAAGGTAATCTCCAATCTGGTGGTTGCATGATAGGTACGGTAATAAGAGTTATTTTCAGCTGTTCAAACGCTTTTAAACATTTCTCATCAAAGATAAATTCAACGTCTTTCATTAATAGACCGGTAAGAGGTTTAGTGATTTTCGAGAAATCCTTTATGAATCGTCGGTAGAAACCGGCGTGTCCTAAGAAAATTTGTATTTCTCGTACGGTTTTCAGAGGTTGAAGATTTTTTATAATTTCTATCTTAGCTTTATCAACTTCAATTCCTCTATCGGACACCACGTGTCCAAGTACAATTCCTTGATTTACCATAAAATGGCATTTCTCCCAGTTTAATACGAGATTAACTTTTACGCATCTTTCCAGTACCATTTCTAGGTTCGATAGACATCCTTCAAAGCTCTGCCCACAAACAGAAATCTACAAGGCATAATGATACTTCTTACGGTTTTGGCGCGGACCATAGGATGGTATTTCCCATCTCGTCGTAACTTGATGAGCTGAGAGTTTCGGCAATAATCTATATCAAGGAACACAGGAGGTATAAAGGGTAGTCTAGCAAGGTCGTTTTCCAAATTCAAACCGAGTGCAATAGAGGTGACAATCCCTCCAAAATAGAAGGGTTTGGAGCCTCTAGCACAGTTTGATTGTATGTGTGCTAGTAAAAATGGTGCGGCATTGATTAGCTCTGGATGAAACATACAATGAAGGAAAAACAACTCCTTAGAATTCATCTTGTGGTTACTATCTCGTGCAAAGATGGTGCTTCCTAATGTGCGGTGAACATATCTGACGGCTGGGTTATGGATATATGTTGCGTTAAGGCTATCCCAGCTATCGACTGTTGTTCCTGTCAACTGATTCCATCATTGAAATGCTACTTGAAAAAAAGTATCCTGTGGTACTCGGCGGTGCACACTCTCACCATGGTGGAAACTAAGCATTCCAAAAAGTTGCTCTTAGCCGATTTTATACTCAGTACCGAACATGCAGAACGTGGCTACGTCGGTGAGTTGATTCATCTTGCCAGAAGGTGTTACATATGTGAATGAACTGAGAAATTCGAGCGTTAGCGCTTCGTAAGTAGGTCGGCTCTGAGTGCAGAGCTTCCATAGACCAGCATTTTGTAGCATCCATTTGACTCCCTCAAGCATTCCGAGTTCTTCTAGACATGCAACGTCTACGTAGCGAATTGGTTGTACAAAACGTTGGTAGTAATCGATGTACCTAGCCCTTTGACGCTCTCCTGCCTCTCCATTTCTGAAGTTCCATGTTGATAGGTCAGGAATTTATCGTGCCATTGGTGGGTTACAGAGAAATTAGGGAAGAAAATGGGTTGTGGAGAATGAGGGTTTGTGAAAAGAAATGGTACACGGTATGAATATAATGAATGGGGAAGACGAATGGTAAAGGAAAATGTTGAATTTGGGTCAAATGGTAATGGTCGGATGGTTATGGAATTGGAAAAGAAAGTGGGACGACCGTGTTTTGAATGAGGGAAAGAAAAGGGAGACGAAGGGTACAGTTCTGTTTTAACACAGAACGTGTTCCCAAACCCGCGTGACGGTCGTCACGGGGTCGTCACGATCGTGACGCTCGCAATTTCTGGGTGGTGAAATAGTTTATGACAGAAACAATTCCAAACATAATATTTTAGTAACAGGCAATGGTAAGCATATAGAAACAGCATTATATTGCATACACAGAGATAAGTAACATGACAACATAAATTAAACATAATTAAAAGTATGAACAGGAATGAAATTGAAATCATAAAGAGTCAACATTAGCAGCAAATGAAATTATCCTTTAAAACCAAAGAGGTGCTAGTAAAATACTAGCAATGTATCAAAACTGTATGAAGATCAAATTATTCCCGACATGAAAAATGAAAACTGAAATAATGTAAAATTGTTCTAAAGTAAATGCATAAAAATCTTGAAAATAAGGTGCTTCATAAATCTAGCCAAGGCGTTTCTTCAAAGATGTGATGGCTTGATTTAAATGATGAAATTGTTCAACGGTCAAATCCATGAGTCCAACAATGTTTTGTCGCATAGTGTTTAGCTCATCCTTTACTGAAGTGATTTCTTTATGATACTCATCCATAGTCTTTAGAATAGAATTCAGATTAGCAGCCTAGTTAGTGGCATCAACTTTAGGAATTTCAATGTCTTCTTGGAATTATAATCAAGATCATGATAATGAGGGAGTGTTTTTGGGTCGATCTCAGGTTCAGGAAAGGTTTCTTCCAGTTCAGGCACGGGTTCATCAAGGTCATATAGCCAATTATTTAGATTGTGCACACTTGTGCGTTCATGATTTGGAAGTGTAAAGTGTGGTACGACAACATTGTTAATCAAAAGCTGAAAATGGTTCGGACCTTGGTTCCTAATCATAGCCCTATTGAAACAGAAAGTGATATTCATGGGTCTAAATTCTCCAAAGGGGTTAATCTTAGAAAGTCGGGTTCTGAATCCCATAGCATCAGCTATTTTTGTAACTAGGCTACCTATCAGAATTGGACTGTTATCATTATTAATGAGTTTGCAAAAGTTGTTCAACATAAAAGTGAGTCCATTAATCTCTCTAGACTGAGAAGCACAAAACATAATGAAAAGCTCATCCCTCGAAACAGTGTTATCATTCTCAGGTTTACCAAATAAAGTATAGGCCAGGATCATATGAAATTAAAGGAAAGCGGGGTTATGTATTTTTGTTGAAAGCATAGGGTCCATGTCAAAGTCAGGTTTCCCTGAATTTCTACCCCAAAAATCACTTAGCTCTCCAACCAACACTAAGTCCTCTTGAACCACAGAGAAAACATTAGGTCCTTCAGGAAATCCTAAAAGATCCGACAGTTCCTTTATGGTGAACTGACAGCTGTATCCAAATAGTCTAAAGGTAATTCTTCCCCTGGTTAAACCTTTTCCACAGTAAGGGTTATAGCTTAAAGAGCTCAGGAATTATAAAGTCAACCTACGTTAGCACTTATGTTTCTTGTTGGCAAAACCCTCCCAACCTAATTGGCTAAACAGAAAGTCTACGCTCTCACTTACACCTAAGGCGGTCATGGTGGGTCTGTGGGCAAATTTTGTCAAGGCAAAAGGTCTAACAGACAGCGCCTCATAGCGATGCCACTGTGCTCCGTCTCTGAATTCTACTAACAAGTTATCCTCGTTTGCCATTAATTAGTACTTTTTGCAAAAAATGTAAGCAGAAGACGAGAACAGAAAGAGTAGAGAGACTTTATAATCCTGTAGTTTTTCAATTTTAAGATCAGCACAACATTTTCAAATCAAATTTAAAATGATATAAATGAAACTAAAAATTTGAAAAATAAAAATAAAACATAGGAAACGTAAAGAAATAACAAATATAAAGCAAGAAAAACAAAGATTATGGGTTGCCTCCCATTAAGTGATGTTTTTAACGTCGAAAGCCTGACGAATTCAATTAGATGCTCAATTAGGGGGTTTGGTGGGCAACTCTAAAAGTCTTAGATAGTTCAAATAATCTCTATTTTCAATGTTGTGATAGTGTTTTAGACGTTGTCCATTAACTAAAAATGGATTACTGTTCCTCCCCTTTATTTTTATCGCTCCACTTTGTAGAATTTTTGTAATCTCAAAAGGACCGGACCATCTAGACCTTAATTTCTCAGGAAAGAGTTTTAATCTTGAATTAAATAGGAGTGCAACGTCTCCCACACTAAATTCTTTTCTAGATAAGTGCTTATCGTGCCATCTTTTAGTTCGTTCTTTATATATTTTAGCATTTTCGTAAGCGTCTAATCTTAACTCTTCTAGTTCATGCAGATCTAGGATACGTTTTTCACTTGCGGAGTCATACCTTAAGTTCAATGTTTTAATAGCCTAATAGGCTTTATGTTCTAATTCCACTAGTAGATGGAAATATTTACCATAGACCAGCTTGAAAGGTGTAGTTCTGATTGGTGTTTTGTAGGCCGTCCTATATGCCCATAAAGCTTCGTTGAGTTTAGATGACCAGTCTTTCCTAGAGGTGGCTACGGTCTTTTCTAGAATTTGTTTTATTTCTCTATTCGAGACCTCAACCTGTCCACTTGTTTGTGGATGATATGGTGTTGCTACGCGGTGTCTTACTCCATACTTCGATAGTACTTTGTCAAATATTTTTTATATGAAATGAGAGCCACCGTCACTTTTGACAAGTCTCGGCACACCAAATCTGGGAAAGATTGTGTTTTTGAAAAGCTTTGTGACTACTTGTGCGTCATTTGTAGGAGAAGCTATTGCCTCAATCCATTTTGAAACATAATCGAAAACTACGAGTATATATTTATTTCCAAAGGATGATGGGAAAGGTCCCATAAAATCAATCCCCCATACATCAAAGACTACTACTTCTAATATACCTTTTTGAGGCATCTCATCGCGTTTTGATATGTTACCGGTGCGTTGGCACCGGTCGCAGTTTAGTATTGCAATGTAAACATCCTTCCAAAGGTTAGGCCAGAATAGGCCGGATTGCAAGATCTTAGCACATGTCTTTGAGGTACTAGCATGTCCTCCATAAGGAGCAGAATGACATTGAGAGATGTTGTTTTCTATTTCTTCTTCTGGGACGCAACGACGGAAGATACCGTCGGCTCCTCTCTTAAACAGCAAAGGTTCATCCCAATAATAATGTTTTAGATCATGAAAGAATTTTTTCTTTTGTTGATAAGATAGGTCTGGTGGAAGTACTCCAGCTGCTAAGTAGTTGACTATGTCAGCATACCATGGCAGGGTTGTGTGTATGTTAATTTCTTCCACGACTTCCTCCATCTTTGGGTCATTCAACTGTAGAGTAGACATATCACTTTCTAGTTGGGCTATGAGTCGTTCATATGAGAAATCCTCATTAATGGGTACTGGCTCAGGTTTAATACCCTCTAATCGGGATAAGTGGTCTGCTACTACGTTTTCAGTTCCTTTCTTATCTTTGATCTCCAAATCAAATTCTTGTAAAAGTAGGATCCACCTTAGCAGTCTAGGTTTTGCATCCTTTTTGTTAAGTAAATATCTAATAGCTGCGTGGTCTGTATAAATGATGATCTTAGCTCCCACTAGGTAGGAACGGAATTTGTCAAGGGCAAAGATCACGGCTAAAAGTTCTTTTTCTGTGGTAGCGTAGTTCATTTGGGCAGAATCTAAGGTTATACTTGCATAGTAAATGGCATGAAGTTTTCTATCCCTCCTATGTCCTAAGACTGCACCTACAGCATAATCACTTGCATCACACATGATTTCGAAAGGTAATCTCCAATCTGGTGGTTGCATGATAGGTGCGGTAATAAGAGCTGTTTTCAGCTGTTCAAACGCTTTTAAACATTTCTCATCAATGATAAATTCAGCGTCTTTCATTAATAGACCGGTAAGAGGTTTAGTGATTTTCGAGAAATCCTTTATGAATCGTCGGTAGAAACCGGCGTGTCCTAAGAAAATTTGTATTTCTCGTACGGTTTTCGGAGGTTGAAGATTTTTTATAATTTCTATCTTAGCTTTATCAACTTCAATTCCTCTATCGGACACCACGTGTCCAAGTACAATTCCTTGATTTACCATAAAATGGCATTTCTCCCAGTTTAATACGAGATTAACTTTTACGCATCTTTCCAGTACCATTTCTAGGTTCGATAGACATCCTTCAAAGCTCTGCCCACAAACAGAAAAGTCATCCATAAACACTTCCATAATGTCGTCAATAAAATCAGCAAAGATTGACGTCATGCATCTTTGGAATGTGGCAGGTGCGTTACATAGTCCAAACGACATTCTTCGATAAGCAAATGTTCCATAGGGACATGTGAAGGTCGTCTTTTCTTGGTCATCAGGATGAATAGGAATTTGAAAGAATCCTGAATAACCGTCTAAATAGCAGAAGTATGAGTGTTTAGCCAATCGTTCCAACATTTGGTCAATAAAAGGCAATGGGAAATGGTCTTTACGAGTGGCTTTATTTAACTTTCTATAATCGATGCACATTCTACTTCCAGTTACAACCCTTTTTGTTATAGATTCACCTTTTTCGTTCTTAACAACTGTAACACCTCCCTTCTTTGGAACGACATATACTGGGCTAACCCATTTACTGTCTGATATCGGGTATATAATTCCTGCTTCTAAAAGTTTTTTATCTTCGTCCTTGACTACAGTACTCAAGATCGGGTTAATCCTTCTCTGATGTTCCCTAGAGGATTTACAGTCTTCCTCCAGCATAATGCGATGCATACAAATAGAAGGACTTATTCCTTTAAGGTCAGCGATGTTATAGCCTAACGCAGTTGGGTATTTTCTTAAGACATCTAATAGTTTCTTGGTTTCAGTTTGTCCTAAGTCTGCATTGACTATTACAGGTCGTTCGAGAGCTTCGTCTAGGAATTCATACCTTAAATTTTTGGGTAATGTTTTCAGTTCTAGGGCTGGTTTCTTCGAGCAAGGTAGATGATCTGGTGTAAGTGCTAAGCATTCGCTTAGGCTATCGTCTTGATAAGGTTCACGCCAGTTATCATCTTCGAAAATCGGAGGTATTGGAATTTTTAGAATATCTGAATATGTGGTTGGTTTCATCTCTATTTCTCTTACGCACTCATCTATGACATCTAGTAGATAACATGTGTCGTCTATAGCTGGAGCTTGTAAGAATTGTGTCAAAATAAATTCAACCTTCTCTTCACCAACTTCAAAAGTTAGCCTGCCTCTCTTTACATCTATAATTGCTCCAGCAGTAGCTAAGAATGGTCTTCCTAATATGATAGGAGTAGTAGAGTCTTCTGTAATATCCATGATTATGAAATCAGTAGGGATATAGAATTGTCTTATACGAACTGGAACATTTTCTAGTATACCAACTGGGTATTTAACAGAGCGGTCAGCTAATTGAACAAATATCTTAGTTGGTCTTAGTTCTCCCATATCAAGCTTCTTGCATATGGATAAGGGCATAACACTAATACTGGCTCCTAAGTCGCATAGAGCTTTGTCTATGACGAACTTCCCAATTACACAAGGTATGGAGAAACTACATGGGTCTTTCAGCTTAGGAGGCATATTGTTTTGAATTATTGCGCTACACTCAGCAGTGAGTGTAACTGTTTCGTTTTCCTCAATCTTTTTCTTATTGGATAAGATTTCTTTTAGGAACTTAGCATACGAGGGCATCTGAGTGATAGCTTCTGTAAAAGGTATAATGATGTTTAATTATTTCAGAAGGTCAACAAATATCTTAAATTGCCCTGCAGTTTTGGAATTTGTCAATCTTTGAGGATACGGAATAGGTGGTTTATAGGGTGGTGGAGGCACATAAGGTTTTTCTTTGTTTACGACCTCTTGGTCATTATCTTCCTTTTCCTTGGGTTCATTCTCCTTCTCAGTTGTTGTGTCGTTATCGGACCTTTGGTACATGGCTGGATTTTGAAGTCTTGGATCAATGGGTCCATCTAATTCTTTTCCACTTCTCAGTATAACAGCATTTGCATGTCCTTTAGGATTAGGTTGTGGCTGTCCAGGAAATGTTCCAGCAGGAGCAGCAGTAAGTGCTTGTTGTTGGGCCACTTGGGAAATTTGTGTTTCAAGCATTTTGTTGTGAGTGGCCAAAGCGTCTGCTTTGTTTGCTAACTGCTTAATCTGTTCACTAGTGTGTATGTTTTGATTTAGGAACTCTTTGTTTGTCTGAGTCTGGGTAGCTATGAAGTTTTCTATCATCAGTTCAAGGTTAGACTTCCTAGGAACATTTGGAGCAGCTGTTGCAGCCTTTTGGTAACCTGGTGGTGCAGCAGGTGCTTGACCAGGTGCATACAGTGCATTGTTGTTTTTGTAAGAGAAGTTTGGGTGATTCTTCCAACCAGGATTGTAGGTATTTGCATAAGGGTTTGCTTGAGCATAGTTTACTTGATCTGTAGAGGCTCCTGCTAAAACTTGGCATTCAGGGGCAGCGTGTCCAGCTGTTCCACATAATTCGCAGTTTGGCGCTACAGCAGCCACGGTGGCTGTGGGTGTTATGGTCAAATTATCTATCTTTTGAGCGATGGCATCTACCTTAGCACGGATATGATCTAGGCTAGAAACTTCGTACATTCCTCCTTTTGGTTGGGATTTCTCCACTTGAGTTCTTTCACCTCCCCATTGGTAGTGATTCTGAGCCATACTCTCGATGAGTTGTTGGGCTTCATCATAGGGTTTATCCATGAGTGTACCACCAGCGGCGGCATCTATTGTCAATCTTGTGTTGTACAACAGACCATTGTAAAACGTGTGGATAATTAACCAATCCTCAAGACCATGATGCGGGCATATCCACCTCATATCTTTGTATCTTTCCCAAGCATCATATAAAGACTCGTTGTCTTTTTGTCTGAAGCTGTTGATTTGGGCTCTCAACATAGCTGTTTTGCTTGGCGGAAAATATCATGCCAAAAAGACCTTCTTTAAATCATCCTAAGAAGTAATGGAGTTTGATGGCAAGGATTGCAACCAAGCCCAAACTCTATCTCTTAATGAGAAAGGAAAAAGACGTAGTCTTATGGCATCTGCGGTTACACCATTTGCTTTCATTCGGATGTTCGTACTGCACAAACTTGGTCAGATGTTCGTTCGGATCTTCTGTTGGGTTTCCAGAAAATTGATTTTGTTGCACAGCAAATAACAGCGAGGGTTTCAACTCAAAATCGTTTTGGTTGATTGCTGGAGCGACGATGCTGTTGTGAGGTTCTTGTTGAGATGCGACAGCATAATACTTAAGAGGTCGGTTTTGTGGTGGGTCAGCCATGTTTGTTTCTGATTCGGAATCTGATTCAGATTCAAGTTCAGGATCTGATTGAGATCCAGGTTCTGATAAAGGAAAAGGGATTTCGTGAGCTAAGCAGTATTCTTGGATACGTCTTTTTACGGTAAGAAGACGTTCGGGTTCGTCTGTCGGTCGTATGAGGTCTTCGCCAGAAGAGCGAGTACTTGGCATACAATTGATAGAACGGTAATTTTGGTTTTTGCCTTAGTCTATACGACGTAACAAAGGAATTACGATGTCGACATAATTAGTCCCCGGCAACTGCGCCAAAAACTTGATCGCTCTATTTAGTGTGCCTAAATAAATCTAACTGCAAGTATACAGTCGTATTGCATAGTTTTAAAAGATTATAGATCCCACAGAGACTAGAAATCAAACGCACCGTTATCTATCGTTACTATGTTTATCTAAGGCTAATCGGAATTGGTTTATTTAGTTCAAACGACAAATTAAAGGGAAATTAAAATTCGGGAATACTAGTTATGAATAAGATATCGGTATATAATTCAGTAAACCTACGTGGAATTAATTAAACCTAAGCGTAATAAGATTTATCACCCTATGCATCTGTAGGAAAAACCAGTTTAAAAGCCCTCACCTCACACTCCAGTGGTTATTGCTTCGGACTATACTCTTAAGTCAATATGTCTGCTCTCGCTTGCCCATAAGAGGTTAAAAATACTTTTTGAAAACTAATAAGACCTAATTAACTTTAAAGCGCTTCCTCTGTTTTTAAAACTAATGCCCGATTTCAGCTATCCGGGTAAAGCCTCACACTCCCGTGGTCTTGACCTTAACCTTTGTTACCTTTTTACTCTCGTAATAAAAGTTGGGTTTAAAATTAAGAAATCGAAGCCAGAAGAAGAATTGATTATTGATTTTAGCTTAGAGAAATTAGATCCATTTTAGTTACTTCATTACATACCGATAAGATCGGTTTAGTTAGACATAATAATGAAATTAAACGTAAAGGCAAAGAGATAAATAGACATAGACATAATTAAGAAGGAAATAAACAATGCTTTGAATTAAATAATGGAAACCTGGTAATTCGTAATAACAGCAATAGCAATCCCTCCACAAGCTGGTAGGTTCTTGCTTGAATAAAGTAATTGGCAAATGATGAAGGTAATGAAACAAAAACTAAAACTAAGTTGTAATAGTTCCTCAATGTGAGAAACTATTACTTTGTTCGGTAATAGGTAACAAGGAATGGAAATGTAAAGCAAAAAGGAAATAAAAATCCTGAATAAAATTCGGCAGTAAAACTGTACTTCAATATGCAAAAAGTGGTCCCCCCCTCCGTTCTTCGTAATCACATGTATTGATAGCCTCAGCTGATGTAGTGGTTGGAGAAAAAGTAGGCATCACCTCTTGGCAGTTAAGTGTTTTGGAACCTAGATTTGTTCAGAGAAAATAAGGTCGTGTGAAACTGCTCCTCTGAAAACTCGTAACCACGTCTCTGTTAACGGATTAAACACATTTTGGACGCATGACGATCGTAATGGATTGTGACGGTCGTGGTGGATTTCGCAACTGCCACGGTCGTGTGGACTGTGACGATCGTCACAGCAGTAGTTTTTGAATTCTGCTGTTTTGCTTCACTTTTCTGCTCTTTTCTTGCATGTTTTGGTTCTTTTCCACACTTAGCATACTTTGACTTGGAAAATGGGATTACCTGCAGAAACACTTAAATAATCTCGAGAAAATCGGATATTAGACGAAAAACGGAATAAGAAAATAACATAAATCAAAGTAAAAACATGATATATTTTCGTGTTATCAATAGGAATGTTCAAATCAAAGAGGTCTGACAAGTCAAAGGTAAAATGTTTTAATTGTCAGAAAATCGCACTTTAAAAGGGATTGTCCTGAAAGAAAGGGCAATGAAGATTCTGTTTAAGTTGTAGTTGAATTGGGTGAGGAAAGTTATGAGGATGTCGAAGAACTAGTAGTATCGAGTTTGGAAACTGAAGATAGTTGGGTCATTGACTCAAGTTGCTCTTATCACATGTGTCCAAGAATATAATACTTTGAAACTTTGAAGATGGTGCAAGGTGGAGTAGTCCGCCTTGGTAATAATAAGGCATGCAAGGTTCCTGGTATTGGTACGGTCATATTTAAAATGTTTAATGATCGTGAACTTCTTATTCACAATGTGAGTTATGCTCCAGAACTTAAGCAAAATTTGTTATCTATAAGTTTGTTTGATGATCTAGGTTATTGTACTAGAGTTGAACGTGGAGTGTTGAAAATTTTGCGTGATGAATTGATTATTTCTAAAGGGTCTAAAGTATGTGGTCTATATATTTTAGAAGGTTATTATTCATTCATCGTTAACTATTGGAGGCTTTCATGACAAGCAAGAGCTATGTGATTTGGGTTTAAGGCGTTATGAATTCCTTGAGAAAGTTTCAGAGGAGTACAATGAATTTTACAAAAATCAAGGGATAAAAATGCATGTTACTGCTGAGTTATTATTGAGTTTTTGGAGAAGAGTTGAGGTTAAAACAACTTACTTGGTTGGTAGAGAATTTCTTCAGAAGAAGAATAGTGAAAACAAAGGGAGAAACCTGGGAGAAACTATAATGGAGAAAACTCAATTTGAGGTGAAGTTTCCTACTATGGATGCTAGAAGTAGTGAGGGAACGGTTACAGAGATCTCTGATTATCATTTGACTCATGATAAGGTAAGGAGGGTTATTGTAGCATCTCAAAGGGACAATTATGCTAGCCTTGGATATTATGTTTTTAATGTGGCTGAAGGACTGCAAAATAAAAGAAAAAAAACCTTCAGGGAGGCATTTGAAAACAGATGGAGTCAAGGGTGGTTGAAAAACTCATACTTGTAGGCTTATTAAATTACCTAGGCAGAAAAGGGTAATTGGGAACAAGTGGATGCAAGTTGCGAGATCAAGATTCAAGGGTTGCTTGAATTGGATCAAAATTATTGATTAAAGTTTCAACTTGGTAGAGAGCAACAATGTTGTTGATTGTTAAATTTGTATCAACACGGTTTAAAGTCAAGGTGGATATTGTTATAAATGTGCCTTAAAACCATTGTTGATGAAGAGAAAGAAAACATATTTTGGAGATTGCATTTACCGCGAAAATCAGACGAAAAGTCGAGGAAAAAAAATCGGTCGGTGAATAGTGTCGTGTGTACGGTGAATAGTGCTATCCGTACGGTGAATAGTGACGTCCGTATGGTGAATAGTATTGTCTGTACGGTGAATAATGTTTTCAAGCTTTCAGGCTTTTTAGATTCGGTCCATGGATCCATGTGATTTTGGGCTTTGTTTGTTGGGTATTTGCTATTATAAATATGTATCTCTTATATTCTTGGTGTGTGACAATCTTAGAGTTTACACCAACAAGAGAGAGCAAGAGTTTAAAGGTATAGCATAGGGTTTCAGCTATTCATAAGGAAAAACCTTAGAAAAGAAAAGTTTAGGTAAACTTTTGGAGTTGTTTAAGGTTATTGTGAAACACTGTTACACTATGGGTTTGAGTGATTCATATATTGAGAGTTGGAGAGGTTGTGAAACACTTTGGTAGAAAATAGGGTTGTTCTTGGGAACCTAAAGGCGAAGGCTATTTTTCTTGTAACTCATTTGTAATCTCCTGTAACAACTTTCTAAGTATAGTGAATTGGAGAGCTGCTCTCTCCCCCAGAGTAGATCGTTTGATCGAACTGGGTAAACAAACCTTCGGTTTTTTCTTGCCTTATTCTGTTATTATCTCTGTACGGATTATTATTGTTGAAGATCATTTATTTTGGTTGTTATTGTTCTTTGCCTCACAAATTGATAATAAATTTTGTCGTAATTCACAACAAGATTCACAACAAAGGACTAACACAGTCACAAATAAAACAATCTCATAAGAGCTTGAATATTATTGCCAAAAGATCAGAAAGGCGTCCAAACATTACAAAATACATCCATAAGGAATGACTAAAATGATTATGAACTAGTGCTCCGATGAAAAATCTCTGATTTTGATCACACCAAAGATTCTCAAGCATTAGAACCGAACTCACTTGGATCATGTAAAGAATAAAGTAAGACATCCTTGGAATTTCCTAAGACATGTGATCATCTAAAAACTATCAGGATATGGTTGTTGCTAATTCGAAAACACGCATGGACTATCACAATGCTAATGAGAAGGATAGGCATTGCTGCTAATTTAATTATGATTCATAAAGTTATGGTTAGTATTCACAACAAATTTAGATCGATATATGTATCCATAAACATATATAAAGCATTCAAAAATTTAGATCGATATATGTAATCCATAAATATATCTAAATTTAGATCATACATTTTTACAACATAAAGACTTAGTGCATGCAAACATGAATTTCATACAAAATCATTTAACAATTTTTTTATAAAATCTTCCACAAGTTATGTTAAACACGTGGAAATATGATTTCCGTAATTCTCAATTTTTTGAGAACATGTAAAAAATTATAAACAAAAAATGATTATTTTTTAACTTAAAAACATAATAATAGTCAATACATTCAAAATGCGTGTGTAAGGTAAGTTGCTCTTTCAAAAGTGTTGAGAAATATGCGGGGTACGTTGAACAAGAAATGATGGTCGAAAATAGTTTGCAAACTGCCTCACTCTTCTCCGTCTTATTCTGGTATACTGGTTCAAAGCCATAACCCAACAGGATGTATAAATAGCCATTATCAATGGAGGCATAGTCCTGATTTTCAATAGATTCTTGTTTTATGTTTGTTCAATGAAAGAATCTATTATCAAAAACAGTTTCAATTTATTAAAACCACTTGATTTGTTGATTTCTGAATGCTGATTTCTGTATGTGATTTGTTGGTTATATTTTGCCATGTACATGAATTTTGGTTTATATTGCTCGATGATGATTATTTTGCTTTAACCATATTGAATAGAAACTCTCTAATCAATATATCTTGCTTACAAAAAAAAAAAAATATTGAATAGAAACTGGATGGTGTTTGATGCCGCTTTCATTTAGGTCTATCATTTGCTTTCTCTGCGTAATTTTGCTTAGTGATTTTTGTTAGAGGTTTAATATCTAACTGCAATTATTTACACATTTGCTTTCTGTTATTCCTACTATTTTAATGAATAGATTTTTCATGCTCAGGTCTAAATCTTAAAAATTTAAAGGCCAATCCAAAACTTATATGTCTCTAACTACATCTTAAAGTTGAAATCTCAAAGTTTGAAGGCGGCAGATTTAAAGACTGACTTTTTTCATCCGAAAGAAATGTAATCTCACGGAATGAAACACCTACAGACTTTTATATAATGGGTTTGGAGCTGGGGTAAGATTTTTAATCTCTCTCTTTATTTTCTTTCTTTGTTATATTGTATACTCCTTTAACTACTTCTAAAAGAGACACAAGTCAGACAGTTAAAAAGTAAAAAAATTAGAATACGAAGAATGATCCTATTTGTCACTAACCTTGAAACATGAACGCACCAAACGAAGTGTTTAAGAATAGCATTTCCTCGTTGAAATTGTTAAGTCATAATAACTCCCATTTATAAAACTTGCCTTAAGTTGTTTTTATCAAGTATTTTGCTTTTCACTAGTAGTACATAATAAACACTAAATTAATTCTTTATATTTCAACCAAACTGGCAAAAAAATATTTCTATACACTTTATTTTTTTAACCAAAAGAAAGATTTTATGGATTCTTCAAAATCTTGTTTGAGATTAAAAGTTTAAACATAAGGGCTTCTAGCTTGTTTTTTTTTTTTTTTTTTTTTGAATGACAAATAATATATTAAAAGTGAGTGCAATGAATTCTCAAGTTTATTATAGAGAAAAATCTCAGTCAATAATATAGTTTGTTTGTTTGGTGTTTTGGAGAGTCTAATTCATCCTCTCACATGAAACTCATCCATAATTAAGCTATAATTTTTTCTCAATTGTAATAACTATTAATAACAAGATTCTAGATAGAACCTTATGTCAAAAATTGACTGTAGCTGATCCCACTTAGTGGGACAATACTCGATTGTTGTTGATTGTTGTTGTTGTTTTAACAACTACTAATATAAACAACTTGAATAAAAATTAGTACAAAAAATATACAAATAAATATGTTGAGTTGTTGTTTGTTTTTGTTTAAAAGTCATTGTGTTGGCAATCAAAGAGAGAAAGAGAAAAGTCATTTGAGTTTGGATTGGGAACACTACTCTTAGAAATGAATGAGTTGTTTATCTTAAAAATAGTGAAGAAGTGTCAATTGCATAAAGAGAGACGGTTTAATTATATATAAATAAGATTACAAAACCTTAATCAATAAAATTCAAATGATAAAATTATTTTTTGGCTTGAAAAAAAAAACTATTATAACACCGACCCATAAAGTTTGACAAACTTTACAACGGTGGGTAATATTGACTTTGTATACTCTTATTTTATGACCTTCGTAAAAATTTAGGTCAAATTAGTTAATCTTAAAAACTTTGTGAAATTCACATAAATATATTTCTTAAATTAAAGTCTAATACTTAAATGTTTGTTGTTATGATGAAATTGGACAAAATGAAATTCATCCTATCATAATCAAAAAAGAGTGGTGACAACTGCTGGATTGATAAGTGTTATAGTTATAATAATAGCTTTATAAATGCTCTGCGGTTTGTTGATTTTAGTTTCTATAAGTTTTTTTTGGCTATTCATTATCCAACTAGTTGCATCTTTCCAAATGATGGAACATTTACTATGTCGAGTAGTCTGAAAGGATTATAGAAATCAATCGCAGAGCATGTAAAAAATTGTTGTGACTATATCACTGTTCTCACCAATGTTTTTTATTTTGACAATAGGTGTGAAGTTTGTCGAAACTTAATAGGCCAGTTTATTCTTTTTTTTTTCAAAGTTAAAAAAGAATTGTATTATTTTTGTTTTTATTAATCAAGACCCTGCACTATTATTTATATACAACTGAAGCGTCTTTAATTAGGAAACGAAACAAACATATAACATTTGTTTCTGTTGTATGGCTTGTTTAAACTCGACATATTTATTTGTATACATTTTGTACTCATTATTTTCAATTAATTTCTATCAGAAGTAATTTAACCCTGGAATTTGGGAGGTCCAAGTTGTAACAAAGTCGGACATTACCCACAATGAATATGGATGCTTATTATACCATGTAAAAGACATTTATGCCTTGATCACGGATCATGAGAGTGGAAGGAGTATATAAGAGTAGCAGAACAAACCGAGAAAAAGACACTCAATTCTGACAATGAAACAGCTCGACTGAGACTTTTACCGACCAACTTTGATAGATTTATCAATTACTGTTCTTACTTGAACAATGTTATAATTATTAATTTTCTTTTAAAGAATTGATCTTATTTATTTATTTATACAGTTTATGATGGAAATATAACACTAAGGGAGGCAATTAGGAGTAACCATGAATTAGTGTGAAAACTACTTGTTAAATTGGACTGTAATTTTTATGAAAAAAAATTACAGTCTATATTTTAGAGAGAGAAACTCTGACTTTTCTCTAGATTCCATCTTTTGCTCTTCACTTTTTTCATCCAATCGATCAACATGCTTTCATCTTGGTCTTATTTAGTTGTCGCGCTAAGTAGCTTTCAAACATGATGAACAACGTCGGGCTTGGTTGAACATTTTGTTTATCTTTGGCTTAAATTCCTAGCCTTAGGGTTTAGGGGCCTTGGTAAGTTGGGTGGTTCTGCATGGTTTCGGCAATTCTATTGTGTTTGTTTCTTTAGGTGTTTGATAGTCTTGTGTAGATATTTCTTTACATTCGCTCTGGTTTGAAGTAACATATGGCTTCGGCTAGGATCGTTCCCAACGATTGGGTCAAAGTTAAGAAGAAGTATCTGGATCATGTTTCGTTGCCTAGAAGATCAGTGTTGAAAGCAATTGGTGAGAAGAGGAATAGTCAAGATGTTCATGAAGCTTCCTCATTTTATTTCTCACATTTTCCAGAGTCATATGAGGCCAAACATATGTTTGATGTTTTCAAAGATTATGGGTTGGTATTAGAGGTATACATACCACCAAAGAAGGATAAATTGGGGAACATATTTGGTTTTGCCAGATTTAAGAAAGTGAGTTACGAACATCTTCTTGCCATTAAATTGGACAAAATTGTCATTAATGGCAATAAGATATTCACAAACATTCAAAGGTTTCGTAGGACTGACAGAGAAGATAAATAGAAGGAGAAGGTTAGCCTGGGCGATCAGATGAAGAAGTCATTTTCTAAGGTTATTTCGAGACCTCATAATCTGAATGGGTCTAACCGTGGAGTGTCCTATGCACAAATCACTAGAGATGGGCATAATGGTAGGGGTTACTTCAATCGGCAGAATCAAGTATTGATGGGAGATAAGCCAAATTTCGTGTATCTGATGTTCAATGTAGACAAAGAAGAGATGGAAAGATTTGAACAAGCATATGTTGGAGTTTTGGAGATTTCGGGTAAAACGTTTGAGGTACAAGAAGCTCTTCACAAGTAAGGGTACTTCAGAATCAAAGCCACCCCAATGGGTGTTAATCTATGCTTATTGGAAGAAGAAGTCACAGGGGATATTGGTAAGCTTGTGTTAGAGGATGAGAAGTGGGTTTCAAAGAGGTTTGTGGATATTCAACCTTGGTCGCCGGCGGATGTTGATAAGGAGGGATTAACGTGGGTTAGCTGTTTTGGTCTACTTTGTCACATTTGGTGTGAGAAATTTTTCAAATTTTTAGCCGGTAGGATTGGTGTATTTGTTAAAACTGATGAAGATACACAAAAGCATTTGAGACTGGACGTGGCTCGTTTCCTCACTAGAACTAAGTTTGCCATGAATCTTAATGAGGTTATCAATACTGAAGTGAATGAGAGGATATACAGGGTTAAAGTTGTAGAAGATGCGTTTGGTATATGTTCTAGAAGTGTTTGCAAAAATGAGAATAATATTTTTTATTACAGTACGAAGGTGGATTCTTCTGATACGGAGGTGGATGAATTGGAGTTGGGCTTTGGTGGTGGGGGCGGTGAGGAGTTATTTTCGGTTCTGGACAAAATTCAAGAGAATATGGCAGAAGATGTGGTTCCCAATGTGGGAAAGGTGGGTAGGAGAGACGTTGGTGTGTATGGGGTTGAAGATGGGGGGCCCAAGGCAAGTGTTTGGGTCAGACAAGAGGGAGATGGATCAATAAAGTTTAAAAATGTAGGTTACCTAGTATATGATGGAAACATTCCTATTGTGCCAAGTGTGGCCGTAGCAGGAAATTATCAGAATTATAGTGAAAAGTTTATTCATAAAGGTGGGGATGTAGGAATGGAGTCTAGTCACTTTTGTTTTAATAATGAGGTGGCAGATGAGGAAAATATACACGGTTCTCGAGACAAGACAAGGTTCAGAGAATCACTTTGAGAAGCGCTTCAGCAAGGTTCAGAGACCTTTTCCATTCATTGGTGGTGACAAAATTAAGAGATTATCAATGTTGGACAGTAAGAGTATTGAAGCTGATTTTGGGGTGGAAAAGATCAAAAACACGGTTTTCTTGTGTGCGGGATATAAAAGTCTGGGACCCGATGGTTTCAGCTTAGACTTTTTTAAAATTTTTTGGGAGGTGGTGGGGGGTGATTTCTCAAATTGCATTTTAGAATTCTTTGAGGTAGGAATCCTCCCTAAGGTTCTTTTTTCGTCCTTCTTAATTTTAATTCCCAAAATTGAAACTCTATGTGATCTCGATGATTATCGACCGATTTGTTTGATTGGATGTGTATATAAAGTGATGTCAAAATTGTTAGCCAATAAAATTAAAAAGGTCATTGGTAGCATTATATCCATTTTGTAAACGGCGTTTATTGAAAGGAGGAATTTGTTAGACGAAGTGTTGGTATTGAACTAAATAGTTGATTAAGCTAAGAGAAGAAAGTATAAAGGAATGCTTCTCAAAGTGGATTTTGCTAAGACGTATGAGTGTATGGAGTGGGGATATCTTCGTAGTATCATGACCATTATGGGACTCGTTGAGAGATGGATGAAGTGGATGGAAGGTGGTGTGATGAAAAACTTTATATCGGTCTTGGTTAATGGGAGTTCCACTAAGGATTTTCAAGTTACGAGAGGACTTAGACAAGGTGACCCTCTCTCTCTCTGTTTCTATTTGCTATTGCGACGGAGGGATTAGCAAATCTCATGAGCAGGGTGGTGGATAGTGAGGTTTTTAAAGGATTTAAGGTTGGTAATGAGGTGTCTTTTAATCTTCTCCAATATGTGGATGACACGGTGATAGTGGGTGAAGGAACTTGGAGTAACATTTCGGCTATTAAAATGATTCTTAAAGGATTCCAACTTATTTCCGAATTGGAAATTAATTTCGGTAAGAGTTCCCTTTTTGGTTTTGGTGTGGAGGATAGTTTTCTAAAAGCGGCGGAATGCTTCTTGGCATGCAAAATTGATGGCTGCCCTTTCAAGTTTCTCAGTATCATAATCAGGGGAAATCATAGGTTGATATCTTTTTGGAAACCGGTGATTGTTAAAGTTCAATCAAGGTTGGCATATTGGAAATAGAGGTTTATGTCCATGGGAGAGAGATTGACGCTTATTAAATCGTTACTTTCTAACCTTCCCATTCATTTCTTGTCTTTTTATAATGTTCCAAGCAAGGTTATCAAGATTCTTACGGCGATTCAAAGATGATTCTTTTGGAATGGATCTACTTGTAAAAAAAGGATCTCTTGGATTAAATGGAGTGTCATATGCAAACCTAAGGTTGAGGGTGGGCTTGGAGTTTTAGATATTTAAAATTTTAATAGAGCCTTGGTAGCCAAGTGGATTTGGAAATTCCTTCATGCTAAGGATAGTTTGTGGCGCGACATCATGGCTGGCAGATATGAACACTTTAATAACTCTATTGTTCAAGGTTCTCTCCCTAAGTATAGGGTCTCTCCATCTCTTTGGTGGAGAGACCTATTTAAAATTTTGCACTGTTTTGGAGTAGATAGTTTTTCTGGTTTAATTTCTTTCAAGGTTGGTAATGGTGAAGATACATCCTTTTGGTGGGCTAGATGGTTAGGGAGTTCCTCTTTAGCTTCATTATTTCCTGATGTATATGAGTTATCGAAGGACAGGCAGGGGCAGGTTTCAAGTTTCAGCAGGTGGGGGGAGATAGGTGGTTGTGGACTGTCGAATTATTGGTTCTTGCTGCTTCAGTTCTGGTTCAGCAGTGGCTGCAGGAATTGTTAAATATGTTGGCTGGTGTTTCGGTGAGTCGGGAGAATTCATATTACACTACGCCAAAAATAGGAATAGACAGCACCAAAAAGACAGCGCTTTTATAAAAAAGCGCTGCTAAAAAGAATAAAAAAATTTCGCTAAAAAAAGCGCCGTAAAAGACAGGCTTTAGAAAGCGCTTTCCAAAAAGCGCTGTAAAAGAATGTAAAAGAGTGCCACCTTAGACAGCGCTTTCCAAAAAGCGCTGCTATAGGTATCACTTTAGAGAGCGCTTTTAAAAAGCGCTGTCTAAAGGCCACCTTAGAAAGCGCTTTTACAAAGCTCTCTAATAGGGCTCAATTTCTTTTTATTTTAGAAAGCGCTTTCTAAGAAAAAGCGCCCTCTAAAGTCATTTACTAATTATACTTAAAAACATCAAGAATCACAAAAAATGGCAAAAGGGGGGGTCGAACCCACGCCCTTTAGGTAGGGAAAGGAATTTTAAATTATATTAATATATCAAATTATATTTAATATATTTAAATTATATATTTTAACTTATTTAAATTATATTTAACATATATAAATTTTATTAATATATAATTTAAAATATATTAATTTAAAATATACTTTAAATTATATTAATATATCAAATTATATTTAATATATTTAAATTATATTTTAATTTATTTTAAATCATATTTTAAATTATTCAAATAATATATTTAAGTATATACGTTTTAAATACAAACATTTTAACTTATTTAAATTATATTTAATATATATAAATTATATTAATATATAATTTAAAATATACTTTAAATTATATTAATATATCAAATTATATTTAATATATTTAAATTATATAAAATTATATTTTAAATTTTTTTAAATTATATTTAAAATTATTCAAATAAAATATTTAAATATATTTGTTTTAAATACAAACATTTTAACTTATTTAAATTATATTAAATACATTTAAATTATATTAATATATAATTTAAAATATACTTTAAATTATATTAATATATCAAATTATATTTAATATATTTAAAGTATATTAAATTATATTTTAATTTATTTTAAATTATATTTAAAATTATTCAAATAAAATATTTAAATATATTTGTTTTAAATACAAACATTTTAACTTATTTAAATTATATTAAATACATATAAATTATATTAATATATAATTTAAAATATACTTTAAATTATATTAATATATCAAATTATATTTAATATATTTAAAGTATATTAAATTATATTTTAATTTATTTTAAATTATATTTAAAATTATTCAAATAATATATTTAAATATCTATGTTTTAAATACAAACATTTTAACTTATTGAAATTATATTTAATATATATAAATTATATTAATATATAATTTAAAATATACTTTAAATTATATTAATATATCAAATTATATTTAATATATTTAAATTATATTAAAATATATATTTATTGAGTGAGAAGAAACAATGGATGAGGGCGTAGTACCGTTGGTCAAGGAGGTTTGTTTATGTGTTTACCATGCTTTGAGTCTGGGGTTCGAATCCCCCTCGCCCCAGACTCATTTTTAGATTTTTTGACATTTTCAAGTAAACCTTAGACAGCGCTTTCTAAATACAAAGCGCTGTTATAAGCCTTCTAAGAATAGCCTTTAGAAAGCGCTTTTCAAAAGCGCTGTCTAGTCACCTCACCTTAGAAAGCGCTTTAAGAAAAGCGCCCTCTAAGGTCTTTAAATCTCCTCTCTTTAGAAAGCGCTTTTAAAGGAAAGCGCCATCTAAGGTCTTTAAGTCTCTTGACTTTAGAAAGCGCTTTTTAAGGAAAGCGCCCTCTAAGGTCATTTATTAATTAAAATATAAAACACATTTCATTTCATTTTCTGAAACTGCGCGCTTCTAATCATTTTCTTCTCTTTTTCTTGTCTGAAACCCTTTCTCGTTCATTGTCGTGACCACTGCTGCCGTCGTTTTGCTGCCGTCGTGACGAAGAAGAGGTACATTGTTCTTACTTCTAACATTGTTCATTGTTGCATGTTATTGTTGTTCGTTGTTCGTTGTTACTTCTACTGCAACTTCTTCTTTTTTTTTAAACTATTTTTGTTGATGTTTAAACTATTATTGTTCGTTGTTCGTTGTTCTTGTTGTAAGTATTCATTAACAAGAATTAGGTAAAACTGATTGAAATGTAGGTTGGTTTGAAATGTAGGTTAAACTATTTTTGTTGATGTTTAAATGATTGTTGTAGTATTGAACTGGTATTGTGTGGATGGTGTGGATTGTTGTGGATTTTGTTGATGTTTAAATGTAGGTTCTTGTTGTAGGTTAAATGATTGTTGTAGTATTGAACTGGTATTGTGTGGAAATGATATTAGAATGATAATGTGGTGACTTAATTGAGCTATGGCATGCTTGTAATTTGAAACAGAACTGTTAGTGATTGAAATGGATTTGTTAGCATAATGGAAATGTGATTGATGTTATTGAATTGCAACTAAGCTAATGTTAGGAGTGGTTAATTATACTAAAAAGAATTAGGAACTGTTAATTATTTGAAAGATGGTGGCCTTGTGCTAGTTTGTCAACTTGAATTGCATATTAATCAAGATGTTGACATGTTGTGATGCATAATAATTTTGAATGCTATGTAAGATTGTTTTGGTGTGAAGTTTGGACTGTTTGGAAAATGAATTGTTGCAATGTGAAGAATTAAAAAAACTAGACTGTTGATGATAAAGTTAGTGAAGTAGGCTAAATTGATACTAGAGAGTTAGTGAACTTATTCTTTTGTTGCTATTAAATGTTGGTATTTGACTGTTATTTCTTTCTTACAGGTAAAATGTCTAATAACCAGGAAGACACCCACGAGACACATGATTCAGAGGAAGCTTAGAATGAAGCTTCGAATGTAGAACATGAAATAAAAAGAGGAAAAACCATTATGAAGAGCATCATCCGTGCTAGAGATAAGGGGATGAGATTTGATGTACATTGGAGTCAACAGAACCAACTAGTTGAGCCTAACGGTTCAATGTTGGCTTCATACATTGGTTCACTCGTCCGTCAGCATATTCCAATCACTTCTGATAATTGGAGGAGTAAAGCGTTGGATGCCGGTAAAGAAAAGATATGGACCGAGATAGAGGTACTTACCAAATATGAATGATGTTATTAGATTTTTGTTGATGATTAAGTCTTTAATTTACTTATACTAACACACTTTATATATGTTAATATGTGTATGTTTTTTTTGTAGAGGTCCTTTAATATTGAAGAAACCCGGAAAAAGTATTGTCTTGAATTGGCCGGAAAGAGACACAGAGGGTTTAGAGCCTTGTTATCAAACAAGTATCTTAGGGATGAAGACAAAAATTTTGTTGAAGGAGAACTTCCACCGTTGTATGCGGATTTGATTACACCGGAAGAATGGAGCCTTTTTGTAGACAAACGGAAAACCGAAGAATTCAATGTAATGTTATCTTGTCATGTCTATTGATTGTGTTATATATTTGTTTCATTAGTTTGTTTTGATATGACTTAAACTTGTTTATCCAGAAATTGAGTGCCATTAACCGCGAAAGAGCATCAAAGCCCGCGTATCCATACAAAAAAGGGCGTTTGGGATATGCACGGTTACAACAAAAATTGGTAAGTATATATATTAATGCTATGATTTTATTCATTGTATTATTGTGTTATAATTGATGAAATTAGTACATATCTAAATGTGTAGTTAGAAGAGTCTAAAAGTGAAGAATCATCACTTCCGGACCATGTATTGTGGAAGGAAGCTCGCGTGGGTAAGGGTGGAGCTGTTACAGAAGATGTTCAACATGTTTATGAAGAATGTGTAAGTATAACATTATGTCTCAAAGTTAATTGAAATTTTATTAAATTATAATTAATTTTTAATCCCCACTAATTATTTTCGATATGTCAATGAATTTCAGGAGAATATATCTAAATCCATACCCGCAGATGAGGCTGATTGCAGGAGCATTCTTAGTCGAGTACTAAATGCTCCTGAGTATCCCGGTCGGGTGAGAGGTAAAGGATTTGGTGTGACTCCATCATCCTTGTATAAGCAATCAAAGAAAAAAAATCCCACCAACCAAGAAATCATGCAAACTATGATGACACTACAAGCGAAAATCCAAGCATTGGAGCAGGATAAAGAGAGATATGAGGCGGAAAGGCGCGGTTCCGGTTTGAAAGATGCTAGTGACAAAGCTAGTATCAATTCTCCAATTAAAATTCCCGAGGTAATTAGTACATAATTAACACATTTATTTTATTTGACCTTTATACATATTAACAGTTACATATTTATTATTGCTTCAGGGCATTTCATCTTGCCAGCTGTATTTGTCGTTTCTGACTTATCGCATGGCTGGCAAGGGAAAAGTGCATAACTTTGCGGGAGCGTTACTTCACCATCATCCGCTCCCACAAGGTTATCTGAAAGTGTCGGTTGATATCGCTTTAGATACGGATGCGTTACTACCGATACCAGACTCGGTTTCAGAGGTTACATTGCTGCGGGATGCAATAGGTTCGTTTGTTGCATGGCCGTTAGACCTCATTTTCATAGGTGATGAGGTATGTTGAAAACCATTACGAATCTCTTAGTATTCAAATGTCAATTCTGAACGATTATGAAAATCATTCTGAACCATTACTTACATTTTTTTTCATGGTAATGTTAGACTCCTACAAAACCCGCAGCAAAGAATAAAGGGGTTTTGCTGCAAAACGAGTCTGTTGAATCACACAGAGAGGTAGCTTTTAAGTGTTATTCAATTATCCGAATTCATGATTTTCTACTTTACCTAACTTATATGATTGTTAGGTTACTGCTCAACCTTCCCGACAGACCGGCAAGAAAAAAGCTCCTACAAGGACCATGAAGGAAAAAAGTAGACCTCACTTTCAGACGTGTCTAGGAACACTTTTGGAAATGTCAGATTTGATGCAAGGTGCTATTCGTCAAATCAACATGGACGAAGGTGTTTTTGGTTTTCCTCATTCCGAGATAATCGGAAAAGAGGACATGGAGCAGGTTCTGAATCATACTGAATTAGGCATCGGTGTTATGCATTCATACATCTGGTACTCCAATCAATCTATTATTTATTTAGTCGAACAATTTATTTACACATTTCAATGATAATAGTCTAATGTTTATTATGTTTTTATTTAAGGTGCACGTATGAAAAATTCTTGCGGGGGACGAATTTGGCAAACAAATTCCGTTTCATCTCTTGCAGCCTTGTGAATGCACCGAGAATTGGTACGAATGCAATTGACGTAAGAGACCACTTACTTGAGCGATTTACGGCCAGCACCACAGAATGTCTGTTTCTTTTACCGTATAATACTGGAAACGGGTAAGATTTTCATTATAATTTCATTCTAATCTTTAATTTGTATCTTTTGCGTACAAATTATCCATCTAAACTTTTGTTATACTTTATAGTGGACACTGGTTGTTGGTTGCAATTAATCCTATTACAGAAGTGGTCTATTATCTTAATTCATTGGATAATGATTGGTCCACATATCAGAATATGAAGGATGTGGTTGACACGTAAGTGAGACTGTTCGTAATATTCGTGTGTATTTGTATATCTAATTATTTCTGTGACATTGTTCTAAGTTTACGTTTTTCTTTTATAGAGCTATACTACTATACCGTGCACAAAGAGAGACTCGAGTAGCACGGGCTAGGTCAACCAATATTACATGGGTCAAAGTGGAGGTATATTAATTTTCACAATATTGCTTATTAGTGATGCTACTTAATAACACAAAACATCTATATATTATTTCTTATTTATTTGTCTATGTGTAGTGCCCTCGTCAGCGTAATGGCATAGACTGCGGGTACTTCGTTTTGAGGTTCATGAGAGAAATCATTCAAATGGACCAATTGGAGATTCCTAAAAGGGTATGCATGGTTTTATAACTTAGGATTTATTTTAATATTTATCGGATATGTCATATAATTTATTATTTTTAACTAAATAATGCGTATTTTGTTTTGTTATGTAGTATTTCGAAGATATGGCGTGTTCTTCTTACACAAGGAAACAATTGAATTATATTACGGAAGAATTGTGCGAATTCTTTCTTCTAAACAAAATTTATTGAATGTATAGTTTTGGGAATGTAAATTTTAGTTTTGTGAATATAAGAAAATTCTGTTGTAAATTCAATTCTGTTGTAAATTCTAGTTTTGTGAATAGAAGGAAATTCTGTGTTTATTGAAATGTATATGAATTCTGTTGTTCAAGAATTCTATTTATTGAAATGTAAAGAATTTTGTTGTTGCAAGAAATTCTATAAGAAATGCAGGTTTGAAACTAAGCAGGTATCTGCATAAAAAAAATGGTTAAAATGGGATTTTAAAAAATAATCTTTAAAATTATACGTAGACAAAAGAGAGCGCTTTTGAGGAAAAAGCGCTTTCTAAAGTTATAGAAAAAAAATCAATAAAATTATAGGTATACTTTAGAGAGCGCTTTTAAGAAAAAAGCGCACACTAAAATCCTATTTAGAGAGCGCTTTTAGGGAAAAAGCGCTCTCTAAAGTTATATTAAAAAAATCATTTCCATATACATTAGACAGCGCTTTTAAAAAGCGCTGTCTAAAGCCCCATTTTAGAGAGCGCTTTTTCATAAATAAAAAAGCGCTGTCTTTACCTACGACAGCGCTTTTAAGCACTGTCATAGGCCAAAAAAAGCGCCCTTTTTTCCCTTGTTTGGCATAGTGTTATTTTGTTTGGCCTTATTTCTCCTCAAGTATTTATTCTGTTAAATCTGGATACGCTTGGCTGGAGGATTTAGTTTTCGATTTTGTGTTGGAGGCGGACGTGTTGGATGTTATCAAATTCTGTTGGTTAAGTAATTCTCCATTGAAAACGATTCTTTTCTGATGGAGGATTTTTCATGATAGATTGCCAACCCGTGATAACCTTTGTAGATGTGGCATTATAACGAATTCACACGAATTAGTTTGTCTGATCTATTTTTTGGTTAATTAAAATGTTTACCATTTATTTATCCAGTGTCATAAATGTTTAAAGGTGTGGGAGAATATTGGTAGTTGGTTGGGGATTAGGGTAGGGTATCATGGAAATTTAAATATCCTTGTCCATTTTAAGGAATGGATAGCTTCTTTGCATTTGATTGGAGCGGATATCAAAAACGCGGTTGGTCTTTGTTTGATCACTTGCTGGTGCTTATGGAGTTGCAGGAATAATATATTGTTCAACGCCGAGTTTTGGGATGTGGATGGGGTAACTCATAAGATTATCCTTCTTTCTTGGTGGTGGATTGGAAAGAAATTGAACAGGACTTGTATATTTGTAATTATTATGAATGGTTTAACTTTCCTTGTGAATTCTTGTAGACCACTTTGAGTAGGTTATTGTTATAAGTGGGTTAGGATACCCCTTTGTATCCTTGATGAATATATTTTTTTATTATTAAAAAAAAATTGGACTGTAAGATACAAATTGCACTTATGCAGGTCATCAATGTCATGAAGAAATATAAAATATTTTTGAAGAAAATTGAAAAAGATGACAAAGTTCCCCATGTTATTCCTCCGATCCCAAATAATAATGAGGGTTCTTTTATTGGAAAGTGTCAAATTGCATCTTATTTATCAACTATTCTTCAAAATGGTTGCTTTTCACCTAATCAAGAGTTGACATGGTTGGATAAGCATCAGAGAAGAAGGGTTATCTATTTTGAAAATTCTTTTTTTTAATAGTTTCAGTTCCCAGTCAAGGTAAATTCATATATGTCGTTATCTTCCATGATCCAAATTCAATTGAATTGATGATTTTAGCTTATATGACTACTAACTATGTTATTCTAACACACAATTTGTTGACACCGTACTGACATCATATACCACTATTCACATAAATGTTGTTACATGATTAATTACGTCTAGTAGATGACTAATGAATGTTTGAACACATATTAAGTTGTTTACATACAAGATACAACTTGTTTTCAAAAACTATTCACATAAAATTATTTCTTATATGCAAATAATTTAAATTTATTTTATCTTTTATTATAAAAATAGTTTACGCATAATCACGTATATGATAAACGTGTAGTTAAGTTGCTTATTCTAACATGTGATAATTAGTCAAACAACTAACTCAATCAAACTAAAAGAATAAAAGCTCAATAATCATAAAATTATTTTTATTAATATGTATTGATTCATTGTCTACTATGCATACATTTGATTTTGGAAAAATGAATGTGTTTTGGTTCTTTTTTCTTTGATAGGTAAAATTGATTGTCCTACATTTGAAATTAGTCGCACTACAACTACTACTACTCCAAGTGTTACTAAATTACCAACTAGAGTAATGCTTAGTCGTCAAGGAAAAAGTGAATATCCGAAAAGACTTGTTTTTCTACCTAAATCCCTTTCGGAATTTCTACATATTGGTGTATAAAAGTTTGACTACTCCCTCACTAATGTTGTGACTAAATATGGAGCTACGTTAGTGTTATTCATAATCTCCACCATAACAAACCATGTCGTATCCAACCTCTTGATAGTTGACAAAAGCGAATCTAATTTGATGTACTTGGAGATATTCAGGACAATAGGTCTACAGATGCAAGATCTAAAACCATGTGAAAACATGATCCTTGTGGCATTCAATAATTCCCGTACCCGACTGCATGGAAGCTTGAACATGACAATTTCACTTTGAGAAAGAGAATACGAGAGAAGTACAAATGTACACTTCTCGGTAGTTCTCTGTGAAAGTGCTTTCAATGACATCCTCGGGAGACCTTTCCTAACAGCATTAGACACATTGGCATTCCTAGTCCACCTCAAGATGAAATAACACGAAAAACAACATAAAACATACAAGCATGCAAGCAGATATGACATACAGGCAATCATACAAGTAGATAAGCAAACATGAATAACATAAAACAAAGGTAGGCTTAATCCTCTTAGGAAAGGACCAGCAATAGGTCTAACTTTCCCCAGTGAAGTCGCCATTTCTGTTGCGGTGAAAATCGGATAACAAATTATTAATTAATATGCATCATTTTGTTTTACAACCGACTTTGATTTATCCAAAGGAAAGCTTCAAGATCGTTAGAAAAACCTAAAGGGGGAAGATCTAAGGTTCGGGGGTTGGTTACGCCTAGGGAAGGTATTAGCACCCTAAACGTCCGTAGTACTCTACGGGAGCCTCTTGTTAATGTTATATTATGTTTGCTAAAGGTTCTATGCTAAAGGTTGAAACCCTAGGGGTTAATATCTAAGTATACTCGATAAAGCATCGCACTTTACGCCTATGTATCCTCGGAAATAGAATCAGAGTATGCGTAGTTCTACTTCTATTGAATTATTGACTATGGTCAATATTCAGAGGGGAAATGAGTGCAAGCTCATTGTAGAGTTTAGGAACTGTCTAAATCTAGTTGTAATGGACTTATGTTGAAGTTTAGTTAGTAAGGGAGGTGATAAATTCATTAGGATGAATATCACTAAGAGTTTAAGAACTCTCTCCTAAAGCTAGTTGCAATTTCTATGGCTCTGATGAGGCCAAGAAATGAAGTTTCTCCTAAGAGGTTACTTAGGTTAAGGTGGGGGCTATGACTTTAAGTGTAAACACTAATCACCTTCCTTTGGAATAGGGGAAAAACAGTTGATAATAATATAACAATAGATAAGACATGATACAAGCTAAAACATTGACATAATATGATGAGATAAAAGCAACATAAGCATGAGGATGGCAATATGTTTCATGAATAAGATATGGATAAGATGAACATGATCATTAAAGACACATCAATATGCTTCAATATTTAGGAAGACAAACATATATAATGAAATTAAGGATGACATTTAAAGAAAAATAGCATTCATATAAAAGTCAAGGATATGACAAGTCAACATGGATAGATTAATTCAAGAATTAAACAAGCCATTTAGTGAAATAACATTTCAAGATCAACAAAGGTGCTCATAAATGATATTAATAAATAAACCAAGATTGATAATTAATTGACAACACAATTGAAATTAGCAATTAACGACACCTAAGGTAATTTAAGAATTAACTACATAGATAATTAACATTTAGAAGTTAACATTTAACCATGTATTAGAAATACAAATGACAATTTCAACATTAAGACACAAATGGATAATTTAAAATCAACACTAATGAGAATAACAATTAGCACAATTAGAATTAACAATACATTTAAGATATAATTGATAATTAAAAATTAAAATCTAACAAAACAATTAACAATTAAAAATATAATTAACAATTAGAAAACATATTAAAATTAACCACATAAATAATTAATGAGCAAACTGAAAATAAGATAGAAGAGATTTAAAATAAAAAAGACAAAACACGCAGGGGGGTGTACAAGTAATTTGGTTCAGTTTTAAAAATAAAGGAAAGAAATGGGCCCAAAGACAGGGGTGTGGATAACAAAATGGGGCGCAAGGCCCAGGTTGGAAAAGGACAAGGCAATAAGGCGAAAATCAGAAATAAAATGCAAAAGGGTTGATCCAAGGATCGAACCCAGGCATGGCAAGTGATAGGCGAATTAAGTGCATGTGTGTGACCGTTGGGACGGCGTGTTTCATCCGTTCACTAAACACTTCAACAAATTAATAAACCAAACGAAGACATGAAAATGTATTGAATGGAAAGGACCCCACGCGCACATTGGAAACTGGACGTGTAGTAAATAAAATCAAATGGCCATGATATTTAATGCATTACCAGACAAACAATACCAACCAATCACAAATACGCATGGCAAGATGAAAACACGCAGACATATAAATACATCATCGTGTTTCCATTTACAACATCAAAACACAAACATTCAACTTCTATCCATCCTAACTTATTCAAAACTCAACCAATCAACATGGAATAAAAAACTAAAGTGAAGTACTTCATACGTAGAACATATTGCAACCACAAGTTAGGCAAGATGGTGATTAAAACATGAGCAGTGAGCAATGAAAATCAGGGTCCAAAAATAGAATTCAGTTTAAGAAAAAGATAGTATACTTTATGTTCAGATGTAAACCAAGCATACCTATTCAAACTTAACAAACAACATGTGATATACAAAACCTACTGAACTAATTCAAAGGTGAAGCTTAATGGAGTTATAAACGAACCAACATGCCAGCATGCCATCAAGTTATCATTTCAACAACACCAAAGCATTATAAACATGGTGAGGTATAAAGACATACAGGGCAGCATAAGAATAAAATTCATCAACACATTCTAGCATCATACAATAATACAAGCACTCTTTATCAAACCAACTTCCATCACAATTCAACAGTAGCTTATAGAAACAACATATAAACATGTCCAAAGAGTTTATTAACATGACCAAACTGTGAGCATGATATAGTGAGTAGAAAAACAAAAGCAAGCATCATTCAAAACGTGATCATGAACCATGAATGAACCAAACCAGAATCATTATTCAAGCAAAAACCTAAAGCCAAGACATTTAGAGATAGTATCACATAGATAGACATGCATCCAAGTCACTTCATTTCCAAACTCAACTTATGAGAACAAATCCTAACAGTGCTATCAAAGAAGCCATCATACATCATGCATTGTAAAAAACAATATTTAGTGTTCAAAATAGGTTACAAACATGCACACGGGTATCATCTTGAACAGAATACTAACACACTTAATGATGCATAAAAGTAAAACATCATAACAGAATACTAACATCTATCAAACAGATCCAAAAGGATCAATTTTTTGGTGTTCAAAACCAAAACCAAAACAGCCCCTAACAAGGATTCATGGTATTCACGACATCATCTCAACATAAAATGGAAACATCATATAAACAATATAACATTAACTCTCCAACCATACCAACTTCATAACCAAACTAGACAACATGTTCAACACAAGCACACGTGATATAAGTTTAAACTATTAGGTTTAACATCATTCATGCCATACAATATGATATTAAAACAGCAAGTAAAACATTAACTATAACAAGTTCATCCTAACATGTAAATAAGCATGGTAAGTACTAAATGGAGGTTGAGAGACTTACCTAGCTTCCAAGCAAATTGCAAGAGTTTCTTCTCCTTCTCCCAGCTAGCTCTCGTGTGCTCTTTCCGAAAACAAGTTTAGAGTGTTTTAGTGCTTGTTGTTGGTGTCCAAATGAAGAGGAGAAGGGCTGCTTATATAGGGGACTCAGCTGGTCCATGAGAGTGGAAAACCATCGTGCTAAAGGTTTGCCTTGGAGAGAAAGATCATGGAAAGGATTTGGAGATGGCTTGTTCTGATCACAAACACATAGAGCCAAGTGAAGTTTCTTTTTATGCCAATAGGTCAGAAAGGTAGTATTTTTTTGGTTTGTGTCCTATGGTTTAATAAAGTGCACGAGGGACATGTTGGTGGTAGCTTACAAAGGTTATCAAGAAAGTACAAAAGCAAGAGCATGGGCAGCGTGCTTTTAGGATAAAGTGGAGTTGGGAAAGGATATGGTGGCTCTGCAGAGTGTACTTGAATAGAGAGGAATGAGATTCAAATTCAAAAAATTGGTGTTCTTGGTGCACAAACCATTTCGTGTGGCCATATTCCTCACATGAGATCTCTTGACTTGATGATCCAAAATTCATGCTCTTGGGTTCAAATGAAAGTTCTTGCATAATACTTCAATGTTGATGTTGGAAGATAGTTGAAATAATGCTTTGAATTGGTAGCAAAGTGGCTTACAAGTCGTGTGCCCAAAACTGCCAAAATGAACTCAGAAAATTTCTAAGTTATAGAAGTTTGACAACTTCAAGTGCCCTTCTTTGACAATCCATAACTTGAGAATGGCTCATCCTATTGAGATGTTCCACATATGGTTGGAAAGCTCTCATCATGCTCTACAACTTTCATTTGGGACTCAAGTCTTGAATCCAAATGGAAATGGGTGAAAAAATGGGTTAAAGTTGAGAAAAAGAGTAATGAAAAGTGCTGAAAAATTTTCTAAGTGTTTGGCCAAAATGTCTTGCAAGCCTCATAACTCAAAAACCAAGCATTTTTAGACAAAAAGTCATATGGAACAAATTGAAGATCTTGGAAAGAGATTTCCAATGAGTTTTGAGTCACTCCAATTGGATGTGTGGTTTAGGAGTTATGGTTATCTCAAAATATGCTATTAGGGGAAAAATCTCACAAATGACACCTTTCTTGGTCAAAACCCTACTTCTCTTGCATGTAACCTCATGAAACTTGATGTGGATACTTTGTATACCTCATGAGACATTATGTGATGATTATAACCATTAACACTTTAGTTGAACCAAAATTCCAAAAGATTAGGGTATCAGTCAAACCCTAATTTTGACTGTGAGTGCTCTAAGGTCAAATCTTGTAATCTTGCTTCTTCCTTCTCATCTAAAGGTATTAGGAGACTCTTGAGGATGTTTATAAACCAATGGAACCAAGGATTAGGGTTTGGTAGTCCATCTTGATGAAGATCAAAGTCGTTGACTGATAAGTGTCACAGAAACCCTAATATGGAGGTGCAGTGAGGCTGAGGCTCAAACTTCTCTTGTTGAGGACCCAAAGTTCTTGGATTCTTGTTGAATGATGTCCCTTGGATGTAGAGGACCTTAAGTGGTAAGTGAACCACACAAATCTTGACTTGATAGAGCCAAATTCTTAGTGATTTCTTCAGAGCAAAACCCTAATTCCAAAGTTCTTGCACTGGAGGTCTTTTGATGACTTGACTTGCTTCAAACATCTTGTGGAGCTTCATGGTGATATGTAAACCTAATTTGAACACAAAGAAACAAACTACAAGATATGGGTTAGCTCAAACAATTGCAGGGATGATCCTAAGATGCACAACAGCTGGATGACATCTAAGGGTAAAAATTTAGGGTACAACAACGAGGTCAATCAGGATGAAATTGTTTTGGTTACCAGCACCAAGGCGAAGGCTCTAAGACCATTTCTATATGGTGATTTTGAAGTTATCCAACTCAACAACAATCCTTCCAGGCTAGTAAAGATAAGAGCCAACCTCTCAGCAGAGGTAAGAGAATGACTTATGAAATTCCTAAGAGGAAAACCCGACCTTTTTTTGTCGTTTCAGTGTACGAGATGCTCGACATCAATTCGAGTGTAGCCTGTCCCAAGCTAAACGTCGACCCACAAATCTAGTATGTCTCCTGACGAAGAAGGTGTCGATCTCTTGAGAAGGCTGGAGCGACAACCAAGAGAGTTCAAGATCTGTTGGACGCAAACTTCATCTTTTAAGAAAGGTACACTGAATTACTCTCTGAATTCATCTAAGTTAAAGAGAGTTCAAGATCTGTGGAAGATTCGTGTCAATTATATAAATATTAATCAGACTTATCCTAAAGACTCATACTCCCTATCAAAAAAATACAAATTGGCGGGCAATTTAGCTTGGTGTAAACTTCTATCATTCATGTATGCTTATTCTTGATACAACCAAATATCCATGTATGAACCAGACAGAGGGAAGATAACCTTCATTAAAATCCTACTTGATGAAAATTTAGCAAGTGTACTAAACGCATCAAAGAAATAAAATTTATAAGTTCTTCCTCACATGGATTTTTCGATTTTAACAAAGCGATTCACATGCCATTGAACAACATAGGATTTTTTTGGTTATTGTAAGTCTAAGGGTACTAATTCAAAGTATTGGACGTCCTTTCTTGCGTAGAGTGCCCCCCAAATGTAGCTTTGATTTCATCGAACTGGGTTACCAATCTCTTGTGTTTTTTATTGCTTTTCTGCTTCATCATCTTTTGAATATTAATTTATCATGTCTTGCCTACAAACTGGTTTTCTCTTCCTGGTTTACAATGTCTTAGACATCATGTATGACATATGTCCCTAAAAGTTGTAATCTTTCATAAACCTGTAGTTCCTGTTGTCTCAGGCATCTTGTCCGACATATATCCCATATGGACTAGAACTTTCAATTGGCATCAGAGCAGGAACCCTGTTCTATTTGGCTGAGCTCCAAGAATATATTATTCTGTTCAAGATGGAGAATTTCAATGAAGGAGAAGCTATTTATCAACCAAATAATTGTCATGGTGCTAAGAATCCTCCAAATATTGCTGATAATTATGAAGATTGTGATGTTCTAGCATAATGTAGTTCTGAAGAGAATATCAAGCTTGCTAAGATCTTTAGCAAAGCCATAAGAGAACTTGACAAGAGATCTAAGAATAATGTCACTATCAATGTCAATAACATTTGGCATTAATAAAAGGACAATGAAAGACAAAATCTCAATTATTCTTACAGGTGGAAAGGGATTCAATGTCTTATTTGCAAGGACTTTGGTCATATTCAAGCTGAATGCTCAAGTGTTCCAATGGAACAAATAAAGAAGGGCCCCACGGTGGCCGCCACTTTTCTGTGGTGGCCACCGCCATGAAAAAGTCGCGATCAAGTTTTTGGCGCCATTGCTGGGGACTGATTTAGTCAATAGTGCCATTCATTTGTTGCCTCGTATAGACTAAGGCAACAAATTCCCTTATTTGTCGGTTGTATGCCAAGTACTCGCTCAAAAGGCGAAGACCTCACACGACCGACAGACGAACCTGAATGTATTCTTAGCGTAAAAATACGAATCCAAGAATACTGCCTAAACCACGAAATACCTTTTCCTTTGTCAGAACCTGAATCTCAATCCGAATCCGAATCTGAAACAGAACTTGACTCTGAATTAGAATCAGAAGAAGACATGCCTGATGGACCACAGAACCGTCCTCTTAAGTATTATGCTACCCCATCTGAGCAAGAACCACATAAAAGCATTGCTGCCCCCACTATCAACCGGAACGATTTCGAGTTGAAACCCTCATTTTAGTCAGCCGTACAACAACATCAATTTTCTGGAATGCTGAAATTGATGTTGTTGTACGGCTGACAACAATGAGGGTTTTAACTCGAAATCGTTCCGGTTGATAGCGGGGGGCAGCAATGTTGTTATGTGGTTCTTGCTCAGATGGGGTAGCATAATACTTAAAAGGACAGTTCTGTGGTCCATCAGCTATGTCTTCTTTTGATTCTGATTAAAAGTCAAGTTCTGTTTCAGATTCGGATTCGGATTGAGATTCAGGTTCTGTCAAAGGAAAAGGTATTTTGTGGTTTATGCAGTATTCTTGGATTCGTCTTTTTACGCTAAGAAGACATTCAGGTTCGTCTGTCGGTCGTGTGAGGTCTTTGCCTTTTTGAGCGAGTACTTGGCATACAACCGACAAATAAGGGAATTTGTTGCCTTAGTCTATACGACGCAACAAATGAATTGCACTATAGAACCGTCATGAAAATAACCTGTCCAAAGTTTTAAATTGTAAAAAGAAAGAAAGGCCCCAAGGTGGGCGCCACTTTTCTGTGGTGGCCACCGCCATGAAAAAGATTCGTCCAAGGTTTTCACCTTAAATTTTAAGAAAGTCAGTCATCGGCCCCACGGTGGGCGCCACTTTTCTGTAGCGAGCGATTTGGAACGCGATTCTTAGGCGCTGTCGCTCTCTTTTGGGTTTACTACAGGTCGATTCATTTTTTATCCTATTAAAAGCTGATGAAGGAAGGGAAATAGATGTCTCCAATTAACCTTGCTTTCATACTGAGTTTAAACAGCGGTCTGTTAGGTTACGGATGCTATATGGTAATGGGGCCTTCTTTTGCTTCTTACTCATTTGAAATGACAGGACGGTCTATGGGGAATTTTGTTAGGATACTGCACCAGATTGGGTAAAGATAGGGGATTTTAGGTTTTTTTTATTAGTGTGCTCACTAATATTTTTTTCTTTCAATCTTATGCCTACGTATTCCCATTTTCCGAAACAGGGAAATCAGAGCGATCGTAGTTCCTCCTATTCTATGGGAGGAAATGGTGTTTTGGTGTCTTGTTCAAAGCCCAAGACGTGAAGCGAAAGTGGTTTATATCTTGTTCAAAGCCCAAGATGTGAAGCTGAAGGGTCTATTTGTATCTTGTTTAAAGCCCAAGATATGAAGCTAAAGTTGGTTGGTATCTTGTTCAAAGCCCAAGATATGAAGCTAAAAGGTCTAGACTTTAGAGAGAATTTGTCATCTCTAAAGAGGGGTTTGTCTGTCACAATTGTTGGGTGACTGGTTATAAAGGAGGATTACTTTAACTGGGATATGTGAATCTGGAAATGCCATAATTTCCTTTATAGGGGCTTTCCAACCTAGAGGAGAAGACTTTAACTCAGTGTAGAGCAATGCCATCTATCCTTAGGAATTTCTCATGCTAAAAGAGGGACAGTGGCATGGATGTAAATGATCCAGAGGCTTGCCACTTACAGCAATTTAGATGAAGAGAAAGGAGTTGTTGAGGTTTTGTATACTGTGAACGAGGCACAATTTTGATGCTAAAAGGTTGATTTTCTCAACCGGGGTTTCCTTATACAAAGCCTAAGAGGAGGCTATTGGCCCAACAAGAGGGTGTTTTTATGTGTCTCGTACAAAGCCCGAGAGAGAGAGGCTAAAAGGGTTTACTCAACAAGAGAGTGCTTTGTATCTCGTATGAAGCCCAAGATGGAGGCTAAAAGTGAACGACCCAACAAGAGAGTCTTTTTGTATCTGGTACAAAGCCCAAGATGGAGGCAAAGGATGTTTGACTCAATAAGAGAGTATTTTATACTCAAAAAGAGAGTGTTTTGTATCTCATACAAAGCCCGAGAAGAAGGATGTATGACTCAATAAGAGAGTCTTTTTGGTATCTCGTACAAATCCCGATATGGAGGATGAAAGTTTGTTTGGCTCAATGAGAGAGTCTGAAAAGGTTAGCTCTACTCGAGAGAATCATTGTACAAAGCCCAAGAGGAGGCTATGGTAACTATTTCAGTTAAGTGACAGGTCCATTTTAATGTTTAAAAGAGAAAATCAGTTCTTATAAAGAGACTGATTACAGGTATTGTCGGGCTTTGGCACTGATCAGAGGATCAGGATTATTTCCTGTTCTTTAAGGAAACGGGAAATCCAAAGGGGATTGAGACTGTCCGAGTCTACGGGTTTTATTGTTGAAAGGAGCTTGAGAATGTCTTTGAGACTCAAGGAAATTAGACTGTCCAAGTCTAGAGTTTTATCTTTTGTACTATGCTTAAGAAACAGTAGTAGCAAGATGTAGACTCTTTGAAAGACTGTTCTATCAAGATGACTAATTTCTATTCCTATACCTCTAGGAGGTCGTCGGGACAATTTGTACGAAGCCCAAGAGGAGGCTGGAAACTTTTAAGAAGCCGAGGGACAATTTGTACGAAGCCCAAGAGGAGGCTATCATTCTCGGAGCAAGAAATCATTTATACGAAGCCTAAGAGGAGGCTGTGAAAACTTCTAAGAAGCCGACGGGCCCTTGTACAATGCCCAAGAGGAGGCGGGGATGCTTTTAAGAAGCCTGTGGGTCCCCAAACCCGAGAAATTCAAGACATGCTATTCACCGAGAATAGATCAAGCCAGAAAAGTTTGAGAATTTAGAAGAAACTCAAGATATTCCATTCACGGAGAAATGATAATCTCTGGGGAGTTAGAGTTTCTAGTCAATTCCTAAGGAGGACAGCTGAAGAGAAGACTGTATCTGGTGCTCCAATGGGGGATCTAGTTTTGTCTATTTCTAAGAGCGATCAACAGGCTTAGTGCTAGACTTAATTGCCGGGGAAACTCTAAATATCTATACTATTATTACAAGGTTGATATGAGTTTATGAAAGAAGACTTACAGCAAAACATCCCTACAATACAGTTATATACATATGAAAGCGGGTAAACACTTACTCGGTTATAGAGCTTCCATGCTGTTTTGTTAGTTTGTTTCAACAAAGAAAACTTTGATAATAATATTATATTCAAAATCACAGGAGAAAGGGCTTTGGAAAGAAGTATCGGGGCTTACAGCTCAAGGAGAGGCCCAAATGTTTTGTCAGTGATCGCACTGTTGTTTTTGTACAGAGGGACTTATACAAGTGACTGAGGGCCAAGAAAGGTTTTTTGTACAAAGGGATGGGTCTTACACTTTCTCAAAGGCCCAAAAGTGTTTAAAGAAAAGAAATGGGGCTTATAACATGAGGGTAGGCCCAGATGACTTTTGACTTTGAAATGGCGATCGCGTCGAGGTTTCTTTTAACGCAGGGGGACTTATACAATATCCGAGGCCCAAAAATTGTTTTGATTAAAACGGGGTTGGGTCTTACACTCTAATAGAGGCCCAAAAGTTTTGAATGAGTCTTATAGCTCGAGGAGAGGCCCAGTTGGTTTATTTTAAACGGGCGATGATCGCCCCGAACTTTTGAAATACAACGAGACTTATACCATGAGTGAGGCCCAAAAAAGGTTTGTATTTACAAAGGATTGGGTCTTACACTCTATTAGAGGCCCAAAAGTGTTTGAAAATGATTTGATGAGGGTTGAATTAATCAAAAACCCTAATTTGTTTTCAAAATGTATTTTAATTGAATACAAATTCAATTAAAATGACCAAAATTGTTTAACATGTGGAAAACAAATTGTGATCTTGGATTAATGTTTCATAAATCAAGTCTTGACCTACAAAATGATTAGAAATCATTAATATTTGCAAAATCAAGAAGGAAAAAATATTTTAAATGTTAAAAACAATTAAAATATTAATTCTTCGCAAAAATATCAATTATATGAAATAAATAATATTTTTGGGATTTTTTGGGAAAATAAAATATTTTAACATTTTTGTGAATTATTAAAAAAAGAATCAACTCAAAATCATTAAAACTCAGAGAGAAATTAATTTTTGAATCAATTAAATAAAATCACAAAATTCAAATATTCAAATTTTCAAAAAATGGCGCCAAGAACAAAGGCAAGAACACGCGCCACCCTCTGTTTCTGCAGATTTGCGTTTTCCATCCAATCTCACTGAATACTTGATTATATGATGCAATCTACCTATCAATCTACTCGTTTTAACCTCACGATCATGTCTATGGTCTTTAATTTCATTTATTTTAAACATGGAATAAGAAATCAAAGAGAAACCTCAAGAACCCTAAATTCTGCATGAAGGTTCAGAAATTCAACACACGATTCAAACAATGCAATTGATTGAGGGAAAACATTCCATGCATGATTAGAAACATATGGCAAAATTATTGTGCAGCAAAAATTGCATGGATCATAGAGTTAGGAGAGCTCATGCTTACCTCTTGCAGCTAGTGATCGTGTTTTGTGTTAGAGGTGTTATAGCTAGGTTCCAATGATGTGGATAGCTTCCCTAGGTGCCATGAAGTGTGTCTGGGTGCTTGGAGTGGATTGAAATGATCTGGAACTTGAGATGGTACCCCAATTGCAAATCTGTTAAGAACTTGAGCAATTGGCTGGTGATTTTGTGATTTTGGTGTTCCAGATGTTATGTGAGTGTTTGGATCACTTCTATATGATGTTTATGAGGTGTGTGTGTGTCTGGTTTGATTGGAAAAGCTCTCAAACTCAAAACCCGGTAGTGACTTGCCTTAGAAGGAAAAATTGGAGTGAAGAAGGAGATTTTGAGGAAAGCATCTGTTTGATGGCTTTGGTGTACTCAAACTGATCACAAATGAGCTCTATTTATAGTATAGCAAGTTTATTTTGCAAGGAATAGTGAATGGCAACTGCTGAGTAGGGTTGGCCAATGTTGACCAATGAGAATCCAAGTCCCCTCTAGCCATTGACTAGAGGTTAGGGCACAGGCTGCTGGTTCCCTTGGTCTTGGATAAGTCTTGACTGAATTCAGTTGGAAATGGCTCAGTCTAGGCCACCTTGGTGTATGCATTGAATGCTCTAATCCAAACTTGGAGTCTGGTCCCTATTTTAGACAATTCTAGGTTTGGCATGCTACTTCTTGTTCCAAAGACTTTGGGGGCTTGGCTCAGTGATTGTCCCCTTCAGATTTGATCCTCAGAGGTGTCCAAAGTGATGACAAGGCTTGGAATTATCTGATTTTGGCAAATCGAGCAAAAGTACAAAATTCTGCCTTGCCTTGGCAGTTTTCAGCAAGGCATTTTGCCACAACCAAAACTCTTAGCTCAAATTGAATTTGGTGATGTTCTTGGCCATTTTGGAAAGCCCTCATATGATACAACAACTGTTTGATCATATTTGGTTTTGATACTTTTTGGATCCAAGTGAAAAATGTCCCTACATTTGGAAAAAAGTAAGGCAGATTCTGACTTAGTGAAAATTTCACTAAGTGTTGGAAAAAAGTGACATTTTGTCATTGTGATCACTGCATAACTCAAAATCCATGAGGAATTTGGAAGGGGGGGTCAGTTTTTAGCTTTTGTAGAGGGCCATGAGATCTACAAATCAAGCTTTGGATGGGGAAAAATGGCTTTGTGGTTTAGGAGTTATGATCCTCCAAAGTTGGTACCCTTGCCACTTTGTTCATAACTTAGAAAATTTTCTAAGTTTTTATGGTTACCCCTTTTACAAGTTATCCCACTTTCTTTGATTTTCCTTGATGAATGATGATTCAAATCATGCATTAACATCATTTTAGGGTTAAAAATCCATTTTTGTGAAAAATCTCAAAAAGTCAAAGTTTGACTTTTTGTCAGATGAATTCCAAACTGTGCAATCCTCTATGAAATCATGTCTTTGACCTAAATCAAACTTGATGGACATGTTCCAAGGAGGTTATAGGGTGTATTAATCATGTCTTAGGGTTTGGGAGCATGTCCTGGTCAAAAGTCAAAGCTACAGTTGACTTTTCCTCAAAACCCTAATTGTGGTTCAGATGAAATTGAGACTTGTTGCTCAAGCTTCCTGGATCAATCCATTGTTCCAAATGGATAAATATAGTGTGTTAGAGACCCTCAAATCTTCTCTTGAGGTCTTGGCTCATGATTTGTCCCAAAAGTCAACTTAGGGGTGAATTAGGTCAAGAAACCCTAATTCCTGATTTTTTGTGAATGCATCCCCTGAGGTTAAATTGACTCGATGATTGGGTCCATGAGGTTCCATGGAGTATATTAGGTTATGCTTTGAAGCATTGGCTCATGCCTAGAGGAAAATTTCCATCTGGAAGCCCTGGTCGACCAAAACCCTAGTTTGGTGACACTGGCGATCTTGAGGCTTGATCCACCTAGAAGGGAGCAGCCTTGTGCTTAATCCTTGCTGTGGGAGTCCTTTTGATCCTTTGTAGAGATTTGAGAGTGTAGACAAGTTGAAGATCATGTCATTTATTGATTGATCCTTTGTCTAAGAGCTCTGAGAGGGCTTGAAACCCTAAGTCTGATTGTAGTGGATGCTCAACCATTCCTTGAGGAGATTGATGAGGCATGATGGTTCATCCATATTGAGATGATGATTTGCACAATGATGGGAAATCTTAGTGGTCAAAATTTGGGATATGACATAATTGCTGTAAGTGGCAAGCCTCTGGATACAAACATCCAAGCTAATGTCCCTCTCTTAGCATGAATTCCTAAGGAAAAATGCCATTGCTCACACTGAGTTAAAGTTTTCACCTTCAGGATAAATCCCCTATAAAGGAAATTATGGCATTGTTGGTCTCCATATATTCAAGTTAAAGTAATTCTTCCTTTATAAATCAATCACCCAAACAACTATGATAACCAGATGAGATATCTCCCTTTAGAGATGACAAATTCTCTCTCAATTAAACCTTTTAGCTTCAATCTTGGGCTTTGAACAAGACACAAACAACCTTTAGCTTTAATCTTCGGCTTTGAACACGACACCAGACATCTTTTCCTTCCTTAGAATAGGAGGAACTACAATCACTCTGATTTCCCTATACTTCATAACAGGGAATACGTAGGCATAAGATTGCGAAATCTTAGCGAGCACACTTATCAAAAACCTTAGGTCTCTGACCTTACCAAAAACATCGAAAAACCCGAAAAACAACAAAAATACCCTCTCTCTCTCTCTCAGACATCCCACAAAGGAGAAACTTTCCCATTTTCACAGACAAACACAATCAAGTATCAAAGCAGAACCTAACACTATCATCTCTTGGATAACCATGGATAGGATGGGTAACTGACAACTCCCCATTGTATAACCCGACCCCGGACTCCCCAATCTCTGTCAAGCACTTGTTCAGTTAAACAAATGCATGCAAGGTTAGTTTTAGATAGCTTTACCTTTCCCTTCCAGCTTCACGGGATAAAATAAGAAATCATAAAGTAGCACCCAACGTTCCTCCCACTGAGGTGAGGAAATCCCCCTGCGATAAGGTGGTCGCGTCACCGACAAAAATCGCTCTCTACACATACAAAGATCTCTCTCTACACAAAAATCTATCTCTCCTTAATGAGACTTGGACAGTCTCAGCCTCCTCTTTGGGCTCACATAAGGACCCTTAAGTTTCCTCAAAGAATAGGAAAAACTATGATCATTTTATCAATACACCAGTCTCCAACCGAGTTAAAACCTATAAGGTTTTCAAACTCACGTTTAAACTCCTCTGACCCCCAAAAAGGCTTAAATTTCATTTTTGAACATCCCTTCCAGGGTCAATTTACCATCAGTAAATCCCTAATAAAATCAGAGCCTCATGGCATCTGGTATTTCAACTCTTCCCTGATGCCCTGTAAGAGTAAATCCCTTTGGATTCGTCAAATCAATTTGGACATGCTCCTGGATTTCCATAAATCCTCAGCAAGAGACAACCTCCACTTAGGCTTCATATAAGATATTCCCCCACTCAGCCTCAATATTAGGCTTTGTACAAGACAGATAAAATCCTCCCCGGTGGATTCATTTTCCTTTAGCTTCAACCTTGGGCATTAAACAAGGTACACAAAATACAACATCCCCTCAGATGAGACCATGACTCCACTCTGCATGAGGATATACCCTCTATACATCACATATCAAGACAAAACAATCAAAACCTTTTTCTAGATAATTGATGTAAGTTGAACACTTGTTGATTCAAATTCCAAGCTGGAGTCTCTCCTTTATCCTGGCTAAAATCTCTCTTTCATCTAACAGCTATAAGTGGCAAGCCTCTGGATTCCATACATCCAAGCCAATGTCCCTCTCTTAGCATGAAATATTCATAAAGGGAAAAGTGGAATTGCTCTACACTGAGTTAAAGCCTCTTCCTTCATGACATCTCTCTTATAAAGGTAATTATGGCATTGTTGGATTCTACATATCCCAGTTAAAATAATTTCCCTTATAACCAATTTCAATATTTGTGATGAATAGGTGAGATATATCCCTTTAGAGATGACAAAATATCTCTCTCAATCACCCTTTTAGCTTCAATATTGGGCTTTAAACAAGACACAATACTCCGATAGCTTCAATATTGGGATTTGAACAAGACACCAAATATATTCCTTCCATAGAGATAGGAGGAACTACGATTGCTATGATTTCCCAGAGCTCTTTACGGAAATACGTAGGCATAAGATTGCGAAATCTTAGCGAGCACACAAATCAAAAACATTAGGTCCAGTACCTTCCCCAAAACAACAGAAAACCCAAAAACAACAAAAATATTCTCTCAAGACTACCAAAGGAGAAACTTTCCCAATCCACTGCAGATAAACACAAGAAAGAAATTTAAGTTAACAGAAATACATGCAAAAAGAAGGTTCCTATGGATTACCATAGATACACTGGGTGTTAATAGCTTCCCATTGTATAACCAGACCCCGATCCCCGATCTCTTAGCATTTGTTAAAGAAAACATTTGCATGCAGGGTTAGTTTAAGATATCTTCCCCTTCCTTAACCAGCTTCATAGGATAAATACAGAAATGAGAAAGTAGCACCCAATACCCAAAATTAGCGATAAGGTGGTTGCGTCACCGACCAAAACCGCACGCTACACCTTGGTATTAAGCATGTTGGTATCTTTAACAAAGCGTTACTTGCCAAATGGATATGGAAATTTTTTCAAACCGGAAACGAGTTGTGGAGGCCCTTTTGGTTAGTCGGTACGGGAACCTTGCTGCGAAGATCCTGGATTTTAGAGAAGTTAGATTTGCTAGACAAGATTTTTTGTGGATAAGGGATATTCTGTCTATTTATGTCTCTAACTAGCAAGATAGTATCCAGAATTTTTTACATTGCAGTCTTGGGATAAATTCTGGTTCCCGTTTCTGGTCTTCTATTTGGATTGGTATTTGTACTATTAGGTCTCTGTTACCCAATGTGTACAAAGCGTCTTTAGCTAAGTGTTGTTCGGTGCTGGATATGGGATTGTGGGATGGGGAGAGGTGTTACTGAGACGTGCGACATTCTGGTTTCGTGGAAGGTATTATGACAGATTCAAAGTTTTTTGAATTGGGGCAATTTCTTGACAGCATTTCAATCAATTGGCAGGATGAAGATAGTTGGTCTTGGCGTCCGGATGAAACGAAAGGGTTTTCCGTTAATTCGTATTATGTTATATTGCTTGAGGCTGTCGATTCTGTTGTTGTGTGTAACACCCTGATTCTACCCAACGTAATTATATAATATCAGAGTATAAAATTACAACATACAGGATGTCACATTCATTTCAACTTAAACATATCTTACAATCACCTGTAAATCATACATAAAAATAATACAAACCTCCGGATAACTGATTCGAACCTGTTTAGTCTTTAAAATATAACAACTTTAACATTCATGCAGCAGATTCATAATTCAACATAAAAATTTCTTAATTTTGAATTCAACAAAACAACAACTCCCAATCAACAAGTCTTTAACATTCAAATAGTTAAAGCATCTTCATCCAACATAAAACAACTTCAAACGTAAGTCTTTTAATAAAAACAATATAAAATTCAGCAACTTAAACATAATTTAATCAATAGGAAAAACACGAGATTATCCCCCCCGAGTGCTACGTATTAGAGCGACAACCACCGACTCGAACTAATGAAGGTAGGCTTCCTTCATTCCGGATTACCTACACGTTACCAATATAAAGGCAACGGCGAAACAAAGAAAGGGTGAGATATCCAATAATATAATCAAAAGTATGATAATTAATATATTAGAATTAGAATCATACAAGTTTCACCACTTCACAACTAACAACCATATCACAACCAATCAACATTCATCATAACAACAAAATCCATTAATACGACTCAAGGCGACTCAACTTATGCAGATGCATGTGGTACCATTCGGAGTATAACTCCCAACTTAAACATATGCCAGGTTATCGAGGCAATTTTTCAAGTTAAACAAGTGCCATTAAAGGCCAACTAAATCTATGCCATCAAGGCCAACTTAAACAATGCAATGTATGCGACATATGAACGACATACAATTAACAACATTAACACCACAAATACAACTCAGCACAACATAAACAACTTTCAATTTTTGGCTATTTAAGCCTCCAACAAAAACATGTCCATATTTTGGGACAAAAACCAACTCAATCAGCTGTACCGGCAATTCCACGCATTCAACTTAATTTAACAAAATAAATACAATACACGTATTCTATTCATATACACGAACTTCCCCGTAAATTTTTGTTCGATTCCGGACAACTAAATATACCGCTTAATTCTACCGGGCGACTAAAATTCCTACTGTTTTCAACTTCCAGCATCTTTTCAACAAAATAAATCAACCACACTGCCTACTAATTATTACGAACTTCCCCAAAAAATTTCATTCGATTCCGGGCAATTAAATATACCGCTTAATTTTGCTCTCGGCACTGTTTCTGTCCCAATCCTGCTACCAGTTTATTCTCTGGTACTGATTATGCTAACTGTGACTAGATTATAATAACTCAAATACTGTTACTAACTGATATATTAAGATCTACACTAAATTATACTCCTAACCCCACTTCACCCCACTTCAATTATATATTTATGTAGTTATATAATAATTAATTAAGGCAAATTAATCCAACCATGCTACATACCCCTCATTGTAGCGCCTGGAGTAATAAAACAAAGTGGATTTCTACTATCCCCCCCCCCCCCCCCCCCCCCCCCACGTCCATAATATAAAAAAAAATCAATTAATTTCCCCTCATTGTAGTATTCCTGCGCCTTCCATGTATGGTACCTATTCCACCACTATTTATAATTTTTAATTAGATTAAACTCCCACCTTTTCCATTACCACATTACAAAGCCACTTGGAAAATGCTACAAGGATTAACTCAAAAGTCAAAGCCGCTACAGTGGCTATGGCATAGAAATATAGTTTCTAACTACTCTATCAAATGATAATGGGTCTCTATAATATACCAATTTCAATCCAATAAATACCACATAGTGAAAAATTATATAATTCCCAATTCCTACATACTAACTATCATTCTCCCGATTATAAAATTCGAACCCCACCCTTACCTGATTGGATCGAAGGTAGCTCGAATTTCTTGATTTTTTTCCACACCGGCAACACTTTCTCGTCTTTCTCTCCCTCAAGCACTGTTCGCAGCTTTTCCTTTTCTTCTCCTTTAGGTTTTAGCTTTTGTTTTTTTTTTCAAATCCCTCGTGTAACTCCTCCTTTTCTACTGATACCACAAAACTTAACTTCTATTTCTTTTATTTTATTTGTTTTATTAAAATAATAATATTCACTTATAATATCTAATGGGCCTAAAACATACACCCCTTAATTTACTAATTCCGACACGAAACCAAGCCCACTTAATTCGAATATTCTCCTACGACTATAATATTATTTCTACGACTTACCAACTTAATATACAGACTTAACGACTTAATTCACCGCAACACAAAAATCAACCGAATAATTCACAAACAATTAAATAAATATTCAATTAAATATATAAATAGTTATTTGGGCGTTACATTGTGGATTCTAATATAGCTATTGTCCTAGACCTGTTGTGGAGGTCTAGAATCCCTTTGAAACTTCAAATTTTTGCTTGGATGTTAATTCTTGATAGGCTTCCTACCCGGTCGAATCTCGTCGATAGAGGTATTGTTGTTAACCCTCATGAGATGTTGTGTATCTTGTGTTTTTCCAATATTGAGGATTCTTCCCATATATTCTTCGATTGTTTTAAAGTCATTTTGTTATGGAATAAGGTGTGTGATTGGGTAAGATTAGAGAGGTTTTCGGAATCCGATTGTTATAGTCATGCTTTCGCTTGGATGTCACGGATTAAGAGAAGAGGAAAACCGGAATCACTCTCTTCGTTTTGGTTTATTACCTGTTGGTTCATATGGTTGAGAACAAAATAACATCCATTTTAATGATGAAATTTGTAATGTAGATTTAATTTTCAATAGGATTGTTGTGTTGTCTTGGTCTTGGTTGACTTTAGATCTTGGAGGTAGGATGAAGTGCAGTATTTATGAGTGGACAAAGTTCCTTTGTGACTTTTCATAACTTAGGGGGTTTTTTCTTTTGGTTATTGTAAAGGGGTGTGTTGTGAGGGCTGTTGGTTGGACTTTGTCCTTCTGCTGTTATTATGTTGTTTCTTTTGGTTGGAGATTTCCTTAATCTCTCCTTAATGATATTGCTTATATAAAAACACACAATTTGTTGACACCTTACACACATCATATACAACTATCCACATAAACGTTATTACATAAATAATTACGTCTAGTATATGACTAATGAATGTTTGAACACATATTCAGTTGTTTACATACAAGATACAAATTGTTTTCAAAAACTATTCACATAAAATTATGTCTTATATGCAAATAATTTAAATTCATTTTATCTTTCATTATAAAAATAGTTTATGCATGATTGTTTTTCTTTAGCCATGCTGAATAGAAACTGAATGGTGTTTGATGCCGCTTTCTTTAACGTCTATCATTTGCCCTCTCTCTCGACTTAGTGACTTCTTCTTTCACTAGCAAAAGAGAGAGAACAAATGGTAGACGTGATGATATGAAGAAAACAAATTTGAGTAGTTTGGTTTGAGCCATACGCAATGATATGATCCTTCTATTGATTAAAAATATGCACACAAAAAAACTCTCTTATTTTTAATCATTTATATATATATATATATATATATATATTTATATATATATATATATATATATATATATATATATATATATATATATATATATAACGTCTCTAACTAATTAAATCTCCAAGAGCAATTATTTCCATGACAAACAGAACTTGTTTTCAATTATATCACACGATTGACCAAGCATATACAAGACATGTTTTTGGAAGAATAAGAGTGTTAATTGATTCTTCAGGAAAGCATACAAATGTTGATGTTTTCTGTTGCAGCATGTTTACAAATCAAAATATGAAATGTTGGAAGGTGTTATGATAGAAATAGAGACACTGTTGACAAAAGGAAAAATGGATTTGCCTATAAGTAATATTTTCGGCTCACAAAGGCGATTATATTTTTTTTTAATAAGCAAAAAAGATGTATTAACTAAGGATACTGTAATACCCCGTAAATTTATAAACGCTTGAGTTAATATTATTATGATCAACTGGGTTCCGGAGTACTCTGAGTAATTATTTGATAAAATAATTGGAGTAAACTGATGAACTCAGAGTCGATTAAATTAATAGTATTTAACGTTGAGTTTTTTATAATTTGATGTATTTGAGCTAGTTTTGGACATTAGTAGTGTTACTAAAAATGATAGTTTCTATACTATCTATTTTCTTTTCATTTTCCTTGGAAAACCAAACAAAGCTAAAAGAGAGAAAGATAGAAAGAAAACAAAGGAAAAGGAGGAGAAAGGAAAAGTGGAAGAAGGAAAGGAGAGAAAATTTCCAAAAGCTCAAGAATCATCATCAATTCATCTGTTCTTCGTCTAATCATCTCAGTAATAATCTCCTCGTCTAGTAATCCAGGTGGGTTCTAGTTAGACTCTTTAGAGTAGAGTTTTGTTGAGTTTAGAGTTAGGTTGAAATTGTGGAAATTGAATCTTTTTGCACAAAATTCGTGAATCTAACTGATAAATGCAATGTTTGATTATATGTTATACTGGTTGTGATGTTATAACATGTTTTGATGCATTTTGATTGATGAAAATGGGATTTGGGGTTGATTTTGGATCAACCCGTAGCAGAAAAATTCTGCAGGAACTTCTGCATTTTTCCTCTGCCCATACGCGTATGGAGCATGTCAATACGCGTATGGAGCCTGTCAATACGCGTACGGCAAGGGCAATACGCGTATGGATGGCCGGAGATTTTGGGCAATACGCGTATCGCTTGGGGCAATACGCGTATGGCCGGGCGAGCATTTGGGCAATACGCGTACGGGGAGTACCAATACGCGTACGGCCAGGAGAGTTACAGAATTCTGCTGTTGTGATATTTTATTTTCGATCGTTTGTTTCCAATGCCGTAACTTTTTATCCGTAACTCGGAATGGAACAATTTTGGTATCATTGGAAAGGTAATAAAATGTACTTTCTTATTACATTGGTTTTAAGAGTGACGGCCGATTTAATTATATCGGAATTGTTGGAATTGTGTCGTTTTGTTGATTTTGGTGTGTATTGGTTGTTGAAAATGTAAGCATGATTAAAATATGGAATAAGTAGAGTGAGGACAATTACCCTAAGCAGTGTCGGAAAAATATAAATGATTGAACACTAGTATGGAACATGTGTGTTAACCGTTTGGTTGTGATAAGGCGTAATGGCCTTGTGATTGTTGAATACAATCACGACTGTGTGTGATCACGTAATCGTAACCGGTTATTATTGTTTTTGCGAGTGCGTTTCATGGGTCTCGAGCTCCTCTGAAACATGTGCACCACTACTTGGCAGGTTTGATTCCCGCATTTCATTTTAGTACGAATGGCGCCCATGGAGCGTAGGCTTGTGACGGTATAAGGCCCGTGAGAAGTGACGGTTCATAACGGTTAATGGCCCGTAGAACCCGAATCCATTCGTATGTCAAGTAGGTTGCAAGGATCCATGACCCGGGTCGACTTCTAGACGTAGAAGAGGACGGGAATAGGGGATACCTTGGCATGGTTATCGATTAGTGATATTGTGAGTTGATGAACTCATAACATGTTTCCATATAGTGTGTGTGTACTCATGGTCACTCCCTTTTTCCCCTTTTGACTTGAGTTAGGTTTGTTAGAACCTTGTAGAACCGAGAGGACTTTAAGATAGGGAACTCACTGAGATTTGATGTATCTCACCCCACTGTTGTTGTTTACATCACAGGTTCTGCAGGTTCGGCGAAGGGTAAGGACAAGGTTATTTGACTTTTCTTACGGATCGTGGTTTTGTGATGGCATGGCTTCCGCTATGGCGTTATGTTTTGAGATCATTGTATTGATCTAGTTCTTAGTTTTTATCATTTTGGAACATCTTGTATATGTAATGCCTTAGACTTTTAGGTGTTTTGCATTAGAGGCATTTATATATATAATGTGTTAACTAGGAACTTATTATGTTTCAGTACCAAAAGTGAAACTCATGTATAATATATGATTTGATGCATGTATTATTATATGGGTCATTACAGTTGGTATCAGAGCAGGTTGTATCCTCGACCTAGCCATGAAATAGAATAAGTGTTTCTTTCCGTTTCATATGCGGCGTGTCGCCATGGGTCTTGTCTGTTATATTTATGGTATTGAGTCTGATCAACTTAATCCTATTGATATGGAATTCAGGAACATGGCTGATAGACGCAGAAACAACCGTGGAAGACCAAGAACTACTCCAACTGGGACAGTTCCACAAGGTGATGAAGGGAATGCCCCGTTGTACCAATTTATGCAACAGATGCAGCAACAGCAGAATCAGTTCATGCAAGGAATGATGCAACAAATGGCTGATGGTCTGCATCCTCCAGTGGTTGTTCCGGAAGTTACGGGAGGAACCTACAGGGAATTTGTTCGTATGAATCCTCCGGAGTTTCAAGGAGGGCTAGATCCGGTGAAGGCACACGAATGGATAACAGGAATGGAACGGATTTTTCAGATAGTTCATTGCAGTGAGGAGAATAAGGTGGTCTTTGCTTCTCACTGGTTGAAGGGTCCTGCCATGAGGTGGTGGGAGAGCGCTTCAGCCTTGATGACAACTCAGGAAGTGCCGAAAGTGTGGGAACAGTTTAAGGTAATCTTTATGGAGAAATATTTTCCGAGTTCTTTAAGGTCTCAAAAGGAGTTTGAGTTCCAACAGTTGAGACAGGGAAATTTGTCAGTGGCTTCTTATGCGGAACAATTTGAGATCATGGCTGACTATTCTAGACAGGCCATGTATGCCCCTGATGAGAGGTGGAAGATAGATCAGTTTCTGTTTGGATTAAGGGCTGAGATTTCACACAGCGTGTCTCAACGGGAATTTGCTACTTATGCTGAGATGTTAAGACAATGTTATGTGGCGGAAAATAGCTTGAAAAAGATACAAATGGAGGTGGATTCGAACAGGGTAACTCAAAGTAACCGAGTGAGGTCGAATCAACAGTTTAGACAAAGGCAACAGTTTTCCAAAGGGAAGCAGGTCCAGAGTTCAAAAACTAGTGTACCTCCGGTGTGTCGTACTTGCGGTCGGAATCATTACGGCCGATGTGGTATTGAAAGTGTGAGGTGTTACCAGTGTCAGAAGGTGGGCCATTTGGCGAGGGTTTGTCCTCAGGGTAGAAATCAGACACAAGGGAAGACTACTGGCCGAGTGTATACCTTGGATGCAAGGAAAGCAAAGGGTGATAATTCCTTGATTGCGGGTACGTGTTTTGTTAATGGTCAACCTTGTTTTGTTTTATTTGACTGTGGGGCTACACATTCTTTCGTGTCTTTGAGATGTGTGAAGCGACTTGGGTTGCAAACTATTCCTTTGTTTCCTTCTATGGTGGTTACTACTGCCATGGATGAAATGGTTGAAACACCATTGATGTGTGAAAATTGTGTGTTGTCGGTGAACGAAAGAGTCTTCCAGATTGATCTTATTTGTCTGCCGCTTAAGAAAGTGGATGTTGTTCTGGGAATGGACTGGCTTTCAGCTAATTCGGTTTTTATCGGTTGTGAGGAGAAGCTAATTATTATTCCATCTGCTGAGGCTACTCCGAAAGATGTTTTATCGACGATTTTAGAAGGTACGGTGGGAATGGTAAATTTCTTGTTTGAGAAAGAGAAATCTGTTTTATTGGTTCTTACTAAGGAGGGAGGTAGTGAACAGCAAGTTCTGAGTATTCCAATAGTGTGTGAATTTCCTGAAGTGTTTCCTGAGGATGTTTCTTCTCTTCCTCCGGAGAGAGAAGTTGAGTTCTCTGTTGACCTGATACCGGGAACGGCTCCTATATCTGTTTCTCCGTATCGGATGGCACCGCTTGAATTAAGAGAATTAAAGGACCAATTGGAGGACTTGATGTCCAAGCATTTCGTTAGGCCTAGTGTTTCACCGTGGGGAGCTCCAGTGTTACTGGTAAAGAAGAAAGATGGGGGAATGCGTTTGTGCATTGATTATCGTAAGTTGAATAAAGTTACCATTAAGAACAAGTATCCCTTACCAAGGATAGACGACTTGTTAGATCAATTGAAAGGAGCATGTGTGTTCTCGAAGATTGATTTACGGTCGGGTTATCATCAGATTCGAGTGAAGAGTTCCGATGTGCCAAAGACTGCATTTAGGACACGTTACGGTCATTACGAATTCTTAGTGATGCCTTTCGGTGTGACTAATGCTCCAGCTGTTTTCATGGATTACATGAATCGAATATTTCAGGCTTACTTGGACCAATTTGTGGTAATCTTTATTGACGACATTCTTATTTATTCTCGTACTCCACAAGAGCACGGAGAACATCTGAGGATTGTCTTATCGATCTTGCAAGAGAAGCAATTGTTTGCTAAGTTGAGCAAGTGTGAGTTTTGGATGTCGGAAGTTAATTTTCTTGGACATGTTATATCTGGAGGTGGTGTGGCAGTGGATCCATCGAAAGTAGAAGCAGTGATTAGTTGGGAGAGACCGAGAAATGTTTCAGAAGTTAGAAGTTTCTTGGGATTGGCCGGTTACTATAGAAGGTTTATCAAGGGCTTTTCTCAATTGGCCTTACCAATGACGAAACTTACTCGGAAGGATGTTACGTTTGAATGGGATTCAGGTTGCGAACAAAGTTTTATGCATTTGAAGGAAAGTTTGACGAGTGCTCCAGTATTAATTATTCTTGATCCTAACAACTCTTATGAAGTATTCTGTGATGCTTCCAAGAGGGGATTAGGGGGTGTTCTGATGCAAGGTGGTCAAGTGGTAGCTTATGCTTCTCGACAGTTAAAAGTTCATGAGAAGAATTATCCAACTCATGATTTGGAACTAGCTGCAGTGGTTTTTGCACTAAAGGTGTGGCGTCATTATTTATATGGTGTACGTTTTGAAATGTTCAGTGACCACAAAAGTTTGAAGTATTTGTTTGATCAAAAGGAGTTGAATATGCGACAAAGAAGGTGGATGGAGTACTTAAAGGATTATGACTTAGAATTGAAGTATCATCCAGGAAAGGCGAATAAAGTAGCGGATGCTTTAAGTCGGAAAATGGTTCATAGTGCGGAATTGATGATTTTAGAGTATTCATTGTTGGAAAAGTTTAGAGATCTTAATCTCCAGTTTGTGTGGACTCCGAATGGTGTGATTATGGGAAATTTGAATGTCAATTCTACTTTGAGAGTTGAGATTCAACAGGCACAATTGTTAGAGGAAGAGTTACAAGAATTGTTACTTCAGCCGGGTTTTACACGAGCGACAGATGGGATTGTTCTGTTTAATCAAAGGATTTGTGTTCCGAGAGATGAGGCATTGAAAAGGAAGATTTTAGAGGAAGCCCATAAAGGTACTTTTACGATACATCCTGGTTCTTCGAAGATGTATCAGGATTTAAGGAAGGATTATTGGTGGTCTGGGATGAAAAAGGATATAGCGGGATATGTGTCAGAATGTGCGGTGTGCCAACAGGTGAAGATTGAACACCAAAGACCGGGCGGTTTGTTACAACCTTTGGATATTCCAGTTTGGAAGTGGGATAGTATTTCTATGGATTTTGCAGTGGGTTTACCCCGTACCCAAGGTGGGTATGATTCTATTTGGGTGATTGTAGATCGACTAACAAAATCTGCACACTTCTTAGCCGTAAAGACTACTTATAAGGCAAGTCATCTTGCAAGGTTGTTTATTGCTGAGATTGTGAGATTGCATGGTATTCCTTCCAGTATTGTGTCCGATAGAGATCCGAAGTTTACTTCGAGATTTTGGAAAGTGTTCCAACAAGCGATGGGTACGAATTTGTGTTTGAGCACGTCGAATCATCCTCAAACGGATGGTCAGACTGAACGAACAATACAAACGATGGAGGATATGTTGAGAGCTTGTGCGCTAGAGAGTAGAGGGAATTGGAAAGAACTTTTGCCGTTAATTGAGTTTTCCTATAACAATAGTTATCATGCGAGCATCGGTATGGCTCCGTATGAAGCATTGTATGGGAGGAAGTGTAGAACACCTTTGTGTTGGGCTGAAATTGGCGAAGATAGAATTTTGGGACCCGAGATTATTCAAGAGACTACGGAAAAGATTCGAATGATCCGCGAGAAGGTTAAACAAGCACAAGATCGTCAAAAGAGTTATGCGGACAATCGTAGGAGACCTTTGGAATTTGAGGAAGGTGACCATGTATTTCTGAAAGTTACTCCGAGATTGAGATTGAAAGGACCGTTTAAGTCACGTAAGTTAAGTCCGAGATACGTGGGACCGTATCAGATTTTAGAAAGGATTGGTGAAGTTGCTTATCGATTAGCCTTACCACCCTCTCTATCCGAGATGCATGACGTTTTTCACGTATCTCAGCTCCGTAAGTTTATTCCTGATCCTCTTCAGCCAATTCTACCCGAATCAGTGGAAATTGAAGCGGATTTGACTTTTGAACCACAACCGAGTTGTATTGTGGGAAGGGAAACAAAAGTGTTAAGGAACAAAGATATTCCACTTGTTAAGGTGCAATGGGATATGACGCATCCGGGCGATGCTACTTGGGAACTGGAATCGGAAATGCGAGATTCTTATCCACATCTATTCAGGTAATATTCTAAATTCGAGGACGAATTTCTATTTAAGGGGGGGAGGATGTAATACCCCGTAAATTTATAAACGCTTGAGTTAATATTATTATGATCAACTGGGTTCCGGAGTACTCTGAGTAATTATTTGATAAAATAATTGGAGTAAACTGATGAACTCAGAGTCGATTAAATTAATAGTATTTAACGTTGAGTTTTTTATAATTTGATGTATTTGAGCTAGTTTTGGACATTAGTAGTGTTACTAAAAATGATAGTTTCTATACTATCTATTTTCTTTTCATTTTCCTTGGAAAACCAAACAAAGCTAAAAGAGAGAAAGATAGAAAGAAAACAAAGGAAAAGGAGGAGAAAGGAAAAGTGGAAGAAGGAAAGGAGAGAAAATTTCCAAAAGCTCAAGAATCATCATCAATTCATCTGTTCTTCGTCTAATCATCTCAGTAATAATCTCCTCGTCTAGTAATCCAGGTGGGTTCTAGTTAGACTCTTTAGAGTAGAGTTTTGTTGAGTTTAGAGTTAGGTTGAAATTGTGGAAATTGAATCTTTTTGCACAAAATTCGTGAATCTAACTGATAAATGCAATGTTTGATTATATGTTATACTGGTTGTGATGTTATAACATGTTTTGATGCATTTTGATTGATGAAAATGGGATTTGGGGTTGATTTTGGATCAACCCGTAGCAGAAAAATTCTGCAGGAACTTCTGCATTTTTCCTCTGCCCATACGCGTATGGAGCATGTCAATACGCGTATGGAGCCTGTCAATACGCGTACGGCAAGGGCAATACGCGTATGGATGGCCGGAGATTTTGGGCAATACGCGTATCGCTTGGGGCAATACGCGTATGGTCGGGCGAGCATTTGGGCAATACGCGTACGGGGAGTACCAATACGCGTACGGCCAGGAGAGTTACAGAATTCTGCTGTTGTGATATTTTATTTTCGATCGTTTGTTTCCAATGCCGTAACTTTTTATCCGTAACTCGGAATGGAACAATTTTGGTATCATTGGAAAGGTAATAAAATGTACTTTCTTATTACATTGGTTTTAAGAGTGACGGCCGATTTAATTATATCGGAATTGTTGGAATTGTGTCGTTTTGTTGATTTTGGTGTGTATTGGTTGTTGAAAATGTAAGCATGATTAAAATATGGAATAAGTAGAGTGAGGACAATTACCCTAAGCAGTGTCGGAAAAATATAAATGATTGAACACTAGTATGGAACATGTGTGTTAACCGTTTGGTTGTGATAAGGCGTAATGGCCTTGTGATTGTTGAATACAATCACGACTGTGTGTGATCACGTAATCGTAACCGGTTATTATTGTTTTTGCGAGTGCGTTTCATGGGTCTCGAGCTCCTCTGAAACATGTGCACCACTACTTGGCAGGTTTGATTCCCGCATTTCATTTTAGTACGAATGGCGCCCATGGAGCGTAGGCTTGTGACGGTATAAGGCCCGTGAGAAGTGACGGTTCATAACGGTTAATGGCCCGTAGAACCCGAATCCATTCGTATGTCAAGTAGGTTGCAAGGATCCATGACCCGGGTCGACTTCTAGACGTAGAAGAGGACGGGAATAGGGGATACCTTGGCATGGTTATCGATTAGTGATATTGTGAGTTGATGAACTCATAACATGTTTCCATATAGTGTGTGTGTACTCATGGTCACTCCCTTTTTCCCCTTTTGACTTGAGTTAGGTTTGTTAGAACCTTGTAGAACCGAGAGGACTTTAAGATAGGGAACTCACTGAGATTTGATGTATCTCACCCCACTGTTGTTGTTTACATCACAGGTTCTGCAGGTTCGGCGAAGGGTAAGGACAAGGTTATTTGACTTTTCTTACGGATCGTGGTTTTGTGATGGCATGGCTTCCGCTATGGCGTTATGTTTTGAGATCATTGTATTGATCTAGTTCTTAGTTTTTATCATTTTGGAACATCTTGTATATGTAATGCCTTAGACTTTTAGGTGTTTTGCATTAGAGGCATTTATATATATAATGTGTTAACTAGGAACTTATTATGTTTCAGTACCAAAAGTGAAACTCATGTATAATATATGATTTGATGCATGTATTATTATATGGGTCATTACAGATACAAAGGGGTATCCTAACCCAAATACACAAGAACCAATCTAAACCAACAAAAACCTATAAGAAATCGCAAGAGAAATGAAACCAATTATAATAATTACAACCTTCTAATTTCCTACTTTAATTTCCTACTTTTCTTACCAATCCACCACCACGAATACATAATGATTTTGTGGATAATGTTATCTTCATCCCAAATTTTTTCGTTGAACATGATGCAATTCCAGCAAAGCCAAAGATTCCAAGTAATTATCGACCAAAAAGCAACTCCTTTTTTAGACTCAATTTTGTTCTCCAAACAAACCTTGACCCAATTAGATAGATGATCCACCAAGTTATTTGCGAACTCCATTCGTATGCCCATCCAATCGTAAGTCCTATTCCAAATCAATTTACTTTTGTGGCAAGAAATCAAGATATTATCTCAGAATCTCAATCAACTTTTATCGAAGGGCGGAATCTTCTAGATGGCGTCCTTGCTCTTAACGAAATTGTTGACTATGCAAAAAGGAGCAAGATGAATGGTTTGATGATGAAAGTTGATTTTGCGAAAGCATACGATTGTGTAGATTGGTCTTATTTTCGTGAAGTGATGGGAATCATGGGATTTGGCAATAAATGGCTGTCTTGGATCGAGGGGGGAGTGATGCAATGTCATATGTTAGTCCTTGTCAACGGGAGTCCCACAAAGGACTTTAAAGGATCCTAATGGGAGTCCCACAAAGGACAAAGGCGATGATATGATGTTGCATAAATTATTGAAGAAAGGATTTGATCCTAATGAAATAAATAATAATCATAGAAAGACGCCATTGGTTAGTAATTTATATCCTCTAATATCCATACATATTTTTCTCTAGACACTAATTACAACTCTACTTTAACTATTTATATAGGATACAACAACTTTTAAAGGTATGACCATTGTGTGGTTTTGCTTCTAGAATTTGGTATTGAGCCCAACATAAAACATATAGTCAGAGCTTTTTGTAAATTCAGCAACGATTTATAACTAAAAAAATTAGAGTAGGAAGAATGATGCTATTTGTCACTAACCATGAAACATGAACACAAAGAGAAGTATTTAAGAGTAGCATTTCCTCATTTAAATTGTAAGTCATAATACCTCTCGTTTATAAAACTTGCCTTACATTTTTTTTATCAAGTAGTTTGCTTCACTAATAGTACATAATAAACACTATATTAATTCTTAATATTTTAAGCAAACGGATAATAAATATTCCAAAAACTTGTTTGAGATAAAAAATTTAAATATACAGGCTTCTAAATTGTTTGTTTTTTAAAATTTTTTTATTTACAAATAATATATTAAAAGTGAGTGAGTATAAGGAATTCTCAAGCTCATTATAGAGAAAAATCTCAGTAAAAAGTATAGTTCGTTTGTTTGGGCTTTTGAAGTGTCTAATTCCGCCTCTCACAAACTTTAGAAGAAGTTCTCTTTTTACATCCTTTAGTCAAAATCAATTTTGCCCACTTCTAAACTTATTTCATTTCCTAAACTAACAATAATGCTTTTTTTTTTAATTAAAATGGATTGTTAATGTTGAATTATTATCAAATGAAACTCATCCATAATTAAGTTATATTTTTTTTCACTAGTACAGAAAGAGTAATTTACACCCGTTTTTTTTTTTTTATATTTTACACCCGTTTTTAGAGGGCGCGAATTCATCGGGTGATAAATGTCTGACGAATTTACACAAGTTTTAAAATGGGTGTAAATAAATCTTATATTACACCCTTTTTTTTGTTGAAATCGGGTGTAAATGTTTATATATATATATATATATATATATATATATATATATATATATATATATATATACACATTTATACACTACTACAAAACGCGCAAACAACAACGCCAGGCTTACAACGGATTGCCTATACACCGTTGTAATAGATGCGCATTTTTTTTAATCTCGTTAAAAGGCTTTTAATGGCGGTTAATATTCAAACCGTGGTGAAATGTGAGGCCTTTCACGACGGGTATGTTTTCAACCGTCATTATAAGTAGCGCATGGTCATGGGTTCAATTACCAGCACCAACATTTATGGTTTTTTACATATTATTTCAAAATGCCCACATCCTTTCACCACTGGTATGTTTTCAACCGTCATTATAGCCAATAATTTAGTTTTAGGTCTTGCACTTCAAAAAATCGGTTTTAGGGAAAATCGTCTCCTTTTTTAGATCTGTTTCGTGCATCTAAAGCAGAAAAATCGTGCGGTTATTAGTCCCGTACTCTAAAAGAGTTACGGGACTTCACCCTCAAAACCCCAAATTCATTTTTTTTGCTATTTTTATTGAATTTTTTACTGTTTTCTTAGTCTCAAAAAATTCTTAAAAAAATCTCAAAATTCTTATTTTACCTAATTAGATTAAATTTCGTGTTTTTAGATTTTTCTGAATTTATTTTAATCATTTTTTTCTATTTTTTCAAAATGCTGACAGACCTTTCACAACGGGTATTTAAACCAACCGTTGTAATAGGTAGCTTTTTTTAATTATTTTTTCAAAATGATGACAGACCTTTCACCACGGGTAATTTAAACCAACCGTCATTAAATGTAGCATCTTGTCATGGGTTCAAGTCCCAGCACCAGCATTTTTGGTTTTTTACTTATTTTTTCAATTCTCATTACCAACATTATAGGAGGCGCGCATATTGAGTTTATTCACTATCCTTAAACAAATCGTGGTCGTCCATTTAGTGATTATCAACGGCCAAGACACTACTATTAGTGATCCGCGTGAAACCTAAAACTCAGACGAACTACATCTTTTACCTCCAAACATCATCTTTCAGTTACGATACTCTATTTCTCCACTAAATCAAATTTCAGAACTCAAGTTAGCAATGTTAGTTATTGGTGTTCTTTTTTAATTATTTTTGTTCTTGTTATTCTTTTTTATTATTGTTGTTCTTGTTGTTATTATTGTTATTATTGTTGTTGTTTTTGTTGATGTTGTTGTTCTTGTTGTTATCATTGTTATTATTGGTGTTGTTGTTGTTGTTGTTCTTCTTCTTCTTCTTCTTCTTCTTGTTCTGATTCTTTTTCTTGTTCTTGTTCTTGTTGTCGTTCTTGTTGTTGTTCTTGTTGTTGTTCTTGTTGTTCTTATTGTTGTTCTTGATGTTCTTACTATTGTTGTTGTTCTTATTGTAGACAAGTTGATGTTCTTACTATTGTTCTTGTTCTTATTGTTATTCTTGATGTTCTTGCTGTTATTCTTGTTCTAATGCTGCATTTTTTTATATTAAAAGACATACAACAACGGTTTTTTTTAAAATAACCGTCATTATAGGTAGTGCTAATGCTATATTTTTTTTATTTTATTAAAAGACATACAACAATGGGTATTTAAAATAACTGTCATTATAGGTAGTGCATTTTTCATTTTTTACAATGGTTATTGGGTCGTCATTGTACGTACCGCATATACAACAACACTCTACATAACAACGCCTTCTCCCGCGTCATTATATGTCATTTCCAACCGTTGTTAAATGGGTTTTTTGTAGTAGTGATAGATAGTATATTACACCCTATTTTATAGAAATTGGGTGTAAATGTTTACATGTATACATTTATAGATGGTATATTACACCATTTTTTGTTTAAAATGGGTGTATAAATATGTAATATTACACCCTATTTTAGAAAACGGGTATAAATTTTTAAATAATTGCATTTTAATTAAACATATTTACTCCCCATTTAATAAAAATCGGATGTAAAATAAGCAATGTTTACTTTGGATATTGACAAATTTACACCATATTTTCTTTAAATAGAGTGTAAAAATGTGATATATTACACCCGATTTTACCATGGATGTTGACAAATTTACACCCTTTTTTACCATGGATGTTGACAAATTTACACCCTACTTTCACGATCTACTTTACCAGATTTTACCATAAATGTTGACAAGTTTACACCCTATTTTCTTTAAATAGAATATGATTGTTTTATTTTCATAATTATACTATATTTAATTTGATTTAAACCTATTGCATTTAATCAAATATTTTTGTATACATCTAAAAATTCGGTAAACAAAAAGCACAACCAAAACAAACATATAATTCATGTAATTCTCAATAAATCAAATTAATTCCATTTTCTATTGAATTGGACCTATTTCCACAATGACAAAACCAGCATAATTTTCAACTATAAATAGTGTGCTATTGTTGTTGTTGATACATGAAAGATTGTTGCTGGTTAGACATAGCTGCCATTTAAACTTGAGGTGGAGCAGCCATTCTATTAGAGGCAAAAAACTGATCTTGCATTGCAGGTTGCATCATGCCTCCTGCCAGTTCTTGCTCCCACGGATTATAGCTAACGTTTTGGTTGTTTCTTCTGAGTGCGTCATCGTATAGGTTGTCTAGTGTAACCAGGTCCAAACCTCCAGCCTGAATACCACATAAATAATCTCGCTTTTTAACAGAAATAGAAAGCATATATGCAAGCAAGGGACCGAGGGAAGATTGAAGAAAAAAACATACCAATTTGCTAGCTGCTGTAGCACCTCTCATTCGAACTGGGAGACAACAAGTGCCAATTCCCAACCAGTGGCAAGTCAGAGAGGACCTGCAACATTAAAACCGGAAGTATAAAACCGCAACCTAACTTACAGAGGGAAGCATTTGAAATTATTTTCTCCCTCTTCACACTGAGGAGACTCTCATGGTGATTTTGATTATTATAAAATAGGTGTTGGCTAATAGCATATTTTAAAAAGGAATCTCCAAGTGTCTCTAGAGACTCATAATGAAAGGTCTCCTTACATGTCTTTGTGGTCATGGTTTCCAAGACCTACAATGTAAAATGCAGATACCATTAGTACAAATGTCCTTAAAATGTTTCTTCTCAACCAAATTTCTTCTCGATATATTCAAGTGAAATAGCCGAAGCAGATGAAACTAAAAGTAGGGAAGAACCCGGAAAGTTGATTCAGAATTACTTCAATTATTAATAAATTATTATAAGAGAAAAATACAGTAAAATATTTCTTCTTTTCTATAAATTTTTAGCTATTAAGGACAATTAATAAACAAATAGTTACAAAAATATTTAATCTGGAAAGGGAAAAAGCTAGTCCACCTTAAATGTTTGAATCCCGTTCTGTGGGCAATGATCCAAATGCATCTTTTTGAAGTTAAAAGCTACAAGCAATCCCTCAAGTCTATGCATGATGGATGGAATGAACGCAAATGAATAAAGCATGCTAACTGGTATTGGTGACATGATTATATAGCAGAGTTCATGAGGTATTTCAACATATGTCTTGCTCACATCTGAAAAAGAAAAACACAAGATTAAGATGAGATTACATGTTATTAGTGTTTGGAAAGTGATGAAAGAAGAAACCATATCTTCCGCGGGCACCAAAGGTTTTTATGATAAAAGAGAAAAAATTAAGCAACTGAAAAAAAGAAAAACAAAACAAATAAAAAATTTAAAGCTCAGACCTCTGTCCTTAGTTTGTCTATATCCGTGACAATAATTCTTTACCGAAAAAACGTGTCTAGCCTTAAGTAGGCATTGATGTTCAAAACACAATTGAATTCCATGCCTAAAATTCGAAAAGAAAAAAAAATAGGTTAATATATAAGGCACCCAAGTAGATAGATTAACTTGACAATAAACATCTACTACAAAAAATCACTTACTTCTGTCTAAAGTACTTTCTATATAAGGTAACTTCACCATCCCTTACTTCTAGAGGAGAATTTCCGTTCAATTCTATTATATCAATGGTGATATAAGTCCGGCCATTATGCGGAGTACAAATCAAAGCATTTCGCAATGTACAACTGCAAACAAACCCTTGTTGGTATGTAAGTCCGACCATTAATAGTTAACCAGTCAACAACTGGTGTTTGCTCTATAGCAATAGATGGCAAGATTACCGATAAACGATGAACGATGTGTACCGATAAATGATGTATACGACCAACAACATTAAAAGGTGTAGGACCTGCAAAGAAATAAAAATCAAGAACCCCTCCAATCACCTTGTAAGTCAGAGGAGTTCCTTTGTAAAACACATACCGTTTCTTTGCTATTCAACAACAGAACACCGTGTGCATAAGGTTTGCCACCTTCATTTCTAAGATCAATGTATACAGGGTGTGAACCATATAGATGAGTATCGAGATTAATGGCTGATATACCAGTGGTATACAAAGTATAAGGGTCAGTCGGACGCAACTTTATCCCATGTGGCTATGTTTTCTCTCCAGAACCATACAAATGAGCATCTTTGGACAATTTGGTAGAGATTTCAAAGTATTGGTCTTTAAAAATGAATGGACCAAATGAGTCTGAATTGTTAAAATTGGAGTAAAAAAGGGCATCACCATTGGACTTTCTTTTCACTGCAAAGCTAAATGGGTCAGAAGTGTAACTGATAACAAGCTCAGAGCTTGAATACTCTGAAACTGATAATGCCTTCACCTTATTCAACCACTGCCACCATGTTCAGGTCATGATCAGAAGCCATTAAAAACATTAGCATAATTGGCACCTACAGGGACTTCTCGCATATACTTGTCGGAATAGCTGTATTTGGATCATCTATAAGACCATACTGTCATTTGGCTAGATGTCGCTCGTCGTGCAACGATTTATCCCATTCTGTCTTGAGCAAACATGTCGGAAGCCAGAAATATCATGGACCAATCATCAGAGATCGTTCTAGCTAGAATACCGCTGCACAAATCCGTGGGTTTACCCGGATTACCTTGAACAAGTCATGATAATTTAACATTATTCTGAGAAACACATCACAATTCACTGGCAATGCCAGAAACAAAACTCAGAATACTGAACTATAAAAACTAGGATAACAGTATTATAAAGAGATTAAAATTCATGATAAAAATAAAACAATTTAAACTTTAAATCTTGTCTTTAAAATCAGAGAGCGGTGTCATCTGCTCCTTCAAACCCTTCCTCTTATGAATATCAGTAACAAGTGTTGCAGCTTGTGAACCAACCTCCAATGGATCTGAGCCCATCATGTCCCAGTGATCAAACACACACTAGGGGAAAGCCTGACCAGATATTGAAGCCCTCAACTGGCTGCAGAATCCAAAAGACTCAATAACAGGAAGGTATGCTTTGATGTTGTAAAGTGGAGTACCTGGTCTCTGCATTTCTTCAAACACATGTCCATGTTTCTGGTTAAGAACACTATAGATACCACCAAGAGCTTGCTCAGGAGCTTAGATTTCAACCATGTAAACATGCTTAAGAAGCCTGGGTTTGGCTGTCAGCTGTGAAGAATAGATGACTCTCCTAGCAGTAGGAATTACCTGACCACCACCTCTGTGGATAACATCAGTGTGCAACACAATATCACACATATCAAAGTAGATGCTTCTCATGTTTTCTTCTGACAAAGCACCTTCTTTGGATGCCCATTGGAATCCTGCAATGACAGAATCCTTGATTTCATTCAAGTACTAAACTCCCTTACACATATCAATCACCATGTTGGTCTGAAAAACATGTAGCAGAGCCGTTGTTGGAAGGATATTCTGCTAGAAAGGTAATGTAATACGTACCACCAGAGGTCGAGCTCCAGGTTGACTTCACAATCTCAGCAAACATAAAATTTGCACCCTAAATTAAAACAATAATTACTTGATCAATGAATGAATGATTAAATAAACATTGTGTAGTATATTCATAAATACTGTTAGTTTCGAACTTGATTCTCAGCATTGTACCTCTCTAACGCAAGCTTGCAGAGGGGAGTGAGACGACGACAAACATCATCGGTTATGGGAAGGGGACATGTACCTCCACATAAACCTGCTATTATTAAATTCCAAAAGTATAAACCGACTTAAACCAAAGGTTCTTCTTTAGCCATGTAATATAAATAGACACAGAAATTCAAGACACATTCTCAATGAGGTTGTGATCAAGCTCAGACTCATGTAGAAGCATATCAGCACTAGGATTTCAGAAAAACAAGAACTCACGTTCGCTGTCAGCTCTAAGTGTAACAAAAGCCAATGCAGTTCTTGAAATAGAATCATACCGCATGCCAGATATATCAACGTTAATTTGCTTTAAAATATCAGTTAACATATAACCAAATTCATCTGCTCCAACCTAAAACAAAGACAGTAATTGATTTCATAAAACTTAGCACATTACAAATTTCTTAACTACGAAGATTCAAACAAATCAAACATGTAAGTCCTAGAGATAGTAACAAAAAACCAAATAACCAGACATAGATATACACACCTTGCCTATAAATGCAGACGAACCCCCCAACCTAGAGATGCCAACCGCGACATTTGCAGGAGCACCACCAGGAGCTTTCTTGAAAGTAGGCGCTTCAGCTAGAGACACTCCACCCACAGTAGGCACGAAATCTATCAACAACTCACCAAAACAAACAACCAACCCACTTGTTTCATTGCATCCTTCTGTAGCGGAATCATCAGATTTACCTGCAAACATAGTAGGCTTTAGATCAACATGAATATAGAGTGCCCAAAATTTTACTAAAAAAAGCTAAACTAAATAGACCAGATTTATACCTAAAATAGTATTAAATGACTAGAAAAAAAAGAATCATTTCACATGAAAACCACTACCAACTATGATGATCTTCACATGGAATGGGTGATGAGACAAACCAGTTTGTGATCTAAATCACAGCAAAATTTTCAAAACTTAGACCTATTTATTAAACTTTATCATTCACATGTTCTGTTCATCAACTAACAATCAAGCTCAATAAAAATCTTTTTTTTTGCAGAATAATTATTAATGGTACTTTAACTTAGACCCATTAATTTGATTTCTTTTATTTCGTATTCCCAAATTATTTATCAACAGTACATAAACTTATGAATCAAATTTGATTTAAGAACAAGACCCAATATCATAAAAATCTCAAAGATGCAATCTTTACCTCAAAAAACAAACTTCCAACAAACCCAGATAAAGAATATACCTCCTTAAACCCAATAGCATTAACGAGTAATGAACATTGCAAAACAAGAACAGTTTGAAAAGAAAGAAAAATGAGAAACCTGAGGGGGTAAATTGAGCCATTTGAGCAAAGGGATTGAATTTGGAACCAAGAAACAGAGTGTTGAATTGAAATTTCTAACCATCCTTTATCTCCTTGAATGCCAATTTGTTGGATTTCTTCTTGTGTGTGATTGTGGATTTTGGAGGGCGAGCAAAGGGATTGTAGATTTCTTCTTGAATCTCCTTTAATAATTTCAGCGATTAGAATATGAGATTTCGAAGAAAATGATCGTGCGATGATGAAAGATGAGAAAGGTTTGATAGATGAAAATCTGAGTTTTGATGTGCGATGTGAGGAAGAAGATGGCGTTATAGGGTTTCTATAATGGATTTAGAGAAATGGGGTTTCAAAAAAGGATTTTGATTTGTTGTGTTTTTCTTTTATTATTTTATTTATACAATATTAATTTAATAAATTTATACCTATTAATTCATTTAATTACTTAATTAATACTTAATAAAATATATTGTGTTTTATTAATGTGTTTAAGATTAATAATTAGAGTTCTTAAAATAAATAATTTTTTTGCCCAATTAAAATTTACACTCGTTTAACCTTTAATGGAAGTAATAGAGATTTGACTTTAATAATAATTTTAATTTATTATAATAATATTTTTAATATACACATTTTTTTTTAAATAGGAGGTCTATTGTCACGTGTTAATAACTAAAATGACATTTTATTTACAAATTTGCCACCGGATTACTTATTTACACCCATTTTCTGTATAATGGGTGTAAATTTTAAAATTATATTCGTCACTTTGCACTAGTGTTTCTAAATTCTAATAAATTTTAATTGCATTATTCAGAATAGAATATTATGTCGAAAATTGATTCATATCACTACTACGAAAAATTCATTTAACAACGGTTGGGAAAGATATATAATGACGGGGGTGCAGGCATTGTTATGTAGAGTGTCATTATATATATGATACATACAATCACGACCCAGTAAGCATTGTAATAAATTGGAAAGCGCGCTACCAATAATGCCGGTTATTTTAAATACATGTCTTTGTATGTCTTTTAATAAAATAAAAAAAAGTGCAGCATTAGAACTACCTATAATGACGGTTATTTTAAAGAACCGTTGTTGTATACTACCTATATTGATGATTATTTTAAATAACCGTTGTTGTATGTCTTTTAATAAAATAAAAAAAAATTCATCATTAGAACAAGAACAATAGCAAGAACAACAAGAACCTCAAGAACAACATTAAGAACATCAACAACAACAACAACAAGAAGAATAACAAAAACAAGAATAAGAACAACAACAACAACAACAACCGTGATAATAATAATAACAACAAGAACACCATTAATAAAAAAGAACAACAAGAACAACTAAAATAAAAAAGAACAAGAACAACAATAATTAAAAAAGAACACCAACAACTAACATTGCTAACTTGAGTTCTGAAATTTGTTCTGAAATTTGGTTTAGTGGAGAAGAAGAGTATCGTAAATGAAAGATGATGTTTGGAGGTAGAAGATGTAGTTTGTCTAAGTTTTAGGTTTAATGCCGATCACTAATAGTAGTGTCTTGGCCGTTGATAATCACTAAATGGACGACCAAGATTTGTTTAAGGATAGTGAATAAACTCAATATACGCGCCACCTATATTGTTGGTAATGAGACTTAAAAACATAAGTAAAAAAAGTAAAAATGCTGGTGGTGGAACTTGAACCCATGACTAGACGCTACCTATAATGACAGTTGTTTTTAAATACCCATGGTGAAAAGTTTTTCAGCATTTTGAAAAAATAAGTAAAAAATGCTACCTATTTTGAAAAAATAGGAAAGATGTAACATGATTAAAATAAATTCAGTAAAATTTAAAAACACGAAATTTAATCTAATTATGTAAAATAAGAATTTTGAGAATTTTTTTTGAAATTTTTTGAGACTATGAAAATAGTAAAAAAAATCATTAAAAATAGAAAAAAGATGAATTTGGGGTTTTGAGGGTGAAGACCCGTAATGCTTCCAGAGTACGGGATTAATGACTGCATGATTTTTCTGCTTTAGATGCATGAAATAGATCTAAAAAAGGAGACGATTTTCTCTAAAACCGATTTTTTGAAGAGCAAGACCTAAAACTAAACAATAGGCTATAATGACGGTTGAAAACATAACCGTGGTGAAAGGTTGTCAGCATTTTGAAAAAATGTGTGAAAAACCATAAATGTGGGCGCTGGGACTTGAACCCATGACTAGACGCTACCTATAATGACGATTTTTTGAATACTCGTGGTGAAAGGCTTCACATTTCACCACGTTTGGAATTTTAACCATCCTTAAAAGTAGTTTAATAAGATTTTAGAAATTGACCGCTGAGTATGTAAAAAACTATTGTGAACGATAACACTATCTTCAGCATTATTTTTTATTCTAACGGAGGGGATTTCATTTTATCTACATCGTAATAACTTAACAAACATTTGAATATCGCATTTTAGTTTAAGAAAATATTAATGTAAGTTTTACAAGTTTTTTAAGATTAATTAATTTAACCTGAATTTCTATGAGTGTCATCAAATATGAGTATCCAAATGCAATATTCCCAACCGCCGTGAAATTTGTCCAACCTTAATGGGTCGATGTTATTTTAGTTTTTTATCAAAGTCAAATTTTTTTTTATTATAATTATATTTGCTTTTATTAATTAAGATATTTGGTTTTGTTAATTAAGCTTAACCTCGTTATATATAACTGAAGCTTCTTTATTTAGGAAACGAAATAAACATACAACGTTTGTTTCTACTATCGACGAAGGTTTTAACTAGACATATCTTTTTTTGTATATTTTTTTAATTCAAAATTTCCACTGTTTATATCAGTAGTAATTACAAATCAGAGAAAAAATAATTATATCTTAATTATTGATGTTATTTGTACACCCTTGAATTTGGTGGTTCAGGTTCCAACTAAGTAGAACATTATCCATAATGAATATGTATGCTTATTATACCATTTAAATGACATTTATGTCTCAGTAATGGATCAGGAGTGGGGAAGGAGTATATAAGAGCGACACAGTGAACCGAGAAAGAGACACTCAATTATGACATAAAAACATCTCGACGGGGACTGTTACCGACCAATTTTGATTTATTCATCAATCAACGTTCCTGGGTGAAAAGTTATACCATTATTAATTTTAATTTAAAGAGTTGTTCTTATATGTTATTTATACATTTTATGATGGAAATACACAACTAAGGGAATCAATTATGAGTAACCATGAATCAGTGGCAAAACTATTTATAGAATTCTACATATATATCTTTAACTGATGTAGGTAGTTTTTCATGCTATGTTGTTGAGAAAAAGAACATAAATTGCTCAATAGGTTGGTAATGTTAAAAAAGTCCTCAAATGGAACCCTTGCACTCCATGTTTTCGTAGGTCAAGGAAATTTTAAAATGGTGAAGTTTCTTATAGAACAAGGAGCAGATATTGACCTACAGGATAGTTTTGGTTGGAATGCAAGAGATTATGCAGTTCCTTAATATCATGAAGAAATACAAAATATTTTTGAAGTAAAATGAAAAAGATGACAAAGTTACTCATGTTATTCCTTCGATGCTAAATAATAATGAAAGATATTTTATTGAAAGGTGTTAAAGTGCATTTTATCTATCAAATACACTTCAAAGTGGTGGATTTCCACCAAATCAAGAGTAGACATGGTTGGATAGACATCAGAGAAGAAGGGTTATCCCTTTTCGATTTGTTTGGAATGGTTTAAGTGTTATAATTATTAATAATTAATAATATTAACTATTTTTCAAAATAAAAAGAAAATATTCAAGTGAATATTAATTTTTGAATTCGAAAAGAAGTAAGATTTCGTAAAAGGTTGCTGTAGAATCAACATAGGCAGTGGTTGGAAACATGACAACTTTTGGTTAAAAGGTGTTCTTTCATCAAGGGTCGCAACCTTGTGAAACAACACATGCATGGCCTATAAATACCTCATTTGGGAATTCAGAAAATATATCACATACCAAATATTCTCTTGTACAGAATTCTAGACACTGCTTGCTACATAATCGAGTTTTCGCCGGTCTTGCGGAAATTCGATATAAGGCTGAATTATCTTGGGTATTCATGCGTTCTAACTCTAAGACATACAAGAGAGTGCTTGAAATACTTTTAAGGAAAGTGACATCAATCACGATTCAGTCCTGGATCCGTTCAACTTCAACGATATTTCTAAGACTCTTTAAAGTATTCAAATGGCTTCCGACGCTGCAGTTTCAAGCATCAAAGTTATGAACCAGGACCTAGTTAAGTTGGATCGCTTTGATGGTACCAACTACACTCGATGGAGAGATAAGATGACATTCCTATTTACCATTCTGATAGTTCATTTTGTCTTAGATCCTGACTTACCGCCAGTTCGTGAACCAACCGAGGATGATTCTGATGAACTCAAGATGGAGAGAAATAAACGTAAAGAGGACGAATTGATATGCCATGGACGTATCTTGAATACACTATCTAATTGTATCTACGACCTCTATATTGATACTCAATCTGCAACAGAAATCTGAAAAGCACTCGAATTTAAATTCAAGGCTGAAGAGGAAGGTACGAAGAAGTTTTTAATTTCTAAATACTTTGACTTTAAATTCATAGATTCCAAGCCCATTCTTCCCCAAGTACACGAGTTATAGGTTCTTGTAAATAAAATAAAAGATGTGAAAATAGACATTCCTGAGACTTTTCAAGTTGGTGCAACATTGCCAAATTACCACCTTCATGAAAAGGCTATTGAAAGAAATTGTTGCACAATTCTGAGGACTTCTCTTTAGAGAAAATCCAGAAACATCTTTGAATCGAGGAGGAATCGAAGGAAAGGGAGAAATCACAATCTGCTGGTCTTTCTAAAGCCAATACTGTGACTGATAAACGAAAAAACAAACATGATGGCATGAAGAGTCATCTTGGACCTAAAATGGAACACAACAAATTCAAAAATTCTGGCGGTTTCAAAGGTCCGAAAAGCGGATGTTTTGTGTGTGGAAAACCCATGCACTATGCTCGAGATTGCAGGCACAACAAGTAAAAAAAAAGGTCAATGCAGTTCATGTAAATGTTTGTTATGATAAGGCTGCTTTCAAAACCTATTATGAGGTAATTGATGGACAGGAATTACAAATGGGAAATGAAGTACGATCTAAAGTTGTTGGAACTGGTTCCTTCAAACTCAACTTCACTTCCAAAAACAAAGTCACTCTTGTTAATGTGCTTCATGTCCCCGACATGACTAGAAATTTTGTTACTGGGGATTTGTTGGGTAAACCGGTAATTAAATCTGTATATGAATCAGGCAAACTTATTTTGACCCGTAATGGTGTATTTATAGGAAAAGGATATTTCGCTGAGGGAATGATCAAACTTTGTACTACCGACAATAATATTAATGAAATTTCTAATTCTGCTTACATGCTTGAGTCTGTTTCTTTATGGCATAATAGATTAGCACATACCGGTATTAGTTCTATGAAGAGACTAATTACATCTGGTTTGATTTCATGCAATATAAATGATTTTGAAAAATGTGAATTACGAATCTCCTTGATCTTGTACATTCAGATATGTGTGAGTTTAATGGCATGTTAACCCGTGGTGGAAATAGATATTTCATTACATTCATCGATGATTCTTCTGGGTACACATATGTGTATCTTTTAAAGCATAAAGATGATGCTTTTAATGCCTTTAAACATTACAAAGCAGAAGTAGAAAATCAATTAAATAAAAGTATCAAAGTCTTTAGGAGTGATATGGGCGGTGAATACTTTTCTACAGAATTGGATAAGTTTTGAAAAGAACATGGAATTATACATGAATGCTCCGCACTCGCACCCCACAACAAAATGGTATAGTCGAGAGAAAGAATCAAACATATCAAGAGATGATGAATGCCATGTTAATGCATTCCAAATTGCCATTTAATTTGTGGGGTGAGGCCTTACTAACCGCTTGCCACATAATTAACATAATTCCTTTGAAGAAAACCGGTATTTCCCAATATGAGGTATGGAAAGGCAGAGTACCAAATATCAGCTACTTTAGAGTGTGGGGGTGTGTGGCCTACTATAAAAACATGGATCCTAAGAGAACTAAATTGGGTCCTTGAGGAATAAAATGTGCTTTTATAGGATATGCTCTAAATAGTAAATCATATAGACTTTTAAACTTAGAGTCTAATATAATAGTTGAATCCCGAGATGTAGAATTCTTTAAAAGCCTTATTATGAAGGATAAAGAATATGAGTCTCCCACAAACAAAGAATCTCGTGAGGAAGATTCATATCGAAGTATCAAGATACAACCCGAAAACAAAGTAAGAGAATCCAGAAAACAAATGATATAGGACCAAACGAAATAAATTCTCAACTTATTTCTTTTTATCTAGTTGAAGGAAATTGTGAGAATTATGTTCGGAATATTCCCATTATTCTTCAAGTAGAAGATGATCCTAAAACTTACAAGGAAACAATTGCTTGAAGGGACTCTTCCTTTTGGAAGGATGCTATCCAAGATGAAATGGATTCAATCACATCAAATCACACTTGGGAACTGTTGAAAAGTAATTCGGGGGTGTTTTATTGTATCCACAAGGATTGAATGTATATTGCCGCTGTTATATAGTCAAAAGCATTTCAAACTTTTAAGTAACAAACAGTTTGGTTTTTTGTATCGGATCGTTTGCATAAAATTTAGTAATCAACGGTAAATAAATTGGTTTTATGGTTTGGTAAAAACATGCCAAGATTAGTGTTTGATAATCTGTTTTATATGTATTTACTCGATAAAGCGTGTGAACTTGCTAACGACAAATATAACCACATATTCTCTCAACAAGTTTATCTCTAACACTTGTTGTGGGATTTATCATATTGATCCTTTGATGATCTCTCACTCAAACTACCAATATGATAACATTCAAGTTCAATAATTATGAACATCAACTTTAAAAACTATCTCTATCCTTATGATTATTGATAGATTAAAACTTTGGTCAAGTTTAGAATATCTCTCTCGATCATGAACTAAAACAAAATATAAACCATTTACACAAACTTTTTCTTCTATATTTATCATAAACAAAGTTCACAAACTTACAATCAAGAACAATACATACAAAATGATGGATTACCTACCTCTAATATTGACACAAGATGTGTTTAGCTTCACATATTAATGGTAGCTTGCTTCACAAGTTTCGTGAGGAGATGAAAAAGCATATGCGTTGAAGAATCGAGATCAGATGCAAATCTAGCTTCTCTATGTGAAAAATCTCTCTTAGATGACGAAAACTCAGAAAATTAGGTTTTGGTGTGTAAAAGTGAAGTTATGATTCCAAGAAAATGCATAAAATATATTTATAGTACACTAGAAATCAGACACATTCGCACTGCGAATGATTGGTTCGCCTTGCGAATGATGAAAGTGGCACCTGAAGTGCCTTCTGATAAGCTAAACCGCCCTTGTTTGTCTGCATAAGTTCGCAAAGCGAACTATTCGTCAAAAAGTTCGCAAACCGAACTTAGGCTTGTTCTCTTCCTTCCTCAGCCAAGGGTTCTTCACCAGGTCTTTCGCAAAGCGAGTAAATCAGCGAACATTCGCTGGTAGTTCGCAAAGCGAATTTTAGTCCATTTTCCTACAGTCCAAGTCTATGACCATTCACTGGGGACTTCGCCAGGGTTCACAAAGCGAACATTCACTGGCAAGTTCGCAAAGCGAACTTGCTGATGTTTTCCTCTTTTCTTTGGAAACTTGTATCATCTCTTTGTGTCTTACATCTTTGATCAATTAGTACCTTTTCCTGCACAATAGCACACACATTACAAGCACCAAAGGTATATAAACAATGTTTGAAGACCAACAACATTTCAATACTAAAATCCACAATTTAACATGAAAGTGTTGAAAAATGCCAAGTATACAATAGAAATATTAGTCATGTTTGGCATCTTTTTTTTTTGATAAGCAGCTTCAATAAAAAGAGATTAAGGAAATCTCAAACCAAGGAACTACAAAAAACAAGAGAATCCAATTACAAGAAATCGAGTGGATTCTTAAACCACTCATAAAGACTACAAGATTTACTCTTCTTATTTCCTATAATCAACCAATTCCACGAGATAATTTTAATTTCCACAACGGTGTCATCTACATTACAAAAACCATCTTCAAACAGAATATTGTTGCGAATTCTCCAAATAACCCAACTAGTTATAACCCTAAGATCTAATGGCCTATCAGTTTTCTTTAACGCCTTAATCTTCGCAATCCAGTCCATGCCATGAAGTCTACAATGTTGTCCCTCAACTCTATCAATTCCAATCCAGTCACAAATATTCCCCCATATGGTGAACGAAATACTACAAGAGAAGAAAAGGTGACTAGAATTCTCAAACATGTTAAAACATAACACACACACATTGTCGTGAATGTCCACCAAAATTCCTCTATTCGCCAAGTTTAATCTAGTAGGGAGTCTATCCAAAACCATCCTCCACGCAAACACTTGGGCCTTGATCGGGATCTCCGTCTTCCAAATCGCCATTAGGAGATTCGTAGAATTTTCCTCCAGCTCATCATGAGGACCTGCGCAACACATAACAAAATACAGAGACGCCACAGAGAAGGCATTAACATCATTCACCACCCATTTTCACTCGTCTTTGGAATCCTTAATAATAGAAACCGCCTCCAGAATATTGAGAATTCCTCCCATTCGTGTACCTGCATTACAGAGAAATCAGCCAGCAAATTCATTGGGTACCACCTCCAATAATTACCCTCCCATCTCCCTAGCTCACTAATGGTGCAGCAAGGAGAACTGCTAGCAGCAAACACCATAGGGAATCTAAACTTCAACTCCAAATGACCCAGCCATTTGGTATGCCAAAAAGCCACCGAAGTACCATCGGCCACCTTGCACTCCACAACATCCTCGAAGGAAGCAGAGATATAGAGATATCAGAATTGAAAATGGCCAGCAAGTCCTTAATCCAAAGAGAATCCATCTTAGAGCAGCCCATAACTTTGGACAGTTGAACTTTCATGCTCAAATTCCCATATCTATTGGACAGCAGCTCCCTCCAAGCTTCGTTACCGTCGTTGTGGAACTTCCAAATCCATTTAGCAAGTAATGCGCGATTGAACCTCCCAATATGTTTTATACCAAGCCCACCCCTATCCTTCGGTCTGCAAACATCACTCCAAGATATCCAAGAAATAAACTTCTTAGTATTAGTTCCCGACCAAAGAAACCGCCGTTGGATGGAGATGATTTCTTTCACCACTTTCTCAGGGGCCTTGAAAAAACTTAAGTGATGAATAGGAAGATTAGCGAGAATAGAATTAATTAGCGTAACTCTGCCACCTATAGACAGATTCCTACCACTCCAAGTAGACAGCCTGTTTCTCAGCACATTGGTAACCGGTTTCCAAAACTCACACCGACGATGGTTACCCCTAACCAGAATGCCTAAAAATCTGAACGGGAAAGAACCAGACTTACATTGAAGAAAACGATCAGCTACAGACAGAAACTCGGGTTCAACACCTATGCCATACAAACAACTTTTATAAAAATTAATCTTGAGCCTTGACGTCAATTCGAAAGCTCAAAGAATGGCCTTAAAAGCACAAATGTTAGCAGCGGAACCATCGCCAATAAGCAGCGTGTCATCTGCAAACTGAAGAATACTAGTAGTAGGGCTATCATAAATTTTGAATGCTAATAAGATATTGGAAGCAGTGGCCTTCTTCACAATGCAAGCCAGACCCTCCGCTACAATAGCAAACAGGTAAGGAGACAGCGGATCTCCCTGTTTAAGGCCCCTACCAGCCTTGAAATCCTTCGAAGGGCTGCCGTTGATAAGGACCGACAAGTAGCTGTTGAAAACCGATCCCCGAATCCACTTCAACCACTTAATTCCGAAACGCATCTTAATAAGCATATCTTCAAGGAAAGACCAATCGACGCAATCGTATGCCTTGGCGAAGTCAACTTTAAATATAAGGCAGTTCTTTTTGGATCTTTTAGCATAGTCTATAATTTCGTTAGCCATTAACACACCATCAAAGATTTGCCGACCAGGAATAAACGCCGACTGAGAATTTGAAATCAGCTTATGAACCACCTTACCCAATCTACAAGTCAACATCTTAGAGAAAATTTTTTGCACACTGCTAATCAGACTAATCGGGCTGAAATCATCAAAGGACTGGGAATTTGAAACTTTAGGAACAAGGGAGATGAAAGCAGACGTGAAAGACTTGGGCAACAAACCAGTGACAAAAAAATCTAGGATGCAATTGGTAAAATCTTCCCCAATAATGTCCCAACATCCCTTGATAAAGTTGAAGTTGAAGCCATCCACCCTAGGACACTTGTTACCCTCACAACAGAACACAGCCACTCTCACATCTTCTGCCAAAAAATCAGCTTCAAGAAACAATCTATCTTCCTCATTCAACTCAGCCACGCTATCCAAATTAATACCAAACCGGTTTGTATTAGGTTGCAAAAATCTTCCTTTAAAATTCAACACAACTTCCTTTTTAATCAACTCAGGCTCTTCCACCATAATCTCACCCAATTTAATTGCAGACAGATTATTGAATCTATTCCTCTGCTTGATAATGTTGTGGAAGTACTTGGTATTAAGATCCTCGTCGTACAACCACGTCTTACGAGACTTCTGACAAAGCATGCTCTCTTTTATTCTCAGTTTCTTCCACAGATCTTCCTGAGCTTGCAGTTTATCCTTCGAAATGGTTACACCCAGACTACCACACCCATCATCCTCTAACATCTACAAATAATTGATATGCTGCACCTTATCTTCAATCTCAAGGTCCTGCAAACCAAACACATCAATATTCCATCTTCGTAAATCCTTCTTAAGGGCTTTTATTTTCGTAATAAGGATATTACTACAAGAGCCAAAAACTTGATAAGCATTCCAAGAAGACTTAACAAACGGAATAAAATCGGAGTGATCAAACCAACTGTTGAAGCTCCTAAACGGATTAGGACCCCAATTCAATGTATTGGTCTTCAACCAAACCGGACGGTGGTCCGAAATATCCCTATCTCCAACAACTTGATTCTTCAGGGACAGCAATGATATAACATTATCATCAACAAGAAACCTATCCAGCCTACTTCTACTCTTACCATTAGAATTGTACCAGGTGAATCTACTGCCAATAACCGGCAGATCGAACAAGTTAAGATCTTCGATAAAGTTGTTGAAATCTAGCATCTCCCTACTATTAGAACTTGAGATACCTTTCCTCTCCCCCACACTTTTGACTGCATTGAAGTCCCCACCAATCAGCCAAGCTCCACCAGGAAATCTTCTCTTTAGGTCACCCAACTCCTTCCAAAGATTCCTTTTCTCCACCGAGCCACAAGGGGAATAAACATTAATGACAATCAGCAACTGATCATTCCAAATGAATTGGTTACCAAGAAAGCCAACCCCCCGAAAGCTAAACAAGGCTGTCATTTTAGAACCATTCCACATAGTCAATAACCCACCAGACCTACTAGAAGAATTAGAAGCAGACCACTCAATTTTATGGTCTCCCCACAAACTAACAGCCAGACGGCTCTTCATCTCAACAATTTTGGTTTCCTGAATAATACATAAATCAGCTTTCCCTCTGGTCAAAATCTGAGAGATCCTCCTCTTTTTAATAGAGTTACAACATCCCCGGACATTAGACGAAACAACATTCATTTACCACTAATAGCTACAACCTTCTGGCCCTCCCTACATTCCTTGTCTTCCTTATCCAACCTTCTCAACATCCCATCAAAACTATCGTCATCAACTTCCCCAGTAATCCCCAATCTTCTCAAGGAACTTCTAACCTTATGAGGAACTTCGTCTAATAACTTACGGCATCTTTGATTCCCTTTGATCAAATAAGTATCAGTCAAAGATTCACAGCATAACAGAGAGTCAGATTCAGCAAAAGCCTTCGTACAAGGCCGACTCTTTCTTTTCTCCTTGACAATATTCCTACCTAAATTAACTTCTTCATGGACCTTCTCAGCATTATGGAGCAGCATAGAGAAATAAGAAGGATTATACGGGATTTTAATACAGTTATACACCTCATTAAGGGACTTTTTCTTTTTAGATCTGGCCCAGTTAGAAGGCCCAACCAACCCACCTGGTGGCCCAGACATTGGGTTTGAACCGCCCAAATCCACTACTAGCATTCCATTGGGATTAACACAGCATCCGTTCTCTTTAGCTTTTTCATCATCCACCACAACCTTTTGTGACGTGTCAACATCCCTCTGGGTCCCTACGCTCCCCAACCCATGATAAGAACCAGGAACAGCAGACCTATCTACTGAAAGAGACAGACTAGGTACAGGGGTTGAAAATAACTATTACCTTTTGATCCACCTTTATTGCCACCAGTTTCAAAACTATCACCAACGTAAGACACATTATCGGAAGATGAAACGTCCCCTCCCAACTTCTGATCCATTATAGACTTGTCTAGCTCCACAGGTGTAGCTTTAGGAAAGCTAGACACCTCACATTCTCTCTCCTCGTTTGACTCCCACGCACCTTCATCCTCAGACGGAACCGACGATTCAAACTCATCAGAGTTAATCACCTCGTCAGCTTGCTCAGACCAAACCGATTCTCTACCGCACGAAGAGTCTTCAGACAATCTAATAGAAAACTGAGAATTGTTGATTACAATGTTAACAACAGAATGCAATTCTTCTCCAATATTCGTTTTGATCAGGAATCTAGCACAATCGAAGCTTGGCTTGCTTCTTGTTCTACCATCACACTGAATGAAAACACCAAGACTGGAACAAATCTTCATAACATTACCATCATTCCAAGCGGCACATGGTAAACCATAACACTTAACCCAAGCCAATCTAGTTCCATCAACAACCTCCGGTGACCAAACTCGAATATCTTTGAACCAAATATCCAGCCACTCCTTGGATTCAGAAACGAACTCTTCAATGTCTCCCCCTGAAGAATCTTCTAGAATGCACAACGAAGCTCCCAAAGGATAAGCTTTAATGTAAAAGAATCCTTCTTCATTTAACAGTTTCTGAATGTTGAATGCATTACCATCCTCCAAAACTTCTCCCACCCTGGATTTTGAGAATTTCTCAACACAAAAGCTATCGACCTCCAAAGTAATCAGGTTAGTTGCATCATCTTCTTGCCTCTGTATCACCTTTCCACCCGTTCTTCCCACGACATTAGCATAAGACCTTCTATCTCTAATAGGTTTCTCAAATCTACTTCCATTAGCAAATGCATGCGCTTCCTTCTTAAGAAAACCTGATTTGGATAAGGAATGTTCAGCCTCCTGGTTAAACCTAGGTATATTAACGAAAATCTTTTTCCCTCCCAGGATAATACTGTCAAGATTCATCGCCAGAATATGTGGTTCATGAACTTTCCGAAATTTGGTGAACCCAAATCTCTTGCCACGTTTATTACGTCTACCGGAGATGAAGACTTCAGAAATAACACCATAAACCTTAAACTCTTCGAACAAGTCTTTAGCATTCAACGACTCCGGGAATTCGGTAACATAAAACGACGTTGTAGCTTCCCCTAATGCCGCTCCCCTACCCTTATTCTCCTTCCACACAGAGAAACCATCCTTCCTTTCCCACCTCGATTTCCTATTGTCCGACACCCAAACCATACTGGCACCTCCACGGGAGAAGAAACCAGACTCAAATCCCAGTAAAGCCGCAAGAGGGATAGCTACTGAAAAACGGTTCCAAGGGAGGAAGGTCCCTAATCCGAAGATTAGGACTTTAAACCAAACCCTTAAAAACCAATCAGAAGACTACCGCCACAGAGCCGCCGGGAGAGAAAGAATATAACACTATTAATGAACTTGGTACATGGCGAAGGTGGTGGATCGAATTGAACAGGAGTGCAAGAGATGAGAAAACCGGAGCCTAAGGAAAATAGAGAGAATGAGGAGCTTCTAGGAACTTGTTGACTTGCCAAAGGGATCAAGGCCCATTGGATGCAAGTGGGTGTTTAAAAAAAAGTATCATAGTGATGGTACATTAAACACATATAAGGCAAGATTAGTAGCAAAGGGATTTAGACAAAAAGAGGGTGTTTATTACTTTGACACATACGCACCAGTAGAAAGAACAACAACAATTAGAGTATTGTTCACCTTGGCCTCTTTGAATGACCTTATAGTTCATCAAATGGATGTTAAACGACATTCTTAAATGGAGATCTCGATGAAGAAATCTACATCGAACAACCAGAAGGCAATGTGCTTCCTGGAAATGAACCAAAGATGTGTAAGCTTGTCAAATCCCTATATGGACTAAAGCAAGCACCAAAAAAATGACATCAAAAATTCGATTCTGTCATTCTTTCAAATGGATTTACTCCCAATTCTTATGACAAGTGTTTATACACAAAGGTACGAAAAAATATTGTAATATTCCTTTGCTTATACATTGATGATATGTTGATAATTAGCAACAACATGGTTGGAATTTTAGAAACAAAAAGGTTTCTAACTTCCACATTCAAGATGAAAGATCTTGGAATAGTTGACACAATTTTAGGGATCAAAGTAAAGAGAAAAAGTGGGGGTTACGAACTTAGTCAAACACATTATATTGAAAAAATGCTTGATAAGTTCAAACACCTAAACTTTAAGGAAGTAACCACTCCATTTGATCATGTTGTTAAACTTCAAAAGAACAATGGAAGAGCAGTGACTCAATTGGAGTATGCAAGTACGATAGGGTGTCTTATGTACTTGATGCAATGTACCAAACCCGACATATCATTTGCAGTTAGTAAAATGAATAGATTTACTAGTAATCCAATTAAAGAATAGTGGAAGGCAATCACAAGGATTTTCGGCTATCTATGAAAGACCAAAACTCTTGGCCTTCACTATGGATGGTTTCCCGCCATACTAGAAGGATATACCGATGCAAGTTAGATATCCAATGTAGGAAATCATAAATCCACAACTGGGTGGATATTTACATTAGCTGGAGAAGCAATTTCTTGGAAGAGTAAGAAACAAATATGCATTAATCTTTCAAACATGGAATTAGAGTTTATGGCTCTTTCTTCCGATGGTCAAGAAGCGGAATGGTTGAGGGACCTTCTGTTAGAAGTTCCATTAGCAAAAGACAATGTTTCAAAGGTGTTGATACACTTCGATAGCTAAGCCACTTTAGCTAGAGCATTCAGTGAAGTGTATAATAGAAAGTCTAGACACATAAGACTTAGACATTCATTTGTGAGAAAATTGATTAAAGATGGAATCATTTCACCCACCTATATACGAACAAGCTATAATTTGGGTGATCCATTTACAAAGCCACTAGCCAGAGACTTAGTAAAAACCACCTCGAGAGGCATGGGGTTGAAACTCCTTGAGTAAGAGTTCCGACAGTGGCGGCAACCCAATCTTATGTTAACAGAACATTAACCTCAATATTCAATGGGTAATAACAAGTCGTTGATTTGGATGTTTGTCAAACATTTCGGGATAATGTTCACCTTCAAAATGAGAGTTGTGTTTTTACTTAAACTCTTAATGAAGTTCAATACCGAGGGTAAGTGTCTCATGGAAAAGGATACAATATGAACTTCACCTATGTGAATTTTGAGATGGTGCCGTCTCAAAGTGAGAGTTGAAGTTTCTCTCATAAAAAAACCATGAAATAGGAAAGCATATGGCCATAAATAAGTGCTAGGCGAGAAATGTAGGCGAATAACCTTAAAGAATGTGTGTGAGGTAACGCCGGTTTATTCACATGGATTAATGGTTTAAAAGCATTGCTACCTAACATTCCGATTAGACTTTGCGTTGTCTTTACTAAGGTTAAGTTTTAAATCGAAAGATACTTAACTGTATTAATATTCTTTATTTCTCCTTTTCTAGAATTGGTCTTGTCATTATTAGAACAAGTGGGGGGTTGTTGTAAATTATTAATAAATAATATTAAGTGTGTTCCAAAATGACAAGAAAATATTCAAGTGAATGTTAATTTTTGAATTCGAAAAGAAGCAACATTTCGTGAAGGGTTCTTGTAGAATGAACATAGGCAATAGTTGGAAACATGACAACTTTTGGTTAAAAGATGTTGTTTCATCGAGGGTCGCAACCTTGTGAAACAACACATGCATGGCCTATAAGTACCTCATTTGGGAATTAAGAAAATATATCACAAACCAAATATTCTCTTGTACAAAATTCTAGACACTCTTCACTACATAATCGAATTTTCGTCGGTCTTGCGCAAATTCGATATAAGGCTGAATTGTCCTGGGTATTCCTGCGTTCCAACTCTAAAACATACAAGAAAGTACTTGAAATACTTTTAAGAAAAGTGACATCATTCACGATTCAATCCTCCATATTTCAAACATTAAGTTCCTAGTCAAGGTAAATTCATATATGCATTTACCTTCCAAGTTCCAAATTTAAATGAATTGATGATTTTAGTTTATATTAATAGTAACTATATTATTCTAACACATAATTAGTTGACACCGTACAGATATATCGTATACTACTAGTCACATAAACTTAATTACATAATTAATTACATTACGTCTAGTAAATGAATATTTGAACACATATTAAATGTTTTGCATACAAGATACAACTTGTTTTCAAAAACTACTCATATAACTTATGTCTTATATGAAAATAATTTAAATTTATTTTATCTTCTATTATAAAATAGGTTATGCGTATATGATAAATGTGTAGTTAAGTTGATTATTCTAACATGTGATAAATAGTCAAATAATTAACTCAATCAAACTAAAAGAGTAGAAACTCAATAATCTTGACAATTATTTTTATTAATATGTATTGATTAATTGATTGCTATGCATACATTTGATTTTGAAAAAAAGAATGTGTTTTGCTTCTTTTTTCTTTGCTAGATAACCGATTCTCCTACCTTTAAAATTTGCCACACTACAACTACTACTCTTATCCCAAGTGTTACTAAATTACCGACTAGAGTAAGGCATAGTCGTCACGGAAAAAGTGGATATCCTAAAATCTTCTGGAGTTTCTACATATTGGTGTTGAATAGTTTGAGCACTCCCTCACTAAAGTTATGACTGAAGATGGAGCAAAAGTTAAAGCCATATGCTTCATAAGAGAGGCTGATCATCTCATTCTTGCATGATAGGACTGAGCATTGAAACTGTAATTGGTTTTATACCGTAAATTTAGAATTTAGGAAGGGACACATAAATTCCAGTATTATACACATGCAAAAGTATTTTATATATATATATGGAATCACTCAAAGTGTTGGATCAGTAAAATGATAATAGATTCCTCAGTCAAGATCTAGAAGTAGAAAATACTAAAGTTTATGATTTAAATAATGCTATCCGGACGGATGAATAGTGACGTCCGTATGGTGAATAGTGTTGTCTATATAGTGAATAGTGTTTTCAAGTTTTTGGGATTTTTCAATTCGGTCCAAGGATCCATGTGATTTTGGGCTTTGTTTGTTGGGTATTGCTATTATAAATATTGTGAAACACTGTTACACCTTGGGTTTGAGTGATTCATATATTGAGAGTTGGAGAGGTTGGGAAACACTTGGGTAGAAAATAGGGTTGTTCTTGGGAACCTGAAGGCGAAGGCTATTTTCTTGTAACTCATCTGTAATCTCTTGTATCAACTTTTTGAGTATAGTGAATTGGAGATCTGCTTTCTCCCCCAGAATAGATCATTTGCTCGAACTGCGTAAATAAACCCTCAGTTTTTTCTTGCCTTATTCACTACAACAGATAAGACCTTAGACAGCATTTTTTTTGCCCTTAGACAGCGCTTTTAAGCGCTGTCTAAACCTGCGCTGCTATAGGTTTAGACAGCGCTTTGGGTAATACCAAAAGCGCTGTCTAAAGGGGGGTATATTTAATGAAAAGCGCTGTCTATGGTACCTTTAGACAGCGCTTTTTGACATTATAAGGTATACCTTAGACAGCGCTTTTGGGAAAAACGCTTTCTAAGCCTTACCTTTTTTGACATTTTTTTGGTATACCTTAAACAGCGCTTTCAGCAAAAGCGCTGTCTAAGCCCTACCTTTTTTGACATTTTTTTGGTATACCTTAGACAGCGCTTTCTCCAAAAGCGCTGTCTAAGGTCAACCTTTTTGAACTTTTTTAGGTATACCTTAGACAGCGCTTTTGGTAAAAGCGTTTTCTAAGGTCCACCTTAGACAACACTTTTGTCAAAAGCGCTTTCTAATCCCCACCTTAGACAGCGCTTTCACCAAAAGCGCTGTCTAAGGTATACGAAAAATTTTATATAAATTTTTTTAAACCACAATTTTTACCAGGTTTTTTCAACCAGAATTTGACGTGTTTTTCAACCAGCAATTTTTTTCAGAAAAATACCACAATTTGGAGATTCAAATCAATCCAATTTATCCTATTTAAATGTACCAATTTACACCAAAATTATATATCCAAAACAATTGGCAATTCAAACCAATATATATATTTAAAATTACAAACCAAAATTATATATACACCTATTTATAATTACAAATCATTACATTTTTTCTACAAATGCACATATTACTTATACTAGTACTTTTGCATCCAACCAAAGCATTGCTTCAAATCTACATTATAGGTCCTGAAAACACAAAGATTGTAATTCAATTAAAAGAATACATAAACAAAGTTACACATATTTAAATTCTCATCAATTAAAGTAAGAGTACAATATTATACCTTGTAAAATTCCGAGCTCCATAATGTATTGACACCAATCCTCTTTAATTTCATCCAATTGAGAAATTGAGTAATGAGCACACTTGCATTCTTCAAAGTACTACATAATAATATAACATAGTTTGATTTAGTTTTAACTATTTCATTAGACATGAGAGATATGTGTTAATATTAAAATAACTCATAAGTTAGAAATACATACATCGGATGGAATCTCTATTCGATCCAACAAAAAAGTGTCTCTCATAAACCTCAACATGAAATAGCCGCAATCTATTTGATTGCGTTGCCGAGGACACTACAAATGAAAAGAAAATATGGATAAATCCAAAGTTTTATCAAGTAGCATAACTAATATAATAAAACATGTGATAATTAATATACCTTCACATAATTCCATGTAATAATGGGGTTGACTCTCCGCTGTGGTAGATGGCTATCTCGTAGTGCTAGGAAAGCTTGTATAGCGCTAATAAAATATAAGTGAATATTTAGAACAATTCACATAAATAAATAAACAAACAAATAAATATACACATTCATATTTAGAACAATCTCACTTACGTGTCAATACACTTCTTCAAATCCGGGTATGTTGTCCAATCATTTCCTAATGAATCCAGATAATACACCATTGCTCTGCTAGGATTAATTGCGACCAACAACCAATGTCCACTGTAAGATTAAACAAGTGTTAGATGGAAACTTTCTACACGACGTCAAAATACAAAAAAACTATAATAGATGAATTTAGAATGAAAATCTAACCCAGTATTAAACGGTAAAAAGAACAAATTTTTCGTTTTTGGTTGTCCATAAAGACGTCGCGTATATACGCCAGGACCTCATCTGGTTTATTGATTATTAAGGTTAAGTTGACAGACGCCGGGCATAGGAATGCAAATCTTTGCTGCAATCCGTGTGGGCGCATAACTCTGTCATACAGAAACCTTAAATAAAAACATCATTAACATTAGACTATTCATTTGAAACATAATGTAAATAAGTTGTTCAATTAATATACCAAAGTAGATCGGATATATACCTCACGTATGTATTGACAAAAGTGATGCCCAATTACCAATATTTTGGTCATGTTCAAAGCCATAGATACCTTTCTCCATATGTATAAGACGAACACCTCCGGTGATAATATTTGTCACTTGTAGATACGTCTGGAGGCACGACCTAAACTTGGAGATAGGTTGTTTTCTACCCCTGCTCTTCTTAGCACCAACATTTTTTTGCGTTGAAATGTTGCTAATCTCTTTACCAGGCAGCTATATATCATATAATTTGTTAGATGAAGTATAAGATATCCAATTTAACATTTTCTATGCATAAATATCATATAATTGTGATGTACCTTTTTTTTTGAAACAACGGACTCGGTATGCTCCGGAATCCGCTTATCCTTTGTTTTGGATCTTATTGGAGTCTAAATAACATTACCATGTAAAAAATGAAAATAAAATGCTCGTAAAATCTTTGAATCTACACATTAAGGTTAACAAAGGTTTATAACGGTTTTAAGCATACCTCATATCCTACGAGTATGAGGTTTGACGGCCATGCAATATACGACCCTATAGCAGCTCGCACCAATGTTACATCCGAATCATCGTCAAGATAAGGTAATGGTGTTTCCTCCTCTATAGCAATATCAACTGATACTTTCAAACTTCCAGTAGGGAGGGATTTATTGTGAAGTAATTGTACCCCATTTTTATACACTTTTCCCTTTGCAACCTTCCGATAAGTTGGTGAAGATAAGAAGAGCTGACATTGGGAAACGCCCTAAAACCAAAAATAAATATGCCATTGTTAATGTGTATATATGTCATTTAAATAATTTAAGCTACTAATTTAATTTCATAAATATATATATAACTACCTCTGGAATAATCGGATGAAAGCTGCAGTTGATACTATCTTTCTCCGATCCATCTCTAAAACCTGAAGCGTTATCCCTTTCTTTTTCCTTTCGTAATTCCCGAACCTCAGCTTCTAGTGCTTCCAATTTAGCTTGAAGTTCTGAATTACTAGCAGCCTCTCCCTTTTTAATATTCAAGGAGGTCGGGGTGATCCCAAATGCCTTACCCCTCACCCGACCAGAATACTCAGGGACATGTAATGCCCGACTAAGTATGCTCCTGGTATCATCTGAAGATACAGACTGAGATAACGCCTCCTGAAAATCAGATGAATATCGAATATTTGTCAAATATTTGTTAATAAAGTTTTGATTTAATTAAAGAAATATTGTTATACTTACACATTTCTCAAATACTTGTAGAACCTCTTCTGCAACAACTCCAGACTTGCCCACACGGGCTTCCTTCCACAAGACATGTGCAGGAAGAGATGTTTCAGAGCTATTCGCCTTTTGTAACTACATATAAAGCCAAATAATATGATCAAATATAACTCATGATGAACAATTATTATATCATTGCAATATATTGATACTTACCAAAGATTACTCCAAACGTCCATATCCAACACGTCCTTTCCTGTATTTATACTTGGGAGCTGATGCTCTTTCCTGATTAATTACACTTAATCGCTTAAATTCGGGGGTTTGTCGTTTGGATTTAAACGTTACCCATTCTTGTGGTGAAATCAAACTTGCATATTTAGATGGATACTCTCCATCAACAAAGTTATCGTCAGCATCCCTAAGATAGGTGCGGTTTAAATATGTCCTAAACCCTCTTAGGAGCTTCCCTGCCAATCTCATCAAAAAAGCTTTTCTTTCTTCCTCGACGTTGAAGCACCTCTAAAAAACCATACACATTGGTTAGTACAAATAATTTGAAGGACATAATTAGTTGGCATAATTAAAGACATAATTATGGTACCTTTATCTCATTCCAAATTTTTTCTTTGGTTTCCTTCAACTGTTTGGTTCTCCAATCATCACAAGCAATAGGAACCGCATTCCTTACAAGTGCACCAATGAAACTTGTCAAAGTATGACCGTTAGGCTCAATAAGTGTATTCGAAGCGCTCCAATGCACATTATAAGTGATGCCTTGATCTCTAGCACGGATCACTCTCTTCATAATGGGTATTCCTCTTCTAATCTCTTCTTCCATAGATCTGTTACTTCCAACCTGAATATCGGGATCATCATCATGTAGGTGATCATCATCATGTGGGTGATCATCATCATGTGGGTGATCATCATCATGTGGGTGATCATTGTTAGTAGCCATCTAACCTGTAATAAATAAATCAAGGATATCAAATATAATATATAACAAATATAATAAAGAAATCAAGGATATCAAATATAACAAATATGACATAATATATAACAAATATAATAAAGAAATCAAGTATATAACAAATTTTACCTCTTTCACTAACATCTCTTTCTTTTCTTGGTTTGAATATGAATTACTTGTTTCTTAGCAATGCGGAAGGATGAATGGATCCAAATTCCCTCGTTATAGTCATTTCTGATATATGACTCATCCGTTATAAGATCCTCATCTTGATCATTTCTATTCAACTCATTCCGTCTAATGCATGACTCATTCTCAACATCAATATCACATTGATCTACACCGCTATCATCAACCACTATGTTAGATAGAAGCACTATAGACCATTTCGTACTCGTCGGGTCAGTGACATAGAACACTTGTCTAGCTTGAGATGCTAGAATAAAAGGCTCGTCTTTGTACCCCACCCTATTAAGATCCACTTGCAAAAATCCAGACTTATCCATTCGTATGCCATTACTATTTACCCACTTGCAACCAAAGATTGGAATCTGAAACTTCTCGTAATCAAACACCCAAATGTGCTCAATAACTCCAAAATATGACAGATTTGCATATTTGGGGTTTAAGTCCTTCATACTTGATATGTGCATTGCTTCAGCTAGGACGGTGACACCACTATTTTGCATAGTACTTTTATCGTCATGTTCTTTGGTATAAAATGTGTATCCATTAATTGCGTATGCGCTATGAGAATACACATGCAAACTTGGACCATATGCCAAACATCTCAACCTTTCTGTTACTGAAGCAGGATCTGAAGAGCGCTTCGAATAAATATGATCCTTTAACCATTGTATGAAACTTTGATTGTGCTCTCGTACTATCCAATTTTCATTTCTGTTCTGATTTAACCTTCGGAGTACATCCTTGTGTATCTCAACATATGGCTCAACCTCATTATCATTGTGCAGAACATACAAATGCACTTGATGCCGTTCATCCCTTGATACTATCACAATTTTATTTCCAATTAATCTTTTACCATCCTTTTTTTCAAAAATATGAGCTTTGGGGAGTCCAATCGACTGAACATTGGACAAATATTCAGTACAAAACTCAACCGCTTCTTCAACAATGTATCGTTCAACAATACACCCCTTTGGTCGACTTCGGCTTTTCACGTACCCTTTTAATATTTTCATATAACGTTCAGCAGGGTACATACATCTCATATAAGCTGGTCCACACAACTGTGTCTCTTTCACAAGATGAACAACTAGATGTACCATTATGTCAAAAAAAGAGGGAGGAAAATACATTTCAAGCTCACACAAGGTAATAACTATCTCTTTTTGTAGTGTTGGTAAGATATCGGGATCGATTACCTTACTACAAATTGACCTAAAGAAAAAACACAAATTAGTTATGGCGCTTTTTACTTTCACTGGCAAAATAGAACGTATACCTATTGGTAGAAAGTGTTCCATTATAACATGGCAGTCGTGTGTCTTTAAACTATTCAACGTGAGGTCTTTCATAGACACAAGTCTTCTAACATCTGAAGAGTATCCTTCTGGAACTTTAACTCCACTCAGAAACTTACACAATATTTTCTTCTCCTTTCTAGACAGAGTAAAAGCAGCAGGTGGTAGATATGTTCGTCTTCCTTTCTTCACGGGTGCTAATTCAGTTCTAATCCCCATCGCTACCAAGTCTTTTCTTGCTTTAAGGCCATCCTTAGTCTTTCCTTTTATATTGAGTAACGTACCAATAACACTTTCAAATACATTTTTCTCAATATGCATAACATCGAGAAAATGTCTCACATACAAAGACTTCCAATATGGCAATTCAAAAAATATCGGCCTCTTTTTCCACCCACCTTTGACAACCTTATGTGCAAAAGGTTTGCGAAACTCAGTACGCATATCTTTCACCTTTTTAAAAACTTGGTCACCTGACAACATAGGTGGAGCTCTACCTTGTTCGGTGTCTCCATTGAATTCTTGTCTCCACCCACGGTAGTGATGTTTGGCATTTAAGAGTCTACGATGACCGAGAAAGACATTCTTATGACCAAACTCCAATCGCTTCGAAACTGTTTTATCTTCACAAATAGGACACGCTTTTTCACCTTTTATGCTGTACCCTGATAGATTCCCGTAAGCTGGAAAATCATTAATTGTGCCAAACAACATCGCCCTCAAATTGAAACTTTCTTTCCTATATCCATCATAAACATCCACACCGTTCTCCCACAATATCTTTAAATCTTCGATCAAAGGTGTCAAGTATACGTCTATGTCATTCCCTGGTTGTTTAGGCCCAGAGATTAACATAGATAACATCATGTACTTACGCTTCATGCATAGCGACAGAGGTAGGTTATAAATCATAAGAATCACAGGCCATGTGGTATGTGAGATACTTTGAAGACCATGCGGGTTCATTCCATCAGTAGATAATGCCAAGCGAAGGTTTCTTGCTTCTTCTCCAAAGTCAGGATAATCATTATCAATTTTTGACCACTGTGGTGAATCAGCCGGATGTCGCAACTTTCCATCAATTATTCTTTCATCTGCATGCCAAGTCAGGTGTCTTGCATCGGTTTCACTATGAAACATGCGCCTAAATCTCTGTATTATAGGAAAATACCATAAGACCTTGGCTGGAGACAATTTTTTCTTATATCGAGACAAACCGCATTTAGGGCACTCAGTTAACGATGCATATTCGTTTCGAAACAAAACGCAATCGTTTGGACAAGCATGTATCTTATCATAGCTCATGCCAATAGAGCACAACATTTTTTTGGCCTCATAGGTTCGATTGGGAAGAACATTATCCTCCGGTAGCATTTCTCTCAAAAGGGCCAACAACTCTGTGAAACTTTTATCCGACCATCAATTGCCCGCCTTTAAGTTGTACAACTTCAATACCGCAGACAGTCTTGTGAATTTAGTGCAACCTTGATAGAGCGGTTTCTCTGCATCGCTTACCAACCTCTCAAACATTTCGGGACAATCATGAAGATCTTCTACAACTGCTTCTGCAGTCTCTTCGACTCGATCACAATCGTATGTTTCCGTGTCTTTGTCATCTGAAGCATAGGTCGTATTACTTTTCCCCGTCGGTTCAACATTCTCGTTAATTTTCTCACCATGATGTATCCAACACTTATAACTTTGATCAATTCCATTCATCAGTAAATGCGATTTCAATCCATCTGCGTCAACCCTACCCACATAACAACAACCCAAGCAAGGACATTTTATTCGATTGAGCTCTTCAGCGTCAGCGTGTTGAACAGCAAACTTAACGAAATCCAATACCCCATTCTCGTACTCTTTGGACAATCGATCGGCATCCATCCATTTTTTATCCATGGTTTTCCTACTTATTAAGGTCAACAAAATAACATTAATTCAACCATATTAATCAAGAAATGAACAAGTTTGATAGTGTTTGATATGTAACTGGTTGAATTTCTTATGTTTTAGTGAAATGTTTATGTTCATTATATTTGTTTATTAACTCAACCATCTCAAATTCTAGAATTTTGAGGCTTCAAAAACAAGCTTTGAATTCTAAAATTCAGAGGACATTTCCATCAATTTTAAGAGTTTTTTAGAAGATTTAAGAGGTGGAAAAAATAAAACTAAACTAAACTATTTATAAGTCTTAATATAAAATATGTTTTAAAATAGACCTTAAAGTTGTAGGACTAGTTTCAATATTTGGTTACACGTTGTTCCTATTCTACATTGGAGTAAAAACAAATATGAGTGTAGTCCATAAAACTAGGAGTTGTGCCACCAACATTGGTTCTTTAGTTATAATGGCTCCCTTTCTATGTGGCATGGCTACCCTTAGTTATTTCTCATCAAAACACCTTGAATCTTACCAAACAAAAATACTTGGAGTTAGCTCACTAAAACTAACCTAAACTAGCATGTTAACAATTCAAATTCCAACAACAGTCCAACTAATTTCGACCTAAACAATAACTTCATTAACAAAACTCATCAAACATACTCATCAAACATACACATTCACTACAAAACTTCATTAACAAAACTTCATTAACAAAACTCATTAACAAACTCATCAAACATACTCATCAAACATACACATTCACTACAAAACTTCATTAACAAAACTTCATTAACAAAACTCATTAACAAACTCATCAAACATACTCATTCACTACAAAACTTCATTAACAAAACTTCAAACATACTCATTCACTACAAAACTTCATTAATAAAACAGTCCAACATAACTTCATTAACAAAACTCATCAAACATACTCATTCACAACAACATTGCAAAGCAACAAAACCCTACAACAACAATGTAAAGCAACAAAACCCTATTCTTCACAACAACGACGTACCTTTAACGACGGTAACAACGACAATGCAAGAACGAAATGTATCAGTTACAAAGAGCAGAAACGAACGACGGCAATGAGTTCGCAACGGACGGCAATACAACGACGGCAACGGACGGACGATAATGCAACGACGGCAACAACGAACGACGACACGGTGGAGGACGGTTGACGGTGAAGGTTTGAGTTCGCAAGGGTTTTAAGCTCAGTTCACATGCAGGGGAGAAGAAAGAGTGGAAATATGAAAATGAATACTGACTATTCATATATTTTAATTTAATTAGACCTTAGACAGCGCTTTTCATAAAAGCGCTTTCTAAGGTGGACCTTAGACAACGCTTTTAAAAGCGCTTTCTAAGGTTGGCCTTAGACAGCGCTTTTGATTTTTTTTATTTTTTATTTTTAAGACCTTAGAAAGCGCTTTTAAGGAAAGCGCTGTCTAATATTTTCCTTTAATTTTTTTTTTAAATTAATAAAACTTTAGAAAGCGCTTTTGACCGAAGAGCTGTCTAAGTTCTTATATTTTTTTTTAAATTTATAAGACCTTAGAAAGCGCTTTTAACTAAAGCGCTGTCTAAAATTTTCCATTAATTTTTTTTTTAAAAGTTATAAGACCTTATAAAGCGCTTTTGACCAAAGCGCTGTCTAAGGTCTTATATTTTTTTGCGCTTTTATTTTTTTAAATGAATAGTTTCCTTGTTTTTAACTTATAGCAGCTCTTTTGTATTAAAGCGCTGTCTAAGGTGCGATGTTATAACTTAATTTTGTTGTAATGTATTATGTTATTATCTCTGTACGAATTATTATTGCTGAAGTCAATTTATTTTTGTTGCTATTGTTCTTTGCCTCGCAAATTGATATTGAATTTTATCGAAATTTACAACAAGATTCACAACAAGTGGTGCGGTGAGCGTGGATCAAAGAGATATTATTGACAAGTTAGCACCATGCTTAGTAGATGGCAGATCAAGAAATTTTCCGGTAACAACGACTTCGGGTTGTGAAAAATTAAGATGCAAGCAATTTTAATTCAAGAGAAGTGTATAGATGCTTTAAAGAGTGAAGCATTGATGCCTGCAGTGCTTACACAGGTACAGAAGACCGAGATGGCGGATAAGGCCAGGAGTGCCATTATCTTGTGCCTCGGGTATAAAGTTCTAAGAGAAGTCGCCAGGGACAAAACTGCGGTTGCTATGTGGGCAAAACTTGAATCATTGTATATGACAAAGTCTTTGGCTCACAGGTTGTATTTGAAGCAACAACTATATTCATTCCGAATGGTGGAGAACAAATCCATAGTTGAGCAGCTCATAGAATTTCACAAGATTATCGATGATCCTGAGAATATTGAAGTGAAGATTGATGATGAGGACAAGGCTTTGCTCCTGTTGAGTTCATTACCCAGATCCTTTGAGCACTTTAAGGATGCCCTTCTTTATGGTACGTAAGGTACTATTACTTTAGATGAAGTCCAGACAGCGGTGAAATCCAAAGAATTTTCAAAGTCGAAATATTTGAAGATTGAAGATAGTGGTGAAGGCTTAAATGTGTCAAGAGGAGGAGTTGAGGGTATAGGAATGTCCAAATCAAAGAGGTCTGACAAGTCAAAGGTAAAATGTTTTAATTGTAAGAAAATCGGTCACTTTAAAAGGGATTGTCCTAAAAGAAAGGTCAATGAAGATTCTGTTTAAGCTGTAGTTGAATTGGGCGAGGAAAGTTATGAGGATGTCGAATAACTAGTAGTATCGAGTTTGGAAACTGAAGATAGTTGGGTCATTGACTCAAGTTGCTCTTATCACATGTGTCCAAGAATATAATACTTTGAAACTTTGAAGATGGTGCAAGGTGGAGTAGTTCGCCTTGGCATGCAAGGTTCCTGGTATTGGTACGGTCATATTTAAAATGTTTAATGATCGTGAACTTCGTATTCACAATGTGAGTTATGCTCCAGATTTTAAGCAAAATTTGTTATCTATAAGTTTGTTTGATGATCTAGGTTATTGTACTAGAGTTGAACGTGGAGTGTTGAAAATTTTGCATGATGAATTGATAATTTCTAAAGGGTCTAAAATATGTGGTCTATATATTTTAGAAGGTTATTATTCTTTCATCGTTAACTATTGGAGGCTTTCATGACAAGAAAGAGCTATGTGATTTGGGTTTAAGGCGTTATGAATTCCTTGAGAAAGTTTCAAAGGAGTACAATGAATTTTGCAAAAATCAAGGAATAAAAATGCATGTTACTACTGAGTTATTATTGAGTTTTTGGAGAAGAGTTGAGGTTAAAACAACTTACTTGGTTGGTAGAGAATTTCTTCAGAAGAAGAATAGTGAAAACAAAGGGAGAATCCTGGGAGAAACTATAATGGAGAAAACTCAGTTTGAGGTGAAGTTTCCTACTATGGATGCTAGAAGTAGTGAGGGAACGGTTATAGAGATCTCTGATTATCATTTGACTCACGATAAGGTAAGGAGGGTTATTGTAGCATCTCAAAGGGACAATTATGCTAGCCTTGGATATTATGTTTTTAATGTGGCTGAAGGACTGCAAAATAAAAGAAAAAAAACCTTCAGCGAGGCATTTGAAAACAGATGGAGTCAAGGGTGGTTGAAAAAATCATACTTGTAGGCTTATTAAATTACCTAGGCAGAAAAGGGTAATTGGGAACAAGTGGATGCAAGTTGCGAGATCAAGATTCAAGGGTTGCTTGAATTTGATCAAAATTATTGATTAAAGTGTCAACTTGGTAGAGAGCAACAATGTTGTTGATTGTTAAATTTGTATCAACACGGTTTAAAGTCAAGGTGGATATTGTTATAAATGTGCCTTAAAACCTTTGTTTATGAAGAGAAAGAAAACATATTTTGGAGATTGCATTTACCGCGAAAATCAGACGAAAAGTCGAGGAAAAAAAATCGGTCGGTGAATAGTGTCGTGTGTACGGTGAATAGTGACGTCCGTACGGTGAATAGTGTTGTCCGTACGGTGAATAACGTTTTCAAGCTTTCAGGCTTTTTCTATTCGGTCCATGGATCCATGTGATTTTGGGCTTTGTTTGTTGGGTATTTGCTATTATAAATATGTATCTCTTATATGTTTGGTGTGTGACAATCTTAGAGTTTACACCAACAAGGGAGAGCAAGAGTTTAAAGGTATAGCATAGGGTTTCAGTTATTCATAAGGAAAAACCTTAGAAAAGAAAAGTTTAGGTAAACTTTTGGAGTTGTTTAAGGTTATTGTGAAACACTGTTACACTATGGGTTTGAGTGATTCATATATTGAGAGTTGGAGAGGTTGTGAAACACTTTGGTAGAAAATAGGGTTGTTCTTGGGAACCTGAAGGCGAAGGCTATTTCTCTTGTAACTCATTTGTAATCTCGTGTAACAACTTTCTGAGTATAGTGAATTGGAGAGCTGCTCTCTACCCCAGAGTAGATCGTTTGATCGAACTGGGTAAACAAACCTTCGTTTTTTTCTTGCCTAATTCTGTTATTATCTCTGTACGGATTATTATTGTTGAAGACCATTTATTTTGGTTGTTATTGTTCTTTGCCTCACAAATTGATAATAAATTTTGTCGTAATTCACAACAAGATTCACAACAAAGGACTAACACAGTCACAAATAAAACAATCTCATAAGAGCTTGAATATTATTGCCAAAAGATCAGAAAGGCGTCCAAACATTACAAAATACATCCATAAGGAATGACTAAAATGATTATGAACTAGTGCTGCAATGAAAAATCTATGATTTTGATCACACCAAAGATTCTCAAGCATTAGAACCGAACTCACTTGGGTCATGTAAAGAATAAAGTAAGACATACTTGGAATTTCCTAAGACATGTGATCATCTAAAAACTATCAGGATATGGTTGCTGCTAATTCGAAAACACGCATGGACTATCACAATGCTAATGAGAAGGATACGGTTTGTGGTTGATTATTTGTCAGTCCATTTGGACATCCCGAAACTACATCATTTTTAAGGATGAATTTTGGGACTTGGATACGATTACAAATCGTATTCTCTTTTTCTCATGGAATTGGATAGGTAGGGTGCACAATAGATTTCATACCTGTAATTATTACACTTGGGTTAAACGCCCCAGTGATTTTTTGTAGATCCGGATGTTGACGTTGGAGTTTTTTGTATACGGGTTGGGGTCCCCTTTTGTACCCCTAATCTTATATAAATTTTAGCTTATCAAAAAAAAAAAACAAATTTAGATCGATATATGTATCCATAAACATATATAAAGCATTCAAAAATTTAGATCGATATATGTAATCCATAAATATATCTAAATTTAGATCATACATTTTTACAACATAAAGACTTAGTGCATGCAAACATGAATTTCATACAAAATCATTTAACAATTTTTTTATAAAATCTTCCACAAGTTATGTTAAACACGTGGAAATATGATTTCTGTAATTCTCAATTTTTTGAGAACATGTAAAAAATTATAAACAAAAAATGATTATTTTTTAACTTAAAAACATAATAATAGTCAATACATTCAAAATGCGTGTGTAAGGTAAGTTGCTCTTTCAAAAGTGTTGAGAAATATGCGGGGTACGTTGAACAAGAAATGATGGTCGAAAATAGTTTGCAAACTGCCTCACTCTTCTCCGTCTTATTCTGGTATACTGGTTCAAAGCCATAACCCAACAGGATGTATAAATAGCCATTATCAATGGAGGCATAGTCCTGATTTTCAATAGATTCTTGTTTTATGTTTGTTCAATGAAAGAATCTATTATCAAAAACAGTTTCAATTTATTAAAACCACTTGATTTGTTGATTTCTGAATGCTGATTTCTGTATGTGATTTGTTGGTTATGTTTTGCCATGTACATGAATTTTGGTTTATATTGCTCGATGATGATTATTTTGCTTTAACCATATTGAATAGAAACTCTCTTATCAATATATCTTGCTTACAAAAAAAAAAATATTGAATAGAAACTGGATGGTGTTTGATGCCACTTTCATTTAGGTCTATCATTTGCTTTCTCTGCGTAATTTTGCTTAGTGATTTTTGTTAGAGGTTTAATATCTAACTGCAATTATTTACACATTTGCTTTCTGTTATTCCTACTATTTTAATGAATAGATTTTTCATGCTCAGGTCTAAATCTTAAAAATTTAAAGGCCAATCCAAAACTTATATGTCTCTAACTACATCTTAAAGTTGAAATCTCAAAGTTTGAAGGCGGCAGATTTAAAGACTGACTTTTTTCATCCGAAAGAAATGTAATCTCACGGAATGAAACACCTACAGACTTTTATATAATGGTTTTGGAGCTGGGGTAAGATTTTTAATCTCTCTCTTTATGTTCTTTCTTTGTTATATTGTATACTCCTTTAACTACTTCTAAAAGTGACACAAGTCAGACAGTTAAAAAGTAAAAAAATTAGAGTACGAAGATTGATCCTATTTGTCACTAACCTTGAAACATGAACGCACCAAACGAAGTGTTTAAGAATAGCATTTCCTCGTTGAAATTGTTAAGTCATAATAACTCCCATTTATAAAACTTGCCTTAAGTTGTTTTTATCAAGTATTTTGCTTTTCACTAGTAGTACATAATAAACACTAAATTAATTCTTTATATTTCAACCAAACTGGCAAAAAAATATTTCTATACACTTTATTTTTTTAACCAAAAGAAAGATTTTATGGATTCTTCAAAATCTTGTTTGAGATTAAAAGTTTAAACATAAGGGCTTCTAGCTTGTTTTTTTTTTTTTTTTTTTGTTTTTTTTTAATGACAAATAATATATTAAAAGTGAGTGCAATGAATTCTCAAGTTTATTATAGAGAAAAATCTCAGTCAATAATATAGTTGGTTTGTTTGGTGTTTTGGAGAGTCTAATTCATCCTCTCACATGAAACTCATCCATAATTAAGCTATAATTTTTTCTCAATTGTAATAACTATTAATAACAAGATTCTAGATAGAACCTTATGTCAAAAATTGATCGTAGTTGATCCCACTTAGTGGGACAATACTCGATTGTTGTTGATTGTTGTTGTTTTATAAACTACTAATATAAACAACTTGAATAAAAATGAGTACAAAAAGTATACAAATAAATATGTCGAGTTGTATGTTTGTTTTTGTTTAGAAGTCGTTGTGGTGTTTCATTTTTTATTTCTAGTTTTGTTGGCAATCAAAGAGAGAAAGAGAAAAGTCATTTGAGTTTGGATTGGGAACACTACTCTTAGAAATGAATGAGTTGTTTATTGAAGAAGTGTCAATTGCATAAAGAGAGACAAAAAAAAAACTATTATAACACCGACCAATAAAGTTTGACAAACTTTACAACAGTGGGTAATATTGACTTTGTATACTCTTATTTTATGACCTTCGTAAAAATTTAGGTCAAATTAGTTAATCTTAAAAACTTTGTGAAATTAACATAAATATATTTCTTAAATTAAAGTCTAATACTTAAATGTTTGTTGTTATGATGAAATTGGACATCCTGTCATAATAAAAAAAGAGTGGTGGCAACTGCTGGATTGATAAGTGTTATAGTTATAATAATAGCTTTATAAATGCTCTGCGGTTTGTTGATTTTAGTTTCTATAAGTTCTTTTTGGCTATTCATTATCCAACTAGTTGCATCTTTCCAAATGATGGAACATTTACTATGTTGAGTAGTCTGAAAGGATTATAGAAATCAATCGCATAGCATGTAAAAAATTGTTGTGACTATATCACTGTTCTCACCAATGTTTTTTATTTTGACAAATGAGATTTCATTTTCTTTACTTCGTAATAACATAACAAACATTTGAGTATCAAATTTTAATTTAAAAAAATATTTATTTAAGTTTTACAAGCTTTTCTAAGATTAATTAATTTGACTTGAATTTCTACGAGGGTCATAAAATAGGAGTATGCAAATGCAATATTACTGATAGGTGTGAAGTTTGTCCAAACTTAATAGGCCGGTTTATTCTTGTTTTTTTTTCAAAGTTAAAAAAGAATTGTATTATTTTTGTTTTTATTAATCAAGACCCCGCACTATTATTTATATACAACTGAAGCGTCTTTAATTAGGAAACGAAACAAACATATAACATTTGTTTCTGTTGTATGGCCTGTTTAAACTCAACATATTTATTTGTATACATTTTGTACTCATTATTTTCAATTAATTTCTATCAACAGTAATTTAACCCTGGAATTTGGGAGGTCCAAGTTGTAACAAAGTTGGACATTACCCACAATGAATATGGATGCTTATTATACCACTTAAAAGACATTTATGCCTTGGTCATGGATCATGAGAGTGGAAGGAGTCTATAAGAGTAGCAGAACAAACCGAGAAAAAGACACAATTCTGACAATGAAACAGCTCGCCTGAGACTCTTACCGACCAACTTTGATAGATTTATCAATTACTGTTCTTACGTGAACAATGTTATAATTATTAATTTTCTTTTAAAGAATTGATCTTATTTATTTATTTATACAGTTTATGATGGAAATATAACACTAAGGGAGGCAATTAGGAGTAACCATGAATTAGTGAGAAAACTACTTGTTAAATTGGACTGTAATTTTTATGAAAAAAAATTACAGTCTATATTTTAGAGAGAGAAACTCTGACTTTTCTCTAGATTCCATCTTTTGCTCTTCACTTTTTTCATCCAATCGATCAACATGCTTTCATCTTGGTCTTATTTAGTTGTCGCGCTAAGTAGCTTTCAAACATGATGAACAACGTCGGGCTTGGTTGAACATTTTGTTTATCTTCGGCTTAAATTCCTAGCCTTAGGGTTTAGGGGCCTTAGTAAGTTGGGTGGTTCTGCATTGTTTCAGCAGTTTTATTGTGTATGTTTCTTTAGGTGTTTGATAGTCTTGTGTCGATATTTCTTTACATTCGCTCTGGTTTGAAGTAACATATGGCTCCGGCTAAGATCGTTCCCAACGATTGGGTCAAAGTTAAGAAGAAGCGTCTGGATCATGTTTCGTTGCCTAGAAGATCAGTGTTGAAAGCGATTGGTGAGAAGAGGAATAGTCAAGATGTTCACGAAGCTTCCTCATTTTATTTCTCACATTTTCCAGAGTCATATGAGGCCAAACATATGTTTGATGTTTTCAAAGATTATGGGTTGGTGTTAGAGGTATACATACCACCTAAGAAGGATAAATTGGGGAGCATATTTGGTTTTGCCAGATTTAAGAAAGTGAGTTACGAACATCTTCTTGCCATTAAATTGGACAAAATTGTCATTAATGGCAATAAGATATTCACAAACATTCCAAGGTTTCGTAGGACTGACAGAGAAGATAAATAGAAGGAGAAGGTTAGCCTGGGCGATAAGATGAAGAAGTCGTTTTCTAAGGTTATTTCGAGACCTCATAATCTGAATGGGCATAATGGTAGGGGTTACTTCAATCGGCAGAATCAAGTATTGATGGGAGATAAGCCAAATTTCGTGTATCTGATGTTCAATGTAGACAAAGAAGAGATGGAAAGATTTGAACAAGCATATGTTGGAGTTTTGGAGATTTTGGGTAAAACGTTTGAGGTACAAGAAGCTCTTCACATGGAAGGGTACTTCAGAATCAAAGCCACCCCAATGGGTGTTAATCTATGCTTATTGGAAGAAGAAGTCACAGGGGATATTGGTAAGTTGGTGTTAGAGGATGAGAATTGGGTTTCAAAGAGGTTTGTGGATATTCACCCTTGGTCGCCGGCGGATGTTGATAAGGAGGGATTAACGTGGGTTAGCTATTTTGGTCTACCTTGTCACATTTGGTGTGAAAAATTTTTCAAATTTTTAGCCGGTAGGATTGGTGTATTTGTTAAAACTGATGAAGATACACAAAAGCATTTAAGACTGGACGTGGCTCGTTTCCTCACTAGAACTACGTTTGCCATGAATCTTAATGAGGTTATCAATACTGAAGTGAATGAGAGGATATACAGGGTTAAAGTTGTAGAAGATGCATTTCGTATATGTTCTAGAAGTGTTTACAAAATTGAGAATAATATTTTTGATTACAGTACGAAGGTGGATTCTTCTGATACGGAGGTGGATGAATCGGAGTTGGGCTTTGGTGGTGGGGCGGTGAGGAGTTATTTTTGGTTCTGGACAAAATTCAAGAAAATATGGCAGAAGATGTGGTTCCCAATGTGGGAAAGGTGGGTAGGAGAGACGTTGGTGTGTATGGGGTTGAAGATGGGGGGCCCAAGGCAAGTGTTAGGGTCAGACAAGAGGGAGATGGATCAATAAAGTCTAAAAATGTAGGTTACCTAGTATATGATGGAAACATTCCTATTGTGCCAAGTGTGGCCGTAGCAGGAAATTATCAGAATTATAGCGAAAAGTTTATTCATAAAGGTGGGGATGTAGGAATGGAGTCTAGTCACTTTTGTTTTAATAATGAGGTGGCAGATGAGGAAAATATACACGGTTCTCGAGACAAGACAAGAGGAGAAAAATAAGGGGATTGTTGAATAGTAAAAGGGCGGATTTGTGTTTTTTGCAAGAAACAAAGTGTTCTTTGATGACTAACGAAATGGTGTTCAACATTTGGGGGAATAAAAATTGTCAATGGCCGCCATCAAACTCAGAAGGTTTAGCTGGTGGCATCCTCGCTATTTGGAGGAAAGATGTATTAGAGCCATTGTGTAGATTTAAAGGAAAAGGGTACGCTGGGTTGAAGACTATTTGGAAATGATGATTTGTTATTTTATCAACATATATTCGTCGTGTTTTGATGATGATAAAAGGGATCCTTGGAGTACCGTTTTGCTATTGAAATCAAATATGAAAGTAGGAGAACGGTTAATTGGGGGAGTTTTAATGCCATAAAAGGAGTTAAAGAAAATGTGGGGAGGAGTATACACAACAAAAGGATTATGAAGGAATTTGGTAATTTCATTGATCTTTCAGGCCGTATAGATATTCTAGTTTTGGGCAATAAATTCACTTGGTATCATGCGTCCGGCAAAGCGAGCAGCAGGTTAGATAGATTCTTGATATCTCTGGGTTTACTCAATGATTGGAATATGGTTTGTCAGAAAGTAGGGGATATGGATGTTTCTGCTCATAGATCGGTGTGGATTTCGGCGAGAAATATCAATTGGGGACCGAAACCGTTTAAAGTTTTAAATTGCTGGAGGTTTGGGAGTCTTATGTGGTGGTTGGGAAAGCTTCTTCCATTCTTTCTAAGAAGTTGCAGCATTTACGACACAGACTTCGGTGGTGGAATGCTAACATCTTTGGTTGGATTGATAAAACATTGTCGAAGATATTAGGATAATCAATGAAGTTGAGGACGCTATTGCAGAAACGAAAGTTATCGGAAACTCTGGGGATTTGGCCAGGAGAAAGGGTGCTGAAGACGACTTGTGGAAAAATCTCAGAATTAAAGAAAACATTTTTAGACAGAAATTACGGAGAAGATGGGCGGTAGAAGGTGATCTCAACACTAAATTTTATCATGCTTCAATAAAACAACATACTAACTTGAACACTATTGCTTCGGTTTCAGTGGAGCGGCAGCTTGTCGAAGATGTGGAGGGTGTGAAAATTGCAGTTAAGAATCACTTTGAGAAGCGCTTCAGCAAGGTTCAGAGACCTTTTCCATTCATTGGTGGGGACAAAATTAAGAGATTATCAATGTTGGACAGTAAGAGTATTGAAGCTGATTTTGGGGTGGAAGAGATCAAAAACACGGTTTTCTTGTGTGCGGGATATAAAAGTCTGGGACCCGATGGTTTCAGCTTAGACTTTTTTAAAATTTGTTGGGAGGTGGTGGGGTGTGATTTCTCAAATTGCATTTTAGAATTATTTGAGGTAGGAATCCTCCCTAAGGTTCTTTCTTCGTCCTTCTTAATTTTAATTCCCAAAATTGAAACTCCATGTGATCTTGATGATTATCGACCGATTTGTTTGATTGGATGTGTATACAAAGTGATGTCAAAATTGTTAGCCAATAGAATTAAAAATGTCATTGGTAGCATTATATCCATTTTGTAAACGGCGTTTATTGAAGGGAGGAATTTGTTAGACGGAGTGTTGGTATTGAACTAAATAGTTAATTATGCTAAGAGAAGAAAGTATAAAGGAATGCTTCTCAAAGTGGATTTTGCTAAGACGTATGAGTGTATGGAGTGGGGATATCTTCGTAGTATCATGACCATTATGGGACTCGGAGAGAGATGGATGAAGTGGATGAAAGGTGGTGTGATGAAAAACTTTATATCGGTCTTGGTTAATGGGAGTCCCACTAAGGATTTTCAAGTTACGAGAGGACTTAGACAAGGTGACCCTCTCTCTCTCTCTCTCTCTCTCTCTCTCTCTCTCTCTCTCTCTCTCTCTCTCTCTCTGTTTTTATTTGCTATTGTGACGGAGGGATTAGCAGATCTCATGAGCAGGGTGGTGGATAGTGAGGTTTTTAAAGGATTTAAGGTTGGTAATGAGGTGTCTTTTAATCTTCTCCAATATGTGGATGACACGGTGATAGTGGGTGAAGGAACTTAGAGTAACATTTTGGCTATTAAAATGATTCTTAATGGATTCCAACTTATTTTCGAATTGGAAATTAATTTCGGTAAGAGTTCCCTTTTTGGTTTTAGTGTGGAGGATAGCTTTCTAAAAGCGGCGGAATGCTTCTTGGCATGCAAAATTGATGGTTGCCCTTTCAAGTTTCTCAGTATCATGATCAGGGGAAATCATAGGTTGATATCTTTTTGGAAACCGGTGATTGTTAAAGTTCAATCAAGGTTGGCATATTGGAAATAGAGGTTTATGTCCATGGGAGGGAGATTGGCGCTTATTAAATCGGTACTTTATAACCTTCCCATTCATTTCTTGTCTTTTTATAATGTTCCAAGCAAGGTTATCAAGATTCTTACGGTGATTCAAAGATGATTCTTTTGGAATGGATCTACTTGTAAAAAAGGATCCTTTGGATTAAATGGAGTGTCATATGCAAACCTAAGGTTGAGGGTGGGCTTGGAGTTTTAGATATTTAAAATTTTAATAGAGCCTTGGTAGCCAAGTGGATTTGGAAATTCCTTCATGCTAAGGATAGTTTGTGGCGCGACATCATGGCTGGCAGATATGAACGCTTTAATAACTCTTTTGTTCAAGGTTCTCTCCCTAAGTATAGGGTCTCTCCATCTCTTTGGTGGAGAGACCTATTTAAAATTTTGCACTGTTTTGGAGTGTTGTACCTCGAAAAATACAGTCCTCGCGATGGACGCGGAAAGAACTGTTCGAAACAGAGTCGCCACCGAACTTTATTCATCCCAAAAGAGGGAAAGGAAAATATCGAGAAAACCTTAGAAAGGGAGATAAGAACATGGTCGTCGCAACCACATTCTAGGTTCGGGAGTCAGTTACGCAAGAGGGAAGGTATTAGCACCCTCTACGTCCGTTGTACTCAACGGGAACCTCTAAATTCGATTCGTGAGAAAGTTAGTTAGGTTTGTTTGTTTATCTTCTAAGGTAAAATGATTAATTTTTAAAGGGGAAATGGGGTGGTTTTTTATTAGTGTGCTCGACAAGGATTAGATTCCTTGTGCCTACGTATCCCCTAGTGCAATGGGAAAGTCAGAGCATTCGTAGTTCGTGGGACTACAGTTTGTTGGTTCGTGTTTTTTAAGCGAACGAGTGTTTAATTCGCGTTCTAACTGCTAAACGTTGGCTTGTCGGCTCGTCAAGGGAGGCTAAAGCACTAGCTCATATGCGCGGAAGAATGGACTAAACAATGTTCTTTTTGTGAAAGTTGTTTGAGTATGAATTAAGTGTATTAAAGACTTGATTGAGAAAAAGGTTTGATTTGGACGTGTTTTAGTCGAACGAGAGTTTAGGTTGCGTTCTAACTGCTAAACGTTGGCTTGTCGGCTTGTCATGGGAGGCTGAAGCACGAGTTCATATGCGCGAAAGAATGACTTAAACAATGTTCTTTGAGTTGCGGATTAAGTGTATTAGGGTTTCGGTTGCGTGGGCAAGGAAAGGAGTTTTATTCGTATTGGTTATTTTAGAGGTGACATATGCTCACACACGAGTAAGAGAACTCACACCCAAGCAATAGGTGACGATTGCTCATACACGAGTAAGAGAACTCGCACACAAGCAATCGACGAATTAAGATTTATGTCTTTTAGAAGTGTCAACTGTTCACACACGAGTAAGAGAACTCGCACCTAAACAATCGAGGAGAAAGACCAAAGACTTGATCCCCCTCGCATCACTTTTTAGGAAATTGTGTTCGAATATATGATTAAGTGTTTTGATAATTTGATTTTGAAAAGGTTTGAATGTTTGTCGAGTTCGTGTGTTTTAAAGGTGTCAAGTATCGACCCACGAGTAAGGGAACTCGCACCTAAACAATTGACAGGTTAAGGCTTAAGTTTTGTTAGAGGTACCAATTGTTCGCACATGAGTAAGTGAACTCGCACCCAAACAATTGAGGAGAATTGCTCACACATGAGTAAGAGAACTCGCACACAAGGAATCGACGAATTAAGGTTTATGTTTTGTTAGAGGTACCAATTGTTCGCACACGAGTAAATGAACTCGCACCCAAACAATTGATAAGTTAAGGTTTAAGTTTTAAAGGCGTCAATTGCCCACCCACGAGTAAGAAAATTCGCACCCAAACAATTGAAGAGAAAGACCAAAGACTTGATCCCCCTCCTTTTCACCTTTAGAAAATGTTTAAGTATTATTATGTATGTAGGTTTTATTTGAGAAAAGCACTCGACGTTGGATCGAGGTTTTAATTTACGATGAGGAGGTTAAGAAATGAGGATGTCTTATGGTTTAAAGTGAAGGTTAGAAATACTTGATATATGGGTCAAGTAAATGCTTAGGATTGAATTGATTGAATTTATTTGGAAAATACTTGACGTTGGATCAAGTTTGTTTTACTCTTATAAAAATGGTTGATTTTAATCTTATGGAATTAATTAAGCCTTGATTAAACATAAACCAATCACATACATGCATACAAATCAAAATAAAATGGGTAATCGTTGCATAAGGCCCTAGAGGAGCAAAGGGGAGGTCGGTTGCGATCGTGAAAACGATCGACTTATCAGGTATGAAAATGATTGACACGAAGTCCAAATATTAGTTGAAAAATATTTTGATTTGAATAAACACGCAATGACATAGCATAATATAATCAAGGCATGAAATAAATCCACAAGAGAAAATTATACACCTCACAAAGATTAAAAATCAAACAAAGTGGGGGGAAGAAACATGCTTCTATCATGGATACAATCCTAGAATAAGGCATGAAAAGTAAAATTGAGATTCTAGGGGTACCTAACGGAGAAGGTCCGTTGCCTCTTCAAAGCTCACAACAAGCTCAAGAATTGTTAGAAGCTTCACGATTATCCATCCGATTAACCCTCAAGTGTTCAACATCACAAATCAACATCCAAGATCAAATGAGCCAAAATCAAAGGAGCATCATTAACATCTGCTCGCCATCGTCATCAACATTGTCCGGTCACCATCATCGACATCGCTACATTTCCATCATGCACGAAAGCTCCTCGAAATAGACAAACCCACCGTCAACTCAATCGATTCGCCCTTCCCTGTGCGACGAGCTTCAGAATCATGATTTCGCTCGTGGTTCTTTTTGCATCTGCTTCATCGGTCGAACGGTTTCGTCTCGTATCAACCTTACCTCGCGTTTGTCCTTTGTTTCTGGTTACGATCCATATCGATTGCTTGATTCCGGTGTCAGGTCAGTTGTTCAAAAATCATGTTTGGATCTGTTTTCAAAATCTCTTCTTCTACTTAATTCGTTCGGAGACGTTGTGTTGTTGGTTGAAGAGTTAGAAGAGGAGTTGTTACTAGGTTTGCAAAGTGTGGAGAAGTGGTTATGAAAGGTTGGAGGGCGGTTGTTGTCGGCAGCAAGTGAGGGGTACAGGTATGACGTTGATGGTGGAAGAGGTGAGTTTTGAAGAGGTGAGTTAAGTTTTAAACATTTTCTCTTCTCCCTTTGATTCTCTGTTCTTCTTTTCTGGGCCTGTGCGGCTGCGGTTTTTTTAAGGAGGTGATTCTTGGCTTGTGTTGTGAGCTATTGTTGTTTTAAGTGTAAAAAAAATAACTTATGTTAGAAGCTCATGGATGAAATGAGGTTCAAGAGTGATTTGTGGTGAGGTTTTCTTTCTTCTGATGTTGTTGGTTTAAAGAAAATGGCTTGTGGTCAAGAGTGGATGCGTGAATAGTAGATTGTAAGGTGGTTTGTGAGTGACGTTGGGTAGCAATGGCTATGTGAAGGATGGTGAAGAGAATCGGAGGGTAGCTTTGAAGGCTGTAAATGTGTAAGATGCAGTAGCAGATTTTTTTGAAAATAAATGAAACTGGCTTTGTTCCCGTTTGAAGAAGTTGGAGCGAATAGGTGAGGAGAGGATTGAGTGAGAAAAGGTAAACAGTTCGCGTAGGTCTGAACGAAAATAACAAGGGAGAGAAGGAAAACGTGTTGTGCGAGTTGTAGTGGGTGCATGATGCGTTTGATTTTGCAAGTTTGTGGATCAGAAGTTTGGTGGTAAGGATTTGTTGGAGAAGAAGAAGGGTAAGAATGAGGTGGATGGAAGAAAGTGGTGATTGAGAGGTCTCATTTGCTAACCGAAAAAAAATCAGGTGAGTGAAAATGAAAAAAATTATTTTTCCTCCTTTTTCACGTTGACCGGAAAGAGAGAAAAAGGTCCTGTTGGTTGTGTGGGTCAATAAGGTAAGGTGACAGCCAATGGTGGGGATCCCCCGAAGATGAGGATAATAGCGTATTATACGAGAAAAGCCAATGAAGCTTTGAACATTCCTCCCAAGTCTAGTGCGCCGTCCCCTCTTTTTCTGTAGACTCCTCCCTCTTAAATAACTAGGTCAACCTATGGACTTATCATATTAACATGGGCTTTGTAAGATGGTGATGCTATTGGGCTCATATGTATTTTTTAACTTTCTTGTGCGAATATTATTAGAATGGATAAATGGTATTTTTTGGATAGAAGTTTAAGGTGGAAAAGTGATAAAAAATTGTTTTTGGATATTTGAAGTGGATAATGGATTTTTGAAATGGATATTTTTTGTGATATTTTTTTTAATAAAATGGATAATGTGTAATGGGTATGAAAAAAATGGATTGGATTAATTAAGTGGATATGGACAAATTTTGGGTAATTGGTTAATATTTGGATAATAATAAAAAAAAGGTTAAAATGAATTTAAAAATGGATTAAAGAAAAATAATGGATATGGAAATGAAAAATGGTGATTTGTAAAGCTAATGAAAATGGACATTTTAAAGTGGATTATGGTTTTACCAAATGGATATGGTTTATGGACTTTTGGATATGAATATGGTATGGATTTAAATTGGATGGGAAATGAATATGGGTTTATGAACTTGGTTATTGGAAAATATGGATTGAAAAGTGGATAAGTGGATTTAAAATGAAATATGGTTATTTATGACAAAATGGATAATAGGAAAGGTAGAAATGGTTATGGATATTTGTAATGGATAATGGAAATGGTTATAAAAAATGAAAAAAAAATCGGTTAATTAAAAGTGAAAATGGACAAATGGATTGGCTATAGATATGATGGTTAGTGGATGAATATTCAGATGAAAACTATCCACAGGTAGGACAAATTTGGGGTATGACAGATGCCCCTATCTAATTGGCTTAAACCGAGAGAGTGAACGGCTACGGCGTTCATTTTAAGGGTAGAAGTCAATTAGATATAAGAATGCCCCAAAATTTGCCCGACATAAGGTAAAGTGATATAGAGTGAGAGTTGACAGAATGAAGTAACGGGGTTCAAACTGAACAAAATACTTGAGGTTCTTTGGGTGGTCGAAGCAGTCCCTTATTCATTAAGGTTCCTCGGTGATACCAAAGCAGTATCTCTGAAGGGCAGATGATTCTTTGGGTCGTCGAAGCAGTCCCTTATCCTTAAGCTTCCTCGATGATACCAAAGCAATATCCCTGAAGGGCAGACAATTCTCTGGGTCGTCGAAGCAGTCCCTTATCCATGAAGGTTCCTCGATGATACCAAAGCAGTATCTCTGAAAGGCAGATGATTCTCTGGGTCGTCGAAGCAGTCCCTTATCCATTAAGGTTCCTCGGTGATACAAAAGCAGTATCTCCGAAAGGCAGACGATTCTCTGGGACGTCGAAGCAGTCCCTTATCCATTAAGGTTCCTCGATGATACCAAAGCAATATCTCTGAAGGCAGACAATTCTCTGGGTCGTCGAAGCAGTCCCTTATCCATTAAGGTTCCTCGGTGATACCAAAGCAGTATCTCTGAAAGGCATACGATTCTCTGGGTCGTCGAAGCAGTCCCTTATCCATTAAGGTTCCTCGATGATACCAAAGCAGTATCTCTGAAGGCAGACGATTCTCTGTGTCGTCGAAGTAGTCCCTTGTTCATTAAAGTTCCCCGATGATACCAAAGCAGTATCTCTGAAAGGCAGACGATTCTCTGGGTCGTCGAAGTAGCCCCTTATCCGTTAAGGTACCTCGATGATACCAAAGCAGTATCTCTGAAGGCAGACGATTCACAGGGTCTTCGAAGCAGTCCCTTATCCGTTAAGGTTCCTCGATGATACCAAAGCAGTATCTCTGAAGGCAGACGATTCACTGGGTCTTCGAAGCAGTCCCTTATACATTAAGGTTCCTCGATGATACCAAAGAAGTATCTCTGAAAGGCAGACGATTCTCTGGGTCGTCGAAGCAGTCCCTTATCCATTAAGGTTCCTCGATGATACCAAAGCAGTATCTCTGAAAGGCAGATGATTCTCTGGGTCGTCGAAGCAGTCCCTTATCCATTAAGGTTCCTCGGTGATACAAAAGCAGTATCTCTGAAAGGCAGACGATTCTCTGGGACGTCGAAGCAGTCCCTTATCCATTAAGGTTCCTCGATGATACCAAAGCAATATCTCTGAAGGCAGACAATTCTCTGGGTCGTCGAAGCAGTCCCTTATCCATTAAGGTTCCTCGGTGATACCAAAGCAGTATCTCTGAAAGGCATACGATTCTCTGGGTCGTCGAAGCAGTCCCTTATCCATTAAGGTTCCTCGGTGATACCAAAGCAGTATCTCTGAAGGCAGACGATTCTCTGTGTCATCGAAGTAGTCCCTTGTTCATTAAAGTTCCCCGATGATACCAAAGCAGTATCTCTGAAAGGCAGACGATTCTCTGGGTCGTCGAAGTAGCCCCTTATCCGTTAAGGTTCCTCGATGATACCAAAGCAGTATCTCTGAAGGCAGACGATTCACAGGGTCTTCGAAGCAGTCCCTTATCCGTTAAGGTTCCTCGATGATACCAAAGCAGTATCTCTGAAGGCAGACGATTCACTGGGTCTTCGAAGCAGTCCCTTATACATTAAGGTTCCTCGATGATACCAAAGCAGTATCTCTGAAAGGCAGACGATTCTCTGGGTCGTCGAAGCAGTCCCTTATCCATTAAGGTTCCTCGGTGATACCAAAGCAGTATCTCTGAAGGCAGACGATTCTCTGGGTCGTCGAAGTAGTCCCTTGTTCATTAAGGTTCCCCAATGATACCAAAGTAGTATCTCTGAAAGGAAGACGATTCTCTGGGTCATCGAAGCAGTTCCTTATCCGTTAAGGTTCCTTGATGATACCAAAGCAGTATCTCTGAAAGCAGACGATTCTCTGGGTCTCCGAAGCAGTCCCTTATCCGTTAAGGTTCCTCGATGATACCAAAGCAGTATCTCTGAAGGCAGATGATTCTCTAGGTCGTCGAAGCAGTCCCTTATCCATTAAGGTTCCTCGGTGATACCAAAGCAGTATCTCTGAAGGGTAGACGATTCTCTGGGTCGTCGAAGCAGTCCCTTATCCATTAAGGTTCCTCGATGATACCAAAGCAGTATCTCTGAAGGAAGACAATTCTATGGGTCGTCGAAGCAGTCCCTTATCCATTAAGGTTCCTCGATGATACGAAAGTAGTATCTCTGAACGGCAGACGATTCTCTGGGTCGTCGAAGTAGTCCCTTGATCATTAAGGTTCCCCAATGATACCAAAGTAGTATCTCTGAAAGGCAGACGATTCTCTGGGACATCGAAGCAGTTCCTTATCCGTTAAGGTTCCTCGATGATACCAAAGCAGTATCTCTGAAGGCAGACGATTCTCTGGGTCTCCGAAGCAGTCCCTTATCCGTTAAGGTTCCTCGATGATACCAAAGTAGTATCTCTGAAGGCAGACGATTCTCTGGGTCGTCGAAGCAGTCCCTTATCCATTAAGGTTCCTCGGTGATACCAAAGCAGTATCTCTGAAGGGTAGACGATTCTCTGTGTCGTCGAAGTAGTCCCTTATCCATTAAGGTTCCTCGATGATACCAAAGCAGTATCTCTGAAAGGCAGACGATTCTCTGGGTCGTCGAAGTAGCCCCTTATCCATTAAGGTTCCTCGGTGATACCAAAGCAGTATCTCTGAAGGCAGACGATTCTCTGTGTCGTCGAAGTAGTCCCTTGTTCATTAAAGTTCCCCGATGATACCAAAGCAGTATCCCTGAAGGGCAGACAATTCTCTGGGTCGTCGAAGCAGTCCCTTATCCATGAAGGTTCCTCGATGATACCAAAGCAGTATCTCTGAAGGCAGACGATTCTCTGGGTCTCCGAAGCAGTCCCTTATCCATTAAGGTTCCTCGGTGATACAAAAGCAGTATCTCTGAAAGGCAGACGATTCTCTGGGACGTCGAAGCAGTCCCTTATCCATTAAGGTTCCTCGATGATACCAAAGCAATATCTCTGAAGGCAGACAATTCTCTGGGTCGTCGAAGCAGTCCCTTATCCATTAAGGTTCCTCGGTGATACCAAAGCAGTATCTCTGAAAGGCATACGATTCTCTGGGTCGTCGAAGCAGTCCCTTATCCATTAAGGTTCCTCGATGATACCAAAGCAGTATCTCTGAAGGCAGACGATTCTCTGTGTCGTCGAAGTAGTCCCTTGTTCATTAAAGTTCCCCGATGATACCAAAGCAGTATCTCTGAAAGGCAGACGATTCTCTGGGTCGTCGAAGTAGCCCCTTATCCGTTAAGGTACCTCGATGATACCAAAGCAGTATCTCTGAAGGCAGACGATTCACAGGGTCTTCGAAGCAGTCCCTTATCCGTTAAGGTTCCTCGATGATACCAAAGCAGTATCTCTGAAGGCAGACGATTCACTGGGTCTTCGAAGCAGTCCCTTATACATTAAGGTTCCTCGATGATACCAAAGAAGTATCTCTGAAAGGCAGACGATTCTCTGGGTCGTCGAAGCAGTCCCTTATCCATTAAGGTTCCTCGATGATACCAAAGCAGTATCTCTGAAAGGCAGATGATTCTCTGGGTCGTCGAAGCAGTCCCTTATCCATTAAGGTTCCTCGGTGATACAAAAGCAGTATCTCTGAAAGGCAGACGATTCTCTGGGACGTCGAAGCAGTCCCTTATCCATTAAGGTTCCTCGATGATACCAAAGCAATATCTCTGAAGGCAGACAATTCTCTGGGTCGTCGAAGCAGTCCCTTATCCATTAAGGTTCCTCGGTGATACCAAAGCAGTATCTCTGAAAGGCATACGATTCTCTGGGTCGTCGAAGCAGTCCCTTATCCATTAAGGTTCCTCGGTGATACCAAAGCAGTATCTCTGAAGGCAGACGATTCTCTGTGTCGTCGAAGTAGTCCCTTGTTCATTAAAGTTCCCCGATGATACCAAAGCAGTATCTCTGAAAGGCAGACGATTCTCTGGGTCGTCGAAGTAGCCCCTTATCCGTTAAGGTTCCTCGATGATACCAAAGCAGTATCTCTGAAGGCAGACGATTCACAGGGTCTTCGAAGCAGTCCCTTATCCGTTAAGGTTCCTCGATGATACCAAAGCAGTATCTCTGAAGGCAGACGATTCACTGGGTCTTCGAAGCAGTCCCTTATACATTAAGGTTCCTCGATGATACCAAAGCAGTATCTCTGAAAGGCAGACGATTCTCTGGGTCGTCGAAGCAGTCCCTTATCCATTAAGGTTCCTCGGTGATACCAAAGCAGTATCTCTGAAGGCAGACGATTCTCTGGGTCGTCGAAGTAGTCCCTTGTTCATTAAGGTTCCCCAATGATACCAAAGTAGCATCTCTGAAAGGAAGACGATTCTCTGGGTCATCGAAGCAGTTCCTTATCCGTTAAGGTTCCTTGATGATACCAAAGCAGTATCTCTGAAAGCAGACGATTCTCTGGGTCTCCGAAGCAGTCCCTTATCCGTTAAGGTTCCTCGATGATACCAAAGCAGTATCTCTGAAGGCAGATGATTCTCTAGGTCGTCGAAGCAGTCCCTTATCCATTAAGGTTCCTCGGTGATACCAAAGCAGTATCTCTGAAGGGTAGACGATTCTCTGGGTCGTCGAAGCAGTCCCTTATCCATTAAGGTTCCTCGATGATACCAAAGCAGTATCTCTGAAGGAAGACAATTCTATGGGTCGTCGAAGCAGTCCCTTATCCATTAAGGTTCCTCGATGATACGAAAGTAGTATCTCTGAACGGCAGACGATTCTCTGGGTCGTCGAAGTAGTCCCTTGATCATTAAGGTTCCCCAATGATACCAAAGTAGTATCTCTGAAAGGCAGACGATTCTCTGGGACATCGAAGCAGTTCCTTATCCGTTAAGGTTCCTCGATGATACCAAAGCAGTATCTCTGAAGGCAGACGATTCTCTGGGTCTCCGAAGCAGTCCCTTATCCGTTAAGGTTCCTCGATGATACCAAAGTAGTATCTCTGAAGGCAGACGATTCTCTGGGTCGTCGAAGCAGTCCCTTATCCATTAAGGTTCCTCGGTGATACCAAAGCAGTATCTCTGAAGGGTAGACGATTCTCTGTGTCGTCGAAGTAGTCCCTTATCCATTAAGGTTCCTCGATGATACCAAAGCAGTATCTCTGAAAGGCAGACGATTCTCTGGGTCGTCGAAGTAGCCCCTTATCCATTAAGGTTCCTCGGTGATACCAAAGCAGTATCTCTGAAGGCAGACGATTCTCTGTGTCGTCGAAGTAGTCCCTTGTTCATTAAAGTTCCCCGATGATACCAAAGCAGTATCCCTGAAGGGCAGACAATTCTCTGGGTCGTCGAAGCAGTCCCTTATCCATGAAGGTTCCTCGATGATACCAAAGCAGTATCTCTGAAAGGCAGATGATTCTCTGGGTCGTCGAAGCAGTCCCTTATCCATTAAGGTTCCTCGGTGATACAAAAGCAGTATCTCTGAAAGGCAGACGATTCTCTGGGACGTCGAAGCAGTCCCTTATCCATTAAGGTTCCTCGATGATACCAAACCAATATCTCTGAAGGCAGACAATTCTCTGGGTCGTCGAAGCAGTCCCTTATCCATTAAGGTTCCTCGGTGATACCAAAGCAGTATCTCTGAAAGGCATACGATTCTCTGGGTCGTCGAAGCAGTCCCTTATCCATTAAGGTTCCTCGGTGATACCAAAGCAGTATCTCTGAAGGCAGACGATTCTCTGTGTCGTCGAAGTAGTCCCTTGTTCATTAAAGTTCCCCGATGATACCAAAGCAGTATCTCTGAAAGGCAGACGATTCTCTGGGTCGTCGAAGTAGCCCCTTATCCGTTAAGGTTCCTCGATGATACCAAAGCAGTATCTCTGAAGGCAGACGATTCACAGGGTCTTCGAAGCAGTCCCTTATCCGTTAAGGTTCCTCGATGATACCAAAGCAGTATCTCTGAAGGCAGACGATTCACTGGGTCTTCGAAGCAGTCCCTTATACATTAAGGTTCCTCGATGATACCAAAGCAGTATCTCTGAAAGGCAGACGATTCTCTGGGTCGTCGAAGCAGTCCCTTATCCATTAAGGTTCCTCGGTGATACCAAAGCAGTATCTCTGAAGGCAGACGATTCTCTGGGTCGTCGAAGTAGTCCCTTGTTCATTAAGGTTCCCCAATGATACCAAAGTAGTATCTCTGAAAGGAAGACGATTCTCTGGGTCATCGAAGCAGTTCCTTATCCGTTAAGGTTCCTTGATGATACCAAAGCAGTATCTCTGAAAGCAGACGATTCTCTGGGTCTCCGAAGCAGTCCCTTATCCGTTAAGGTTCCTCGATGATACCAAAGCAGTATCTCTGAAGGCAGATGATTCTCTAGGTCGTCGAAGCAGTCCCTTATCCATTAAGGTTCCTCGGTGATACCAAAGCAGTATCTCTGAAGGGTAGACGATTCTCTGGGTCGTCGAAGCAGTCCCTTATCCATTAAGGTTCCTCGATGATACCAAAGCAGTATCTCTGAAGGAAGACAATTCTATGGGTCGTCGAAGCAGTCCCTTATCCATTAAGGTTCCTCGATGATACGAAAGTAGTATCTCTGAACGGCAGACGATTCTCTGGGTCGTCGAAGTAGTCCCTTGATCATTAAGGTTCCCCAATGATACCAAAGTAGTATCTCTGAAAGGCAGACGATTCTCTGGGACATCGAAGCAGTTCCTTATCCGTTAAGGTTCCTCGATGATACCAAAGCAGTATCTCTGAAGGCAGACGATTCTCTGGGTCTCCGAAGCAGTCCCTTATCCGTTAAGGTTCCTCGATGATACCAAAGTAGTATCTCTGAAGGCAGACGATTCTCTGGGTCGTCGAAGCAGTCCCTTATCCATTAAGGTTCCTCGGTGATACCAAAGCAGTATCTCTGAAGGGTAGACGATTCTCTGTGTCGTCGAAGTAGTCCCTTATCCATTAAGGTTCCTCGATGATACCAAAGCAGTATCTCTGAAAGGCAGACGATTCTCTGGGTCGTCGAAGTAGCCCCTTATCCATTAAGGTTCCTCGGTGATACCAAAGCAGTATCTCTGAAGGCAGACGATTCTCTGTGTCGTCGAAGTAGTCCCTTGTTCATTAAAGTTCCCCGATGATACCAAAGCAGTATCCCTGAAGGGCAGACAATTCTCTGGGTCGTCGAAGCAGTCCCTTATCCATGAAGGTTCCTCGATGATACCAAAGCAGTATCTCTGAAAGGCAGATGATTCTCTGGGTCGTCGAAGCAGTCCCTTATCCATTAAGGTTCCTCGGTGATACAAAAGCAGTATCTCTGAAAGGCAGACGATTCTCTGGGACGTCGAAGCAGTCCCTTATCCATTAAGGTTCCTCGATGATACCAAACCAATATCTCTGAAGGCAGACAATTCTCTGGGTCGTCGAAGCAGTCCCTTATCCATTAAGGTTCCTCGGTGATACCAAAGCAGTATCTCTGAAAGGCATACGATTCTCTGGGTCGTCGAAGCAGTCCCTTATCCATTAAGGTTCCTCGGTGATACCAAAGCAGTATCTCTGAAGGCAGACGATTCTCTGTGTCGTCGAAGTAGTCCCTTGTTCATTAAAGTTCCCCGATGATACCAAAGCAGTATCTCTGAAAGGCAGACGATTCTCTGGGTCGTCGAAGTAGCCCCTTATCCGTTAAGGTTCCTCGATGATACCAAAGCAGTATCTCTGAAGGCAGACGATTCACAGGGTCTTCGAAGCAGTCCCTTATCCGTTAAGGTTCCTCGATGATACCAAAGCAGTATCTCTGAAGGCAGACGATTCACTGGGTCTTCGAAGCAGTCCCTTATACATTAAGGTTCCTCGATGATACCAAAGCAGTATCTCTGAAAGGCAGACGATTCTCTGGGTCGTCGAAGCAGTCCCTTATCCATTAAGGTTCCTCGGTGATACCAAAGCAGTATCTCTGAAGGCAGACGATTCTCTGGGTCGTCGAAGTAGTCCCTTGTTCATTAAGGTTCCCCAATGATACCAAAGTAGTATCTCTGAAAGGCAGACGATAATCTGGGACATCGAAGCAGTTCCTTATCCGTTAAGGTTCCTCGATGATACCAAAGCAGTATCTCTGAAGGCAGACGATTCTCTGGGTCTCCGAAGCAGTCCCTTATCCGTTAAGGTTCCTCGATGATACCAAAGTAGTATCTCTGAAGGCAGACGATTCTCTGGGTCGTCGAAGCAGTCCCTTATCCATTAAGGTTCCTCGGTGATACCAAAGCAGTATCTCTGAAGGGTAGACGATTCTCTGTGTCGTCGAAGTAGTCCCTTATCCATTAAGGTTCCTCGATGATACCAAAGCAGTATCTCTGAAAGGCAGACGATTCTCTGGGTCGTCGAAGTAGCCCCTTATCCATTAAGGTTCCTCGGTGATACCAAAGCAGTATCTCTGAAGGCAGACGATTCTCTGTGTCGTCGAAGTAGTCCCTTGTTCATTAAAGTTCCCCGATGATACCAAAGCAGTATCTCTGAAAGGCAGACGATTCTCTGGGTCGTCGAAGTAGCCCTTTATCCGTTAAGGTTCCTCGATGATACCAAAGCAGTATCTCTGAAGGCAGACGATTCTCAGGGTCTTCGAAGCAGTCCCTTATCCGTTAAGGTTCCTCGATGATACCAAAGCAGTATCTCTGAAGGCAGACTATTCTCTGGGTCTTCGAAGCAGTCCCTTATACATTAAGGTTCCTCGATGATACCAAAGCAGTATCTCTGAAAGGCAGACGATTCTCTGGGTCGTCGAAGCAGTCCCTTATCCATTAAGGTTCCTTGATGATACCAAAGCAGTATCTCTGAAGGCAGACGATTCTCTGGGTCTCCGAAGCAGTCCCTTATCCGTTAAGGTTCCTCGATGATACCAAAGCAGTATCTCTGAAGGCAGACGATTCTCTAGGTCGTCGAAGCAGTCCCTTATCCATTAAGGTTCCTCGGTGATACCAAACCAGTATCTCTGAAGGGTAGACGATTCTCTGGGTTGTCGAAGCAGTCCCTTATCCATTAAGGTTCCTCGATGATACCAAAGCAGTATCTCTGAAGGCAGACAATTCTATGGGTCGTCGAAGCAGTCCCTTATCCATTAAGGTTCCTCGATGATACGAAAGTAGTATCTCTGAACGGCAGACGATTCTCTTGGTCGTCGAAGTAGTCCCTTGTTCATTAAGGTTCCCCAATGATACCAAAGTAGTATCTCTGAAAGGAAGGCGATTCTCTGGGTCATCGAAGCAGTTCCTTATCCGTTAAGGTTCCTTGATGATACCAAAGCAGTATCTCTGAAGGCAGACGATTCTCTGGGTCTCCGAAGCAGTCCCTTATCCGTTAAGGTTCCTCGATGATACCAAAGCAGTATCTCTGAAGGCAGACGATTCTCTAGGTCATCGAAGCAGTCCCTTATCCATTAAGGTTCCTCGGTGATACCAAAGCAGTATCTCTGAAGGGTAGACGATTCTATGGGTCGTCGAAGCAGTCCCTTATCCATTAAGGTTCCTCGATGATACCAAAGCAGTATCTCTGAAAGGCAGACGATTCTCTGGGTCGTCGAAGTAGCCCCTTATCCATTAAGGTTCCTCGGTGATACCAAAGCAGTATCTCTGAAGGCAGACGATTCTCTGTGTCATCGAAGTAGTCCCTTGTTCATTAAAGTTCCCCGATGATACCAAAGCAGTATCTCTGAAAGGCAGACGATTCTCTGGGTCGTCGAAGTAGCCCCTTATCCATTAAGGTTCCTCGATGATACCAAAGCAGTATCTCTGAATGGCAGACGATTCTCTGGGTCGTCGAAGCAACCCCTTATCCGTTAAGGTTCCTCGATGATACCAAAGCAGTATCGCTGAAGGCAGACGATTATCTGGGTCTTTGAAGCAGTCCCTTATCCGTTAAGGTTCCTCGATGATTCCAAAGCAGTATCTCTGAAGGCAGACGATTCTCTGGGTCGTCGAAGCAATCCCTTATCCATTAAGGTTCCTCGGTGATACCAAAGTAGTATCTCTGAAGGCAGACAATTCTCTGGGTCGTCGAAGCAGTCCCTTATCCATTAAGGTTCCCCAATGATACCAAAGTAGTATCTCTGAAAGGAAGACGATTCTCTGGGTCATCGAAGCAGTCCCTTATCCGTGAAGGTTCCTTGATGATACCAAAGCAGTATCTCTGAAGGCAGACGATTCTCTGGGTCTCCGAAGCAGTCCCTTATCCGTTAAGGTTCCTCGATGATACCAAAGCAGTATCTCTGAAAGGCAGACGATTCTCTAGGTCGTCGAAGCAGTCCCTTATCCATTAAGGTTCCTCGGTGATACCAAAGCAGTATCTCTGAAGGGTAGACGATTCTCTGGGTCGTCGAAGCAGTCCCTTATCCATTAAGGTTCCTCGATGATACCAAAGCAGTATCTCTGAAGGCAGACAATTCTATGGGTCGTCGAAGCAGTCCCTTATCCATTAAGGTTCCTCGATGATACGAAAGTAGTATCTCTGAACGGCAGACGATTCTCTGGGTCGTCGAAGCAGTCCCTTATCCATTATGGTTCCTCGGTGATACCAAAGCAGTATCTCTGAAAGGCAGACGATTCTCTGGGTCGTCGAAGCAACCCCTTATCTGTTAAGGTTCCTCAATGATACCAAAGCAGTATCGCTGAAGGCAGACGATTATCTGGGTCTTCGAAGCAGTCCCTTATCCGTTAAGGTTCCTCGATGATACCAAAGTAGTATCTCTGAAGGCAGACGATTCTCTGGGTCGTCGAAGCAGTCCCTTATCCATTAAGGTTCCTCGAAGATACCAAAGCAGTCTCTCTGAAAGGCAGACGATTCTCTGGGTTGTCGAAGCAGTCCCTTATCCATTAAGGTACCTCGGTGATACCAAAGCAGTATCTCTGATGGCAGACGATTCTCCGGGCCGTCGAAGCAGTCCCTTGTTCCTTAAGGTTCCCCGATGATACCAAAGCAGTATCTCTGAAAGGAAGACGATTCTCTAGGTCATCGAAGCAGTCCCTTATCCGTTAAGGTTCCTCGATGATACCAAAGCAGTATCTCTGAAGGCAGACGATTCTCTGGGTCGTCGAAGCAGTCCCTTGTTCATTAAGGTTCCCCGATGATACCAAAGCAGTATCTCTGAAAGGAAGACGATTCTCTGGGTCATCGAAGCAGTACCTTATCCGTTAAGGTTCCTCGATGATACCAAAGCAGTATCTCTAAAGGCAGACGATTCTCTGGGTCGTCGAAGCAGTCCCTTATCCATTAAGGTTCCTCGGTGATACCAAAGCAGTATCTCTGAAGGGCAGATGATTCTCTGGGTCGTCGAAGCAGTCCCTTATCCGTTAAGGTTCCTCGATGATACCAAAGTAGTATCTCTGAAGGCAGACGATTCTCTGGGTCGTCGAAGCAGTCCCTTATCCATTAAGGTTCCTCGGTGATACCAAAGCAGTATCTCTGAAGGGTAGACGATTCTCTGTGTCGTCGAAGTAGTCCCTTATCCATTAAGGTTCCTCGATGATACCAAAGCAGTATCTCTGAAAGGCAGACGATTCTCTGGGTCGTCGAAGTAGCCCCTTATCCATTAAGGTTCCTCGGTGATACCAAAGCAGTATCTCTGAAGGCAGACGATTCTCTGTGTCGTCGAAGTAGTCCCTTGTTCATTAAAGTTCCCCGATGATACCAAAGCAGTATCTCTGAAAGGCAGACGATTCTCTGGGTCGTCGAAGTAGCCCTTTATCCGTTAAGGTTCCTCGATGATACCAAAGCAGTATCTCTGAAGGCAGACGATTCTCAGGGTCTTCGAAGCAGTCCCTTATCCGTTAAGGTTCCTCGATGATACCAAAGCAGTATCTCTGAAGGCAGACTATTCTCTGGGTCTTCGAAGCAGTCCCTTATACATTAAGGTTCCTCGATGATACCAAAGCAGTATCTCTGAAAGGCAGACGATTCTCTGGGTCGTCGAAGCAGTCCCTTATCCATTAAGGTTCCTTGATGATACCAAAGCAGTATCTCTGAAGGCAGACGATTCTCTGGGTCTCCGAAGCAGTCCCTTATCCGTTAAGGTTCCTCGATGATACCAAAGCAGTATCTCTGAAGGCAGACGATTCTCTAGGTCGTCGAAGCAGTCCCTTATCCATTAAGGTTCCTCGGTGATACCAAACCAGTATCTCTGAAGGGTAGACGATTCTCTGGGTTGTCGAAGCAGTCCCTTATCCATTAAGGTTCCTCGATGATACCAAAGCAGTATCTCTGAAGGCAGACAATTCTATGGGTCGTCGAAGCAGTCCCTTATCCATTAAGGTTCCTCGATGATACGAAAGTAGTATCTCTGAACGGCAGACGATTCTCTTGGTCGTCGAAGTAGTCCCTTGTTCATTAAGGTTCCCCAATGATACCAAAGTAGTATCTCTGAAAGGAAGGCGATTCTCTGGGTCATCGAAGCAGTTCCTTATCCGTTAAGGTTCCTTGATGATACCAAAGCAGTATCTCTGAAGGCAGACGATTCTCTGGGTCTCCGAAGCAGTCCCTTATCCGTTAAGGTTCCTCGATGATACCAAAGCAGTATCTCTGAAGGCAGACGATTCTCTAGGTCATCGAAGCAGTCCCTTATCCATTAAGGTTCCTCGGTGATACCAAAGCAGTATCTCTGAAGGGTAGACGATTCTATGGGTCGTCGAAGCAGTCCCTTATCCATTAAGGTTCCTCGATGATACCAAAGCAGTATCTCTGAAAGGCAGACGATTCTCTGGGTCGTCGAAGTAGCCCCTTATCCATTAAGGTTCCTCGGTGATACCAAAGCAGTATCTCTGAAGGCAGACGATTCTCTGTGTCATCGAAGTAGTCCCTTGTTCATTAAAGTTCCCCGATGATACCAAAGCAGTATCTCTGAAAGGCAGACGATTCTCTGGGTCGTCGAAGTAGCCCCTTATCCATTAAGGTTCCTCGATGATACCAAAGCAGTATCTCTGAATGGCAGACGATTCTCTGGGTCGTCGAAGCAACCCCTTATCCGTTAAGGTTCCTCGATGATACCAAAGCAGTATCGCTGAAGGCAGACGATTATCTGGGTCTTTGAAGCAGTCCCTTATCCGTTAAGGTTCCTCGATGATTCCAAAGCAGTATCTCTGAAGGCAGACGATTCTCTGGGTCGTCGAAGCAATCCCTTATCCATTAAGGTTCCTCGGTGATACCAAAGTAGTATCTCTGAAGGCAGACAATTCTCTGGGTCGTCGAAGCAGTCCCTTATCCATTAAGGTTCCCCAATGATACCAAAGTAGTATCTCTGAAAGGAAGACGATTCTCTGGGTCATCGAAGCAGTCCCTTATCCGTTAAGGTTCCTTGATGATACCAAAGCAGTATCTCTGAAGGCAGACGATTCTCTGGGTCTCCGAAGCAGTCCCTTATCCGTTAAGGTTCCTCGATGATACCAAAGCAGTATCTCTGAAAGGCAGACGATTCTCTAGGTCGTCGAAGCAGTCCCTTATCCATTAAGGTTCCTCGGTGATACCAAAGCAGTATCTCTGAAGGGTAGACGATTCTCTGGGTCGTCGAAGCAGTCCCTTATCCATTAAGGTTCCTCGATGATACCAAAGCAGTATCTCTGAAGGCAGACAATTCTATGGGTCGTCGAAGCAGTCCCTTATCCATTAAGGTTCCTCGATGATACGAAAGTAGTATCTCTGAACGGCAGACGATTCTCTGGGTCGTCGAAGCAGTCCCTTATCCATTAAGGTTCCTCGGTGATACCAAAGCAGTATCTCTGAAAGGCAGACGATTCTCTGGGTCGTCGAAGCAACCCCTTATCTGTTAAGGTTCCTCAATGATACCAAAGCAGTATCGCTGAAGGCAGACGATTATCTGGGTCTTCGAAGCAGTCCCTTATCCGTTAAGGTTCCTCGATGATACCAAAGTAGTATCTCTGAAGGCAGACGATTCTCTGGGTCGTCGAAGCAGTCCCTTATCCATTAAGGTTCCTCGAAGATACCAAAGCAGTCTCTCTGAAAGGCAGACGATTCTCTGGGTTGTCGAAGCAGTCCCTTATCCATTAAGGTACCTCGGTGATACCAAAGCAGTATCTCTGATGGCAGACGATTCTCCGGGCCGTCGAAGCAGTCCCTTGTTCCTTAAGGTTCCCCGATGATACCAAAGCAGTATCTCTGAAAGGAAGACGATTCTCTAGGTCATCGAAGCAGTCCCTTATCCGTTAAGGTTCCTCGATGATACCAAAGCAGTATCTCTGAAGGCAGACGATTCTCTGGGTCGTCGAAGCAGTCCCTTGTTCATTAAGGTTCCCCGATGATACCAAAGCAGTATCTCTGAAAGGAAGACGATTCTCTGGGTCATCGAAGCAGTACCTTATCCGTTAAGGTTCCTCGATGATACCAAAGCAGTATCTCTAAAGGCAGACGATTCTCTGGGTCGTCGAAGCAGTCCCTTATCCATTAAGGTTCCTCGGTGATACCAAAGCAGTATCTCTGAAGGGCAGATGATTCTCTGGGTCGTCGAAGCAGTCCCTTATACATTAAGGTTCCTCGATGATACCAAAGCAGTATCTCTGAAGGCAGACAATTCTCTGGGTCGTCGAAGCAGTCCCTTATCCATTAAGGTTCCTCGATGATACGAAAGTAGTATCTCTGAACGGCAGACGATTCTCTGGGTCGTCGAAGCAGTCCCTTATCCATTAAGGTTCCTCGGTGATACCAAAGCAGTATCTCTGAATGGCAGACGATTCTCTGGGTCGTCGAAGCAACCCCTTATCCGTTAAGGTTCCTCGATGATACCAAAGCAGTATCGCTGAAGGCAGACGATTATCTGGGTCTTTGAAGCAGTCCCTTATCCGTTAAGGTTCCTCGATGATACCAAAGCAGTATCTCTAAAGGCAGACGATTCTATGGGTCGTCGAAGCAGTCCCTTATCCATTAAGGTTCCTCGATGATACCAAAGCAGTATCTCTGAAAGGCAGACGATTCTCTGGGTTGTCGAAGCAGTCCCTTATCCATTAAGGTTCCTCGGTGATACCAAAGCAGTATCTCTGATGGCAGACGATTCTCCGGGTCGTCGAAGCAGTCCCTTGTTCATTAAGGTTCCCCGATGATACCAAAGCAGTATCTCTGAAAGGAAGACGATTCTCTGGGTCATCGAAGCAGTCCCTTATCCGTTAAGGTTCCTCGATGATACCAAAGCAGTATCTCTGAAGGCAGACGATTCTCTGGGTTGTCGAAGCAGTCCCTTGTTCATTAAGGTTCCCCGATGATACCAAAGCAGTATCTCTGAAAGGAAGATGATTCTCTGGGTCATCGAAGCATTACCTTATCCGTTAAGGTTCCTCGATGATACCAAAGCAGTATCTCTAAAGGCAGACGATTCTCTGGGTCGTCGAAGCAGTCCCTTATCCATTAAGGTTCCTCTGTGATACCAAAGCAGTATCTCTGAAGGGCAGATGATTCTCTGGGTCGTCGAAGCAGTCCCTTATACATTAAGGTTCCTCGATGATACCAAAGCAGTATCTCTGAAGGCAGACAATTCTCTGGGTCGTCGAAGCAGTCCCTTATCCATTAAGGTTCCTCGATGATACGAAAGTAGTATCTCTGAACGGCACACGATTCTCTGGGTTGTCGAAGCAGTCCCTTATCCATTAAGGTTCCTCGGTGATACCAAAGCAATATCTCTGAATGGCAGACGATTCTCTGGGTCGTCGAAGCAACCCCTTATCCATTAAGGTTCCTCGATGATACCAAAGCAGTATCTCTGAAGGCAGACGATTCTCTGGGTCTTCGAAGCAGTCCCTTATACATTAAGGTTCCTCGATGATACCAAAGCAGTATCTCTGAAAGGCAGACGATTCTCTGGGTCGTCGAAGCAGTCCCTTATCCATTAAGGTTCCTCGGTGATACCAAAACAGTATCTCTGAAGGCAGACGATTCTCTGGGTCGTTGAAGTAGTCCCTTGTTCATTAAGGTTCCCCAATGATACCAAAGTAGTATCTCTGAAAGGAAGACGATTCTCTGGGTCATCGAAGCAGTCCCTTATCCGTTAAGGTTCCTTGATGATACCAAAGCAGTATCGCTGAAGGCAGACGATTATCTGGGTCTTTGAAGCAGTCCCTTATCCGTTAAGGTTCCTCGATGATACCAAAGCAGTATCTCTGAAGGCAGACGATTCTCTGGGTCGTCGAAGCAGTCCCTTATCCATTAAGGTTCCTCGATGATACCAAAGCAGTATCTCTGAAAGGCAGACGATTCTCTGGGTTGTCGAAGCAGTCCCTTATCCATTAAGGTTCCTCGGTGATACCAAAGCAGTATCTCTGATGGCAGACGATTCTCCGGGTCGTCGAAGCAGTCCCTTGTTCATTAAGGTTCCCCGATGATACCAAGGCAGTATCTCTGAAAGGAAGACGATTCTCTGGGTCATCGAAGCAGTCCCTTATCCGTTAAGGTTCCTCGATGATACCAAAGCAGTATCTCTGAAGGCAGACGATTCTCTGGGTTGTCGAAGCAGTCCCTTGTTCATTAAGGTTCCCCGATGATACCAAAGCAGTATCTCTGAAAGGAAGATGATTCTCTGGGTCATCGAAGCATTACCTTATCCGTTAAGGTTCCTCGATGATACCAAAGCAGTATCTCTAAAGGCAGACGATTCTCTGGGTCGTCGAAGCAGTCCCTTATCCATTAAGGTTCCTCGGTGATACCAAAGCAGTATCTCTGAAGGGCAGATGATTCTCTGGGTCGTCGAAGCAGTCCCTTATACATTAAGGTTCCTCGATGATACCAAAGCAGTATCTCTGAAGGCAGACAATTCTCTGGGTCGTCGAAGCAGTCCCTTATCCATTAAGGTTCCTCGATGATACGAAAGTAGTATCTCTGAACGGCAGACGATTCTCTAGGTCGTCGAAGCAGTCCATTATCCATTAAGGTTCCTCGGTGATACCAAAGCAATATCTCTGAATGGCAGACGATTCTCTGGGTCGTCGAAGCAACCCCTTATCCGTTAAGGTTCCTCGATGATACCAAAGCAGTATCGCTGAAGGCAGACGATTATCTGGGTCTTTGAAGCAGTCCCTTATCCGTTAAGGTTCCTCGATGATACCAAAGCAGTATCTCTGAATGCAGACGATTCTCTGGGTCGTCGAAGCAGTCCCTTATCCATTAAGGTTCCTCGATGATACCAAAGCAGTATCTCTGAAAGGCAGACGATTCTCTGGGTTGTCGAAGCAGTCCCTTATCCATTAAGGTTCCTCGGTGATACCAAAGCAGTATCTCTGATGGCAGACGATTCTCCGGGTCGTCGAAGCAGTCCCTTGTTCATTAAGGTTCCCCGATGATACCAAAGCAGTATATCTGAAAGGAAAACGATTCTCTGGGTCATCAAAGCAGTCCCTTATCCGTTAAGGTTCCTCGATGATACCAAAGCAGTATCTCTGAAGGCAGACGATTCTTTGGGTTGTCGAAGCAGTCCCTTGTTCATTAAGGTTCCCCGATGATACCAAAGCAGTATCTCTGAAAGGAAGATGATTCTCTGTGTCATCGAAGCATTACCTTATCCGTTAAGGTTCCTCGATGATACCAAAGCAGTATCTCTAAAGGCAGACGATTCTCTGGGTCGTCGAAGCAGTCCCTTATCCATTAAGGTTCCTCGGTGATACCAAAGCAGTATCTCTGAAGGGCAGATGATTCTCTGGGTCGTCGAAGCAGTCCCTTATATATTAAGGTTCCTCGATGATACCAAAGCAGTATCTCTGAAGGCAGACAATTCTCTGGGTCGTCGAAGCAGTCCCTTATCCATTAAGGTTCCTCGATGATACCAAAGCAGTATCTCTGAAAGGCAGACGATTCTCTGGGTCGTCGAATCAGTCCCTTATCCATTAAGGTTCCTCGGTGATACCAAAGCAGTATCTCTGAAAGGCAGACGATTCTCTGGGTCGTCGAAGTAGTCCCTTGTTCATTAAGGTTCCCCGACGATACCAAAGTAGTATCTCTGAAAGGAAGACGATTCTCTGGGTCATCGAAGCAGTTCCTTATCCGTTAAGGTTCCTTGATGATACCAAAGCAGTATCTCTGAAGGCAGACGATTCTCTGGGTCTCCAAAGCAGTCCCTTATCCGTTAAGGTTCCTCGATGATACCAAAGCAGTATCTCTGAAGGCAGACGATTCTCTAGGTAGTCGAAGCAGTCCCTTATCCATTAAGGTTCCTCGGTGATACCAAAGCAGTATCTCTGAAGGGTAGACGATTCTCTGGGTCGTCGAAGCAGTCCCTTATCCATTAAGGTTCCTCGATGATACCAAAGCAGTATCTCTGAAGGCAGACAATTCTATGGGTCGTCGAAGCAGTCCCTTATCCATTAAGGTTCCTCGATGATACGAAAGTAGTATCTCTGAACGGAAGACGATTCTCTGGGTCGTCGAAGCAGTCCCTTATCCATTAAGGTTCCTCGGTGATACCAAAGCAGTATCTCTGAAAGGCAGATGATTCTCTGGGTCGTCGAAGCAACCCCTTATCCGTTAAGGTTCCTCGATGATACCAAAGCAGTATCGCTGAAGGCAGACGATTATCTGGGTCTTCGAAGTAGTCCCTTATCCGTTAATGTTCCTCGATGATACCAAAGCAGTATCTCTGAAGGCAGACGATTCTTTGGGTCGTCGAAGGAGTCCCTTATCCGTTAAGGTTCCTCGATGTTACCAAAGCAGTATCTCGGAAAAGCAGACGATTCTCTGGGTCGTCGAAGCAGTCCCTTATCCATTAAGGTTCCTCGGTGATACCAAAGCAGTATTTCTGAAGGCAGACGATTCTCCGGGTCATCAAAGCAGTCCCTTGTTCATTAAGGTTCCCAAATGATACCAAAGCAGTATCTCTAAAAGGCAGACGATTCTCTGGGTCGTCGAAGCAGTCCCGTATCCGTTAAGGTTCCTCGATGATACCAAAGCAGTATCTCTGAAGGCAGATGATTCTCTGGGTCTCCGAAGCAGTCCCTTATCCGTTAAGGTTCCTCGATGATACCAAAGTAGTATCTCTGAAGGCAGACGATTCTCTAGGTCGTCGAAGCAGTCCCTTATCCATTAAGGTTCCTAGATGATACCAAAGCAGTATCTCTGATGGCAGACGATTCTCTGGGTCTTCGAAGCAGTCCCTTATCCGTTAAGGTTCCTCGATGATACCAAAGCAGTATCTCTGAAGGCCGACGATTCTATGGGTCGTCGAAGCAGTCCCTTGTTCATTAAGGTTCCCCGACGATACCAAAGTAGTATCTCTGAAAGAAAGACGATTCTCTGGGTCAACGAAGCAGTTCCTTATCCGTTAAGGTTCCTTGATGATACCAAAGCAGTATCTCTGAAGGCAGACGATTCTCTGGGTCGTCGAAGCAGTCCCTTATCCATTAAGGTTCCTCGGTGATACCAAAGCAGTATCTCTGAAGGGCAGATGATTCTCTGGGTCGTCGAAGCAATCCCTTATACATTAAGGTTCCTCGATGATACCAAAGCAGTATCTCTGAAGGCAGACAATTCTCTGGGTCGTCGAAGCAGTCCCTTATCCATTAAGGTTCCTCGATGATACCAAAGCAGTATCTCTGAAAGGCAGACGATTCTCTGGGTCGTCGAAGCAGTCCCTTATCCATTAAGGTTCCTCGGTGATACCAAAGCAGTATCTCTGAAAGGCAGACGATTCTCTGGGTCGTCAAAGCAGTCCCTTATCCATTAAGGTTCCTCAATGATACCAAAGCAGTATCTCTGAAAGCAGACGATTCTCTGGGTCGTCGAAGTAGTCCCTTGTTCATTAAGGTTCCCCGACGATACCAAAGTAGTATCTCTGAAAGAAAGACGATTCTCTGGGTCATCGAAGCAGTTCCTTATCCGTTAAGGTTCCTTGATGATACCAAAGCAGTATCTCTGAAGGCAGACAATTCTATGGGTCGTCGAAGCAGTCCATTATCCATTAAGGTTCCTCGATGATACGAAAGTAGTATCTCTGAACGGCAGACGATTCTCTGGGTCGTCGAAGCAGTCCCTTATCCATTAAGGTTCCTCGGTGATACCAAAGCAGTATCTCTGAAAGGCAGACGATTCTCTGGGTCGTCGAAGCAACCCCTTATCCGTTAAGGTTCCTCGATGATACCAAAGCAGTATCGCTGAAGGCAGACGATTCTCTGGGTCGTCGAAGCAGTCCCTTATCCATTAAGGTTCCTCGGTGATACCAAAGCAGTATCTCTGAAGGGTAGACGATTCTCTGGGTCGTCGAAGTAGTCCCATATCCATTAAGGTTCCTCGATGATACCAAAGCAGTATCTCTGAAGGCAGACAATTCTATGGGTCGTCGAAGCAGTCCATTATCCATTAAGGTTCCTCGATGATACGAAAGTAGTATCTCTGAACGGCAGACGATTCTCTGGGTCGTCGAAGCAGTCCCTTATCCATTAAGGTTCCTCGGTGATACCAAAGCAGTATCTCTGAAAGGCAGACGATTCTCTGGGTCGTCGAAGCAACCCCTTATTCGTTAAGGTTCCTCGATGATACCAAAGCAGTATCGCTGAAGGCAGACGATTATCTGGGTCTTCGAAGCAGTCCCTTATCCGTTAAGGTTCCTCGATGATACCAAAGCAGTATCTCTAAAGGCAGACGATTCTCTGGGTCGTCGAAGCAGTCCCTTATCCATTAAGGTTCCTCGATGATACCAAAGCAGTATCTCTGAATGGCAGACGATTCTCTGGGTTGTCGAAGCAGTCCCTTATCCATTAAGGTTCCTCGGTGATACCAAAGCAGTATCTCTGATGGCAGACGATTCTCCGGGCCGTCGAAGCAGTCCCTTGTTCATTAAGGTTCCCCGATGATACCAAAGCAGTATCTCTGAAAGGAAGACGATTCTCTGGGTCATCGAAGCAGTCCCTTATCCGTTAAGGTTCCTCGATGATACCAAAGCAGTATCTCTGAAGGCAGACGATTCTCTGGGTCGTCGAAGCAGTCCCTTGTTCATTAAGGTTCCCCGATGATACCAAAGCAGTATCTCTGAAAGGAAGATGATTCTCTGGGTCATCGAAGCAGTACCTTATCCGTTAAGGTTCCTCGATGATACCAAAGCAGTATCTCTAAAGGCAGACGATTTTCTGGGTCGTCGAAGCAGTCCCTTATCCATTAAGGTTCCTCGGTGATACCAAAGCAGTATCTCTGAAGGGCAGATGATTCTCTGGGTCGTCGAAGTAGTCCCTTATACATTAAGGTTCTTCGATGATACCAAAGCAGTATCTCTGAAGGCAGACAATTCTCTGGGTCGTCGAAGCAGTCCCTTATCCATTAAGGTTCCTCGATGATACCAAAGCAGTATCTCTGAAAGGCAGACGATTCTCTGGGTCGTCGAAGCAGTCCCTTATCCATTAAGGTTCCTCGGTGATACCAAAGCAGTATCTCTGAAAGGCAGACGATTCTCTGGGTCGTCAAAGCAGTCCCTTATCCATTAAGGTTCCTCAATGATACCAAAGCAGTATCTCTGAAAGCAGACGATTCTCTGGGTCGTCAAAGCAGTCCTTTATCCATTAAGGTTCCTCGATGATACCAAAGCAGTACCTCTGAAGGCAGACTATTCTCTGGGTCGTCGAAGCAGTCCCTTATTCATTAAGGTTCCTCGATGATACCAAAGCAGTATCTCTGAAAGGCCGATGATTCTCTGGGTCGTAGAAAGCAGTCCCTTATCCATTAAGGTTCCTCGGTGATACCAAAGCAGTATCTCTGAAGGTAGACGATTCTCCGGGTCGTCGAAGCAGGCCCTTGTTCGTTAAAGTTCCCCGATGATACCAAAGCAGTATCTCTGATGGCAGACGATTCTCTGGGTCGGCGAAGCAGTCCCTTATCCGTTAAGGTTCCTCGATGATACCAAAGCAGTATCTCTTAAGGCAGACGATTCTCTGGGTCGTCGAAGGAGTGCCTTATCCGTTAAGGTTCCTCGATGATACCAAAGCAGTATCTCGGAAAAGCAGACGATTCTCTGGGTCGTCGAAGCAGTCCCTTATCCATTAAGGTTCCTCGGTGATACCAAAGCAGTATTTCTGAAGGCAGACGATTCTCCGGGTCGTCAAAGTAGTCCCTTGTTCATTAAGGTTCCCAAATGATACCAAAGCAGTATCTCTGAAAGGCAGACGATTCTCTGGGTCGTCGAAGCAGTCCCTTATCCGTTAAGGTTCCTCGATGATACCAAAGCAGTATCTCTGAAGGCAGATGATTCTCTGGGTCTCCGAAGCAGTCCCTTATCCGTTAAGGTTCCTCGATGATACCAAAGTAGTATCTCTGAAGGCAGACGATTCTCTAGGTCGTCGAAGCAGTCCCTTATCCATTAAGGTTCCTAGATGATACCAAAGCAGTATCTCTGAAGGCAGACGATTCTCTGGGTCTTCAAAGCAGTCCCTTATCCGTTAAGGTTCCTCGATGATACCAAAGCAGTATCTCTGAAGGCCGACGATTCTATGGGTCATCGAAGCAGTCCCTTATCCATTAAGGTTCCTCGATGATACCAAAGCAGTATCTCTGAAAGGCAGACAATTCTCTGTGTCGTCGAAGCAGTCCCTTATCCATTAAGGTTCCTCGGTGATACCAAAGCAGTATCTCTGAAAGGCAGACGATTCTCTGGGTCGTCGAAGTAGTCCCTTGTTCATTAAGGTTCCTCGATGATACCAAAGCAGTATCTCTGAAGGCAGACAATTCTCTGGGTCGTCGAAGCAGTCCCTTATCCATTAAGGTTCCTCGATGATACCAAAGCAGTATCTCTGAAAGGCAGACGATTCTCTGGGTCGTCGAAGCAGTCCCTTATCCATTAAGGTTCCTCGGTGATACCAAAGCAGTATCTCTGAAAGGCAGACGATTCTCTGGGTCGTCAAAGCAGTCCCTTATCCATTAAGGTTCCTCAATGATACCAAAGCAGTATCTCTGAAAGCAGACGATTCTCTGGGTCGTCAAAGCAGTCCTTTATCCATTAAGGTTCCTCGATGATACCAAAGCAGTACCTCTGAAGGCAGACTATTCTCTGGGTCGTCGAAGCAGTCCCTTGTTCATTAAGGTTCCTCGATGATACCAAAGCAGTATCTCTGAAAGGCCGATGATTCTCTGGGTCGTAGAAAGCAGTCCCTTATCCATTAAGGTTCCTCGGTGATACCAAAGCAGTATCTCTGAAGGTAGACGATTCTCCGGGTCGTCGAAGCAGGCCCTTGTTCGTTAAAGTTCCCCGATGATACCAAAGCAGTATCTCTGAAGGCAGACGATTCTCTGGGTCGGCGAAGCAGTCCCTTATCCGTTAAGGTTCCTCGATGATACCAAAGCAGTATCTCTTAAGGCAGACGATTCTCTGGGTCGTCGAAGGAGTGCCTTATCCGTTAAGGTTCCTCGATGATACCAAAGCAGTATCTCGGAAAAGCAGACGATTCTCTGGGTCGTCGAAGCAGTCCCTTATCCATTAAGGTTCCTCGGTGATACCAAAGCAGTATTTCTGAAGGCAGACGATTCTCCGGGTCGTCAAAGTAGTCCCTTGTTCATTAAGGTTCCCAAATGATACCAAAGCAGTATCTCTGAAAGGCAGACGATTCTCTGGGTCGTCGAAGCAGTCCCTTATCCGTTAAGGTTCCTCGATGATACCAAAGCAGTATCTCTGAAGGCAAATGATTCTCTGGGTCTCCGAAGCAGTCCCTTATCCGTTAAGGTTCCTCGATGATACCAAAGTAGTATCTCTGAAGGCAGACGATTCTCTAGGTCATCGAAGCAGTCCCTTATCCATTAAGGTTCCTAGATGATACCAAAGCAGTATCTCTGAAGGCAGACGATTCTCTGGGTCTTCGAAGCAGTCCCTTATCCGTTAAGGTTCCTCGATGATACCAAAGCAGTATCTCTGAAGGCCGACGATTCTATGGGTCGTCGAAGCAGTCCCTTATCCATTAAGGTTCCTCGATGATACCAAAGCAGTATCTCTGAAAGGCAGACAATTCTCTGTGTCGTCGAAGCAGTCCCTTATCCATTAAGGTTCCTCGGTGATACCAAAGCAGTATCTCCGAAAGGCAGACGATTCTCTGGGTCGTCGAAGCAGTCCCTTGTTCATTAAGGTTCCCCGATGATACCAAAGCAGTATCTCTGAAAGGCAGACGATTCTCTGGGTCGTCGAAACAGCCCCTTATCCGTTAAGGTTCCTCGATGATACCAAAGCAGTACCTTTGAAGGCAGACGATTCTCTGGGTCTCCGAAGCAGTCCCTTATCCGTTAAGGTTCCTCGATGATACCAAAGCAGTATCTCTGAAGGCAGGCGATTCTCTGGGTCTTCGAAGCAGTCCCTTATCCATTAAGGTTCCTCGATGATACCAAAGCAGTTTCTCTGAAGGCAGACGATTCTCTGGGTCGTCGAAGCAGTCCCTTATCCATTAAGGTTCCTCGGTGATACCAAAGCAGTATCTCTGAAAGGCAGACGATTCTCTGGGTTGTCAAAGCAGTCCCTTATCCGTTAAGGTTCCTCAATGATACCAAAGCAGTATCTCTGAAAGCAGACGATTCTCTGGGTCGTCGAAGCAGTCCCTTATCCATTAAGGTTCCTCGGTGATACCAAAGCAGTATCTCTGAAGGCAGACGATTCTCTGGGTCGTCGAAGTAGTCCCTTATTCAATAAGGTTCCCCGACGATACCAAAGTAGTATCTCTGAAAGGAAGACGATTCTCTGGGTCATCGAAGCAGTTCCTTATCCGTTAAGGTTCCTTGATGATACCAAAGCAGTATCTCTGAAGGCAGACGATTCTCTGGGTCTCCGAAGCAGTCCCTTATCCGTTAAGGTTTCTCGATGATACCAAAGCAGTATCTCTGAAGGCAGACGATTCTCTAGGTCGTCGAAGCAGTCCCTATCCATTAAGGTTCCTCGGTGATACCAAAGCAGTATCTCTGAAGGGTAGACGATTCTCTGGGTCGTCGAAGCAGTCCCTTATCCATTAAGGTTCCTCGATGATACCAAAGCAGTATCTCTGAAGGCAGACAATTCTATGGGTCGTCGAAGCAGTCCCTTATCCATTAAGGTTCCTCGATGATACGAAAGTAGTATCTCTGAACGGCAGACGATTCTCTGGGTCGTCGAAGCAGTCCCTTATCCATTAAGGTTCCTCGGTGATACCAAAGCAGTATCTCTGAAAGGCAGACGATTCTCTGGGTCGTCGAAGCAACCCCTTATCCGTTAAGGTTCCTCGATGATACCAAAGCAGTATCGCTGAAGGCAGACGATTATCTGGGTCGTCGAAGCAGTCCCTTATCCATTAAGGTTCCTCGATGATACCAAAGCAGTATCTCTGAAAGGCAGACGATTCTCTGGGTTGTCGAAGCAGTCCCTTATCCATTAAGGTTCCTCGGTGATACCAAAGCAGTATCTCTGATGGCAGACGTTTCTCCGGGCCGTCGAAGCAGTCCCTTGTTCATTAAGGTTCCCCGATGATACCAAAGCAGTATCTCTGAAAGGAAGACGATTCTCTGGGTCATCGAAGCAGTCCCTTATCCGTTAAGGTTCCTCGATGATACCAAAGCAGTATCTCTGAAGGCAGACGATTCTCTGGGTCGTCGAAGCAGTCCCTTGTTCATTAAGGTTCCCAAATGATACCAAAGCAGTATCTCTGAAAGGCAGACGATTCTCTGGGTCGTCGAAGCAGTCCCTTATCCGTTAAGGTTCCTCGATGATACCAAAGCAGTATCTCTTAAGGCAGATGATTCTCTGGGTCTCCGAAGCAGTCCCTTATCCGTTAAGGTTCCTCGATGATACCAAAGTAGTATCTCTGAAGGCAGACGATTCTCTAGGTCGTCGAAGCAGTCCCTTATACATTAAGGTTCCTAGATGATACCAAAGCAGTATCTCTGAAGGCAGACGATTCTCTGGGTCTTCGAAGCAGTCCCTTATCCATTAAGGTTCCTCGATGATACCAAAGCAGTATCTCTGAAGGCCGACAATTCTATGGGTCGTCGAAGCAGTCCCTTATCCATTAAGGTTCCTTGATGATACCAAAGCAGTATCTCTGAAAGGCAGACAATTCTCTGTGTCGTCGAAGCAGTCCCTTATCCATTAAGGTTCCTCGGTGATACCAAAGTAGTATCTCTGAAGGCAGACGATTCTCTGGGTCGTCGAAGCAGTCCCTTGTTCATTAAGGTTCCCCGATGATACCAAAGCAGTATCTCTGAAAGGCAGACGATTCTCTGGGTCGTCGAAACAGCCCCTTATCCGTTAAGGTTCCTCGATGATACCAAAGCAGTACCTTTGAAGGCAGACGATTATCTGGGTCGTCGAAGCAGTCCGTTATCCATTAAGGTTCCTTGATGATACCAAAGCAGTATCTCTGAAAGGCAGACAATTCTCTGTGTCGTCGAAGCAGTCCCTTATCCATTAAGGTTCCTCGGTGATACCAAAGCAGTATCTCTGAAGGAAGACGATTCTCTGGGTCGTCGAAGCAGTCCCTTGTTCATTAAGGTTCCCCAATGATACCAAAGCAGTATCTCTGAAGGCAGGCGATTCTCTGGGTCTTCGAAGCAGTCCCTTATCCATTAACGTTCCTCGATGATACCAAAGCAGTTTCTCTGAAGGCAGACGATTCTCTGGGTCGTCGAAGCAGTCCCTTATCCATTAAGGTTCCTCGGTGATACCAAAGCAGTATCTCTGAAAGGCAGACGATTCTCTGGGTTGTCAAAGCAGTCCCTTATCCGTTAAGGTTCCTCAATGATACCAAAGCAGTATCTCTGAAAGCAGACGATTCTCTGGGTCGTCGAAGCAGTCCCTTATCCATTAAGGTTCCTCGGTGATACCAAAGCAGTATCTCTGAAGGCAGACGATTCTCTGGGTCGTCGAAGTAGTCCCTTATTCATTAAGGTTCCCCGACGATACCAAAGTAGTATCTCTGAAAGGAAGACGATTCTCTGGGTCATCGAAGCAGTTCCTTATCCGTTAAGGTTCCTTGATGATACCAAAGCAGTATCTCTGAAGGCAGACGATTCTCTGGGTCTCCGAAGCAGTCCCTTATCCGTTAAGGTTTCTCGATGATACCAAAGCAGTATCTCTGAAGGAAGACGATTCTCTAGGTCGTCGAAGCAGTCCCTTATCCATTAAGGTTCCTCGGTGATACCAAAGCAGTATCTCTGAAGGGTAGACGATTCTCTGGGTCGTCGAAGCAGTCCCTTATCCATTAAGGTTCCTCGATGATACCAAAGCAGTATCTCTGAAGGCAGACAATTCTATGGGTCGTCGAAGCAGTCCCTTATCCATTAAGGTTCCTCGATGATACGAAAGTAGTATCTCTGAACGGCAGACGATTCTCTGGGTCGTCGAAGCAGTCCCTTATCCATTAAGGTTCCTCGGTGATACCAAAGCAGTATCTCTGAAAGGCAGACGATTCTCTGGGTCGTCGAAGCAACCCCTTATCCGTTAAGGTTCCTCGATGATACCAAAGCAGTATCGCTGAAGGCAGACGATTATCTGGGTCGTCGAAGCAGTCCCTTATCCATTAAGGTTCCTCGATGATACCAAAGCAGTATCTCTGAAAGGCAGACGATTCTCTGGGTTGTCGAAGCAGTCCCTTATCCATTAACGTTCCTCGGTGATACCAAAGCAGTATCTCTGATGGCAGACGTTTCTCCGGGCCGTCGAAGCAGTCCCTTGTTCATTAAGGTTCCCCGATGATACCAAAGCAGTATCTCTGAAAGGAAGACGATTCTCTGGGTCATCGAAGCAGTCCCTTATCCGTTAAGGTTCCTCGATGATACCAAAGCAGTATCTCTGAAGGCAGACGATTCTCTGGGTCGTCGAAGCAGTCCCTTGTTCATTAAGGTTCCCAAATGATACCAAAGCAGTATCTCTGAAAGGCAGACGATTCTCTGGGTCGTCGAAGCAGTCCCTTATCCGTTAAGGTTCCTCGATGATACCAAAGCAGTATCTCTTAAGGCAGATGATTCTCTGGGTCTCCGAAGCAGTCCCTTATCCGTTAAGGTTCCTCGATGATACCAAAGTAGTATCTCTGAAGGCAGACGATTCTCTAGGTCGTCGAAGCAGTCCCTTATCCATTAAGGTTCCTAGATGATACCAAAGCAGTATCTCTGAAGGCAGACGATTCTCTGGGTCTTCGAAGCAGTCCCTTATCCGTTAAGGTTCCTCGATGATACCAAAGCAGTATCTCTGAAGGCCGACAATTCTATGGGTCGTCGAAGCAGTCCCTTATCCATTAAGGTTCCTTGATGATACCAAAGCAGTATCTCTGAAAGGCAGACAATTCTCTGTGTCGTCGAAGCAGTCCCTTATCCATTAAGGTTCCTCGGTGATACCAAAGTAGTATCTCTGAAGGCAGACGATTCTCTGGGTCGTCGAAGCAGTCCCTTGTTCATTAAGGTTCCCCGATGATACCAAAGCAGTATCTCTGAAAGGCAGACGATTCTCTGGGTCGTCGAAACAGCCCCTTATCCGTTAAGGTTCCTCGATGATACCAAAGCAGTACCTTTGAAGGCAGACGATTATCTGGGTCGTCGAAGCAGTCCCTTATCCATTAAGGTTCCTTGATGATACCAAAGCAGTATCTCTGAAAGGCAGACGATTCTCTGGGTTGTCGAAGCAGTCCCTTATCCATTAAGGTTCCTCGGTGATACCAAAGCAGTATCTCTGATGGCAGACGTTTCTCTGGGCCATCGAAGCAGTCCCTTGTTCATTAAGGTTCCCCGATGATACCAAAGCAGTATCTCTGAAAGGAAGACGATTCTCTGGGTCATCGAAGCAGTCCCTTATCCGTTAAGGTTCCTCGATGATACCAAAGCAGTATCTCTGAAGGCAGACGATTCTCTGGGTCGTCGAAGTAGTCCCTTGTTCATTAAGGTTCCCAAATGATACCAAAGCAGTATCTCTGAAAGGCAGACGATTCTCTGGGTCGTCGAAGCAGTCCCTTATCCGTTAAGGTTCCTCGATGATACCAAAGCAGTATCTCTTAAGGCAGATGATTCTCTGGGTCTCCGAAGCAGTCCCTTATCCGTTAAGGTTCCTCGATGATACCAAAGTAGTATCTCTGAAGGCAGACGATTCTCTAGGTCGTCGAAGCAGTCCCTTATCCATTAAGGTTCCTAGATGATACCAAAGCAGTATCTCTGAAGGCAGACGATTCTCTGGGTCTTCGAAGCAGTCCCTTATCCGTTAAGGTTCCTCGATGATACCAAAGCAGTATCTCTGAAGGCCGACGATTCTATGGGTCGTCGAAGCAGTCCCTTATCCATTAAGGTTCCTTGATGATACCAAAGCAGTATCTCTGAAAGGCAGACAATTCTCTGTGCCGTCGAAGCAGTCCCTTATCCATTAAGGTTCCTCGGTGATACCAAAGCAGTATCTCTGAAGGCAGACGATTCTCTGGGTCGTCGAAGCAGTCCCTTGTTCATTAAGGTTCCCCGATGATACCAAAGCAGTATCTCTGAAAGGCAGACGATTCTCTGGGTCGTCGAAATAGCCCCTTATCCGTTATGGTTCCTCGATGATACCAAAGCAGTACCTTTGAAGGCAGACGATTCTCTGGGTCTCCGAAGCAGTCCCTTATCAGTTAAGGTTCCTCGATGATACCAAAGCAGTATCTCTGAAGGCAGGCGATTCTCTGGGTCTTCGAAGCAGTCCTTTATCCATTAAGGTTCCTCGATGATACCAAAGCAGTTTCTCTGAAGGCAGACGATTCTCTGGGTCTTCGAAGCAGTCCCTTATCCGTTAAGGTTCCTCGATGATACCAAAGCAGTATCTCTGAAAGGCAGACGATTCTCTGGGTTGTCGAAGCAGTCCCTTATCCATTAAGGTTCCTCGGTGATACCAAAGCAGTATCTCTGAATGGCAGACGATTCTCTGGGTCGTCGAAGTAACCCCTTATCCGTTAAGGTTCCTCGATGATACCAAAGCAGTATCGCTGAAGGCAGACGATTATCTGGGTCTTTGAAGCAGTCCCTTATCCGTTAAGGTTCCTCGATGATACCAAAGCAGTATCTCTGAAGGCAGACGATTCTCTGGGTCGTCGAAGCAGTCCCTTATCCATTAAGGTTCCTCGATGATACCAAAGCAGTATCTCTGAAAGGCAGACGATTCTCTGGGTTGTCGAAGCAGTCCCTTATCCATTAAGGTTCCTCGGTGATACCAAAGCAGTATCTCTGATGGCAGACGATTCTCCGGGTCGTCGAAGCAGTCCCTTGTTCATTAAGGTTCCCTGATGATACCAAAGCAGTATCTCTGAAAGGAAGACGATTCTCTGGGTCATCGAAGCAGTCCCTTATCCGTTAAGGTTCCTCGATGATACCAAAGCAGTATCTCTGAAGGCAGACGAATCTCTGGGTTGTCGAAGCAGTCCCTTGTTCATTAAGGTTCCCCGATGATACCAAAGCAGTATCTCTGAAAGGAAGATGATTCTCTGGGTCATCGAAGCATTACCTTATCCGTTAAGGTTCCTCGATGATACCAAAGCAGTATCTCTAAAGGCAGACGATTCTCTGGGTCGTCGAAGCAGTCCCTTATCCATTAAGGTTCCTCGGTGATACCAAAGCAGTATCTCTGAAGGGCAGATGATTCTCTGGGTCGTCGAAGCAGTCCCTTATACATTAAGGTTCCTCGATGATACCAGAGCAGTATCTCTGAAGGCAGACAATTCTCTGGGTCGTCGAAGCAGTCCCTTATCCATTAAGGTTCCTCGATGATACCAAAGCAGTATCTCTGAAAGGCAGACGATTCTCTGGGTCGTCGAAGCAGTCCCTTATCCATTAAGGTTCCTCGGTGATACCAAAGCAGTATCTCTGAAAGGCAGACGATTCTCTGGGTCGTCAAAGCAGTCCCTTATCCATTAAGGTTCCTCAATGATACCAAAGCAGTATCTCTGAAAGCAGACGATTCTCTGGGTCGTCGAAGCAGTCCCTTATCCATTAAGGTTCCTCGGTGATACCAAAGCAGTATCTCTGAAGGCAGACGATTCTCTGGGTCGTCGAAGTAGTCCCTTATTCATTAAGGTTCCCCGACGATACCAAAGTAGTATCTCTGAAAGGAAGACGATTCTCTGGGTCATCGAAGCAGTTCCTTATCCGTTAAGGTTCCTTGATGATACCAAAGCAGTATCTCTGAAGGCAGACGATTCTCTGGGTCTCCGAAGCAGTCCCTTATCTGTTAAGGTTCCTCGATGATACCAAAGCAGTATCTCTGAAGGCAGACGATTCTCTAGGTCGTCGAAGCAGTCCCTTATCCATTAAGGTTCCTCGGTGATACCAAAGCAGTATCTCTGAAGGGTAGACGATTCTCTGGGTCGTCGAAGCAGTCCCTTATCCATTAAGGTTCCTCGATGATACCAAAGCAGTATCTCTGAAGGCAGACAATTCTATGGGTCGTCGAAGCAGTCCCTTATCCATTAAGGTTCCTCGATGATACGAAAGTAGTATCTCTGAACGGCAGACGATTCTCTGGGTCGTCGAAGCAGTCCCTTATCCATTAAGGTTCCTCGGTGATACCAAAGCAGTATCTCTGAAAGGAAGACGATTCTCTGGGTCGTCGAAGCAACCCCTTATCCGTTAAGGTTCCTCGATGATACCAAAGCAGTATCGCTGAAGGCAGACGATTATCTGGGTCTTCGAAGCAGTCCCTTATCCGTTAAGGATCCTCGATGATACCAAAGTAGTATCTCTGAAGGCAAACGATTCTCTGGGTCGTCGAAGCAGTCCCTTATCCATTAAGGTTCCTCGATGATACCAAAGCAGTATCTCTGAAAGGCAGACGATTCTCTGGGTTGTCGAAGCAGTCCCTTATCCATTAAGGTTCCTCGGTGATACCAAAGCAGTATCTATGATGGCAGACGATTCTCCAGGCCGTCGAAGTAGTCCCTTGTTCATTAAGGTTCCCCGATGATACCAAAGCAGTATCTCTGAAAGGAAGACGATTCTCTGGGTCATCGAAGCAGTCCCTTATCCGTTAAGGTTCCTCGATGATACCAAAGCAGTATCTCTGAAAGCAGACGATTCTCTGGGTCGTCGAAGCAGTCCCTTGTTCATTAAGGTTCCCCGATGATACCAAAGCACTATCTCTGAAAGGAAGACGATTCACTGGGTCATCGAAGCAGTACCTTATCCGTTAAGGTTCCTCGATGATACCAAAGCAGTATCTCTAAAGGCAGACGATTCTCTGGGTCGTCGAAGCAGTCCCTTATCCATTAAGGTTCCTCGGTGATACCAAAGCAGTATCTCTGAAGGGCAGATGATTCTCTGGGTCGTCGAAGCAGTCCCTTATACATTAAGGTTCCTCGATGATACCAAAGCAGTATCTCTGAAGGCAGACAATTCTCTGGGTCGTCGAAGCAGTCCCTTATCCATTAAGGTTCCTCGATGATACCAGAGCAGTATCTCTGAAAGGCAGACGATTCTCTGGGTCGTCGAAGCAGTCCCTTATCCATTAAGGTTCCTCGGTGATACCAAAGCAGTATCTCTGAAAGGCAGACGATTCTCTGGGTCGTCAAAGCAGTCCCTTATCCATTAAGGTTCCTCAATGATACCAAAGCAGTATCTCTGAAAGCAGACGATTCTCTGGGTCGTCAAAGCAGTCTTTTATCCATTAAGGTTCCTCGATGATACCAAAGCAGTACCTCTGAAGGCAGACTATTCTCTGGGTCGTCGAAGCAGTCCCTTATTCATTAAGGTTCCTCGATGATACCAAAGCAGTATCTCTGAAAGGCCGATGATTCTCTGGGTCGTAGAAAGCAGTCCCTTATCCATTAAGGTTCCTCGGTGATACCAAAGCAGTATCTCTGAAGGTAGACGATTCTCCGGGTCGTCGAAGCAGGCCCTTGTTCGTTAAAGTTCCCCGATGATACCAAAGTTGTATCTCTGAAAGGCAGACGATTCTCTGGGTCGGCGAAGCAGTCCCTTATCCGTTAAGGTTCCTCGATGATACCAAAGCAGTATCTCTGAAGGCAGATGATTCTCTGGGTCTTCAAAGTAGTCCCTTATCCGTTAAGGTTCCTCGATGATACCAAAGCAGTATCTCTTAAGGCAGACGATTCTCTGGGTCGTCGAAGGAGTCCCTTATCCGTTAAGGTTCCTCGATGATAGCAAAGCAGTATCTCGGAAAAGCAGACGATTCTCTGGGTCGTCGAAGCAGTCCCTTATCCATTAAGGTTCCTCGGTGATACCAAAGCAGTATTTCTGAAGGCAGACGATTCTCCGGGTCGTCAAAGCAGTCCCTTGTTCATTAAGGTTCCCAAATGATACCAAAGCAGTATCTCTGAAAGGCAGACGATTCTCTGGGTCGTCGAAGCAGTCCCTTATCCGTTAAGGTTCCTCGATGATACCAAAGCAGTATCTCTGAAGGCAGATGATTCTCTGGGTCTCCGAAGCAGTCCCTTATCCGTTAAGGTTCCTCGATGATACCAAAGTAGTATCTCTGAAGGCAGAAGATTCTCTAGGTCGTCGAAGCAGTCCCTTATCCATTAAGGTTCCTAGATGATACCAAAGCAGTATCTCGGAAGGCAGCGATTCTCTGGGTCTTCGAAGCAGTCCCTTGTCCGTTAAGGTTCCTCGATGATACCAAAGCAGTATCTCTGAAGACCGACGATTCTATGGGTCGTCGAAGCAGTCCCTTATCCATTAAGGTTCCTCGATGATACCAAAGCAGTATCTCTGAAAGGCAGACAATTCTCTGTGTCGTCGAAGCAGTCCCTTATCCATTAAGGTTCCTCGGTGATACCAAAGCAGTATCTCTGAAGGCAGACGATTCTCTGGGTCGTCGAAGCAGTCCCTTGTTCATTAAGGTTCCCCGATGATACCAAAGCAGTATCTCTGAAAGGCAGACGATTCTCTGGGTCGTCGAAACAGCCCCTTATCCGTTAAGGTTCCTCGATGATACCAAAGCAGTACCTTTGAAGGCAGACGATTCTCTGGGTCTCCGAAGCAGTCCCTTATCCGTTAAGGTTCCTCGATGATACCAAAGCAGTATCTCTGAAGGCAGGCGATTCTCTGGGTCTTCGAAGCAGTCCCTTATCCATTAAGGTTCCTCGATGATACCAAAGCAGTTTCTCTGAAGGCAGACGATTCTCTGGGTCTTCGAAGCAGTCCCTTATCCATTAAGGTTCCTCGATGATACCAAAGCAGTATCTCTGAAAGGCAGACGATTCTCTGGGTCGTCGAAGCAGTCCCTTATCCATTAAGGTTCCTCGGTGATACCAAAGCAGTATCTCTGAAAGGCAGACGATTCTCTGGGTCGTCAAAGCAGTCCCTTATCCATTAAGGTTCCTCAATGATACCAAAGCAGTATCTCTGAAAGCAGACGATTCTCTGGGTCGTCGAAGCAGTCCCTTATCCATTAAGGTTCCTCGGTGATACCAAAGCAGTATCTCTGAAGGCAGACGATTCTCTGGGTCGTCGAAGTAGTCCCTTGTTCATTAAGGTTCCCCGACGATACCAAAGTAGTATCTCTGAAAGGAAGACGATTCTCTGGGTCATCGAAGCAGTTCCTTATCCGTTAAGGTTCCTTGATGATACCAAAGCAGTATCTCTGAAGGCAGACGATTCTCTGGGTCTCCGAAGCAGTCCCTTATCCGTTAAGGTTCCTCGATGATACCAAAGCAGTATCTCTGAAAGCAGACGATTCTCTAGGTCGTCGAAGCAGTCCCTTATCCATTAAGGTTCCTCAGTGATACCAAAGCAGTATCTCTGAAGGGTAGACGATTCTCTGGGTCGTCGAAGCAGTCCCTTATCCATTAAGGTTCCTCGATGATACCAAAGCAGTATCTCTGAAGGCAGACAATTCTATGGGTCGTCGAAGCAATCCCTTATCCATTAAGGTTCCTCGATGATACGAAAGTAGTATCTCTGAACGGCAGACGATTCTCTGGGTCGTCGAAGCAGTCCCTTATCCATTAAGGTTCCTCGGTGATACCAAAGCAGTATCTCTAAAAGGCAGACGATTCTCTGGGTCGTCGAAGCAACCCGTTATCCGTTAAGGTTCCTCGATGATACCAAAGCAGTATCGCTGAAGGCAGACGATTATCTGGGTCTTCGAAGCAGTCCCTTATCCGTTAAGGTTCCTCGATGATACCAAAGCAGTATCTCTGAAGGCAGACGATTCTCTGGGTCGTCGAAGCAGTCCCTTATCCATTAAGGTTCCTCGATGATACCAAAGCAGTATCTCTGAAAGGCAGACGATTCTCTGGGTTGTCGAAGCAGTCCCTTATTCATTAAGGTTCCTCGGTGATACCAAAGCAGTATCTCTGATCGCAGACGATTCTCCGGGCCGTCGAAGTAGTCCCTTGTTCATTAAGGTTCCCCGATGATACCAAAGCAGTATCTCTGAAAGGCAGACGATTCTCTGGGTCATCGAAGCAGTCCCTTATCCGTTAAGGTTCCTCGATGATACCAAAGCAGTATCTCTGAAGGCAGACGATTCTCTGGGTCGTCGAAGCAGTCCCTTGTTCATTAAGGTTCCCCGATGATACCAAAGCAGTATCTCTGAAAGGAAGACGATTCTCTGGGTCATCGAAGCAGTACCTTATCCGTTAAGGTTCCTCGATGATACCAAAGCAGTATCTCTAAAGGCAGACGATTCTCTGGGTCGTCGAAGCACTCCCTTATCCATTAAGGTTCCTCGGTGATACCAAAGCAGTATCTCTGAAAGGCAGACGATTCTCTGGGTCATCGAAGCAGTCCCTTATCCGTTAAGGTTCCTCGATGATACCAAAGCAGTATCTCTGAAGGCAGACGATTCTCTGGGTCGTCGAAGCAGTCCCTTGTTCATTAAGGTTCCCCGATGATACCAAAGCAGTATCTCTGAAAGGAAGACGATTCTCTGGGTCATCGAAGCAGTACCTTATCCGTTAAGGTTCCTCGATGATACCAAAGCAGTATCTCTAAAGGCAGACGATTCTCTGGGTCGTCGAAGCACTCCCTTATCCATTAAGGTTCCTCGGTGATACCAAAGCAGTATCTCTGAAGGGCAGATGATTCTCTGGGTCGTCGAAGCAGTCCCTTATACATTAAGGTTCCTCGATGATACCAAAGCAGTATCTCTGAAGGCAGACAATTCTCTGGGTCGTCGAAGCAGTCCCTTATCCATTAAGGTTCCTCGATGATACCAAAGCAGTATCTCTGAAAGGCAGACGATTCTCTGGGTCGTCGAAACAGTCCCTTATCCATTAAGGTTCCTCGGTGATACCAAAGCAGTATCTCTGAAAGGCAGACGATTCTATGGGTCGTCAAAGCAGTCCCTTATCCATTAAGGTACCTCAATGATACCAAAGCAGTATCTCCGAAAGCAGACGATTCTCTGGGTCGTCAAAGCAGTCCTTTATCCATTAAGGTTCCTCGATGATACCAAAGCAGTACCTCTGAAGGCAGACTATTCTCTGGGTCGTCGAAGCAGTCCCTTATTCATTAAGGTTCCTTGATGATACCAAAGCAGTATCTCTGAAAGGCCGATGATTCTCTGGGTCGTAGAAAGCAGTCCCTTATCCATTAAGGTTCCTCGGTGATACCAAAGCAGTATCTCTGAAGGTAGACGATTCTCCGGGTCGTCGAAGCAGGCCCTTGTTCGTTAAAGTTCCCCGATGATACCAAATTTGTATCTCTGAAAGGCAGACGATTCTCTGGGTCGGCGAAGCAGTCCCTTATCCGTTAAGGTTCCTCGATGATACCAAAGCAGTATCTCTGAAGGCAGACGATTCTCTGGGTCTTCAAAGTAGTCCCTTATCCATTAAGGTTCCTCAATGATACCAAAGCAGTCTCTCTGAAAGCAGACGATTCTCTGGGTCGTTGAAGCAGTCCCTTATCCATTAAGGTTCCTCGGTGATACCAAAGCAGTATCTCTGAAAGGCAGACGATTCTCTGGGTCGTCGAAGCAACCCCTTTTCCGTTAAGGTTCCTCGATGATACCAAAGCAGTACCTCTGAAGGCAGACTATTCTCTGGGTCGTCGAAGCAGTCCCTTATTCATTAAGGTTCCTCGATGATACCAAAGCAGTATCTCTGAAAGGCCGATGATTCTCTGGGTCGTAGAAAGCAGTCCCTTATCCATTAAGGTTCCTCGGTGATACCAAAGCAGTATCTCTGAAGGTAGACGATTCTCCGGGTCGTCGAAGCAGGCCCTTGTTCGTTAAAGTTCCCCGATGATACCAAAGTTGTATCTCTGAAAGGCAGACGATTCTCTGGGTCGGCGAAGCAGTCCCTTATCCGTTAAGGTTCCTCGATGATACCAAAGCAGTATCTCTGAAGGCAGACGATTCTCTGGGTCTTCAAAGTAGTCCCTTATCCACTAAGGTTCCTCAATGATACCAAAGCAGTATCTCTGAAAGCAGACGATTCTCTGGGTCGTCGAAGCAGTCCCTTATCCATTAAGGTTCCTCGGTGATACCAAAGTAGTATCTCTGAAAGGCAGACGATTCTCTGGGTCGTCGAAGCAACCCCTTTTCCGTTAAGGTTCCTCGATGATACCAAAGCAGTACCTCTGAAGGCAGACTATTCTCTGGGTCGTCGAAGCAGTCCCTTATTCATTAAGGTTCCTCGATGATACCAAAGCAGTATCTCTGAAAGGCCGATGATTCTCTGGGTCGTAGAAAGCAGTCCCTTATCCATTAAGGTTCCTCGGTGATACCAAAGCAGTATCTCTGAAGGTAGACGATTCTCCGGGTCGTCGAAGCAAGCCCTTGTTCGTTAAAGTTCCCCGATGATACCAAAGCAGTATCTCTGAAAAGCAGACGATTCTCTGGGTCGTCGAAGCAGTCCCTTATCCATTAAGGTTCCTCGGTGATACCAAACCAGTATCTCTGAAAGGCAGACGATTCTCTGGGTCGTCAAAGCAGTCCCTTATCCATTAAGGTTCCTCAATGATACCAAAGCAGTATCTCCGAAAGCAGACGATTCTCTGGGTCGTCAAAGCACTCCTTTATCCATTAAGGTTCCTCGATGATACCAATGCAGTACCTTTGAAGGCAGACTATTCTCTGGGTCAGCGAAGCAGTCCCTTATCCGTTAAGGTTCCTCGATGATACCAAAGCAGTATCTCTGAAGGCAGACGATTCTCTGGGTCTTCAAAGTAGTCCCTTATCCATTAAGGTTCCTCAATGATACCAAAGCAGTATCTCTGAAAGCAGACGATTCTCTGGGTCGTCGAAGCAGTCCCTTATCCATTAAGGTTCCTCGGTGATACCAAAGCAGTATCTCTGAAAGGCAGACGATTCTCTGGGTCGTCGAAGCAACCCCTTTTCCGTTAAGGTTCCTCGATGATACCAAAGCAGTACCTCTGAAGGCAGACTATTCTCTGGGTCGTCGAAGCAGTCCCTTATTCATTAAGGTTCCTCGATGATACCAAAGCAGTATCTCTGAAAGGCCGATGATTCTCTGGGTCGTAGAAAGCAGTCCCTTATCCATTAAGGTTCCTCGGTGATACCAAAGCAGTATCTCTGAAGGTAGACGATTCTCCGGGTCGTCGAAGCAGGCCCTTGTTCGTTAAAGTTCCCCGATGATACCAAAGTTGTATCTCTGAAAGGCAGACGATTCTCTGGGTCGGCGAAGCAGTCCCTTATCCGTTAAGGTTCCTCGATGATACCAAAGCAGTATCTCTGAAGGCAGACGATTCTCTGGGTCTTCAAAGTAGTCCCTTATCCATTAAGGTTCCTCAATGATACCAAAGCAGTCTCTCTGAAAGCAGACGATTCTCTGGGTCGGCGAAGCAGCCCCTTATCCGTTAAGGTTCCTCGATGATACCAAAGCAGTATCTCTGAAGGCAGACGATTCTCTGGGTCTTCAAAGTAGTCCCTTATCCATTAAGGTTCCTCAATGATACCAAAGCAGTCTCTCTGAAAGCAGACGATTCTCTGGGTCGTCGAAGCAGTCCCTTATCCATTAAGGTTCCTCGGTGATACCAAAGCAGTATCTCTGAAAGGCAGACGATTCTCTGGGTCGTCGAAGCAACCCCTTTTCCGTTAAGGTTCCTCGATGATACCAAAGCAGTACCTCTGAAGGCAGACTATTCTCTGGGTCGTCGAAGCAGTCCCTTATTCATTAAGGTTCCTCGATGATACCAAAGCAGTATCTCTGAAAGGCCGATGATTCTCTGGGTCGTAGAAAGCAGTCCCTTATCCATTAAGGTTCCTCGGTGATACCAAAGCAGTATCTCTGAAGGTAGACGATTCTCCGGGTCGTCGAAGCAGGCCCTTGTTCGTTAAAGTTCCCCGATGATACCAAAGTTGTATCTCTGAAAGGCAGACGATTCTCTGGGTCGGCGAAGCAGTCCCTTATCCGTTAAGGTTCCTCGATGATACCAAAGCAGTATCTCTGAAGGCAGACGATTCTCTGGGTCTTCAAAGTAGTCCCTTATCCACTAAGGTTCCTCAATGATACCAAAGCAGTATCTCTGAAAGCAGACGATTCTCTGGGTCGTCGAAGCAGTCCCTTATCCATTAAGGTTCCTCGGTGATACCAAAGTAGTATCTCTGAAAGGCAGACGATTCTCTGGGTCGTCGAAGCAACCCCTTTTCCGTTAAGGTTCCTCGATGATACCAAAGCAGTACCTCTGAAGGCAGACTATTCTCTGGGTCGTCGAAGCAGTCCCTTATTCATTAAGGTTCCTCGATGATACCAAAGCAGTATCTCTGAAAGGCCGATGATTCTCTGGGTCGTAGAAAGCAGTCCCTTATCCATTAAGGTTCCTCGGTGATACCAAAGCAGTATCTCTGAAGGTAGACGATTCTCCGGGTCGTCGAAGCAAGCCCTTGTTCGTTAAAGTTCCCCGATGATACCAAAGCAGTATCTCTGAAAAGCAGACGATTCTCTGGGTCGTCGAAGCAGTCCCTTATCCATTAAGGTTCCTCGGTGATACCAAACCAGTATCTCTGAAAGGCAGACGATTCTCTGGGTCGTCAAAGCAGTCCCTTATCCATTAAGGTTCCTCAATGATACCAAAGCAGTATCTCTGAAAGCAGACGATTCTCTAGGTCGTCAAAGCACTCCTTTATCCATTAAGGTTCCTCGATGATACCAAAGCAGTACCTTTGAAGGCAGACTATTCTCTGGGTCAGCGAAGCAGTCCCTTATCCGTTAAGGTTCCTCGATGATACCAAAGCAGTATCTCTGAAGGCAGACGATTCTCTGGGTCTTCAAAGTAGTCCCTTATCCATTAAGGTTCCTCAATGATACCAAAGCAGTATCTCTGAAAGCAGACGATTCTCTGGGTCGTCGAAGCAGTCCCTTATCCATTAAGGTTCCTCGGTGATACCAAAGCAGTATCTCTGAAAGGCAGACGATTCTCTGGGTCGTCGAAGCAACCCCTTTTCCGTTAAGGTTCCTCGATGATACCAAAGCAGTACCTCTGAAGGCAGACTATTCTCTGGGTCATCGAAGCAGTCCCTTATTCATTAAGGTTCCTCGATGATACCAAAGCAGTATCTCTGAAAGGCCGATGATTCTCTGGGTCTTCGAAGCAGTCCCTTATCCATTAAGGTTCCTCGATGATACCAAAGCAGTTTCTCTGAAGGCAGACGATTCTCTGGGTCTTCGAAGCAGTCCCTTATCCGTTAAGGTTCCTCGATGATACCAAAGTAGTATTTCTGAAAGGCAGACGATTCTCTGGGTTGTCGAAGCAGTCCCTTATCCATTAAGGTTCCTCGGTGATACCAAAGCAGTATCTCTGATGGCAGACGATTCTCCGGGCCGTCGAAGCAGTCCCTTGTTCATTAAGGTTCCCCGATGATACCAAAGCAGTATCTCTGAAAGGAAGACGATTCTCTGGGTCATCGAAGCAGTCCCTTATCCGTTAAGGTTCCTCGATGATACCAAAGCAGTATCTCTGAAGGCAGACGATTCTCTGGGTCGTTGAAGCAGTCCCTTGTTCATTAAGGTTCCCCGATGATACCAAAGCAGTATCTCTGAAAGGAAGACGATTCTCTGGGTCATTGAAGCAGTACCTTATCCGTTAAGGTTCCTCGATGATACCAAAGTAGTATTTCTAAAGGCAGGCGATTCTCTGGGTCGTCGAAGCACTCCCTTATCCATTAAGGTTCCTCGGTGATACCAAAGCAGTATCTCTGAAGGGCAGATGATTCTCTGGGTCGTCGAAGCAGTCCCTTATACATTAAGGTTCCTCGATGATACCAAAGCAGTATCTCTGAAGGCAGACAATTCTCTGGGTTGTCGAAGCAGTCCCTTATCCATTAAGGTTCCTCGATGATACCAAAGCAGTATCTCTGAAAGGCAGACGATTCTCTGGGTCGTCGAAGCAGTCCCTTATCCATTAAGGTTCCTCGGTGATACCAAAGCAGTATCTCTGAAAGGCAGACGATTCTCTGGGTCGTCAAAGTAGTCCCTTATCCATAAGGTTCCACAATGATACCAAAGCAGTATCTCTGAAAGCAGACGATTCTCTGGGTCGTCAAAGCAGTCCTTTATCCATTAAGGTTCCTCGATGATACCAAAGCAGTACCTCTGAAGGCAGACTATTCTCTGGGTCGTCGAAGCAGTCCCTTATTCATTAAGGTTCCTCGATGATACCAAAGCAGTATCTCTGAAAGGCCGACGATTCTCTGGGTCGTAGAAAGCAGTCCCTTATCCATTAAGGTTCCTCGGTGATACCAAAGCAGTATCTCTGAAGGTAGACGATTCTCCGGGTCGTCGAAGCAGGCCCTTGTTCGTTAAAGTTCCCCGATGATACCAAAGTTGTATCTCTGAAAGGCAGACGATTCTCTGGGTCGTCGAAGCAGTCCCTTATCCGTTAAGGTTCCTCGATGATACCAAAGCAGTATCTCTGAAGGCAGACGATTCTCTGGGTCTTCAAAGTAGTCCCTTATCCGTTAAGGTTCCTCGATGATACCAAAGCAGTATCTCTTAAGGCAGACGATTTTCTGGGTCGTCGAAGGAGTCCCTTATCCGTTAAGGTTCCTCGATGATACCAAAGCAGTATCTCGGAAAAGCAGACGATTCTTTGGGTCGTCGAAGCAGTCCCTTATCCATTAAGGTTCCTCGGTGATACCAAAGCAGTATTTCTGAAGGCAGACGATTCTCCGGGTCGTCAAAGCAGTCCCTTGTTCATTAAGGTTCCCCAATGATACCAAAGCAGTATCTCTGAAAGGCAGACGATTCTCTGGGTCGTCGAAGCAGTCCCTTATCCGTTAAGGTTCCTCGATGATACCAAAGCAGTATCTCTGAAGGCAGATGATTCTCTGGGTCTCCGAAGCAGTCCCTTATCCATTAAGGTTCCTCGATGATACCAAAGTAGTATCTCTGAAGGCAGACGATTCTCTAGGTCGTCGAAGCAGTCCCTTATCCATTAAGGTTCCTATATGATACCAAAGCAGTATCTCTGAAGGCAGACGATTCTCTGGGTCTTCGAAGCAGTCCCTTATCCGTTAAGGTTCCTCGATGATACCAAAGCAGTATCTCTGAAGGCCGACAATTCTATGGGTCGTCGAAGCAGTCCCTTATCCATTAAGGTTCCTCGATGATACCAAAGCAGTATCTCTGAAAGGCAGACAATTCTTTGGGTCGTCGAAGTAGTCCCTTATCCATTAAGGTTCCTCGGTGATACCAAAGCAGTATCTCTGAAGGCAGACGATTCTCTGGGTCGTCAAAGCAGTCCCTTGTTCATTAAGGTTCCCCGATGATACCAAAGCAGTATCTCTGAAAGGCAGACGATTCTCTGGGTCGTCGAAACAGCCCCTTATCCGTTAAGGTTCCTCGATGATACCAAAGCAGTACCTTTGAAGGCAGACGATTCTCTGGGTCTCCGAAGCAGTCCCTTATCCGTTAAGGTTCCTAGATGATACCAAAGCAGTATCTCTGAAAGGCAGACGATTCTCTGGGTTGTCGAAGCAGTCCCTTATCCATTAAGGTTCCTCGGTGATACCAAAGCAGTATCTCTGATGGCAGACGATTCTCCGGGTCGTCGAAGCAGTCCCTTGTTCATTAAGGTTCCCCGATGATACCAAAGCAGTATCTCTGAAAGGAAGACGATTCTCTGGGTCATCGAAGCAGTCCCTTATCCGTTAAGGTTCCTCGATGATACCAAAGCAGTATCTCTGAAGGCAGACGATTCTCTGGGTTGTCGAAGCAGTCCCTTGTTCATTAAGGTTCCCCGATGATACCAAGGCAGTATCTCTGAAAGGAAGATGATTCTCTGGGTCATCGAAGCATTACCTTATCCGTTAAGGTTCCTCGATGATACCAAAGCAGTATCTCTGAAAGGCAGACGATTCTCTGGGTCGTCAAAGCAGTCCCTTATCCATTAAGGTTCCTCAATGATACCAAAGCAGTATCTCTGAAAGCAGACGATTCTCTGGGTCGTCAAAGCACTCCTTTATCCATTAAGGTTCCTCGATGATACCAAAGCAGTACCTTTGAAGGCAGACTATTCTCTGGGTCAGCGAAGCAGTCCCTTATCCGTTAAGGTTCCTCGATGATACCAAAGCAGTATCTCTGAAGGCAGACGATTCTCTGGGTCTTCAAAGTAGTCCCTTATCCATTAAGGTTCCTCAATGATACCAAAGCAGTATCTCTGAAAGCAGACGATTCTCTGGGTCGTCGAAGCAGTCCCTTATCCATTAAGGTTCCTCGGTGATACCAAAGCAGTATCTCTGAAAGGCAGACGATTCTCTGGGTCGTCGAAGCAACCCCTTTTCCGTTAAGGTTCCTCGATGATACCAAAGCAGTACCTCTGAAGGCAGACTATTCTCTGGGTCGTCGAAGCAGTCCCTTATTCATTAAGGTTCCTCGATGATACCAAAGCAGTATCTCTGAAAGGCCGATGATTCTCTGGATCTTCGAAGCAGTCCCTTATCCATTAAGGTTCCTCGATGATACCAAAGCAGTTTCTCTGAAGGCAGACGATTCTCTGGGTCTTCGAAGCAGTCCCTTATCCGTTAAGGTTCCTCGATGATACCAAAGTAGTATTTCTGAAAGGCAGACGATTCTCTGGGTTGTCGAAGCAGTCCCTTATCCATTAAGGTTCCTCGGTGATACCAAAGCAGTATCTCTGATGGCAGACGATTCTCCGGGCCGTCGAAGCAGTCCCTTGTTCATTAAGGTTCCCCGATGATACCAAAGCAGTATCTCTGAAAGGAAGACGATTCTCTGGGTCATCGAAGCAGTCCCTTATCCGTTAAGGTTCCTCGATGATACCAAAGCAGTATCTCTGAAGGCAGACGATTCTCTGGGTCGTCGAAGCAGTCCCTTGTTCATTAAGGTTCCCCGATGATACCAAAGCAGTATCTCTGAAAGGAAGACGATTCTCTGGGTCATTGAAGCAGTACCTTATCCGTTAAGGTTCCTCGATGATACCAAAGTAGTATTTCTAAAGGCAGACGATTCTCTGGGTCGTCGAAGCACTCCCTTATCCATTAAGGTTCCTCGGTGATACCAAAGCAGTATCTCTGAAGGGCAGATGATTCTCTGGGTCGTCGAAGCAGTCCCTTATACATTAAGGTTCCTCGATGATACCAAAGCAGTATCTCTGAAGGCAGACAATTCTCTGGGTCGTCGAAGATGTCCCTTATCCATTAAGGTTCCTCGATGATACCAAAGCAGTATCTCTGAAAGGCAGACGATTCTCTGGGTCGTCGAAGCAGTCCCTTATCCATTAAGGTTCCTCGGTGATACCAAAGCAGTATCTCTGAAAGGCAGACGATTCTCTGGGTCGTCAAAGTAGTCCCTTATCCATAAGGTTCCACAATGATACCAAAGCAGTATCTCTGAAAGCAGACGATTCTCTGGGTCGTCAAAGCAGTCCTTTATCCATTAAGGTTCCTCGATGATACCAAAGCAGTACCTCTGAAGGCAGACTATTCTCTGGGTCGTCGAAGCAGTCCCTTATTCATTAAGGTTCCTCGATGATACCAAAGCAGTATCTCTGAAAGGCCGACGATTCTCTGGGTCGTAGAAAGCAGTCCCTTATCTATTAAGGTTCCTCGGTGATACCAAAGCAGTATCTCTGAAGGTAGACGATTCTCCGGGTCGTCGAAGCAGGCCCTTGTTCGTTAAAGTTCCCCGATGATACCAAAGTTGTATCTCTGAAAGGCAGACGATTCTCTGGGTCGTCGAAGCAGTCCCTTATCCGTTAAGGTTCCTCGATGATACCAAAGCAGTATCTCTGAAGGCAGACGATTCTCTGGGTCTTCAAAGTAGTCCCTTATCCGTTAAGGTTCCTCGATGATACCAAAGCAGTATCTCTTAAGGCAGACGATTTTCTGGGTCGTCGAAGGAGTCCCTTATCCGTTAAGGTTCCTCGATGATACCAAAGCAGTATCTCGGAAAAGCAGACGATTCTCTGGGTCGTCGAAGCAGTCCCTTATCCATTAAGGTTCCTCGGTGATACCAAAGCAGTATTTCTGAAGGCAGACGATTCTCCGGGTCGTCAAAGCAGTCCCTTGTTCATTAAGGTTCCCCAATGATACCAAAGCAGTATCTCTGAAAGGCAGACGATTCTCTGGGTCGTCGAAGCAGTCCCTTATCCGTTAAGGTTCCTCGATGATACCAAAGCAGTATCTCTGAAGGCAGATGATTCTCTGGGTCTCCGAAGCAGTCCCTTATCCATTAAGGTTCCTCGATGATACCAAAGTAGTATCTCTGAAGGCAGACGATTCTCTAGGTCGTCGAAGCAGTCCCTTATCCATTAAGGTTCCTATATGATACCAAAGCAGTATCTCTGAAGGCAGACGATTCTCTGGGTCTTCGAAGCAGTCCCTTATCCGTTAAGGTTCCTCGATGATACCAAAGCAGTATCTCTGAAGGCCGACAATTCTATGGGTCGTCGAAGCAGTCCCTTATCCATTAAGGTTCCTCGATGATACCAAAGCAGTATCTCTGAAAGGCAGACAATTCTTTGGGTCGTCGAAGTAGTCCCTTATCCATTAAGGTTCCTCGGTGATACCAAAGCAGTATCTCTGAAGGCAGACGATTCTCTGGGTCGTCGAAGCAGTCCCTTGTTCATTAAGGTTCCCCGATGATACCAAAGCAGTATCTCTGAAAGGCAGACGATTCTCTGGGTCGTCGAAACAGCCCCTTATCCGTTAAGGTTCCTCGATGATACCAAAGCAGTACCTTTGAAGGCAGACGATTCTCTGGGTCTCCGAAGCAGTCCCTTATCCGTTAAGGTTCCTAGATGATACCAAAGCAGTATCTCTGAAAGGCAGACGATTCTCTGGGTTGTCGAAGCAGTCCCTTATCCATTAAGGTTCCTCGGTGATACCAAAGCAGTATCTCTGATGGCAGACGATTCTCCGGGTCGTCGAAGCAGTCCCTTGTTCATTAAGGTTCCCCGATGATACCAAAGCAGTATCTCTGAAAGGAAGACGATTCTCTGGGTCATCGAAGCAGTCCCTTATCCGTTAAGGTTCCTCGATGATACCAAAGCAGTATCTCTGAAGGCAGACGATTCTCTGGGTTGTCGAAGCAGTCCCTTGTTCATTAAGGTTCCCCGATGATACCAAGGCAGTATCTCTGAAAGGAAGATGATTCTCTGGGTCATCGAAGCATTACCTTATCCGTTAAGGTTCCTCGATGATACCAAAGCAGTATCTCTGAAAGGCAGACGATTCTCTGGGTCGTCAAAGCAGTCCCTTATCCATTAAGGTTCCTCAATGATACCAAAGCAGTATCTCTGAAAGCAGACGATTCTCTGGGTCGTCAAAGCACTCCTTTATCCATTAAGGTTCCTCGATGATACCAAAGCAGTACCTTTGAAGGCAGACTATTCTCTGGGTCAGCGAAGCAGTCCCTTATCCGTTAAGGTTCCTCGATGATACCAAAGCAGTATCTCTGAAGGCAGACCATTCTCTGGGTCTTCAAAGTAGTCCCTTATCCATTAAGGTTCCTCAATGATACCAAAGCAGTATCTCTGAAAGCAGACGATTCTCTGGGTCGTCGAAGCAGTCCCTTATCCATTAAGGTTCCTCGGTGATACCAAAGCAGTATCTCTGAAAGGCAGACGATTCTCTGGGTCGTCGAAGCAACCCCTTTTCCGTTAAGGTTCCTCGATGATACCAAAGCAGTACCTCTGAAGGCAGACTATTCTCTGGGTCGTCGAAGCAGTCCCTTATTCATTAAGGTTCCTCGATGATACCAAAGCAGTATCTCTGAAAGGCCGATGATTCTCTGGATCTTCGAAGCAGTCCCTTATCCATTAAGGTTCCTCGATGATACCAAAGCAGTTTCTCTGAAGGCAGACGATTCTCTGGGTCTTCGAAGCAGTCCCTTATCCGTTAAGGTTCCTCGATGATACCAAAGTAGTATTTCTGAAAGGCAGACGATTCTCTGGGTTGTCGAAGCAGTCCCTTATCCATTAAGGTTCCTCGGTGATACCAAAGCAGTATCTCTGATGGCAGACGATTCTCCGGGCCGTCGAAGCAGTCCCTTGTTCATTAAGGTTCCCCGATGATACCAAAGCAGTATCTCTGAAAGGAAGACGATTCTCTGGGTCATCGAAGCAGTCCCTTATCCGTTAAGGTTCCTCGATGATACCAAAGCAGTATCTCTGAAGGCAGACGATTCTCTGGGTCGTCGAAGCAGTCCCTTGTTCATTAAGGTTCCCCGATGATACCAAAGCAGTATCTCTGAAAGGAAGACGATTCTCTGGGTCATTGAAGCAGTACCTTATCCGTTAAGGTTCCTCGATGATACCAAAGTAGTATTTCTAAAGGCAGACGATTCTCTGGGTCGTCGAAGCACTCCCTTATCCATTAAGGTTCCTCGGTGATACCAAAGCAGTATCTCTGAAGGGCAGATGATTCTCTGGGTCGTCGAAGCAGTCCCTTATACATTAAGGTTCCTCGATGATACCAAAGCAGTATCTCTGAAGGCAGACAATTCTCTGGGTCGTCGAAGATGTCCCTTATCCATTAAGGTTCCTCGATGATACCAAAGCAGTATCTCTGAAAGGCAGACGATTCTCTGGGTCGTCGAAGCAGTCCCTTATCCATTAAGGTTCCTCGGTGATACCAAAGCAGTATCTCTGAAAGGCAGACGATTCTCTGGGTCGTCAAAGTAGTCCCTTATCCATAAGGTTCCACAATGATACCAAAGCAGTATCTCTGAAAGCAGACGATTCTCTGGGTCGTCAAAGCAGTCCTTTATCCATTAAGGTTCCTCGATGATACCAAAGCAGTACCTCTGAAGGCAGACTATTCTCTGGGTCGTCGAAGCAGTCCCTTATTCATTAAGGTTCCTCGATGATACCAAAGCAGTATCTCTGAAAGGCCGACGATTCTCTGGGTCGTAGAAAGCAGTCCCTTATCTATTAAGGTTCCTCGGTGATACCAAAGCAGTATCTCTGAAGGTAGACGATTCTCCGGGTCGTCGAAGCAGGCCCTTGTTCGTTAAAGTTCCCTGATGATACCAAAGTTGTATCTCTGAAAGGCAGACGATTCTCTGGGTCGTCGAAGTAGTCCCTTATCCGTTAAGGTTCCTCGATGATACCAAAGCAGTATCTCTGAAGGCAGACGATTCTCTGGGTCTTCAAAGTAGTCCCTTATCCGTTAAGGTTCCTCGATGATACCAAAGCAGTATCTCTTAAGGCAGACGATTTTCTGGGTCGTCGAAGGAGTCCCTTATCCGTTAAGGTTCCTCGATGATACCAAAGCAGTATCTCGGAAAAGCAGACGATTCTCTGGGTCGTCGAAGCAGTCCCTTATCCAATAAGGTTCCTCGGTGATACCAAAGCAGTATTTCTGAAGGCAGACGATTCTCCGGGTCGTCAAAGCAGTCCCTTGTTCATTAAGGTTCCCCAATGATACCAAAGCAGTATCTCTGAAAGGCAGACGATTCTCTGGGTCGTCGAAGCAGTCCCTTATCCGTTAAGGTTCCTCGATGATACCAAAGCAGTATCTCTGAAGGCAGATGATTCTCTGGGTCTCCGAAGCAGTCCCTTATCCATTAAGGTTCCTCGATGATACCAAAGTAGTATCTCTGAAGGCAGACGATTCTCTAGGTCGTCGAAGCAGTCCCTTATCCATTAAGGTTCCTAGATGATACCAAAGCAGTATCTCTGAAGGCAGACGATTCTCTGGGTCTTCGAAGCAGTCCCTTATCCGTTAAGGTTCCTCGATGATACCAAAGCAGTATCTCTGAAGGCCGACAATTCTATGGGTCGTCGAAGCAGTCCCTTATCCATTAAGGTTCCTCGATGATACCAAAGCAGTATCTCTGAAAGGCAGACAATTCTTTGGGTCGTCGAAGCAGTCCCTTATCCATTAAGGTTCCTCGGTGATACCAAAGCAGTATCTCTGAAGGCAGACGATTCTCTGGGTCGTCGAAGCAGTCCCTTGTTCATTAAGGTTCCCCGATGATACCAAAGCAGTATCTCTGAAAGGCAGACGATTCTCTGGGTCGTCGAAACAGCCCCTTATCCGTTAAGGTTCCTCGATGATACCAAAGCAGTACCTTTGAGGGCAGACGATTCTCTGGGTCTCCGAAGCAGTCCCTTATCCGTTAAGGTTCCTAGATGATACCAAAGCAGTATCTCTGAAGGCAGGCGATTCTCTGGGTCTTCGAAGCAGTCCCTTATCCATTAAGGTTCCTCGATGATACCAAAGCAGTTTCTCTGAAGGCAGACGATTCTCTGGGTCTTCGAAGCAGTCCCTTATCCGTTAAGGTTCCTCGATGATATCAAAGCAGTATCTTTGAAGGCAGGCGATTCTCTGGGTCGTCGAAGTAGTCCCTTATCCATTAAGGTTCCTCGATGATACCAAAGTAGTATCTCTGAAAGGCAGACGATTCTCTGGGTTGTCGAAGAAGTCCCTTATCCATTAAGGTTCCTCGGTGATACCGAAGCAGTATCTCTGAAGGCAGACGATTCTCCGGGTCGTCGAAGTAGTCCCTTGTTCATTAAGGTACCCCGATGATACCAAAGCAGTATCTCTGAAAGGCAGACGATTCTCTGGGTCGTCGAAGCAGTCCTTTATCCGTTAAGGTTCCTCGATGATACCAAAGCAGTATCTCTGAAGGCAGACGATTCTCTGGGTCTCTGAAGCAGTCCCTTATCCGTTAAGGTTCCTCGATGATACCAATGCAATATCTCTGAAGGCGGACGATTCTCTGGGTCGTCGAAGCAGTCCCTTATCCATTAAGGTTCCTCGATGATACCAAAGCAGTATCTCTGAAGGAAGACGATTCTCTGGGTCGTCGAAGCAGTCTCTTGTCCATTAAGGTTCCCCGATGATACTAAAGCAGTATCTCTACAGTAAATCTGCTGACTAATAGTTGAGCTATATTCCTGTCGGAGGAAATGTGCTGGCTCTGCAGGGGAAAGCTCACAAGAAACTTTCTAGGATATCCTCTACTTGGGCAGTAAGAATAGCAACAGCTGCTGGGGTTGTCATTGTCAACTGCATGGTTGAAGAATGACTTGCTGGGGAATAGAATTCCTTGAGTAAGTGCGGGGTATCAGCTTCTCTTTGATAGAGGACCGACCAAGATGCTTGCGAATTGATCCTGGATCCTGCCATGATATGATGTTGGGGATGGAAATGCCATGCATTGCAAAATGCACCGAAACACATGCTGAGATGCAACTGCTGGAGAAACTAATGCACGTATGATATGATAGTGCTTGATATGATTATGTAATGTTATGCTAGCATGTCATGCATATGACGATGCAAATGATCGGGCGCGCTGGGGATAAGTTTCCTTGTCGAGGGTATCGACAGGGATTGAATTTAGAAATCGTCAAATGAAATTGGACTTTAGGTTATTTGGTGTTATGAGGATGCCAACGGTGGTGGACTTTTAATGGTTGCCAATGAAGACTGGACTTTGAAGGGTAGATTTGAAGATGCCAACGAGTGTGGACTTTTGAGCAGTTGCCAATAAAAGATTGGACTTTGGGTTTTATGCGCCAAATGAAGTTGGACTTTGGGTCAAACTTCCGATACCAGGCTTTGAGACGTCAAATCTTGTTGGAAGGATAGGCTTGAGGTATGAAACGCATGTCTATACAATGAGCGCAGTGACATGACCAAAGCATATGAGTGATTTATGTAATGATATGAAGGTTTCCAAAGATGCCCCAGTAGAGGATAATGGATGGATAGGTTTCTATGAAGCAAGGCTTCTTGTCAGAAGGAAGGCAAAAGGTTATTTGTGGGGTGGTAGCATGATTCCCCGACACTCGTCTTGAACTCAAAGGTCACTTGACGGTGTTCGCTTGAGCAGATTGAAAGCAACGAAGAGATTTGCCCCTGTATAGCTCATCTTTCCCCAGTCTGGGTCTATGAAGAATTTCTCCTTGACAGGAAATTGGAAACAACTGTACCATGAGATGAACTCGAGATGGCTTGCCCCAGAATTGCAAGTCGTGAAAGGATTTGTCCTTGAAATGAAGTTGGAAGCAAATGTACCATGAGATTAACTCGAGATGGCTTACCCCAGAATTCTAAGTCATGAAAGGATTCTTCCTTCATTGAATGACTGTTGAAGTATTTGGCTTCGAAGTACCCTCGAGGTAGCTTGCCCCAGCATGAGCGTTGAAGCGACTTAACTTGTGCTAATTGAACATTGGAGGGGTTTTCCTTTAATCAAAAGAACATCTGGGTGGCCTGCCCCTGGTTGGTAGAGTCTTGAGATGATTTAATCTGATCAACTTGTTCTTGAATGATTTGCCCCGTAATCAACTAATGCTTCGGGGGCTTGCTTTAAACTGACTGATTCCATAATCATTGGATGTCAATGCCCCTGTTCCATAGGGTTATGAGGTGTTGTTAGTTCAAATCAAATTTCTTGAATGATCTAGCTCTCTTTGATTGCTCCTTGCTGGAATTTCCTTGACGCCAAGTACTGACTTGCAGTTAAAATTGTTTATTCACAAATGGTAATTTTAATGCGATGCTCATGCAAGTTTTGAAAATCAATCATTATTAGAATGATGTGATAGTGTGTGACGGATGGACCACTAGTCCAAACGTGGTGGTGATTTAGCTGGTGTGAAAGATATAGCAAGAATATGTCACCAATTCAGAAGATTAGCAAATCTCTAGGAGTCAGTTTACGCAACCTTGCTGTAGTATGCTTTCAGAATAAACCCCGCCACAACTAGGTCTTTCGAGGGTTGTAACGTGGTCTGGTTCACGGTTTATGAAACAAAGGATATAAGGCTCAAAACTTGATTTGTACCCACCCCTTCTTCGTGATGATCTCCAGTCCTACGTTCAGTTAATTCTGCACATGTTTGTCCTCCAAAAGGGTTGACGGTGTAACAGTGATGATTCAAGGTTTGCTCGAAATGGAAGTCACCTTATTTTGTTTTGATGGATGTCAGTGAATATTATTTTGTTTTTGATTATGGTGGCCACTGGATCTTATTTTGTTTTTGTTGAGTATTCGAGGAACTCTTTTGTTTTTTTTTTCTTTTAATCCCTATCTTTTGCATGGACTGATTTTGCTTTTCGAGTCCATCAGGGTTGCCTTGATTTTTGCCTAAGTCTCCTTTGAGGTGCTCGACTTAGCAGGCTTTTGTTTTTTTTTGTCAGAGGATTGTGACTGCCAAGTCATGGGTAATCATGTTTTTGGATTTTGCTTTGGTGAACTGAGTGCGTAATCAGGTTAACTAAACACTACCCTGCCCCAGGTTGAGTGTAAGGGTTTGAATATCCGAAGGAAACTGCTACTTCTAAGCTCGAAGTGGTTTACTAGGGATTAGCTCCTTATCTCTCCAGTGTTTGGGGATTTGAAACAATGCCTGTACATCCTTGGCAAGGTTTTATCCAAAAGCATACCATCAGCAATTATGGGTATCTTGTTTTCATCATCCTCCCTGCAATCTTTGCTAAACAAAAGTTTGATAAAGAGAGTGGACAAAAGGTATATGGAAGAATTTTGTTGTTTTTGTTTTGTATTTTTCTATAATGTGATGAAAAATGAGCGAATGCGACTTGATTAATTCAGAAAATGCATGATCACATCATTAATATTACCATTCAAAACAATAATATTAAAAAACAAGGAGCATTTAACATAACGAAATTACAAATGCGAATGATAAATGTCCAATGGTTGCCAGTATCTGAGGAAGTCTTCCTGTCTGAACCACTAGCTGCCTTTTGAAGTCTTGGAGCTTATTTGGGCGAGAAGCTGATGTGCACAACCAAGTTTCCTTCTGGAAATGATATGTACTTTTTGTCAATCAACTGTTGCACCTTGGCTTGAAAAGCTTTGCAATCCTCAGTTGAATGCCCCATTGATCCAGCATGATATTCACAATGTGCATTGGGATCGTATCCAGGCGGGTATGGTTTTGGCAATGGCTTGATAGCTTTGGGTTCTACCAGTGAGTTTCGGACCAGATGCGGCAGAAGTTGACTGTACGGCATAGGAACTGGGTGAAGAGGAGAAGTCCTTCTTTCCAAGTTGTTTCGAGGCCTATGCTAATTCTGATGGTGATTCTGATATCCTCGACCACGGGCTTGTTGATTTGCACGAGGAGAAATCATAGGTTTCTGGTATGACACCTTAGGATTGACAGGTCGCCCATAAGGATGATATGGCGCTGACAATGATAATTGCCGAGAAGCTGAAGGTCCATAAAGTCTTGCTGGTGCACCTTGAGAATACTCAGCATTTGCTATGACTGCATCAATTTCATTACCCTCTTCCTCTTGGGAATTGCTGAAGGATTCAATCTCACCAGCTTGATCGCTCGAGACGTCTTGGACTTGTTTAGCTTTGAGGTAACTCCCGATGCGTTCTCCTACTATTATGAGGTCAGAGAAGCTTGAAAATGAACTGCCAGTCATTCTTTCAAGATAGGTGGCATGCAGGCCATCCAAGAACATGCCAATCAATTCTTTGTCTAAGAGTGGTGGTTGTACCCTAGTTGCCAACTCTCTCTACCGTTGTGCATAATCCTTAATAGATTCATGGCTCTTCTGAGACAGGCTTTGCAGCTGCGTGCGACTGGGATCCATGTCCAAATTGTACTCATATTGCTTTAAGAAAGCATTGGACAAGTCTTTCCATGATTGAATACAGCTTCTTTCTAAATCCATGTACCAATTCAAAGATGCACCACTTAAACTGTCTTGGAAATAGTAAATCATCAACTTGTCTTCGCGGCCATGAGAAGTCATCTTTCGGCACAACATCACCAAATGACGCTTTGGACAACTGATACCGGCGTACTTCTCAAAGTTGGGTATTTCGAACTTTGGAGGAATTACCAAGTCTAGCACTAGGCACATATCCACAGTATCGAGCCCAGAAATATCGCATGCTTTCATAGCTTGATCTTTCTCTTCGAGGGCACAAAACCTTTTCTCCATGGAATCAGTCAATGACATCATCTGAGACTGAGCAGGGCTGTTCACTTGTGGAGTATGATCACCAGGTAGATGATCAAACAAAGGGTTAGTTGACACAGTAAAACCTGATGGGGGGTCAGAATCCTTCATCCCAATATGTTGAAAACTATCCTCTGGCATAGCCGTCACAACTTTCAAATTGTCTATGCTCCTCCTCTTCGCTTGAACTTGCTTTAAATACTTTGCGGCTACCACAGGTTCAGTATGAGCGTCGGGAAATCAGCTGGCAGGAAATGGACAGAGGATCGGATGAGTTGGTTGGAAAATGATATGCTAATGTCATGAGTATGCAATGCTTATGCAAAGTTCCAGGATCAAAACAACAACTGATTCTGAGGAAGGAGCTAGACACAGGATATCTCTGATCACAGGACCCCATAGGTAGGCTCTAAACGGGTAGGTGCCTAGAGTTATGGATATCTTTCAAAGAAATTATGGCCATGACGAAGGAACATCAGACGATAATATTTTTGAAAGGATCTCGTCTAGGTGAGGTCTTCGTTTCTTCCCCACGAGAAAGACTCCTCGGAGGCGCCCACTACACAACCATCGACACACGGGTTTAGGGTTCTCAGAATCCTAGATCGAGGTCGAAAATATTACTGTCAGGAAGTAATACGTTCGAGGGATCTCATCTGATTGTGGCATTCGCATTAACTCACATAGAATTAACACTACTAACCACCATGGGTAATTAGGTTAAAGGTCCTTGGGATCAACGATTCAGGCTCGAAAATATTACCGCCATGGCAAAGTTTCACCACAACAATAATATATCCAAGGGAACCTACTCCAAGCGGGGTTTTCGCTTCAGCTCACGCGGAAGGAACCACGTAAGCCTACACTACACAACCACCAATTTCAATTCTAGGGTTATACTCAGACTCGGGTGTAGAGCCGTCTCACGAAGCACCAATGACCAGAGAACCCCAACAGTATCATACAAGATAATAATATGATATAATAATAAATAATCAAGCAAGTAAATAACAGGTAGTTAAACAAGCAAGCAAACAAACAAGAGAAGATAAACAAACAAGCGGATCTAACACTCACGAATCGAGTCAAGTTAGGCTTGACTCTCTCTAGCATAGGGCAATCCATTCTCCAGCAGAGTCGCCATCTGTCGTACCTCGAAAAATATGATCCTCGCGATGGACGCGGAAAGAACTGTTCGAAACAGAGTCGCCACTGAACTTTATTCATCCCAAAAGAGGGAAAGGAAAATATCGAGAAAACCTTTGAAAGGGAGATAAGAACATGGTCGTCGCAACCAGATTCTAGGTTCGGGAGTCGGTTACGCAAGAGGGAAGGTATTAGCACCCTCTACGTCCGTTGTACTCAACGGGAACCCCTTGATTCGATTCGTGAGAAAGTTAGTTAGGTTTGTTTGTTTATCTTCTAAGGTAAAATGATTAATTTTTAAAGGGGAAATGGGGTGGTTTTTTATTAGTGTGCTCGGCAAGGATTAGAATCCTTGTGCCTACGTATCCCCTCGTGCAATGGGAAAGTCAGAGCATTTGTAGTTCGTGGGACTACAGTTTGTTGGTTCGTGTTTTTTAAGCGAACGAGTGTTTAATTCGCATTCTAACTGCTAAACGTTGGCTTGTCGGCTCGTCAAGGGAGGCTGAAGCACTAGTTCATATTCACGGAAGAATGGACTAAACAATGTTCTTTTTGTGAAAGTTGTTTGAGTATAAATTAAGTGTATTAAAGACTTGATTGAGAAAAAGGTTTGATTTGGACGTGTTTTAGTCGAACGAGAATTTAGGTTACGTTTTAACTGCTAAACGTTGGCTTATCGGCTCGTCATGGGAGGCTGAAGCACGAGTTCATATGCGCGAAAGAATGACTTAAACAATGTTCTTTGAGTTGCGGATTAAGTGTATTAGGGTTTCGGTTGCGTGGGCGAGGAAAGGAGTTTTATTCGTATTGGTTATTTTAGAGGTGACAATTGCTCACACACGAGTAAGAGAACTCGCACCCAAGCAATAGGTGACGATTGCTCATACACGAGTAAGAGAACTCGCACACAAGCAATCGACGAATTAAGATTTATGTCTTTTAGAAGTGTCAATTGTTCACACACGAGTAAGAGAACTCGCACCTAAACAATCGAGGAGAAAGACCAAAGACTTGATCCCCCTCGCATCACTTTTTAGGAAATTATGTTCGAATATATGATTAAGTGTTTTGATAATTTGATTTTGAAAAGGTTTGAATGTTTGTCGAGTTCGTGTGTTTTAAAGGCGTCAAATGTCCACCCACGAGTAAGAGAACTCACACCTAAACAATTGACAGGTTAAGGCTTAAGTTTTGTTAGAGGTACCAATTGTTCACACACGAGTAAGTGAACTCGCACCCAAACAATTGAGGAGAATTGCTCACACACGAGTAAGAGAACTCGCACACAAGCAATCGACGAATTAAGGTTTATGTTTTGTTAGAGGTACCAATTATTCGAACACGAGTAAGTGAACTCGCACCCAAACAATTGGGAAGTTAAGGTTTAAGTTTTAAAGGCGTCAATTGCCCACACACGAGTAAGAAAACTCGCACCCAAAAAATTGAAGAGAAAGACCAAAGACTTGATCCCCCTCCTTTTCACCTTTATGAAAATGTTTAAGTATTATTATGTATGTTGGTTTGATTTGAGAAAAGCACTCGACGTTGGATCGAGGTTTTAATTTACGTATGAGGAGGTTAAGAAATGAGGATGTCTTATGGTTTAAAGTGAAGGCTGGAAATACTTGATATATGGGTCAAGTAAATGCTTAGGATTGAATTGATTGAATTTATTTGGAAAATACTTGACGTTGGATCAAGTTTGTTTTACTCTTATAAAAAGGGTTGATTTTAATCTTATGGAATTAATTAAGCCATGATTAAACATAAACCAATCACATACATGCATACAAATCAAAATAAAATGGGTAATCGTTGCATAAGGCCCAAGAGGAGGCAAAGGGGAGGTCGGTTGCGATCGTGAAAACGATCGACTTATCAGGTATGAAAATGATTGACACGAAGTCCAAATATTAGTTGAAAAATATTTTGATTTGAATAAACACGCAATGACATAGCATAATATAATCAAGGCATGAAATAAATCCACAAGAGAAAATTATACACCTCACAAAGATTAAAAATCAAACAAAGTGGGGGGAAGAAACATGTTTCTATCATGGATACAATCCTAGAATAAGGCAAGAAAAGTAAAATTGAGATTCTAGGGGTACCTAACGGAGAAGGTCCGTTGCCTCTTCAAAGCTCACAACAAGCTCAAGAATTGTTAGAAGCTTCACGATTATCCATCCGATTAACCCTCGAGTGTTCAACGTCACAAATCAACATCCAAGATAAAATGAGCCAAAATCAAAGGTGCATCATTAACATCTGCTCGCCATCGTCATCATAATTGTCCGGTCACCATCATCGACATCGCTACATTTCCATCATGCACGAAAGCTCCTCGAAACAGACAAACCCACCGTCAACTCAATCGATCCGCCCTTCCCTGTGCGACGAGCTTCAGAATCGTGATTTCACTCGTGGTTCTTTCTGCATCTGCTTCATCAGTCGAACGGTTTCGTCTCGTATCAACCTTACCTCGCGTTTGTCCTTTGTTTCCGGTTACGATCCATATCGATTGCTTGATTCCGGTGTCAGATCAGTTGTTCAAAAATCATGTTTGGATCTGTTTTCAAAATCTCTTCTTCTACTTAATTCGTTCGGAGACGTTGTGTTGTTGGTTGAAGAGTTGGAAGAGGAGTTGTTACTGGGTTTGTGAAGTGTGGAGAAGTGGTTATGAAAGGTTGGAGGGCGGTTGTTGTCGGCAGCAAGTGAGGGGTACAGGTATGTCGTTGATGGTGGAAGAGGTGAGTTTTGAAGAGGTGAGTTAAGTTTTAAACGTTTTCTCTTCTCCCTTTGATTCTCTGTTCTTCTTTTCTGGGCTTGTGCGGCTGCGGTTTTTTTAAGGTGGTGATTCTTGGCTTGTGTTGTGAGCTATTGTTGTTTTAAGTGTAAAAAAAAATAACTTATGTTAGAAGCTTATGGATGAAATGAGGTTCAAGAGTGATTTGTGGTGAGGTTTTCTTTCTTCTGATGTTGTTGGTTTAAAGAAAATGGCTTGTGGTCAAGAGTGGATGCGTGAATAGTAGGTTGTAAGGTGGTTTGTGAGTGACGTTGGGTAGCAATGGCTATGTGAAGGATGGTGAAGAGAATCAGAGGGTAGCTTTGAAGGTTGTAAATGTGTAAGATGCAGTAGCAGATTTTTTTGAAAAGAAATGAAAGTGGCTTTGTTCCCGTTTGAAGAAGTTGGAGCGAATAGGTGAGGAGAGGATTGAGTGAGAAAAGGTAAACAGTTCGCGTAGGTCTGAACGAAAATAACAAGGGAGACAAGGAAAACGTGTTGTGCGAGTTGTAGTGGGTGCATGATGCGTTTGATTTTGCAAGTTTATGGATCAGAAGTTTGGTGGTACGGATTTGTTGGAGAAGAAGAAGGGTAATAATGAGGTGGATGGAAGAAAGTGGTGATTGAGAGGTCTCATTTGCTAACCGAAAAAAAATCAGGTGAGTGAAAATGAAAAAAATTATTTTTCCTCCTTTTTCACGTTGACCGGAAAGAGAGAAAAAGGTCCCGTTGGTTGTATGGGTCAATAAGGTAAGGTGACAGCCAATGGTGGGGATCCCCCGAAGATGAGGATAATAGCGTATTATATGAGAAAAGCCAATGAAGCTTTGAACATTCCTCCCAAGTCTAGTGCGCCGTCCCCTCTTTTTCTGTAGACTCCTCCCTCTTAAATAGCTAGGTCAACCTATGGACTTATCATATTAACAAGGGCTTTGTAAGATGGTGATGCTATTGGGCTCATATGTATTTTTTAACTTTCTTGTGCGAATATTATTAGAATGGATAAATGGTATTTTTTGGATAGAAGTTTAAGGTGGAAAAGTGATAAAAAATTGTTTTTGGATATTTGAAGTGGATAATGAATTTTTGAAATGGATATTTTTTGTGATATTTTTTTGAATAAAATGGATAATGTGTAATGGGTATGAAAAAAATGGATTGGATTAATTAAGTGGATATGGACAAATTTTGGGTAATTGGTTAATATTTGGATAATAATAAAAAAAGGTTAAAATGAATTTAAAAATGGGTTAAAGAAAAAGAATGGATATGGAAATGAAAAATGGTGATTTGTAAAGTTAATGAAAATGGACATTTTAAAGCGGATTATGGTTTTACCAAATGGATATGGTTTATGGACTTTTGGATATGAATATGGTATGGATTTAAATTGGATGGGAAATGAATATGGGTTTATGAACTTGGTTATTGGAAAATATGGAGTTGAAAAGTGGATAAGTGGATTTAAAATGAAATATGGTTATTTATGACAAAATGGATAATAGGAAAGGTAGAAATGGTTATGGATATTTGTAATGGATAATGGAAATGGTTATAAAAAATGAAAAAAAAAGTCGGTTAATTAAAAGTGAAAATGGACAAATGGATTGGCTATAGATATGATGGTTAGTGGATGAATATTCAGATGAAAATTATCCACAGGTAGGACAAATTTGGGGTATGACATGGAGTAGATAGTTTTTCTGGTTTAATTTCTTTCAAGGTTGGTAATGGTGAAGATACATCCTTTTGGTGGGCTAGATGGTTAGGGAGTTCCTCTTTAGCTTCATTATTTCCTGATGTATATGAGTTATCGAAGGACAGGTAGGGGCGGGTTTCAAGTTTCAGCAGGTGGGGGGGAGATAGGTGGTTGTGGACTGTCGCATTTATTGGTTCCTGATGCTTCGGTTCTGGTTCAGCAGCGACTGCAGGAATTGTTAAATATGTTGGCTGGTGTTTCGGTGAGTCTGGAGAATTCATATTATTTTGTTTGGCCTTATTGCTCCTCAAGTATTTATTCTGTTAAATCTGGATACGCTTGGCTGGAGGATTTAGTTTCCGATTTTGTGTTGGAGGCGGACGTGTTGGATGTTATCAAATTCTGTTTGTTAAGTAATTCTCCGTTGAAAACGATTCTTTTCTGATGGAGGCTTTTTCATGATAGATTGCCAACCCGTGATAACCTTTGTAGACGTGGCATTATAACGAATTCACACAAATTAGTTTGTCTGATCTATTTTTTGGTTAATTAAAATGTTTAACATTTATTTATCCAGTGTGATAAATGTTTAAAGGTGTGGGAGAATATTGGTAGTAGGTTGGGGATTAGGGTAGGGTATCATGGAAATTTAAATATCCTTGTCCATTTTAAGGAATGGATAGCTTCTTTGCATTTGATTGGAGCGGATATCAAAAACGCGGTTGGTCTTTGTTTGATCACTTGCTGGTGCTTCTGGAGTTGCAGGAATAATATATTGTTCAACGACGAGTTTTGGGATGTGGATGGGGTAAATCATAAGATTATCCTTCTTTCTTGGTGGTGGATTGGAAAGAAATTAAAAAGGGCTTGTATATTTGTAATTATTATGAATGGTTTAACTTTCCTTGTGAATTCTTGTAGACCACTTTGAGTAGGTTATTGTTATAAGTGGGTTAGGATACCCCTTTGTATCCTTGATGAATATATTTTTTTTTATTAAAAAAAAATTGGACTGTAAGATACAAATTGCACTTATGCAGGTCATCAATGTCATGAAGAAATATAAAATATTTTTGAAGAAAATTGAAAAAGATGACAAAGTTCCCCATGTTATTCCTCCGATCCCAAATAATAATGAAGGTTCTTTTATTGGAAAGTGTCAAATTGCATCTTATCTATCAACTATTCTTCAAAATGGTTGCTTTTCACCTAATCAAGAGTTGACATGGTTGGATAAGCATCAGAGAAGAAGGGTTAGCAATTTTCAAAATTTTTTTTTTTAATAGTTTCAGTTCCTAGTCAAGGTAAATTCATATATGTCGTTATCTTTCATGATCCAAATTCAATTGAATTGATGATTTTAGCTTATATGACGACTAACTATGTTATTCTAACACACAATTTGTTGACACTGTACTGACATCATATTACATGATTAATTACGTCTAGTAGATGACTAATGAATGTTTGAACACATATTAAGTTGTTTACATACAAGATACAACTTGTTTTCAAAAAATATTCACATAAAATTATTTCTTATATGCAAATAATTTAAATTTATTTTATCTTTTATTATAAAAATAGTTTACGCACAATCACGTATATGATAAACGTGTAGTTAAGTTGCTTATTCTAACATGTGATAATTAGTCAAACAACTAACTCAAACAAACTAAAAGAATAAAAGCTCAATAATCATAAAATTATTTTTATTAATATGTATTGATTCATTTTCTGCTAGGCATACATTTGATTTTGGAAAAATGAATGTGTTTTGGTTCTTTTTTCTTTGCTAGCTAAAATTGATTGTCCTACATTTGAAATTAGTCGCACTACAACTACTACTACTCCAAGTGTTACTAAATTACCGACTAGAGTAATGCTTAGTCGTCAAGGAAAAAGTGAATATCCGAAAAGACTTGTTTTTCTACCTAAATCCCTTTCGGAATTTCTACATATTGGTGTATAAAAGTTTGACTACTCCCTCACTAATGTTGTGACTAAATATGGAGCTACGTTAGTGTTATTCATAATCTCCCCCATAACAAACCATGTCGTATCCAACCTCTTGATAGTTGACAAAAGCGAATGTAATTTGATGTACTTGGAGATATTCAGGACAATAGGTCTACAGATGCAAGATCTAAAACCATGTGAAAACATGATCCTTATGGCATTCAATAATTCCCGTATCCGACTGCATGGAAGCTTGAACATGACAATTTCACTTTGAGAAAGAGAATACGAGAGAAGTACAAATGTACACTTCTCGGTAGTTCTCTGTGAAAGTGCTTTCAATGACATCCTCGGGAGACCTATCCTAATAGCATTAGACACATTGACCCTCCTAGTCCACCTCAAGATGAAATAACACGAAAAACAACAATAAACTGCTTTCCATCGATGTCGACCTCGATGTTTTGAGAAGACGAGGTCAATCAGAATGAAATTGTTTTGCTTACCAGCACGAAGGCGAAGGCTCTAAGACCATTTCTATATGGAGATTTTGAAGTTATCCAACTCAACAACAATCCTTCCAGGCCAGTAAAGATAAGAGCCAATCTCTCATCCGAGGTAAGAGAATGACTTATGAAATTCCTAAGAGGAAAACCCGACCTTTTTTTGTCGTATCAGTGTACGAGATGATCGACATCAATTCGAGTGTAGCCTGTCCCAAGCTAAACGTCAACCCACAAACCTAGTATGTCTCCTAACGAAGAAGGTGTCGATCTATTGAGAAGGCTGGAGCGACATCCAAGAGAGTTCAAGATCTGTTGGACGCAAACTTCATCTTTTAAGAAAGGTACACTGAATTACTCTCTGAATTCATCTAAGTTAAAAAAGTTGTGGGGAAGTGGAAGATTTGTGTCAATTATATAAATATTAATCAGACTTATCCTAAAGACTCATACTCCCTATAAAAAAAAATACAAATTGGCGGGCAATTTAGCTGGGTGTAAACTTCTATCATTCATGTATGCTTATTCTTGATACAACCAAATATCCATGTATGAACCAGACAGAGGGAAGATAACCTTCATTAAAATCCTACTTGATGAAAATTTAGCAAGTGTACTAAACGCATCAAAGAAATAAAATTTATAAGTTCTTCCTCACATGGATTTTTCGATTTTAACAAAGCGATTCACATGCCATTGAACAACATAGGAGTTTTTTGGTTATTGTAAGTCTAAGGCTACTAATTCAAAGTACTGGACGTCCTTTCTTGCGTAGAGTGCCCCCCAAATGTAGCTTTGATTTCATCGAACTGGGTTACCAATCTCTTGTGTTCTTTATTGCTTTTCTGCTTCATCATCTTTTGAATATTAATTTGTCATGTCTTGCTTACAAACTGGTTTTCTCTTCCTGGTTTACAATGTCTTAGACATCGTGTATGACATCTGTCCCTAGAAGTAGTAATCTTTCATAAACCTGTAGTTCCTGTTGTCTCAGGCATCTTGTCCGACATATATCCCATATGGACTAGAACTTTCAATTGGCATCAGAGCAGGAATCCTGTTCTATTTGGCTGAGCTCCAAGAATATATTATTCTGTTCAAGATGGAGAATTTCAATAAAGGAGAAGCTATTTATCAACCAAAGAATTGTCATGGTGCTAAGAATCCTTCAAATATTGTTGATAATTATGAAGATTGTGATGGTCTAGCATATATAATGTAGTTTTGAAGAGAATCTCAAGCTTACTAAGATCTTTAGCAAAGCCATAAGAGAACTTGACAAGAGATCTAAGAATAATGTCACTATCAATGTCAATAACATTTGGCATAAATAAAAGGACGATGAAAGACAAAATCTCAACTATTCTTACGGGTGGAAGGGATTAAATGTCTTATTTGCAAGGACTTTGGTCATATTCAAGCTGAATGCTCAAGTGTTCCAATGGAACAAAGAAAGAAGGGCCCCACGGTGGGCGGCAATTTTTTGTGGTGGCCACCGCCATGAAAAAGTCGCGATCAAGTTTTTGGCACCGTTGCTGGGGAATGATTTAGTCAATAGTGCAATTCATTTGTTGTGTCGTATAGACTAAGGCAACAAATTCCCTTATTTGTAGGTTGTATGCCAAGTACTCGCTCAAAAGGCGAAGACTTCACACGACCGACAGACGAACCTGAACGTATTCTTAGCGTAAAAATACGAATCCAAGAATACTGCCTAAACCACGAAATACCTTTTCCTTTGTCAGAACCTGAATCTCAATTCGAATCCGAATATGAAACAGAACTTGACTCTGAATCAGAATCAGAAGAAGACATGGCTGATGGACCACAGAACCGTCCTCTTAAGTATTATGCTACCCCATCTGAGCAAGAACCACATAAAAGCATTGTTGCCCCCCGCTATCAACCGGAACGATTTCGAGTTGAAACCCTCATTGTTGTCAGCCGTACAACAACATCAATTTTCTGGAATGCTGAAATTGATGTTGTTGTACGGCTGACAACAATGAGGGTTTCAACTCGAAATCGTTCTGGTTGACAGCGGGGGGCAGCAATGCTGTTATGTGGTTCTTGCTCAGATGGGGTAGCATAATACTTAAAAGGATGGTTCTATGGTCCATCAGCCATGTCTTCTTCTGATTCTTATTCAGAGTCAAGTTCTGTTTCAGATTCGGATTCGGATTGAGATTCAGGTTCTGACAAAGGAAAAGGTATTTCGTGGTTTATGCAGTATTATTGGATTCGTCTTTTTACGCTAAGAAGACGTTCAGGTTCGTTTGTCGGTCGTGTGAGGTCTTTGCCTTTTTTAGCGAGTACTTGGCATACAACCGACAAATAAGGGAATTTGTTGCCTTAGTCTATACGACGCAACAAATGAATTGCACTATAGAACCGTCATGAAAATAACATGTCCAAGGTTTTAAATTGTAAAAAGAATGAAGGGCCCCACGGTGGGCGCCACTTTTCTGTGGTGGACACCGCCATGAAAAAGATTCGTCCAAGGTTTTCACCTTAAATTTTAAGAAAGTCAGTTATCGGCCCCACGGTGGGCGCCACTTTTCTGTAGCGAGCGATTTGGGACGCGATTCTTAGGCGCTGTCGCTCTCTTTTGGGTTTACTACAGGTCGATTCATTTTTTATCCTATTGAAAGCTGATGAAGGAAGGGAAATAGATGTCTCTAATTAACCTTGCTTTCATACTGAGTTTAAACAGCGGTCTGTTAGATTACAGATGCTATATGGTAATGGGGCCTTCTTTTGCTTCTTAATGACAGGACGGTTCATGGGGAATTTTGTTAGGATACTACACCAGATTGGGTAAAGATAGGGGATTTTAGGTTTTTTTATTAGTGTGCTCGCTAAGATTTTTTTCTTTCAATCTTATGCCTACTTATTCTCGTTTTCCGAAACAGGGAAATCAGAGCGATCGTAGTTCCTCCTATTCTATGGGAGGAAATGGTGTTTTAGTGTCTTGTTCAAAGCCCAAGATGTGAAGCGAAAGGTGGTTTATATCTTGTTCAAAGCCCAAGATGTGAAGCTGGAGGGTCTATTTGTATCTTGTTTAAAGCCCAAGATGTGAAGCTAAAGTTGGTTGGTATCTTGTTCAAAGCCCAAGATATAAAGCTAAAAGGTCTCGAGTTTAGAGAGAATTTGTCATCTCTAAAGAGGGGTTTGTCTGTCACAACTGTTGGGTGACTGGTTATAAAGGAGGATTACTTTAACCGGGATATGTGAATCTGGCAATGCCATAATTTCCTTTATAGAGGCTTTCCAACCTAGAGGAGAAGACTTTAACTCAATGTAGAGCAATGCCATCTTTCCTTAGGAATTTCTCATGCTAAAAGAGGGACAGTGGCAGGGAGGTAAATGATCCAGAGGCTTGCCACTTACAGCAATTTAGATGAAGGGAAAAGAGTTATTGAGGTTTTGTATACTGTGAACGAGGCACAGCTTTGATGCTAAAAGGTTGATTGGCTCAACCGAGGTTTCCTTATACAATGCCTAAGAGGAGGCTATATGCCCAACAAGAGGGTGTTTTTATGTGTCTCGTACAAAGCCCGAGAGAGAGGCTAAAATGGTTGACTCAACAAGAGAGTGCTTTGTATCTCGTACGAAGCCCAAGATGGAGGCTAAAAGTGAACGACCCAACCAGTGAGTCTTTTTGTATCTCGTACAAAGCCCGAGATGGAGGCTAAGGATGTTTGACTCAACAAGAGAACATTTTATACTCAAAAACAGAGTGTTTTGTATCTCGTACAAAGCCCGAGATGGAGGATGTTTTACTCAACAAGAGAGTCTTTTTGGTATCTCTTAGAAAGCCCGATATGGAGGCTGAAAGTTTGTTTGGCTCAATGAGAGAGCCTGAAAAGGTTAGCTCTACTCGAGAGAATCATTGTACAAAGCCCAAGAGGAGGCTATGGTAACTGTTTCAGTTAAGTGACAGGTCCATTTTAATGTTTAAAAGAGAAAATCAGTTCTTATAAAGAGACTGATTACAGGTATCTTCGGGCTTTGGCACTGATCAGAGGAACAGGATTATTTCCTGTTCTTTAAGGAAACGGGAAATCCAAAGGAGATTGAGATTGTCCAAGTCTACGGGTTTTATTGTTGAAAGGAGCTTGAGAATGTCTTTGAGACTCAAGGAAATTAGACTGTCCAAGTCTAGAGTTTTATCTTTTGTACTATGCTTAAGAAACAGTAGTAGCAGGATCTAGACTCTTTGAAAGACTGTTATATCAAGATGACTAATTTCTGTTCCTATACCTCTAGGAGGTCGTCGGGACAATTTGTACGAAACCCAAGAGGAGGCTATCATTCCCAGAGGAATAAATCATTTATACGAAGCCTAAGAGGAGGCTGTGAAAACATCTAAGAAGCCGACGGGTCCTTGTACAACGCCCAAGAGGAGGCGGGGATGCTTTTAAGAAACATGTGGGTCCCCAAACCCGAGAAATTCAAGACATGCTATTCAACGAGAATAGATCAACCCAGAATTGTTTGAGAATTTGGAAGAAACTCAAGAGATGCCATTCACGGAGAAAAGATCATCTCTGGGGAGTTAGAGTTTCTTGTCAATTCCTAAGGAGGACAACCGAAGAGAAGATTGTATCTGGTGCTCCTATGGGGGATCTAGTTTTATCTATTTCTAAGAGCGATCAACAGGCTTAGTGTTAGACGTAATTTCCAGGGAAACTCTTAATATCTATACTATTATTACCCAGTTGATATGAGTTTATGAAAGAAGACTTACAGCAAAACAACCCCACAGTACAGTTATATACATATGAAAGCGGTAAATGAAAGCGGGTAAACACTTACTCGGTTGTAGAGCTTCCATGCTATTTTGTTAGTTTGTTTCAACAAAGAAAACTTTGATAACAATATTATATTCAAAATCATAGGAGAAAGTGCTTTGGAAAGAAGTATCGGGGCTTACAGCTCAAGGAGAGGCCCAAATGTTTTGTCAGTGATCGCACTGTTGTTTTTGTACAGAGGGACTTATACAAGTGACTGAGGCCCAAGAAAGGTTTTTTGTAGAAAGGGATGAGTCTTACACTCTCTCAAGAGGCCCAAAAGTGTTTAAAGAAAATAAATAGGGCTTATAACACGAGGGTAGGCAAAGATGACTTTTGACTTTGAAATGACGATCGCGCCGAGGTTTCTTTTAACGCAGGGGGACTTATACAATATCTGAGGCCCAAAAATTATTTTTGTTAAAAGGGGGTTGGGTCTTACACTCTAATAGAGGCCCAAAAGTTTTGAATGAGTCTTATAGCTCGAGGAGAGGCCCAATTGGTTTATTTTAAATGGGCGATGATCGCGCCGAACTTTTGAAATACAACGGGACTTATACCATAAGTGAGGCCCAAAAAAGGTTTGTATTTACAAAGGATTGGGTCTTACACTCTATTAGAGGCCCAAAAGTGTTTGAAAATGATTTGATGAGGGTTGAATTAATCAAAAACCCTAATTTGTTTTCAAAATGTATTTTAATTGAATAAAAATTCAATTAAAATGACCAAAATTGTTTAACATGTGGAAAACAAATTTTGATCTTGGATTAATGTTTCATAAATCAAGTCTTGACCTACAAAATGATTAGAAATCATTAAAATTTGCAAAATCAAGAAGGTAAAAATATTTTAAATGTTAAAAACAATTAAAATATTAATTCTTTGCAAAAATATCAATTATATGAAATAAATAATATTTTTGGGATTTTTTGGGAAAATAAAATATTTTAACATTTTTGTGAATTATTAAAAAAAGAATCAACTCAAAATCATTAAAACTCAGAGAGAAATTAATTTTTGAATCAATTAAATAAAATCACAAAATTCAAATATTCAAATTTTCAAAAAATGGCGCCAAGAACAAAGGCAAGAACACGCGCCACCCTCTGTTTCTGCAGATTTGCGTTTTCCATCCAATCTCACTGAATACTTGATTATATCATGCAATCTACCTATCAATCTACTCGTTTTAACCTCATGATCATGTCTATGGTCTTTAATTTCATTTATTTTAAACATGGAATAAGAAATCAAAGAGAAACCTCAAGAACCCTAAATTCTGCATGAAGGTTCAGAAATTCAACACACGATTCAAACAATGCAATTGATGGAGGGAAAACATTCCATGCATGATTAGAAACATATGGCAAAATTATTGTGCAACAAAAATTGCATGGATCATAGAGTTAGGAGAGCTCATGCTTACCTCTCGCAGCTGGTGATCGTGTTTTGTGTTAGAGGTATTACATCTAGGTTCCAATGATGTGGATAGCTTCCCTAGGTGCCATGGAGTGTGTCTGGGTGCTTGGAGTGGATTGAAGTGATCTGGAACTTGAGATGGTACCCCAACTGCAAATCTGTCAAGAACTTGAGCAATTGGCTGGTGATTTTGTGATTTTGGTGTTCCAGATGTTATGTGAGTGTTTGGATCATTTCTATATGATGTTTATGAGGTGTGTGTGTGTGATTGGTTTGATTGGAAAAGCTCTCAAACTCAAAACCCGATAGTGACTTGCCTTAGAAGGAAAAATTGGAGGGAAGAAGGAGATTTTGAGGAAAGCATCTGTTTGATGGCTTTGGTGTACTCAAACTGATCACAATTGAGCTCTATTTATAGTAGAGCAAGTTTATTTTGCAAGGAATAGTGAATGGCAACTGCTGAGTAGGGTTGGCCAATGTTGAGCAATGAGAATCCAAGTCTCCTCTAGCCATTGACTAGAGGTTAGGGCACAGGCTGCTGGTTCCCTTGGTCTTGGATAAGTCTTAACTGAATTCAGTTGGAAATGGCTCAGTCCAGGCCACATCGGTGTATGCATTGAATGCTCTAATCCAAAATTGGAGTCTGGTCCCTATTTTAGGCAATTCTAGGTTTGGCATGCTACTTCTTGTTCCAAAGACTTTGGAGGCTTGGCTCAGTGATTTTCCCCTTTAGATTTGATCCTCAGAGGTGTCCAAAGTGATGACAAGGCTTGGAATTATCTGATTTTGGTAAATCGAGCAAAAGTACAAAATTCTGCCTTGCCTTGGCAGTTTTCAGCAAGGCATTTTGCCACTACCATAACTCTTAGCTCAAATTGAATTTGGTGATGTTCTTGGCCATTTTGGAAAGCCCTCATATGATACAACAACTGTTTGATCATACTTGGTTTTGATACTTTTTGGATCCAAGTTAAAAATGTCCCTACATTTGGAAAAAAGTAAGGCAGATTCTGACTTAGTGAAAATTTCACTAAGTGTTGGAAAAAAGTGACATTTTGTCATTTTGATCACTTCATAACTCAAAATCCATGAGGAATTTGGCGGGGGTCAGTTTTTAGCTTTTGTAGAGGGCCATGAGATCTACAAATCAAGCTTTGGATGGGGAAAAAGGGCTTTGTGGTTTAGGAGTTATGATCCTCCAAAGTTGGTACCCTTGCCACTTTGTTCATAACTTAGAAAATTTTCTAAGTTTTTATGGTTACCCCTTTTACAAGTTATCCCACTTTCTTTGATTTTCCTTGATGAATGATGATTCAAATCACGCATTAACATCATTTTAGGGTTAAAAATCCATTTTTGTGAAAAATCTCAAAAAGTCAAAGTTTGACTTTTGTGCACAGTTGACTTTTTATCAGATGAATTCCAAACTGTGCAATCCTCTATGAAATCATGTCTTTGACCTAAATCAAACTTGATGGACATGTTCCAATGAGGTTATAGGGTGTATTGAATCATGTCTTAGGGTTTGGGAGCATGTCCTGGTCAAAATTCAAAGCTACAGTTGACTTTTCCTCAAAACCCTAATTGTGGTTCAGATGAAATTGAGACTTGTTGCTCAAGCTTCTTGGATTAATTAATTGTTCCAAATGGATCAATATAGTGTGTTAGAGACCCTCAAATATTCTCTTGAGGTCTTGGCTCATGATTTGTCCCAAAAGTCAACTTAGGGGTGAATTAGGTCAAGAAACCCTAATTCCTGATTTTTTGTGAATGCATCCCCTGAGGTTAAATTGACTTGATGATTGGGTCCATGAGGTTCCATGGAGTATATTAGGTTATGCTTTGAAGCATTGGCTCATGCCCAGAGGAAAATATCCCTCTGGAAGCCCTGGTCGACCAAAACACTAGTTTGGTGACACTGGCGATCTTGAGGCTTGATCCACCTAGAAGGGAGCAGCCTTGTGTTTAATCCTTGCTGTGGGAGTCCTTTTGATCCTTTGTAGAGATTTGAGGGTGTAGACAAGTTGAAGATCATGTCATTTCTTGATTGATCCTTTTCCTAAGAGCTCTGAGAGGGCTTGAAACCCTAAGTCTGATTGTAGTGGATGGTCACCCATTCCTTGAGGAGATTGATGAGGCATGATAGTTCATCCATATTGTGATGATGATTTGCACAATGATGGGAAATCTTAGTGGTCAAAATTTGGGGTATGACATAATTGCTGTAAGTGGCAAGCCTCTGTATACAAACATCCAAGCTAATGTCCCTCTCTTAGCATGAATTCCTAAGGAAAAATGGCATTGCTCACACTGAGTTAAAGTTTCCTCCTTCAGGACAAATCCCCTATAAAGGAAATTATGACATTGCTGGTCTCCATATATTCCAGTTAAAGTAATTCTTCCTTTATAAATCAATCACCCAAACAACTGTGATAACCAGATTAGATATCTCCCTTTAGAGATGACAAATTCTCTGTCAATCAAACCTTTTAGCTTCAATCTTGAGCTTTGAACAAGACACAAACAACCTTTAGCTTTAATCTTGGGCTTTGAACAAGACACCAGACATCTTTTCCTTCCTAGGAGGAACTACAATCACTCTGATTTCCCTATACTTCATAACAAGGAATACGTAGGCATAAGATTGCGAAATCTTAGCGAGCACACTTATCAAAAACCTTAGGTCTCTGACCTTACCAAAAACATCGAAACACCCGTAAAACAACAAAAATACCCTCTATCTCTCTCTCAGACATCCCATAAAGGAGAAACTTTCCCATTTTCACAGACAAACACAATCAAGTATCAAAGCAGAACCTAACACTATCATCTCATGGATAACCATGGATAGGATGGGTAACTGAAAACTCCCCATTGTATAACCCGACCCCGGACTCCCCAATCTCTGTCAAGAATTTGTTTAGTTAAACAAATGCATGCAAGGTTAGTTTAAGATAGCTTTACCTTTCCCTTCCAGCTTCACGAGATAAAATAAGAAATCAGAAAGTAGCACCCAACGTTCCTCCCACTGAGGTGAGGAAATCCCCCTGCGATAAGGTGGTCGCGTCACCGACAAAAATCGCTCTCTACACATACAAAGATCTCTCTCTACACCAAAATCTATCTCTCCTTAATGAGACTTGGACAGTCTCAGCCTCCTCTTTGGGCTCACACAAGGACCCTCAAGTTTCCTCAAAGAATAGGAAAAACTCTGATCATTTTATCAATAAACCAGTCTGCAACCGAGTTAAAACCTATAAGGTTTTCAAACTCACCTTTAAACTCCTCTGACCCCCAAAAAGGCTTAAATTTCACTTTTGAACATCCCAGCCAAGGTCAATTTACCATCAGTAAATCCCTAATAAAATCAGAGCCTCGTGGCATCTGGTATTTCAACTCTTCCCTGATGCCCTGCAAGTGTAAATCCCTTTGGATTCCCCAAATCAATTTGGACATGCTCCTGGATTTCCATAAATCCTCAGCAAGAGATATCCTCCACTTAGGCTTCATATAAGAAATTCCCCCAGTCAGCCTCAATATTGGGCTTTGTACAAGACAGATAAAATCCTCCCCGGTGGAGTCATTTTCCTTTAGCTTCAACCTTGGGCATTAAACAAGGTACACAAAAATCAACATTGTAACGTCCCGATTCCGATTATTCCCATTTTGTTGAGTCTTTTATCTAAATTGAGTGATAAATTATTTTATTTGTGAAATTGGTGTGTTAATATGCTATGTTGACATGTTATGATATTTTACCGTTTAAAGAGTTTTCGGGGAAAATTAGAATGGAGGGTATTTTGGACATTTCTCAATTAATTGTAAGTTAGAAATTTAGTGGAAATAGAATTATGTGGGAAATTTAGTAAAATTGGTAGAAAAGTGATTAAGTGTAGAATTATGTGAGAAAATGAATTAATTGAATTTGGGTAGAAAATAAGAAAAGAAAATGAGAAAAAAGAAAGTAGGAAAAGAAATAGAAAAGAAAAAGAGATAAGAAAAAGAAATAAGAGGGAAAGAGAAAGAAAAGAAAAAAACAGAAAGAGAAAGAAAAGAAAAACAGAGAGAGAAAGAAGAGAAAAACAGAGAGAGAAAGAAGAGAAAGAAAGAGGAAGAAGAGAAAAGAGGAGAAACCTGGAAAAACCTAGAAAACCATCAAGAACAATCATCTAGCAAGCTTGGAATCCGGGTAAGGGTGTGAAATCTTATTATCTCATCAATGTATATCATTATGTATGATTGTGTTGTTGTTGTTGTTGATTTTTATGAGTTTTGGGTATGAACCCTAAATGTAGAAAATGTTGTGAATGATGATCAAAACATGATTTTGTATGCATAAATGTGTTGTTGATGTGGTTTGAGGTTTGGGTACTGATATGGGGGTTATCTATTTGGTGTGAATATGAGTTTGGAGTTGGGATACTTGTTGGTATGTTCCCATAGGTGTTGATTGGGTTTTGGGGTGTGAATTAATTGATAAAATTTTGTTTTAAAATATGTCAAAAATGAAAAATGTGTTGGATGACTTTTTAATAGTGAAAATATTGTAGTATGTTAAATTCTGAGATCACAGCTTTTTACGGAATCGAAATCGGAGGTCTGGAAGGCTTCCGACGGTAAAAAATTGCATTTTTCAAGGTTCTGACACGGGCCGTGTCACACAACACGGGCGGCCGTGTCAGACGTGTCAATTTGAGGCCATTTGGAAATTTTGGGTGACACGGCCGTGTCACACAACACGGGCGCCCGTGTCAGCCCTGCTGTAGGTTTTTCTTCCAAAATTGTTTCGATCGTAACTTTTGAACCGTAAGTCCGTTTTGACCCCCGTTCGAAGCGTTGGAAAGCTAATGAAATGTTATTTCTATTAAGAATGGTTTGGAGAGTAAAAGGTGATTTAATTAATTCGTGTATTTGGAAAATAGTCGGGTTGTCGGGTTTTTATCGCGTACAATGTGTGTGATTGACGTGTTATCATGCTATATGTTTTTAATATGTAACGTGTAGCTTGTGGGCCATTATATGATGTGAATATACATGATGGAATGTTGTGATGATGGTTTATGGCTTTATGTCAAATATGTGCATTGTGTTGGATGTGAATCATACAATAGAGCATTGATGTGAATGTATATAGATTGTATGTGATTGTATGAGATGAATGCATGAATATATTGTGAATACGTATACATTTCAAGAATGTCTTGAGTCATTTTGTATGTGGAGCATAATGATGTACATTCTTGTGTTGAGCGATTCAAATGAGAATCCGTTGTAACGTCGTGTGCCTATGTGAGGTGTGAGCGATGATTACAAACGATTGTGTGCCTAGGTAAGGTGTGAGCAATCGGATCGTGTGCCCATGTGGGGTGTGAGCGATCGGGTCGTGTGCCCGTGTGGGGTGTGAGCAATCCATAAACATTGTCTGCCTATGTGAGGTGTGAGCAATGGGTGAACATCGTAGGCCCGACGGGGAGTTACATTGGTAACGAGCGATGGTTCCACTAAGTTCCTGAGTGAACTTTAGATGATTGAGTCGGTACCCCATTGCATTTGCATAGAGTTGTGAGTCGGTCTCTATGATTTGCATTTATCATCTTTATAATTGTGCATTGATGAATAAACATGAATATGTATGTTTATGTGGAATGATAAAAATTGTGAAAGTATGCATGATGAATATGCTTGGTTTTGTATATATATATACATTGTGATGTATATGAGTGAGTTGTGATGAATTATGGTGAGAATGTAGAATATGTGTATTTTTATGCTAAGATATATAATTATATGCATTGTTATTATGATAATATTTCTCACCCTTCTGCTATTTTATAATGCTCTATGAGGCATTGCAGAGTAGGTATGCTGGTGGTCTTTTTGTGAAGTGTGTCTTCATTCTTTTGGTCGGTCGACTCTGATATGTAGCACCGGGTAGCTAGGATGATTATGATTCATTTGTGATACATTTGTACATGTATCTTGTTGATGAATGTTTATGTAAACATGAATTATGTTGGTGGATAATACTTGATGATATATATATATATATATATATATATATATATATATATATATATATATATATATATATATATATATATGTTAATGTTATTCTATGTTTAGATTTTCCGCTTTTATTCTAAATATTGAGATGTGGGTGTAAGGACTAAGTTCCTCTGTTGCAAAGTTACCCCACTGTTGCATATCAATTGTTGAGCAGGTGTTTAATGTTTTAATTTCATGTATAATGTGACATACCTCTTTTATAATATGTTTATAATTATACTCTGACGGAATTTTTAATATGTGCCTAAATGATTTTTGTGATTATTTGGGGGTATAGAAAGGGGGTGTTACATTAAGTGGTATCAGAGCCAGCGTTGAGTCAGTTGTGTCTGTCTTGTTGTTGTGATGGTCGAACTGTTGTTTAACCTTGTTGTCATTTTTGGGAATAATCAGAATATGGCTGGTAGAAACGACAATGTGATGGTTGCTGCTTTGGAAGCAATGGCTAGGGCGGTGCAAGGTGCGCCGAACGTGAATGCTAATGACGAGTTCAGGAAGAATCAACCACCGGTCTTCAAAGGAAGATTTGACGCCGATGGTGCTCAAATTTGGTTGAAAGAGATTGAAAGGATCTTCAGAGTCATGAACTGTGCGGAGGAGAATAAAGTGAGGCTTGGGTCTCACATGCTGAAGGAAGAAGCCGACGATTGGTGGGTCGGTATGCGTCAAGTTCTTGAGGTGGACGATGAAGAGATAACTTGGGATTTATTTCGTACTGAGTTCTTGAGGAAGTATTACCCTGAAAGCGTGAAAGGAAAGAAGGAGATGGAGTTCCTTGTACTGAAACAAGGTAGTATGTCCGTGGTGGACTATACTGCTAAGTTTGTGGAGTTGGTTCAATTCCATCCTCATTATGCTGCAATTACTGCTGAGTTCTCAAAGTGTATTAAGTATGAGAATGGTTTGCATCCCGAGATTAAACAAGCGGTGGGATATCAAAGGATAAGAAGGTTTACGGATTTGACGGAATGTTGTAGAATCTTCGAGGAAGATAGCAAGGCTCGTTCTACACATTACAAAAGTTTGAATGAGAGGAAGGGAAAGCAACAAGCTAGAAGTGGACCTTATGTGACACCCGTTGGTAAGGGCAAGCATAGGGGAAACTTTGAGAAGAGATCTGGAGGAGGAGGTTCTGGTTCCGTTAAGTGTTACAAGTGTGGTGAAATGGGTCATAAATCATTTGAGTGCGGGAAGACCGTGGTGAAATGTTCTAACTGTGGAGGCATTGGGCATGCTACTACCGATTGTAGAAGGAATATGGTGAAGTGCTATAATTGTGGAGAAGTGGGTCACATTAGTACTAAGTGTACTAAGCCGAAACAAGCTCAAGCGGGCGGAAAGGTGTTTGCATTAGCGGGGACGGATACTACTAGTGCAGACCGTTTGATTAAAGGTACATGCTTTATTAATAGTACGTCTTTAGTTGCTATTATTGATACGGGAGCTACTCATTCATTCATTTCTCATGAGTGCGCTAAGCGTTTGAATTTGTCTATGACTTCTTGGGGTGGTGAGATGGTTATTGAGACTCCTGCTTCAGGGTCGGTAACTACGTCTTTGGTGTGTGTAAGTTGTCCTTTGACCATGTATGGTAAAGACTTCATTATGGATTTAGTGTGTTTACCTTTGGAGGGATTGGACGTAATCTTGGGTATGAACTGGTTGCAATTTAACCGAGTTCATATAGATTGCTATCACAAGTTAGTGAGGTTTCCTTCTTTGGACGATGAAGAAGATGAGAGTTTCCTATCCACTAAAGAGTTGAAGAAACTTTTAGCGGACGAAGCTCAATTGTTCGGTTTGTTTGCATCATTGTCGGTGGAGAGTAAAGTGGAGCTCGATGTGTTTCCAGTGGTGTGTGATTTTCCAGAAGTATTTCCGGAGGATATTACGGATGTACCGCCGGAAAGAGAAGTCGAGATTTCTATTGATCTAGTTCCGGGTACTAGACCAGTTTTAATGGCACCGTATCGTATGTCGGCATCGGAGTTGGTAGAATTGAAGAAGCAATTGAATGACTTGTTGGACAAGAGATTTGTAAGACCAAGTGTTTCTCCTTGGGGCGCTCCGGTATTGTTGGTAAAGAAGAAGGATGGGAGTATGCGGTTATGCATTGATTATCGACAATTGAACAAGGTGACAATTAAGAATAAGTATCCGCTTCCAAGGATCGATGATTTGATGGACCAATTGGTTGGTGCGCGTGTTTTTAGCAAGATTGATTTGAGATCGGGATATCACCAGATTCGTGTGAAAGAAGAGGATATTCCAAAGACGGCCTTTAGGACACGGTATGGCCATTACGAATATTCTGTGATGCCATTCGGGGTTTCTAATGCGTCGGGTGTGTTTATGGAATACATGAATCGTATTTTTCATGAACAGTTAGATCATTTTGTGGTTGTGTTCATCGACGATATTTTGATTTACTCTAAGTCTCAAGAGGAGCATGAAGAGCATTTGAGGATTGTGTTACAAATCTTGAAAGAGAAACAATTGTATGCTAAGTTGTCGAAATGTGAATTTTGGTTGTCGGAAGTAAGTTTTCTTGGACATGTTATTTCCGGTAGTGGTATTAGTGTTGATCCATCCAAGATTGATGCGGTCGTGCAATGGGAGGCTCCTAGGTCGGTTACAGAGATTCGAAGCTTTTTAGGCTTGGCGGGCTATTACCGGAGGTTTATTGAGGGATTTTCGAAGTTGGCACTTCCGTTAACGCAATTGACTTGTAAAGGAAAGGCTTTCATTTGGGATATTCATTGTGAAGAGAGTTTCAATGAGCTAAAAAGAAGGTTGACAACGACTCCGATCTTGATTTTGCCAAATCCGACGGAACCATCTGTTGTGTATTGTGATGCTTCATTGGCTGGTTTAGGTGGTGTTTTGATGCAAGATGGAAAAGTTGTGGCTTATGCTTCAAGACAATTGAGAGTGCATGAAAAGAATTATCCTACACATGACTTGGAGTTAGCGGTCGTGGTGTTTGTTTTGAAATTTTGGAGGCACTATCTTTATGGTGCAAGATTTGAAGTTTTTAGTGATCACAAGGGCTTGAAATATTTATTTGATCAAAAAGAATTGAACATGAGACAAAGAAGGTGGTTAGAGCTTTTGAAGGATTATGATTTTGGTTTGAATTACCATCCGGGTAAGGCAAACGTGGTGGCCGATGCTTTGAGTCGGAAGTCGTTACATATGTCTGCATTGATGATGAGAGAATGGGAACTTTTGGAGAATTTTAGGGACTTGAGTTTGGTTTGTGAAATGACGCCGAGAAGTGTGAGACTTGGTATGCTACATGTTACGAATGATTTTCTTGCAACCGTATGTGAAAAGCAAAAGTTGGATTTGAAGCTCGTTGATTTGATAATGAATGAGAATGAGGATTTCAAGATTTATAATTTTGGAGTTTTGAGATTCCGCGGTCGTATTTGTATTCCCGATGATGCGGAGTTGAAAAAGATGATATTGGAAGAAGGACACCGGAGTAACTTAAGTATTCATCCGGGAGCGAATAAAATGTATCAAGATTTGAAGAAAATCTTTTGGTGGTTCGGATTAAAAGGGGATGTGGCTCAATTTGTGTATGCGTGCTTAACTTGTCAAAAGTCTAAGGTGGAACATCAAAAGCCTAGTGGATTGATGCAACCGTTGGACATTCCGGAGTGGAAATGGGATAGGATATCGATGGATTTTGTTACGGGATTGCCGAATACGCAAAGAGGTCATAATGTTATTTGAGTAATCGTTGATAGGCTTACTAAATCTGCTCACTTCATTCCAATTGATATTAGTTATCCTTTGGAGAAGTTAGCCGAGATTTATGTTCTTGCGGTTGTGAAGTTACATGGAGTTCCTAAGAGTATTGTATCGGATAGAGATCCTAGATTCACATCGAGGTTTTGGGAGATTTTACAAAAGGCTTTGGGTTCTAAGCTAAGATTGAGTTCGGCTTATCATCCGCAAACGGATGGTCAAACTGAGAGGACAATTCAATCGTTGGAGGATTTATTGCGTGCTTGTGTGCTCGAGCAAGGTGGTGCTTGGGATAGTTATTTGGCGTTGATTGAGTTCACCTACAATAACAGTTTCCATTCAAGTATAAGTATGGCACCATTTGAGGCTTTGTATGGTCGGAGATGTCGAACACCTTTGTGTTGGCATGAAACCGGTGAGAGGACGATAGTTGGACCTGAGATGGTACAACAAACGACGGAGAAAGTGAAGTTTATTTGTGAGAAGATGAAAGCTTCTCAAAGTAGACAAAAGAGCTATCATGACAAGAGAAGGAAAGATCTTGAGTTTCAAGAAGGCGACCATGTGTTTTAGAGAGTTACGCCGGTTAAGGGTGTGGGTCGTGCTTTGAAGTCGAAGAAGTTAACTTCTAGTTTTATTGGTCCGTATCAGATTTCTGTACGAGTTGGTGCTGTGGCTTACCATGTGGCATTGCCTCCGAATCTTTTGAATTTGCATGATGTATTCCATGTTTCGCAACTTCGGAAGTATGTTCCGGATTCGTCACATGTTATTCCTATGGACGAGGTTGAAGTGAGAGATAACCTTACGGTTGAAGCTTTACCGATTAGGATTTTGGACCGTGAAGTTAAGAAGCTAAGAGGCAAGGATATTACGCTTGTGAAAGTAGCGTGGGGAGGCGCTGCAGAAGGCAATATGACTAGGGAACTAGAGAGTAGGATGCGAGAGTCATATCCGGAGTTGTTTGAATCAGGTAATATTTTCGAGGACGAAAATTTCTAAAGTGGGGGAGAGTTGTAACGCCCCGATTCCGATTATTCCCATTTTGTTGAGTCTTTTATCTAAATTGAGTGATAAATTATTTTATTTGTGAAATTGGTGTGTTAATATGCTATGTTGACATGTTATGATATTTTACCGTTTTTGAGAGTTTTCGGGGAAAATTAGAATGGAGGGTATTTTGGACATTTCTCAATTAATTGTAAGTTAGAAATTTAGTGGAAATAGAATTATGTGGGAAATTTAGTAAAATTGGTAGAAAAGTGATTAAGTGTAGAATTATGTGAGAAAATGAATTAATTGAATTTGGGTAGAAAATAAGAAAAGAAAATGAGAAAAAAGAAAGTAGGAAAAGAAATAGAAAAGAAAAAGAGATAAGAAAAAGAAATAAGAGGGAAAGAGAAAGAAAAGAAAAAAACAGAAAAAGAAAGAAAAGAAAAACAGAGAGAGAAAGAAGAGAAAAACAGAGAGAGAAAGAAGAGAAAGAAAGAGGAAGAAGAGAAAAGAGGAGAAACTTGGAAAAACCTAAAAAACCATCAAGAACAATCATCTAGCAAGCTTGGAATCCGGGTAAGGGTGTGAAATCTTATTATCTCATCAATGTATATCATTATGTATGATTGTGTTGTTGTTGTTGTTGATTTTTATGAGTTTTGGGTATGAACCCTAAATGTAGAAAATGTTGTGAATGATGATCAAAACATGATTTTGTATGCATAAATGTGTTGTTGATGTGGTTTGAGGTTTGGGTACTGATATGGGCGTTATCTATTTGGTGTGAAAATGAGTTTGGAGTTGGGATACTTGTTGGTATGTTCCCATAGGTGTTGATTGGGTTTTGGGGTGTGAATTAATTGATAAAATTTTGTTTTAAAATATGTCAAAAATGAAAAATGTGTTGGATGACTTTTTAATAGTGAAAATATTGTAGTATGTTAAATTCTGAGATCACAGCTTTTTACAGAATCGAAATCGGAGGTCCGGAAGGCTTCCGACGGTAAAAAAATGCATTTTTCTGGGTTCTGACACGGGTCGTGTCACACAACACGGGCGGCCGTGTCAGACGTGTCAATTTGCGGCCATTTGGAACTTTTGGGTGACACGGCCGTGTCACACAACACGGGCGTCCGTGTAAGCCCTGCTGTAGGTTTTTCTTCCAAAATTGTTTCGATCGTAACTTTTGAACCGTAAGTCCGTTTTGACCCCCGTTCGAAGCGTTGGAAAGCTAATGAAAAGTTATTTCTATTAAGAATGGTTTGGAGAGTAAAAGGTGATTTAATTAATTCGTGTATTTGGAAAATAGTCGGGTTGTCGGGTTTTTATCGCGTACAATGTGTGCGATTGACGTGTTATCATGCTATATGTTTTTAATATGTAACGTGTAGCTTGTGGGCCATTATATGATGTGAATATACATGATGGAATGTTGTGATGATGGTTTATGGCTTTATGTCAAATATGTCCATTGTGTTGGATGTGAATCATACAATAGAGCATTGATGTGAATGTATATAGATTGTATGTGATTGTATGAGATGAATGCATGAATATATTGTGAATATGTATGCATTTCAAGAATGTCTTGAGTCATTTTGTATGTGGAGCATAATGATGTACATTCTTGTGTTGAGCGATTCAAATGAGAATCCATTGTAACGTCGTGTGCCTATGTGAGGTGTGAGCGATGATTACAAACGATTGTGTGCCTAGGTGAGGTGTGAGCAATCAGATCGTGTGCCCATGTGGGGTGTGAGCGATTGGGTCGTGTGCCCATGTGGGGTGTGAGCGATCCATAAACATTGTGTGCCTATGTGAGGTGTGAGCAATGGGTGGACATCGTAGGCCCGACGGGGATTTACATTGGTAACGAGCGATGGTTCCAATAAGTTCCTGAGTGAACTTGAGATGATTGAGTCGGTACCGCATTGCATTTGCATAGAGTTGTGAGTCGGTCTCTATGAATTGCATTTATCATCTTTATAATTGTGCATTGATGAATAAACATGAATATGTATGTTTATGTGGAATGATAAAAATTGTGAAAGTATGCATGATGAATATGCTTGGTTTTGTATATATATATACATTGTGATGTATATGAATGAGTTGTGATGAATTGTGGTGAGAATGTAGAATATGTGTATTTTTATGCTAAGATATATAATTATATGCATTGTTATTATGATAATATTTCTCCCCCTTCTGCTGTTTTATAATGCTCTATGAGGCATTGCAGAGTAGGTATGCTGGTGGTCTTTTTGTGAAGCGTGTCTTCATTCTTTTGGTCGGTCGGCTCTGATATGTAGCACCGGGTAGCTAGGATGATTATGATTCTTTTGTGATACATTTGTACATGTATCTTGTTGATGAATGTTTATGTAAACATGAATTATGTTGGTGGATAATACTTGATGATATATATATATATGTTAATGTTATTCAATGTTTAGATTTTCCACTTTTATTCTAAATATTGAGATGTGGGTGTAAGGACTAAGTTCCTCTTTTGCAAAGTTACCCCACTGTTGCATATCAATTGTTGAGCAGGTGTTGAATGTTTTAATTTCATGTATAATGTGACATACCTCTTTTATACTATGTTTATAATTATACTCTGACGGAATTTTTAATATGTGCCTAAATGATTTTTGTGATTATTTGGGGGTATAGAAAGGGGGTGTTATAAAACATCCCCTCAGATGAGACCATGAGTCCACTCTGCATGAGCATATATCCTCTATACATAACATATCAAGACAAAACAATCAAAACCTTTTTCTAGATAATTGATGTAAGTTGAACACTTGTTGATTCAAATTCTAAGCTGGAGTCCCTCCTTTATCCTGGCTAAAATGTCTCTTTCATCTAACAGCTATAAGTGGCAAGCCTCTGGATTCCATACATCCAAGCCAATGTCCCTCTCTTACATGAAAGATTCATAAAGGGAAAAGTGGCATTGCTCTACACTGAGTTAAAGCCTCTTCCTTCATGACATCTCTCTTATAAAGGTAATTATGGCATTGTTGGATTCTACATATCCCAATTAAAATAATTTCCCTTATAACCAATTTCAATATTTGTGATGAATAGGTGAGATATATCCCTTTAGAGATGACAAAATCTCTCTCTCAATCACTCTTTTAGCTTCAATATTGGGCTTTAAACAAGACACAATACTCCGATAGCTTCAATCTTGAGATTTGAACAAGACACCAAATATATTTATAGGAGGAACTACGATTGCTCTGATTTCTCAGAGCTCTTTACGGAAATACGTAGGCATAAGATTGCGAAATCTTAGCGAGCACACAAATCAAAAACTTTAGGTCCAGTACCTTCCCCAAAATAACAGAAAACCCGAAAACAACAAAAACATTCTCTCAAGACTACCAAAGGAGAAACTTTCCCAATCCACTGCAGATAAACACAAGAAAGTAATTTAAGTTAACAGAAATACATGCAAAAAGAAGGTTCCTATGGATTACCATAGATACACTGGGTGTTAATAGCTTCCAATTGTATAACCAGACCCCGGTCCCCGATCTCTTAGCATTTGTTAAAGAAAACATTTGCATGCAGGGTTAGTTTAAGATATCTTCACCTTCCTTAACCAGCTTTATAGGATAAATACAGAAATCAGAAAGTAGCACCCAATACCCAAAATTAGCGATAAGGTGGTTGCGTCACCGACCAAAACCGCACGCTACACCTTGGTATTAAGCATGTTGGTATCTTTAACAAAGCGTTACTTGCCAAATGGATTTGGAAATTTTTTCAAACCAGAAACGAGTTGTGGAGGCCCTTTTGGTTAGTCAGTACGGGAACCTTGCTGCGAAGATCCTGGATTTTAGAGAAGTTGGATTTGCTAGACAAGATTTTTGTGGATGGGGGATATTCTGTCTATTTATGTCTCTAACTAGCAAGATAGTATCCAGAATTTTTTACATTGCAGTCTTAGGATAAATTTTGGTTCCCGTTTCTGGTCTTCTATTTGGATTTGTATTCGTACTATTAGGCCTCTGTTACCCAATGTGTACGAAGCGTCTTTAGCTAAGTGTTGTTCGGTGCTGGATATGGGATTGTGGGATGGGGAGAGGTGTTACCGAGACGTGCGGCATTCTGGTTTCGTGGAAGCTATTATGACAGATTCAGAGTTTTCTGAATTGGAGCAATTTCTTGACAGCATTTCAATCAATTGGCAGGCTGAAGATAGTTGGTCTTGGCGTCCGGATGAAACAAAAGGTTTTTCCGTTAATTCGTATTATGTTATATTGCTTGAGGCTGTCGATTCCGTTGTTATGGATTCTAATATAGCTACTGTCCTAGACCTGTTATGGACTTCTAGAATCCCTTTGAAATTTCAAATTTTTGCTTGGATGTTAATTCTTGATAGGCTTCCTACCCGGTCGAATCTCGTTAATAGAGGTATTGTTGTTAACCCTCATGAGATGCTGTGTATCTTGTGTTTTTCCAATATTGAGGATTCTTCATATATATTCTTTGATTGTTTTAAAGTCATTTTGTTGTGGAATAAGGTGTGTGATTGGGTAGGATTAGAGAGGTTTTCGGAATCCGATTGTTATAGTCATGCTTTCGCTTGGATGTCACAGATTAAGGGAAGAGGAAAACTGGAATCAGTCTCTTCGTTTTGGTTTATTACCTGTTGGTTCATATGGTTGAGAACAAAATAACATCCTTTTTAATGATGAAATTTGTAATGTAGATTTAATTTTCAATAGGATTGTTGTGTTGTCTTGGTCTTGGTTGTTGTAAAGGGGTGTGTTGTGGGGGCTGTTGGTTGGACTTTGTCCTTCTGCTGTTATTGTGTTGTTTCTTTTGGTTGGAGATTTCCTTAATCTCTCCTTAATGATATTGCTTATAAAAAAACACACAATTTGTTGACACCTTACACACATCATATATAACTATCCACATAAACGTTATTACATAAATAATTACGTCTAGTATATGACTAATGAATGTTTGAACACATATTCAATTGTTTACATACAAGATACAACTTGTTTTCAAAAACTATTCACATAAAATTATGTCTTATATGCAAATAATTTAAATTTATTTTATCTTTCATTATAAAAATAGATTATGCATGATTATTTTTCTTTAGCCATGCTGAATAGAAACTGAATGGTGTTTGATGCCGCTTTCTTTAACATCTATCATTTGCCCTCTCTCTCGACTTAGTGACTTCTTCTTTCACTAGCAAAAGAGAGAGAACAAATGGTAGACGTAATGATATGAAGAAAACAAATTTTAGTAGGTTGGTTTGAGCCATACGGAATGATATGATCCTTCTATTGATTAAAAATATGCACACAAAAAAACTCTCTTATTTTTAATCATATATATATATATATATATATATATATATATATATATATATATATATATATATATATATATATATATATATAGCGTCTCTAACTGATTAAATCTCCAAGAGCAATTATTTCCATGACTAACAAAACTTGTTTTCAATTATATCACGCGATTGACCAAGCATATACAAGACATGTTTGTTGGAAGAATAAGAGTGCTAATTGATTCTTCAGGAAAGCATACAAATGTTGATGTTTTCTGTTGCAGCATGTTTAGAAATCAAAATATGAAATATTGGAAGGAGTTATGATTGAAATAGAGACACAGTTGACAAAAGAAAAAATGGTTTTGCCTATAAGTAATATTTCAGGCTCACAAAGGCGATGATATTTTTTTTTAATAAGCAAAAAAGATGTATTAACTAAGGATACAAAGGGGTATCCTAACCCAAATACATAAGAACCAACCTAAACCAACAAAAACCTATAAGAAATCGCAAGGGAAATGAAACCAATTATAATAATTACAACCTTCTAATTTCCTACTTTTCTTACCAATCCACCACCACAAATACATAATGATTTTGTGGATAATGTTATCTTCATCCCAAATTTCGTCGTTGAACATGATGCAATTCAAGCAAAGCCAAAGATTCCAAGTAATTATCAACCAAAAAGCAACTCCTTTTTTAGACACAATTTTGTTCTCCAAACAAACCTTGACCCAATTAGATAGATGATCCACCAAGTTATTTGCGAACTTCATTCGTATGCCCATCCAATCGTAAGTCCTATTCCAAATCAATTTACTTTTGTGGCAAGAAATCAAGATATTATCTCAGAATCTCAAACAGCTTTTATCGAAGGGCGGAATCTTCTAGATGGCGTCCTTGCTCTTGATGAAATTGTTGACTATGCAAAAAGGAGCAAGATGAATGGTTTGATGATGAAAGTTGATTTTGCGAAAGCATACGATTGTGTAGATTGGTCTTATTTGCATGAAGTGATGGGAATCATGGGATTTGGCGATAAATGGTTGTCTTGGATCGAGGGGGGAGTGATGCAAAGTCATATGTCGGTCCTTGTCAACGGGAGTTCCACAAAGGACTTTAAAGGATCCTAATGGGAGTCCCACAAAGGACAAAGGCGATGATATGATGTTGCATAAATTATTGAAGAAAGGATTTGGTCCTAATGAAATAAATAATAATCATAGAAAGACGCCATTGGTTAGTAATTTATATCCTCTAATATCCATACATATTTTTCTCTAGACACTAATTACAACTCTACTTTAACTATTTATATAGGATATAACAACTTTTAAAGGTATGACCATTGTGTGGTTTTGCTTCTAGAATTTGGTATTGAGCCCAACATAAAACATATAGTCAGAGCTTTTTATAAATTTAGCAACGATTTATAACTAAAACAATTAGAGTAGGAAGAATGATGCTATTTGTCACTAACCATGAAACATGAACACAAAGAGAAGTATTTAAGAGTAGCATTTCCTCATTTAAATTGTAAGTCATAATACCTCTCGTTTATAAAACTTGCCTTAGATTTTTTTTATCAAGTAGTTTGCTTCACTAATAGTACATAATAAACACTATATTAATTCTTAATATTTCAAGCAAACGGACAATAAATATTCCAAAAACTTGTTTAAGATAAAAAATTTAAATATACAGGCTTCTAAATTGTTTGTTTTTTTAAATTTTTTTATTGACAAATAATATATTAAAAGTGAGTGAGTATAAGGAATTCTCAAGCTCATTATAGAGAAAAATCTCAGTAAAAAGTATAGTTCGTTTGTTTGGGCTTTTGAAGTGTCTAATTCCGCCTCTCACAAACTTTAGAAGAAGTTCTCTTTTTACATCCTTTAGTCAAAATTAATTTTGCCCACTTCTAAACTTATTTCATTTCCTAAACAAACAATAATGCTTTTTTTTTTTAATTAAAATGGATTGTTAATGTTGAATTATTATCAAATGAAACTCATCCATAATTAAGTTATATTTTTTTCTAAATTCTAATAACTTTTAATTGCATTATTCAGAATAGAATATTATGTCAAAAATTGATTCATATCACTACTACGATAAACCCATTTAACAACGGTTGGAAAAAATATATAATGACGGGGGTGCAGGCATTGTTATGTAAAGTGTCGTTGTATATATGATACATACAATCACGGCCCAGTAAGCGTTGTAATAAATTGGATAGCGCGCTACCTATAATGCCGGTTATTTTAAATACATGTCTTTGTATGTCTTTTAATAAAATAAAAAAAAGCGCAGCATTAGAACTACCTATAATGATGGTTATTTTAAAGAACCGTTGTTGTATACTACCTATGTTGACGATTATTTTAAATAACCGTTGTTGTATGTCTTTTAATAAAATAAAAAAAAATCATCATTAGAACAAGAACAATAACAAGAACAACAAGAACCTCAAGAACAACATTAAGAACAACAACAACAACAACAACAAGAATAACAAAAACAAGAACAAGAACAACAACAACAACAACAACAACAATGATAATAATAATAACAACAAGAACACCATTAATAAAAAAGAACAACAAGAACAACAATAATAAAAAAGAACAAGAACAAAAATAATTTAAAAAGAACACCAACAACTAACATTGCTAACTCGAGTTCTGAAATTTGTTCTGAAATTTGGTTTAGTGGAGACGAAGAGCATCGTAAATGAAAGATGATGTTTGGAGGTAGAAGATGTAGTTCGTCTAAGTTTTAGGTTTAATGTCGATCACTAATAGTAGTGTCTTGGCCGTTGATAATCACTAAATGGACGGTCAAGATTTGTTTAAGGATAGTGAATAAACTAAATATACGCGCCACCTATAATGTTGGTAATGAGACTTAAAAACATAAGTAAAAAAAGCAAAAATGCTGGTGGTGGAACTTGAACCCATGACTAGACGCTACCTATAATGACAATTGTTTTTAAATACCCGTGGTGAAAAGTTTTTCAGCATTTTGAAAAAATAAGTAAAAAATGCTACCTATAATGACGGTTGTTTAAATACCCGTGGTGAAAGATTTGTCAGCATTTTGAAAAAATAGGAAAGATGTAACATGATTAAAATAAATTCAGAAAAATTTAAAAACACGAAATTTAATCCAATTATGTAAAATAAGAATTTTGAGAATTTTTTTTAAAATTTTTTGAGACTATGAAAACAGTAAAAAAAATCATTAAAAATAGAAAAAAGATGGATTTGGGGTTTTGAGGGTGAAGAACCGTAACACTTCCAGAGTACGGGATTAATGACCGCACGATTTTTCTGCTTTAGATGCATGAAATAGATCAAAAAAAGGAGACGATTTTCTCTAAAACCGATTTTTTGAAGAGCAAGACCTAAAACTAAACAATAGGCTATAATGACGGTTGAAAACATAACCGTGGTGAAAGGTTCTCAGCATTTTGAAAAAATGTGTGAAAAACCATAAATGTGGGCGCTGGGACTTGAACCCATGACTAGACGCTACCTATAATGACGATTTTTTGAATACTCGTGGTGAAAGGCTTCACATTTCACCACGTTTGGAATTTTAACCATCATTAAAAGTAGTTTAATAAGATTTTAGAAATTGACCGTTGAGTATGTAAAAAACTATTGTGAACTATAACACTATCTTCACCATAACTTAACAAACATTTGAATATCGCATTTTAATTTAAGAAAATATTAATGTAGGTTTTACAAGTTTTTTAAGATTAATTAATTTAACCTGAATTTCTATGAGTGTCATCAAATATGAGTATCCAAAGGCAATATTCCCAACCGCCGTGAAATTTGTCCAACCTTAATAGGTCGATGTTATTTTTGTTTTTTATCAAAGTCAAATTTTTTTTATTATAATTATATTTGCTTTTGTTAATTAAGATATATGGTTTTGTTAATTAAGCTTAACCTCGTTATATATAACTGAAGCTTCTTTATTTAGGAAACGAAATAAACATACAACGTTAGTTTCTACTATCAACGAAGGTTTTAACTAGACATATCTTTTTTTGTATATTTTTCTAATTCAAATTTTCCACTGTTTATATCAGTAGTAATTACAAATCAGAGAAAAAATAATTATATCTTAATTATTGATGTTATTTGTACACCCTTGAATTTGGTGGTTCAGGTTCCAACTAAGTAGAACATTATCCATAATGAATATGTATGCTTATTATACCATTTAAATGACATTTATGTCTCAGTAATGGATCATGAGTGGGGAAGGAGTATATAAGAGCGACACAGTGAACCGTTATACCATTTAAATGACATTTATGTCTCAGTAATGGATCATGAGTGGGGAAGGAGTATATAAGAACGACACAGTGAACCGAGAAAGAGACACTCAATTTTGACATAAAAACATCTCGACGGGGACTGTTACCGACCAATTTTGATTGATTCATCAATCAACGTTCCTGGGTGAAAAGTTATACAATTATTAATTTTAATTTAAAGAGTTGTTCTTATATGTTATTTATACATTTTATGATGGAAATACACAACTAAGGGAATCAATTATGAGTAACCATGAATCAGTGGCAAAACTACTCAAATGGAACCCTTGCACTCCATGTTGTCGTAGGTCAAGGAAATTTTAAAATGGTGAAGTTTCTTATAGAACAAGGAGCAGATATTGACCTACAGGATAGTTTTTGTTGGAATGCAAGAGCTTATGCAGTTCATTAATATCATGAAGAAATACAAAATATTTTTGAAGAAAAATGAAAAAGATGACAAAGTTACTCATGTTATTCCTTCGATGCTAAATAATAATGAAAGATATTTTATTGAAAGGTGTTAAAGTGCATTTTATCTATCAAATATTCTTCAAAGTGGTGGATTTCCACCAAATCAAGAGTTGACATGGTTGGATAGCCATCAGAGAAGAATGGTTATCCCTTTTCGATTTGTTTGGAATGGTTTAAGTGTTATAATTATTAATAATTAATAATATTAACTGTTTTTCAAAATGAAAAGAAAATATTCAAGTGAATATTAATTTTTGAATTCGAAAAAAAGTAAGATTTCGTGAAGGGTTGCTGTAGAATCAACATAGGCAATGGTTGGAAACATGACAACTTTTGGTTAAAAGGTGTTGTTTCATCAAGGGTCGCAACCTTGTGAAACAACACATGCATGGCCTATAAATACCTCATTTGGGAATTCAGAAAATATAAAAAAAAAAGCTAATATTCTCTTGTACAGAATTCTAGACACTGTTTGCTACATAATCGAGTTTTCGTCGGTCTTGCGCAAATTCGATATAAGGCTGAATTATCTTGGGTATTCATGCGTTCTAACTCTAAGACATACAAGAGAGTGCTTGAAATACTTTTAAGGAAAGTGACATCATTCACGATTCAGTCCTGGATCCATTCAACTTCAACGATATTTCTAACACTCTTAGAAGTATTCAAATGGCTTCCGACTCTGCAGTTTCAAGCATCAAAGTTATGAACCAGGACCTAGTAAAGTTGGATCGCTTTGATGGTACCAACTACACTCGATGGCAAGATAAGATGACATTCCTATTGACCGTTCTGATAGTTCATTTTGTCTTAGATCCTGACTTACCTCCAGTTCCTGAACCAACCGAGGATGATTCTGATGAACTCGAGATGGAGAGAAATAAATGTAAAGAGGACGAATTGCTATGCCGTGGACGTATCTTGAATACACTATCTAATCGTCTCTACGACCTCTATACTGATACTCAATCTGCAACAGAAATCTGAAAAGCACTCAAATTTAAATTCAAGGCTGAAGAGGAAGGTACGAAGAAGTTTTTAATTTCTAAATACTTTGACTTTAAATTCATAGATTCCAAGCCCATTCTTCCCCAAGTACACGAGTTATAGGTTCTCGTAAATAAAATAAAAGCTGTGAAAATAGACATTCCTGAGACTTTTCAAGTTGGTGCAATCATTGCCAAATTACCACCTTCATGAAAAGGCTATAGAAAGAAATTATTGCACAATTCTGAGGACTTCTCTTTAGAGAAAATCGAGAAACATCTTCGAATCGAGGAGGAATCGAAGGAAAGGGAGAAATCACAATCTGCTGGTCTTTCTAAAGCCAATACTGTGATTGACAAACGAAAAAACAAACATGATGGCATGAAGAGTCATCTTAGATCTAAAATGGAACACAACAAATTCAAAAATTCTGGCGGTTTGAAAGGTCTGAAAAGCAGATGTTTTGTGTGTGGAAAACCCAGGCACTATGCTCGAGATTGCAGGGACAACAAGTAAAAAAAAGGTCAATGCAGTTCATGTAAATGTCTGTTATGATAAGGCTTCTTTCAAAACCTATTATGAGGTAATTGATGGATAAGAAGTACAAATGGGAAATGAAGTACGATCTAAAGTTGTTGGAACTGGTTCCTTCAAACTCAACTTCACTTCCAGAAACAAAGTCACTCTTGTTAATGTGCTTCATGTCCCCGACATGACTAGAAATTTTCTTACTGGGGATTTGTTGGGTAAACCGGGAATTAAATATGTATATGAATAGGGCAAACTTATTTTGACCCGTAATGGTGTATTTATTGGAAAAGGATATTTCGCTGAGGGAATGATCAAACTTTGTACTACCGGCAATAATATTAATGAAATTTCTAATTCTGCTTACGTGCTTGATTCTGTTTCTTTATGGCATAATTGATTAGCACATACCGGTATTAGTTCTATGAAGAGACTAATTACATCTGGTTTGATTTCATGCAATATAAATGATTTCGAAAAATGTGAATTATGCGTTAAGTAAAAAATGATTAAGAAACCTTTCAAAAGTGTTAAAAGAAATACAAATCTCCTTGATCTTGTACATTCAGATTTGTGTGAATTTAATGACATGTTAACCCGTGGTGGAAATAGATATTTCATTACATTCATCGATGATTCTTCTGGGTACACATATGTGTATCTTTTAAAGCATAAAGATGATGCTTTTAATGCCTTTAAACTTTACAAAGCAGAAGTAGAAAATCAATTAAATAAAAGTATCAAAGTCTTTAGGAGTGATATGGGCGGTGAATACTTTTCTACAGAATTGGATAAGTTTTGAAAAGAACATGGAATTATACATGAATGCTCCGCACCCCGCACCCCACAACAAAATGGTATAGCCGAGAGAAAGAATCTAACATATCAAGAGATGATGAATGCCATGTCAATGCATTCCAAATTGCCATTTAATTTGTGGAGTGAGGCCTTACTAACCGCTTGCTGTAACGCCCCGTTTTGTCTTATTTATTTAATTGATTCGATTTAATTATTTTTGTTTTATATTATTTTATTCTTGACTTTTATTTGAAAATATATTATTTTTCATCGTTATTTATGTTTTATCGCGTTTTGAGAACGTTTGCGAGATATTTAAGCTGAGGGGTAAAATAGTCTTTTAGGGGTTTAGATATTTTATATAAATAGAAAGTGGAGAGAAAAAGAGAGAAGAGAAAGGGAAAGGAAAAGAAGAGAAAGAAAAGGAGAAGAAAGAAAGAGAGAAGAGGAGAAAAAGGAAAATCGAGGAAACCTCCGTTTCAATCGCGATTAATCGGGTAAGGGTGAGAGGTTTCAATTATATCTTGCTTGTGTATGTATATGCGTTGTATGTTGTAATTGTTTTGGTTGTTTCACAACTTTTCTTATCGATTGGAATTAGGAACGATTGATAGAAATCGACGTTTTCACGGATGAAATTCGATATAAACTGAGTAGAATACTTGTTGTTAGGTTTGGATCATGTTTTGGTTGATATAGTATGAATTGGAAGTGTTTGGGGTGGGAGAATGATGAATTCGGACCCAATATGACCTATAACAGCGCTGTTGCGAATCCCAGAATTTGCAGGTTGTCACTGCGAACGACAGCGAATAGGAAAGCGAATGCTCACCAGAGCTTCGCATTGCGAACAAGGAGGCGAATGCTCGCCAGCAGTTCGCACGGCAAACTTTGTATACTTTTTCTTCTGCCATGGTTCGCTTGGGCTTCGCACGGCGAATGTGGAAAGCGAAGGACTCGCTAGGAGCTTCGCATTGCGAGTATGACAGATTTCCCGTTTTGTTTTCTTTATAACTTTTGATCCGAAAATCGGATTGAGGGACGGTCGGATGCGTTGGAAAGCAAATTCAATGCTCTTTATGATAGTGGAATAGAAGCATATATTTATGTCATGGATTGATAAGAAAATATTGAAAAGTAATGTATGTGTGAAAAGTGTGGTTTATGTTTCCACCATAACTCCCGAATCGAGAGTCCGATTGATGTGGGACTTGAGGAATTAGATAGATAACCTAAGATGCTATTAAATGGTTATATGATACCATGTGTTAACCAAGAATATTTGGTAGAGGATGATTAGTGATTTGTAGGTTTAGTTGTGTTTGTTTGTGTTTGATACGATATGTTATCGTCATATAAATTTGGGGCATTCGTGTTATTTATATGATGTTGATGCATGTGATAATGTATGCTGTTATGATGTTGTTGTGTGGTAAAATACATTGTTTGATTAAATATCAATGTATGTTGTTATGATGTTGTTGTGTGGTAAAATACATTGTTTGATTGAATATCAATGTATGTTGTTATGATGTTGTTGTGGGTAACCTTCGTGGCGTGAGTCCTAGTGTTGTGAGTATCATTCTATGATTGTAGGATTGTTGTGGTTGATGGTGAGTAATTCTTGATGTGAATTGATATGAGTGTATATGCTAAAGTGCTAATTGTTGTGGTTTGTGGATTATGATGAAATGCATTGTTTATGTGAAATTAAATGTTGTGATGATGGTTTGTAGCCTAAGGGCAAGTAAATGCAAATTGTTGTGTTTGGTTATATATGCATGATTATGGTTGCATATATGTGTGCATTTTAATGTCATGAGTCATTGTATGCCAAGCATCATGATACACATTCTTGTGATGTCGTGTGCCCTAGTGGGTGTGAGCCACGAAACGGTTCCAGAGGGAATCCGCTATAACATCGTGTGCCTTATACAAAGAGGTGTGAGCGATGATTATAGACGATCGTGTGCCTTATGCAAAGAGGTGTGAGCTATCGGGTCGTGTGCCTTATACAAAGAGGTGTGAGCGATCCATAAATGTCGTGTGCCTTAAAAAAATAAGAGGTGTGAGCGACGGGGAACATCGTTTGCCCGACGGGGAGGTACACTAAGTAACAAGCGATGATTCCAATAGTTCCTGAGTGAACTAGTGATGAGATGGATGGATTGATGGTACCGCATATGCATTTTCATAGAGTCGTTGCGTCGGTCTCTGTGAATGTGCATAAATCATGAATGGATTGATTATGTGTGGAAAATCATGAATGGATTGATTATGTGTGGAAAATGGTGAATTGATTGATTATGTTTTGAGCTTGTGATAGAATTGGTGATTTAATATGCAATTGTGATAAATGCATTGGTTATAGATGATATGTTTTATGTATAGACATATGTTATGTGATGTGGTGGTGTGTTTCCATATGTTATAACTTTGGTATACCTTATGTGTGAATAGGTGATTATGTTGGTAGAGTTTATATATGCTATGTGGTTGGATTAGTAGGAATATGTTATGTATATGTGACGTGCTATATATATTGGTATGTGATGCTTGTGGTGAGAATAACTATGCATGTGAATTTATATGTTTTTGCATATTATTATGCAATCTTGATTTAGTTGTTATTTCTCACCCTTCTGCTGTGGTTTGTTGCTCTATGAGGGAATTGCAGATTTGTGTCTCAGAGGCTTTTGTGAAGATTAGCTCTCCATCCTTTTGTCGGTATGTCTGCTCTGATACGTAACACGGGACTCGGGGAACCTTTTTATTATATATGTATACATATATTGAATATATTTTGTATTACTTTTGTTTGTATATTTTGACGTCATAAAACAATTTACTTTTTAAAAGAAGTCAGTTATGGATCTTTTCGCTTTATTCCATAGTTGAACTTTCCGTTTGTATGGAAAAAGTTTCCCTTGTATATTTATTCCATTTTGTGTTATGTATCAAATAAATGAGCAGGAATTGTGTTTTCTTTCTTTAAATGTGGCATCCTTGTTTCTGTCAGAAAATAATAAATTTTTATTCACTATGATTTATTTATGTATTATTTATTCGCGATGGGAATTGGGGTGTTACATTAGTGGTATCAGAGCAGGTCGGTCCATCCGGCCAAGTTGTTAAGTCAATTGGTGTGACTGTTGAATATTGTCGATGTTGTTTGTTCCTTAGTACGTGATATGTGTGTGAAACACTGTTAGTGCTTTATGGTTTTCTAATCTTTTGTCTTCAGGATTGAGAATGAGATAAGTGGGGGAGAAGCTGGTGCTTCTCCAAATTGCTTCAGTTGTGTGTTGTTGGTTGCAAGATTGTAAGTGTTGTTTGGACAGTGTTGGTTCTGGTTCCGGAGGGAATGCGGAGGTAAGGTTTATGTCGACTAAGGAATTATGCCTTAGGTAGTTTTGTGCACGAGATGCATGAAATGTTATTATAGTTTGGTAAAGATGGTTTATGCCCCATCATGATTGTCGGCTGTCTATTGACAAATTGAGGAACTGATCACCCTTAATCTCTTATTGATAGTAGACGAAATTATGTTGGATGGAATAGACGCGTCTTTCCAGCTTTGATAGTATGTTTTGTGAATCGTTTGGAGCTAAGCCAGCGATTACAGATTGTTTTGTTGAGTCGATAAAGATTCTTATATCAGAAGAGGAGACGGATTAGAGGTTTTGGTATGTTGGTCCAGTTGGGAAGTCGTTGAGAGAGAACGATTGGGTATCGTTAATGGTTGTTCTCAGAGAGTAGAGTGTCAACTTAAATTTGACGAAGGGGAAGATTTGAGGTTTGGATCTACTAAGTTATTCGAGTGAGAATTTTGGTTGAAAAAGGTTAGTTTTCTTTGATATGTTATTTCAGATGAGAGTATGGTTATGGATCCATCGGAAGTAGATGCAGTTCTACAATGAGAGGCTCAGAAGTTGGTTAAGGAGATTAAAATCTTTTTGGACTTTAGTTGGTTATTACCGGAGGTTACGGAAGGCTTTTCCAAGTTAGCGTTTTCGTTACTTCGATTGACTTGAAAAAGGGTGAGTCGTTTGGTTGGGATGTTCGTTGTAAGGAAAGTTTCAGAGAGCTGAAGTAGAAGTTGTCTACAACTCCAGTTTTGATACTGCGTGATCCTGATAAACCGTTTGTGAGGTATTGGGATGTGTCTTTGAGGAGTTTAGTCAGTGTGTTAATGCAAGAGGGTAAAGTCGTAGCTTATGCTTTACGACAATTGAGGATTCATAAAAGGATCTATACTATTCTGGATTTGGAATTGGTTGCGATTCTATTGTGTTAGAATATAAGGAGGTATTATCTTTATGGTTCTAGGTTCGAAGTGTTTAGTAATCACAAGAATATTGAGTATCTGTTTGGTTGGAAGGAATATAGTATGAGACAGCGAGGATGGTTGGAATTTGTGATGAGTTATGACCTTGGCTAGAATTATTCTATTAGTAAAGTTAATGTCGTGCCTGATGAGTTAAGTCGGAAAAATTCTTGCATATGTCTGCTTTGATGGTTAAAGAGTGGGAACTTTTGGGAGAATTTAGAGATTTGGGTTGGTGTGTGAATTGACATCTGATAGTGTGAGGTTGGGTATATTAACAGTGAACAGTGATTTTTGGTGAATATGAGGAAGAGTTAGACTTTGGATATGAATTGGTGGATTTGATTGTTGCGAGTAATTAGAGTGCGCAGAGGAAGCGTGATGTGGCGCAATTTCTATATGCGTGCGTGACTTGTAAGAGTTCATAGGTTGAACATTGGAAACATGTTGGAATGCTGAGACCATTGGACATTCTAGAATGGAAGTGTTAGGTGAAAGGTTTAAATATTATTCATGGGCTACTATGTAGATGGATGTTTTGGTTATATGTTCGATTGGTAAATCGTAGCATTGTTGTAAGGTCATGGTGTGACAAGGATGTTGGTATTGTGGTTATGTAGACGTTGTTGAAACGATGTTGTGTCGTGGAACATTATGTTCTTGTTGGTGTTGTTGCCTCGTTTTTATCGTGTTGGTTCCAGTGCGAGTAGTTAATTCCTATGTGTAGTCGTAACTTGGGTATTCTTTGAGTTGTGAGTTGGTCGTCAAGTGCATTGTATGGGCATTGCATCTTGTCGTTGTAGTTGTCGTCGTGTCGTGTTGTTGTAGTAGTTGCTGTTAGCAAGGTGGGTTGTCAGTTTGTGTTATTTGTGGCGTGCCTTTGGTAGGCCTGATAGTTTGTTAGTCGGCTGCAAGAGTCGTGTCTGGAGTTGTTCGTCTCAGTTATATTTTTGAGGAAAAAATGTCTAAGTGGGGGAGAGTTGTAACGCCCCGTTTTGTCTTATTTATTTAATCAAGTCGATTTAATTATTTTTGTTTTATATTATTTTATTCTTGATTTTTATTTGACAATATATTATTTTTCATCGTTATTTATGTTTTATCGCGTTTTGAGAGCGTTTGCGAGATATTTGAGCTGAGGGGTAAAATAGTCTTATAGGGGTTTAGATATTTTATATAAATAGAAAGTGGAGATAAAAAGAGAGAAAAGTAAGGGAAAGGAAAAGAAGAGAAAGAAAAGGAGAAGAAAGAAAGAGAGAAGAGGAGAAAGAGGAAAATCGAGGAAACCTTCGTTTCAATCGCGATTAATCGGGTAAGGGTGAGAAGTTTCAATTATATCTTGCTTGTGTATGTATATGTGTTGTTTTTTGTAATTGTTTTGGTTGTTTCACAACTTTTCTTATCGATTGGAATTAGGAACGATTGATAGAAATCGATGTTTTCACGGATGAAATTCGATATAAACTGAGTAGAATACTTGTTGTTAGGTTTGGATCATGTTTTGGTTGATATAGTATGAATTGGAAGTGTTTGGGGTGGGAGAATGATGAATTCGGACCCAATATGACCTATAATAGCGCTGATGCGAATCCCAGAATTCGTAGGTTCGCACTGCGAACGGCAGCGAATAGGAAAGTGAATGCTCGCCAGAGCTTCGCATTGCGAACAAGGAGGCGAATGCTCGCCAGCAGTTCGCACAGTAAACTTTGTATCATTTTTCTTCTGCCATGGTTCGTTGGGGCTTCGTACGGCGAATGTGGAAAGCGAAGGACTCGCTAGGAGCTTCGCATTGCGAGTATGACAGATTTCCCGTTTTGTTTTCTTTATAACTTTTGATTCGTAAATCGGATTGAGGCACGGTCGGATGCGTTGGAAAGCTAATTCAATGCTCTTTATGATAGTGGAATAGAAACATATATTTATGCCATTGATTGATAAGAAAATATGGAAAAGTAATGTATGTGTGAAAAGTGTGGTTTATGTTTCCACCATAACTCCCGAATCGAGAGTCTGATTGATGTGGGACTTGAGGCATTAGATAGATAACCTAAGATGCTATTAAATGGTTATGTGATACCATGTGTTAACCAAGAATATTTGGTAGAGGATGATTAGTGATTTGTAGGTTTTGTTGTGTTTGTTTGTGTTTGATGCGATATGTTATCGTCATATAAATGTGGGGCTTTCGTGCTATTTATATGATGTTGATGCATGTGATAATGTATGTTGTTATGATGTTATTGTGGGGTAAAATACATAGTTTGATTGAATATCAATGTATGTTGTTATGATGTTGTTGTGTGGTAAAATACATTGTTTGATTGAATATTAATGTATGTTGTTATGATGTTGTTGTGGGTAGTCTTCGTGGCGTGAATCCTAGTGTTGATAGAATCATTGTATGATTATAGGATTGTTGTGGTTGATGGTGAGTAATTCTTGATGTAAATTGATATGAGTGTATATGCTAAAGTGCTAATTGTTGTGGTTTGTGGATTATGATGAAATGCATTGTTTATGTGAAATTCAATGTTGTGATGATGGTTTGTGGCCTAAGGGCAAGTAAATGCAAATTGTTGTGTTTGGTTATATATGCATGATTATGGTTGCATATATGTGTGCATTTGAATGTCATGAGTCATTGTATGCCAAACATCATGATATGCATTCTTGTGATATCGTGTGCCCTAGTGGGTGTGAGCGACGAAACGGTTCCAGAGGGAATCCGCTATAACATCGTGTGCCTTATACAAAGAGGTGTGAGCGATGATTATAGATGATCGTTTGCTTTATACAAAGAGGTGTGAGTGATCGGGTCGTGTGCCTTATACAAAGAGGTGTGAGCGATCCATAAACGTCGTGTGCCTTAAAAAAATAAGAGGTGTGAGTGACGGGGAACATCGTTTGCCCGACGGGGAATTACACTAAGTAACAAGCGATGATTCCAATAGTTCTTGAGTGAACTAGTGATGAGATTGATGGATGGATGGCACCGCATATGCATTTGCATAGAGTCGTTGTGTCGGTCTCTGTGCATGTGCATAAATCATGAATGGATTGATTATGTGTGGAAAATCATGAATGGATTGATTATGTGTGGAAAATGGTGAATTGATTGATTATGTGTTGAGCTTGTGATAGCATTGGTGATTTGATATGCAATTGTGATAAATGCATTGGTTATAGATGATATGTTTTATGTATAGACATATGTTATGTGATGTGGTGGTGTGTTTCCATATGTTATAACTTTGGTATACCTTATGTGTGAATAGGTGATTATGTTGGTAGAGTTGATATATGCTATGTGGTTGGATTAGTAGGAATATGTTATGTATATGTGGCGTGCTATATGTATTGGTATGTGATGCTTGTGGTGAGAATAACTATGCATGTGAATTTATATGTTTTTGCATATTATTATGCAATCTTGATTTAGTTGTTATTTCTCACCCTTCTGTTGTGGTTTGTTGCTCTATGAGGCAATTGCAGATTTGTGTCTCGGAGGCTTTTGTTAAGATTAGCTCTCCATCCTTTTGTCGGTATGTCTGCTCTGATACGTAACACGGGAGTCGGGGAACGTTTTTATTATATATGTATACATTTGTTGAATATATTTTGTATTACTTTTGTATGTATATTTTGACGTCATAAAACAATTTACTTTGTAAAACAAGTCAGTTATGGATCTTTCCGCTTTATTCCATAATTGAACTTTCCTTTTGTATGGAAAAAGATTCCCTGGTATATTTATTCCATTTTGTGTTATGTATCAAATAAATGAGCAGGGATTGTGTTTTATTTCTTTAAATGTGGTATCCTTGTTTCTGTCGGAAAATAATAAACTTTTATTCACTCTAATTTATTTATGTATTATTTATTCGCGATGGGAATTGGGGTGTTACACTTGCCACATAATTAACAGAATTCCTTTGAAGAAAACCGGTATTTCCCCATATGAGGTATGGAAAGGCAGAGTACCAAATATCAGCTACTTTAGAGTGTGAAGGTGTGTGGCCTACTATAAAAATATGGATCCTAAGAGAGCTAAATTGGGTCCTTGAGGAATAAAATGTGCTTTTATAGAATATGCTCTAAATAGTAAATCATATAGACTTTTAAACTTAGAGTCTAATATAATAGTTGAATCCCGAGATGTAGAATTCTTTAAAAACCTTATTACTAAGGATAAAGAATATGAGTCTCCCACAAACAAAGAATCTCGTGAGGAAGATTTATCTCGAAGTATCAAGATACAACCCGAAAATACTTCTCGGATAATTGAAACTCAACTCGAGCCTAGGATAAGTAAGAGAATCCAGAAAACAAAGGATATAGGACCAAACGGAATTAATTCTCAACTTATTTCTTTTTATCTAGTTGAAGGAAACTGTGAGAATTATGTTCGGAATATTCCCATTATTCTTCAAGTAGAAGATGATCCTAAAACTTACAAGGAAGCAATTGCTTCAAGGGACTCTTCATTTTGGAAGGATGCTATCCAAGATGAAATGGATTCAATCACATCAAATCACACTTGGGAACTATTGAAAAGTAATTCGGGGGTGTTTTATCGTATCCACAAGGATTGAATGTATATTGCCGCCGTTCTATAGTCAAAAGCATTTCAAACTTTTAAGTAACAAACAGTTTAGTTTTTTGTATCGGATCGTTTATATAAAATTTAGTAATCAACGGTAAAGAAATTGGTTTTAGGGTTTGGTAAAAACATGCCAAGATTAGTGTCTGATAATCCGTTTTATACGTATTTACTCGATAAAGCGTGTGAACTTTCTAACGTCAAATATAACCACATATTCTCTCAACAAGTTTATCTCTAACACTTGTTGTGGGATTTATCATATTGATCCTTTAATGATCTCTCACTCAAACTACCAATATGATAACATTCAAGTTCAATAATTATGAACATCAACTTTCAAAACTATCTTTATCCTTATGATTATTGATAGATTAAAACTTTGGTCAAGTTTAGAATATATCTCTCGATCATGAACTATAACAAAATATAAACCATTTACACAAAGTTTTTCTTCTATATTTATCATAAACAAAGTTCACAAACTTACAATCAAGAACAATAGATACAAAATTATGGATTACCTACCTCTAATCTTGACACAAGATGTGTTTAGCTACACATATTCATGGTAGCTTGCTTCACAAGTTTCGTGAGGAGATGAAAAAGCATATGCGTTGAAGAATCGAGATCAGATGCAAATCTAGCTTCTCTATGTGAAAAATCTCTCTTAGATGAAGAAAACTCAGAAAATTAGGTTTTGGTGTGTAAAAGTGAAGTTATGATCCCAAGAAAATGCATAAAATCTATTTATAGTACACTTGAAATCAGACACATTCGCACTGCGAATGATTGGTTCGCCTAGCTAATGATGAAAGTGGCACCTGAAGTGCCTTCTGATAAGCTAAACCGCCCTTGTTTGTCTGCATAAGTTCGCAAAGCGAACTATTCGCCAAAAAGTTCGCAAAGCGAACTTAGGCCCCTTCTCTTACTTCCTCAACCAAGGGTTCTTCACCAGGTCTTTCGCAAAGCGAGTAAATCAGCGAACATTCGTTAGGAGTTCGCAAAGCGAACTTTAGTCCATTTTCCTACAGTCCAAGTCTGGGACCATTTGCTGGGGACTTCGCCAGGGTTCACAAAGCGAACATTCGCTGGCAAGTTCGCAAAGCAAACTTTCTGATGTTTTCCTCTTCTCTTTGGCAACTTGTATCATCTCCTTGTGTCTTACATCTTTGATCAATTAGTGCCTTTTCCTGCACAATAGGACACACATTACAAGCACCAAAGGTATATAAACAATGTTTGAAGACCAACAACAATTCAATACTAAAATCCACAATTTAACATGAAAGTGTTGAAAAATGCCAAGTATACACTAGAAATATTAGTCATGTTTGACATCTAAAAGGAACTTGTTGACTTGCCAAAGGGATCAAGGCCCATTGGATGCAAGTGGGTGTTTAATAAAAAGTATCAGAGTGACGGTACATTAAACACATATAAGGCAAGATTAGTAGCAAAGGGATTTAGACAAAAAGAGGGTGTTGATTACTTTGACACATACGCACCAGTAGAAAGAACAACAACAATTAGAGTATTGTTCACCTTGGCCTCTTTGAGTGACCTTATAGTTCATCAAATGGATGTTAAAATGACATTCTTAAATGGAGATCTCGATGAAGAAATCTACATCGAACAACCAAAAGGCAACGTGCTTCCTGGAAATGAACAAAAGGTGTGTAAGCTCGTCAAATCCCTATATGGACTAAAGCAAGCACCAAAAAAATGACATCAAAAATTCGATTCTGTCATTCTTTCAAATGGATTTACTCCCAATTCTTATGACAAGTGTTTATACACAAAGGTTCGGAAAAATATTGTAATATTCCTTTGCTTATACGTTGATGATATGTTGATAATTAGCAACAACATGGTTGGAATTTTAGAAACAAAAAGGTTTCTAACTTCCACATTCAAGATGAAAGATCTTGGAATAGTTGACACAATTTTAGGGATCAAAGTAAAGAGAAAAAGTGGGGGTTACGAACTTAGTCAAACACATTATATTGAAAAAATGCTTGATAAGTTCAAACACCTAAACTTTAAGGAAGTAACCACTCCATTTGATCATGTTGTTAAACTTTAAAAGAACAATGGAAGAGCAGTGACTCAATTGGAGTATACAAGTGTGATAGGGTGTCTTATGTACTTGATGCAATGTACCGGACTCGACATATCATTTGCAGTTAGTAAAAATGAGTAGATTTACTAGTAATCCAAATAAAGAATAGTGGAAGGCAATCACAAGGATTTTCGGCTATCTATGAAAAACCAGAAATCTTGGCCTTCACTATGGATGGTTTCCCGCCATACTAGAAGGATATATCGATGCAAGTTAGATATCCAATGTAGGAAATCATAAATCCACAACTGGGTGGATATTTACATTAGCTGGAGAAGCACTTTCTTGGAAGATCAAGAAACAAATATGCATTACTCTTTCAAACATGGAATTAGAGTTTATGGCTCTTTCTTCCGATGGTCAAGAAGCGGAATGGTTGAGGGACCTTCTGTTAGAAGTTCCATTGGCAAAAGACAATGTTTCAAAGGTGTTGATACACTTCGATAGCTAAGCCACTTTAGCTAGAGCATTCAGCGAAGTGTATAATGGAAAGTCTAGTCACATAAGACTTAGACATTCATTTGTAAGAAAATTGATTAAAGATGGAATCATTTCACCCACCTCTATACGAACAAGCTATAATTTGGGTGATCCATTTACAAAGCCACTAGCCAGAGACTTAGTAAAAACCACCTCGAGAGGCATGGGGTTGAAACACCTTGAGTAAGAGTTCCGACAGTGGCGGCAACCCAATCTTATGTTAACAGAACATTAACCTCAATATTCAATGGGTAACAACAAGTCGTTGATTTGGATGTTTGTCGAACATTTCGGGATAATGTTCACCTTCAAAATGAGAGTTGAGTTTTAACTTAAACTCTTAATGAAGTTCAATACCGAGGATAAGTGTCTCATGGAAAAGGATACAATATGAACTTCACCTATGTGAATTTTGAGATGGTGCCGTCTCAAAGTGAGAGTTGAAGTTTCTCTCATAAAAAATCATGAAACAGGAAAGCATATGGCCATAAATAAGTGCTAGGCGAGAAATGTGGGCGAATAACCTTAAAGAATGTGTGTGAGGTAACGCCGGTTTATTCACATGGATTAATGGTTTAAAATAATTGCTACCTAACATTCCGATTAGACTTTGCGTTGTCTTTACTAAGGTTAAGTTTTAAATCGAAAGATACTTAACTGTATTAATATTCTTTATTTCTCGTTTTCTGGAATTGGTATTGTCATTATTAGAACAAGTGGGGGGTTGTTGTAAATTATTAATAAATAATATTAAGTGAGTTCTAAAATGACAAGAAAATATTCAAGTGAATGTTAATTTTTGAATTCGAAAAGAAACAACATTTCTTGAAGGGTTGTTGTAGAATGAACATAGGCAATGATTGGAAACATGACAACTTTTGGTTAAAAGGTGTTGTTTCATCGAGGGTCGCAACCTTGTGAAACAACACATGCATGACCTATAAATACCTCATTTGGGAATTAAGAAAATATATCACAAACCAAATATTCTCTTGTACAAAATTCTAGACACTCTTCGCTACATAATTGAATTTTCGTCGGTCTTGCACAAATTCAATATAAGGCTGAATTATCCTAGGTATTCCTGCGTTCCAACTCTAAAACATACAAGAAAGAACTTGAAATACTTTTAAGAAAAGTGACATCATTCACGATTCAATCCTCCATATTTCAAACATTAAGTTCCTAGTCAAGGTAAATTCATATATGCATTTACCTTCCAAGTTCCAAATTTAAATGAATTGATGATTTTAGCTTATATTGATAGTAACTATATTATTCTAACACATAATTAGTTGACACCGTACAGAGATATCGTATACTACTAGTCACATAAACTTAATTACATAATTAATTACATTACGTCTAGTAAATGAATATTTGAACACATATTAAATGTTTTGCATACAAGATACAACTTGTTTTCAAAAACTACCCACATAAATTATGTCTTATATGAAAATAATTTAAATTTATTTTATCTTCTATTATAAAATAAGTTATGCGTATATGATAAAGGTGTAGTTAAGTTGTTTATTCTAACATGTGATAAATAGTCAAATAATTAACTCAATCAAACTAAAAGAGTAGAAACTCAATAATCTTGACAATTATTTTTATTAATATGTATTGATTCATTGATTGCTATGCATACATTTGATTTTGAAAAAAAGAATGTGTTTTGCTTCTTTTTTCTTTGCTAGATAACCGATTTTCCTACCTTTGAAATTTGCCACACTACAACTACTACTCTTATCCCAAGTGTTACTAAATTACCGACTAGAGTAAGGCATAGTCGTCACGGAAAAAGTGGATATCCTAAAATCTTCTGGCGTTGCTACATATTGGTGTTGAATAGTTTGAGCACTCCCTCGCTAAAGTTATGACTGAAGATGGAGCAAAAGTTAAAGACATATGCTTGATAAGAGAGGCTGATCATCTCATTCTTGCATGATAGGACTGAGCATTGAAACTATAATTGGTTTTATACCGTAAATTTAGAATTTAGGAAGGGACACATAAATTCCAGTATTATACACATGCAAAAATATTGACTAGAAGATAAGAAAAAATATTTGTTAATTGTTATATATATATGGAATCACTCAAAGTGTTGGATCAATAAAATGATAATAGATTCCTCAGTCAAGATCTAGAAGTAGAAAATACTAAAGTTTATTATTTAAATAATGCTATCCGGACGGATGAATAGTGACATCCGTATGGTGAATAGTATTGTCTGTATGGTGAATAGTGTTTTCAAGTTTTTGGGATTTTTCGATTCGGTCCATGGATCCATGTGATTTTGGGCTTTGTTTGTTGGGTATTACTATTATAAATATATATCTCTTATATTCTTGGGGTGTGACAATCTTAGAGTTTACACCAACAAGGGAGAGCAAGGGTTTAAAGGTATAGCATAGGGTTTCAGCTATTCACAAGGAAAAAACCTTAGAAAAGCAAAGGTTTAGGTAAACCTTTGGTGTTGTTTAAGGTTATTGTGAAACACTGTTACACCTTGGGTTTGAGTGATTCATATATTGAGAGTTGGAGAGGTTGGGAAACACTTGGCTAGAAAATAGGGTTGTTCTTGGGAACCTGAAGGCGAAGGCTATTTTCTTGTAACTCATCTGTAATCTCTTGTATCAACTTTTTTAGTATAGTGAATTGGAGATCTGCTTTCTCCCCCAGAGTAGATCATTTGCTCGAACTGCGTAAATAAACCCTCGGTTTTTTCTTGCCTTATTCTGTTATTATCTCTGTACGAATTATTATTGCTGAAGTCAATTTATTTTTGTTGCTATTGTTCTTTGCCTCACAAATTGATATTGAATTTTGTCGAAATTCGCAACAAGATTCACAACAAGTCGTGCGGTGAGCGTGGATCAGAGAGATATTATTGACAAGTGAGCACCATGCTTAGTAGATGGAAGATCGAGAAATTTTCCGGTAACAACGACTTCGGGTTATGAAAAATTAAGATGCAAGCAATTTTAATTCAAGAGAAGTGTATAGATGCTTTGAAGAGTGAAGCATTGATGCCTGCAGCGCTTACACAGGTACAGAAGACCGAGATGGCGGATAAGGCCAGGAGTGCCATTATCTTGTGCCTAGGGTATAAAGTTCTAAGAGAAGTCGCCAGGGACAAAACTGCGGTTGCTATGTGGGCAAAACTTGAATCATTGTATATGACAAATTCTTTGGCTCACAGGTTGTATCTGAAGCAATAACTCTATTCATTTCGAATGGTGGAGAACAAATCCATAGTTGAGCAGCTCATAGAATTTCACAAGATTATCAAGATCTTGAGAATATTGAAGTGAAGATTGATGATGAGGACAAGGCTTTGCTCCTGTTGAGTTCATTACCCAGATCCTTTGAGCACTTTAAGGATGCCCTTTTTTATGGTAAGTAAGGTAATATTACTTTAGATGAAGTCCAGACGGCGGTGAAACCAAAGAATTTTCAAAGTCGAAATATTTGAAGATTGAAGATAGTGGTGAAGGCTTAATTGTGTCAAGAGGAGGAGTTGAGCGTATAGGAATGCCCAAATCAAAGAGGTCTGACAAGTCAAAGGTAAAATGTTTTAATTGTCAGAAAATCGGTCACTTTAAAAGGGATTGCCCTGAAAGAAAGTTCAATGAAGATTTTGTTTAAGCTGTAGTTAAATTGGGTGAGGAAAGTTATGAGGATGTCGAAGAACTAGTAGTGTCGAGTTTGGAAACTGAAGATAGTTGGGTCATTGACTCAAGTTGCTCTTATCACATGTGTCCAAGAATATAATACTTTGAAACTTTGAAGATGGTGCAAGGTGGAGTAGTTCGCCTTGGTAATAATAAGGCATGCAAGTTTCCTGGTATTGGTACGGTCATATTTAAAATGTTTAATGATCGTGAACTTCTTATTCACAATGTGAGTTATGCTCCAGAACTTAAGCAAAATTTGTTATCTATAAGTTTTTTGATGATCTAGGTTATTGTACTAGAGTTGAACGTGGAGTGTTGAAAATTTTGCGTGATGAATTGATTATTTCTAAAGGGTCTAAAATATTTACTGGTCTATATATTTTAGAAGGTTATTATTCATTCATCGTTAACTATTGGAGGCTTTCATGACAAGAAAGAGCTATGTGATTTGGGTTTAAGGCGTTATGAATTCTTTGAGAAAGTTTCAGAGGAGTTCAATGAATTTTGCAAAAATCAAGGGATAAAAATGCATGTTATTGCTGAGTTATTATTGAGTTTTTGGAGAAGAGTTGAGGTTAAAACAACTTACTTGGTTGGTAGAGAATTTCTTCAGAAGAAGACACTACAGCATTTTATACTTTAGGCAACGGAAGAATAGGCAACGTTTGAAAAACCGTCACCTAAAGGCACATAGACCGCACTTTTTTATGTGTGGACGAGTTTCTTGGCAACGCGTGAAAAACCGTCCCTTATTTATTTTAGGCTACGGTTAAGAAAATGAGGGTATAACATAACCGTTGTCTATTTACTATAAGCAACGCTTTTGAAACCGTAGATATAACATAACCATAGCTTATTCCTTTTATGTCACGGTTAAGATAGTGTGGTGGTATCTTATTTAAAAGACAACAACTAAAAAATACAGCCTATTGTTTAAAGGCTACAGTTTTTATTATTATTATTATTATTATTATTTTTATTTTGAACTTCATTTATTTATCTTAAAATAAAGTTTGCAGTATGGGGATCGAACCCCTGTTCTTGAAAGATTTATTTATTTGTATTATAGTAATTTATTTTGTTAATATGAAAATGAAAAAAAAATATATTTTTTAGAAAGTAAAACATGGAATTTGAATCCATGGTCTCAACTTCAACATTATATGTGGCTACCACTCGACAATTTGACCGTTATGGTAATATTATGGACTTATATTAATTTATTTATTAAAGGAGATTAAAATGGAAAAATATATAATTTTGAAAACGTAACAACTTGGGTAACGTTATACCACTTTTGTTTCATTATTATATTTTGCTCCTAAATTTTATTTAAATATTTAATGTTTGTAATGAAAAGAAAGCGCAAAAGATGTAATTTTTATGATTGGATGTACCATCCTCTTGATTTCTTGTAGTTTCATTTTGGTTGTTTTCTTCCCTTCTCCCTTTGATTGACCTTTTGTAATGGGTTGGAGAATCTTTTTTTCTCCTTTTAATACAAATTGCTTATCAAAAAAACAAAAAAAGGTTTAAGTTATACTTAAAAAAATGATTTTATTTGAATATGGATCAAATAATAATAAAAAACTTAACTAGGAAATTTGTTCATTAATATTTAAAACCAAATTAAAAAAAATGTCTCATGTATATCATTTTGGTTAACAAATGATATATATATATATATATATATATATATATATATATATATATATATATATATATATTGTTGTATTCAAATATTTAATATTTAAATTATTGAGTGTCCTGATAAGTTTTTAAATTATAATAATTAAATTTAAATTAATATTTATTAATGATTTATAAGTGATTCTAAAAAAATTAAAATATATATAAAAATGACTTTTTAGAGCTGTTCCAAATAAACTATATTATAATTATTGAAATTTTTTTATTGTATATGTATATTAAAAAGTATTTATTAAAATTTAGGGTTAATACCTATTTTCACCCCTGCCATATAGGCGTGTTTTGAAAAACCCTCTACGAAAAAAAAAGTTGCAAGATTGGCCTTAACATATTTTAAAAGTTACCATTTAGACCTTCATCAGGCCACATCATCAAAAATAATGATGTGGCAGTCATTTTTTTAATTTTTTAATAAAAAGAAATTCCACATCATTAAAAGGCTTTGTGAAATGACTCTTATAACCCCACTTTTTAATTTTTTTTATTTAGTTTTTTTTATTTTTTCTTTGATTTAATTTTTTTAGATTTTATTTAATTTATAATTTTTTTATTTATTTAATTTTTTCTTTAATTATATTTTAATTACACGCATGGTATTTTACTATTATTTTATTATTTGAATGTTGAAATGTTTAAAGATCAAAAATCAAAATTTTTGACCTCACCAAGGATTGAACCCATGTTCTCATGGTTGCAAGGAGATACTCTTCCACTAGGCCATTTAGTCTTTTTTGTCCATTTGTTAACTTCAAATGTATATATTATAACATCTCAATTAACAATTAAATTAATACTTAATTTAACATATTAAATACATAAATGACTTTAAATAAATACTATAACTTATTATTATTTTATTTTACGATCAATTTATTATTTTATTTATTTTTTTTTTAATTTCAGTTTAATATTTTATTTTATTTATTTATTTTATTTAATTTCAGTTTTATTTATTTTATTTAAAAATATACGTTAATATTTATTTTCAGTTAATTTATTATTTATTATTTATATTTATATTCAGTTTATTTATTACTAAATTTATTTTCAGTTTATTTATTATTTATTTTCAGTTTATATTTATATTCAGTTTATTTATTTAATATTTAGTTTATCTATTTATTTATTTATTTTTATATTTATATTTAGTTTATTTATTTTCAGTTTATTTATTTTCAGTTTATTTTTATATTTATATTTAGTTTATTTTCAGTTTATTTTTATATTTATATTTAGTTTATTTATTACTCAATATTATTTAATTAGTTTATTTATTTATTTAAACTAAGTATTATTTATTTAGTATATAAAAATAAACTGAATATTATTTATTTAGTTTATTTATTTATTTAATATTTAATAAACAAACTGAAAATAAATAAACTAAATAAAAATATAAAAATAAATAAATAAATAAACTAAATATTAAATAAATAAATTGAATAAATAAATAAATAAACTAAATATTAAATAAATAAACTGAATATAAATATAAACGTAAAATAAATAACAAATAAACTGAAAATAAATAAACTAAATATAAATATAAAAATAAACTGAAAATAAATAAACTGAAAATAAAATGAAAATAAATAAACTAAATATAAATATAAAAATAAATAAATAAATGAATAAACTAAATATTAAATAAATAAACTGAATATAAATATAAACTGAAAATAAATAATAAATAAACTGAAAATAAATTTAGTAATAAATAAACTGAATATAAATATAAATAATAAATAATAAATTAACTGAAAATAAATATTAACGTATATTTTTAAATAAATTAAATAAAAAAAATAAAATATTAAACTGAAAATAAAAAAACTAAAATAAAATAATAAATTGATCGTAAAATAAAATAATAATAAGTTATAGTATTTATTTAAAGTCATTTATGTATTTAATATGTTAATTTAAGTGTTAATTTAATTGTTAATTGAGATGTTGTAATATATACAATTGAAGTTAACAAATGGACAAGAAAGACTAAGTGGCCTAGTGGAAGAGTATCTTCATGCATAAAATCTAAAAAAGTTAAATAAAATAAAAACTAAATAAAAATAAATAAAAAGTGGGGGTATAAGAGCATTTCACAAAGCTTTTTAATGATGTTGAATTTTTTTTCATTAAAAAATTAAAAAAATGACTGCCACATCATTATTTTTGATGATGTGGCCTGATGATGGTTTAAATGGTAGCTTTTGAAATATGTTAAGGCCAATCTTACAACTTTTTTATTCGTAGGGGGGTTTTTCAAAACAAGTCCATATGGCATGAGTGAAAATAAGTATTAACCCTAAAATTTATTGTTTAAAGTTTATTTTACTAAAAGATCTTTATTATTTTATTTATATTAAAAATCATTTATGAAAATTTATTGGTTCAAAGCAAATTGTTAAAGTATAAGACGTATTTATGAATATTTATTAATGTTAAAGGACTCATATATATATATATATATATATATATATATATATATATATATATATTTAGAGTCTAATTAAATATTAAAATTAAATTAATTCACATATACACTAACTCTAGTCTTAAACGTTAAAATCTAAAATATTTGAATGCTTTTATAAATAAAGAACGCTTGTCTCTATTTTATTGTAGAAAAAAATTAACAAAATAAAGTAATTAATAAAATGAAGGGATTTGTATCCAGATGCTTTGTCGTTCTTACAAAACCTTTCTTCTTCTCCCAACCCTAACTTTTCTTCTTCTCTGAACGACCCAGATTTTTTTGTCTAAAATTAATTAACGAATCTCAATCGTTTTACAAATCTATAACCTCTCTAGGCCAATCAATTTATTCTGTTTTGGATTGATCATCTTCCACCGCCGAAGGTATGTTGTGAGATCTAAAGTATATTTATGCCTTTTCTAATGTTTATGCCATTTCTACATAACACGATGAAGCTTCTCTATTTTGTTTTGTGCAGATACACAATGTAAATAAACTAAGGTTTTAGATTTTGCTTATGCATTTACCAAATAACCAATTTCGAGAATCTGGATCGACCCTACGGTCACCGAATTTTCATGCTCAGATTAATAGGCTTTCAATTCATACCTTGAATTCTTCTCTGTTTTTTTTTAATATTTAGGATAATAGCAAAAATTGGAAAATCTTCAACGCATAAATAGTTGTAGCTGAAATTTCTGTCTCAATTGCATTGTTGATCTCTACTTATCTCTCTTCAGACACATTCTTAGTTGTTGCAATTTGTGAAAAAACAAATAAAATTAGAATTTTTTGGAAAACAAAATCAACCCAAAAGTAAGGTTATTTATTTGGAAATAGATGATTTATTAAAGTTTGTATTTTTATTTCATTTCACCTCTGTCATCTAAAACCTCTGTCATCTATAATTCTTATTTTAAAAGTTTTGTTTTTTACTTTCATTGATTTTATAGTTTACTCATTTTGTGCTCTCACTATCTCAATTTTTTAAAGAGATTTTACCTTGCCAAAAGTTTAGATTGATAAATAACACACTAGTGTATTTTATGTAGCTTTGATCTCAATATAATTCTTTTTCTTGCCTTAGTACAATATATAATAAGATGTATAATTGCTAGCAATTAGTTATGAGGTCACTTGTTTTTTCTTGTTTCCCGAGATAGGAACTGAATTTACAAGTAGTTCAAGCTCTTTCCTAGAGCTTCTCTCTAGTTAGTACGACAAATGATGCAGATTTAGTGCTTCTAATCAAAGGTTAAGAAGTTTTAGCACATGGTGTGAAATGGAGAGTTAACTAAATCTTTAGATTACATGTTTTTAGTATCTATATTCTATTTTACTAATCAAACTTTCAAATATCCTATAAATTTATTTACTCATAACTTATTTATAAGGACAAAATTCAAGATGATTGGATTACTAACACTTCTTTACTTGTGAAACTATTCTGTTACATGAGTATCTTTTGTTTCCAAGTAAGTTATGTATAAATGGGATTCGTTATCACTTTTAATTAAACATTATTGAATTGTTTTGTTTGGAACTTTAATTTCAGCGTATTCAAATGGGAAACTAAGACATGAAGTCTCTGCTCCCAGTCGTTCTCAAACAGTTCATGTAAGTTATTCAATTGGAGCAATTAATATTGTAGGAGCAGTTCTGAGTTGGATCAGAGCTGACATAGATAGAAGAATTTTCTAAAGCCAAATACATATCTTCTTTTAATGTGATTATTTGATAAAGGGAATTTTTGTTTTGGGCTTGACATTAAGAGTTTTAAGATTTTTGTTTGATGAAAATATTTCATCTGTTTGATTTTTCTGTCAACTATTACAAAGCGGGTTCCTAAAATGAAATTATATTTGTTATAACTATTAGATGATATGGTTTTTATCATTTTATATTTAATTTTATTAAATTTAACTTAATATACTATTTGTTTGTATTGAAATTTAAAAATGTAAAAAAAAAATTTTTATATAAGTAATTTAATATAGTTGGGATTTATCATAGTTAACGTATATTTTTGTAGCCTAAATTATAGGCAACACTTTACACATGTGGCTTAAAGTAACAACTCATAGTCATAGTAGTCGTAGCCTAAAATATAGGCAACAGTTTATACGTGTGGCCTAAACTAAACCGTGGCCAGAAACTACTCAACCAAACCGTCGTCTATTCAGATATTTAGGCTACGGTTATCATAATCCGTGGGCCAAATGGAAAAAACCGTCGCTAATGGGAATAGGCAACGACGGCATATTCCACGGGTAGAAATCCATAGCCTAAACGTTTAAGGCGTGGTTTTTCTATGTACAACTACGGTTTTGTGCTGTTGCCTAAGGTAATTTTTGTTGTAGTGAGAATAGTGAAAACAAAGGGAGAAACCTGTGAGAAACTATAATGGAGAAAACTCAGTTTGAGGTGAAGTTTCCTACTATGGATGCCAGAAGTAGTGAGGGAACGGTTACAGAGATCTCTGATTATCATTTAACTCATGATAAGGTAAGGAGGGTTATTGTAGCATCTCAAAGGGACGATTATGCTAGCCTTGGATATTATGTTTTTAATGTGGCTGAAGGACTGCAAAATAAAAGAAAAAAAACCTTCAGGAAGGCATTTGAAAACAGATGGAGTCAAGGGTGGTTGAAAAAATCATACTTGTAGGCTTATTAAATTACCTAGGCAGAAAATGGTAATTGGGAACAAGTGGATGTAAGTTGCGAGATCAAGATTCAAGGGTTGCTTGAATTTGATCAAAGTTATTGATTAAAGTTTCACCTTGGTAGAGAGCAACAATGTTGTTGATTGTTAAATTTGTATCAACACGGTTTAAAGTCAAGGTGGATATTATTATAAATGTGCCTTAAAACCTTTGTTGATGAAGAGAAAGAAAACATATTTTGGAGATTGCATTTACCGCGAAAATCAGACAAAAAGTCGAGGAAAAAAAAACCGGTCGGTGAATAGTGTCGTGTGCACAGTGTTGTCCGTACGGTGAATAGTGTTGTCCGTACGGTGAATAATGTTTTCAAGCTTTCAGGCTTTTTCGATTCGGTCCATGGATCCATGTGATTTTGGGCTTTGTTTGTAGGGTATTTGCTATTATAAATATGTATCTCTTAAATGCTTGGTGTGTGACAATCTTAGAGTTTACACCAACAAGGGAGAGCAAGAGTTTAAAGGTATAGCATAGGGTTTCAGCTATTCATAAGGAAAAACCTTAGAAAAGAAAAGTTTAGGTAAACTTTTGGAGTTGTTTAAGGTTATTGTGAAACACTGTTACACTATGGGTTTGAGTGATTCATATATTGAGAGTTGGAGAGGTTGTGAAACACTTTGGTAGAAAATAGGGTTGTTCTTGGGAACCTGAAGGCGAAGGCTATTTATCTTGTAACTTATCTGTAATCTCCTGTAACAACTTTCCGAGTATAGTGAATTGGAGAGCTGCTCTCTCCCCCAGAGTAGATCGTTTCATTGAACTGGGTAAACAAACCTTCAGTTTTTTCTTGCCTTATTCTCTTATTATCTCTGTACGGATTATTATTGTTGAAGACCATTTATTTTGGTTGTTATTGTTCTTTGCCTCACAAATTGATAATAAATTTTGTCGTAATTCACAACAAGATTCACAACTAAGGACTAACACAGTCACAAATAAAACAATCTCATAAGAGCTTGAATATTATTGTCAAAAGATCAGAAAGGCGTCCAGTCATTACAAAATACATCCATAAGGAATGACTAAAATGATTATGAACTAGTGCTCCGATGAAAAATCTCTGATTTTGATCACACCAAAGATTCTCGAGCATTAGAACCGAACTCACTTGGGTCATGTAAAGAATAAAGTAAGACATACTTGGAATTTCCTAAGACATGTGATCATCTAAAAACTATCATGATATGGTTGCTGTTAATTCGAAAACACGCATGGACTATCACAATGCTAATAAGAAGGATATGCATTGCTGCTAATTTAATTATGATTCATAAAGTTATGGTTAGTATTCACAACAAATTTAGATCGATATATGTATCCATAAACATATATAAAGCATTCAAAAATTTAGATCGATATATGTATTCCATTAATATATCTAAATTTAGGTCATACATTTTTACAACATAAAGACTTAGTGCATGCAAACATGAATTTCATACAAAATCATTTAACAATTTTTTTATAAAATCTTCCACAAGTTATGTTAAACACGTGGAAATATGATTTCCGTAATTCTCAAGGTTTTGAGAACATGTAAAAAATTATAAACAAAAAATGATTATTTTTTAACTTAAAAACATAATAATAGTCAATTCATTCAAAATGCGTGTGTAAGGTAAGTTGCTCTTTCAAAAGTGTTGAGAAATATGCGGGGTATGTTGAACAGAGAAAAACTTACATGGAAACGCACATAAATTCTTATTGTTAGGAACAACCCATGTAAAGAGAGAAAAATTTTAATTTATTATAAATTTAATTTCGTTTTTAATTGGAATCATGGGGTGGTGGTTATTATGCAGGAGAGAGAAAATATTATTTTTTATTTTTAATTAATTAAAAAAAAATTATTGATTGTTTGTAAATACACGTATTATGTTTGTTTCTATGCAAGTATTTTTCCGTTGAATAAGAAATGATGGTCGAAAATAGTTTGCAAACTGCCTCACTCTTCTCCGTCTTATTTTGGTATACTGGTTTAAAGCCATAACCCAACAGGATGTATAAATAGCCATTATCCCCACTTGCATGCATTTCACAACTTCCTCTACTTTATCACACCGTTAGATTTTTCTTTTCTAATTGTCTAATATTTATGTTCAGCATCAACTATGATTCTCTATCACTTCGATTAACCATGTGATGTCATAGAGAATACGAAATGATGCATTATCAATGGAGGCATAGTCCTGATTTTCAATAGATTCTTGTTTTATGTTTGTTCAATGAAAGAATCTATTATAAAAAACAGTTTCAATTTATTAAAACCACTTGATTTGTTGATTTCTGAATGCTGATTTCTGTATGTGATTTGTTGGTTATGTTTTTGAGTTTCGTTTTGCCATGTACATGAATTTTGGTTTATATTGCTCGATGATGATTATTTTGCTTTAACCATATTGAATAGAAACTGGATGGTGTTTGATGCAGCTTTCATTTACGTCTATCATTTGCTTTCTCTGCATAATTTTGCTTAGTGATTTTTGTTAGAGGTTTAATATCTAACTGCAATTATTTACACATTTGCTTTCTGTTATTCCTACTATTTTAATGAATAGATTTTTCATGCTCAGGTCTAAATCTTAAAAATTTAAAGGCCAATGCAAAACTTATATGTCTCTAACTACATCTTAAAGTTGAAATCTCAAAGTTTGAAGGCGGCAGATTTAAAGACTGACTTTTTTCATCCGAAAGAAATGTAATCTCACGGAATGAAACACCTACAGACTTTTATATAATGGTTTTGGAGCTGGGGTAAGATTTTTAATCTCTCTCTTTATTTTCTTTCTTTGTTATATTGTATACTCCTTTAACTACTTCTAAAAGAGACACAAGTCAGACAGTTAAAAAGTAAAAAAATTAGAGTATGAAGAATGATCCTATTTGTCACTAACCTTGAAACATGAACGCACCAAAAGAAGTATTTAAGAATAGCATTTCCTCATTGAAATTGTTAAGTCATAATAACTCCCATTTATAAAACTTGCCTTAAGTTGTTTTTATCAAGTACTCCCTCCGGTCACAATTATAAGCCAAAATAACTACTTTCACACGTATTAAGAAAGTTAGTTAAGTGTAATTAATTTTCTTGATTTCTTGTACAATCAAAGTAAAATTTACGATAATATCCTTAGTTTATTTGATTAGTCAACTTTCAACATTAAATACTTTTGAATTAAATTAAGGGTATAATAGTAATACAAGTATTAATTAGTCTAAAATTTAATGACTTTTGCTTATAATAGTGACCAAGATTTAAAGTGTTTTTTTTGTTTATAATAGTGACCGGAGGGAGTATTTTGCTTTTCACTAGTAGTACATAATAAACACTAAATTAATTCTTTATATTTCAACCAAACTGGCAAAAAAATATTTCTATACACTTTATTTTTTAACCAAAAGAAAGATTTTATGGATTCTTCAAAATCTTGTTTGAGATTAAAAGTTTAAACATAAGGGCTTCTAGCTTGTTTTTTTTTTATTTTTATTTTTTTAATGACAAATAATATATTAAAAGTGAGTGTAATGAATTCTCAAGTTTATTATAGAGAAAAATCTCAGTCAATAATATAGTTGGTTTGTTTGGTGTTTTGGAGAGTCTAATTCATCCTCTCACTTGAAACTCATCCATGATTAAGCTGCTATAATTGTTTCTCAATTGTAATAACTATTAATAACAAGATTCTAGATAGAACCTTAATTCAAAAATTGATCGTAGCTGATCTCACTTAGTGGGACAATACTCGATTGTTGTTGATTGTTGTTGTTGTTTTAACAACTACTCATATATACAATTTAAAAAAAAATGAGTACAAAAAGTATACAAATAAATATGTCGAGTTGTATGTTTGTTTTTGTTTAAAAGTTATTGTGTTGTTTCATTGTTTATTTCTAGTTTTGTTAGCAATCAAAGAGAGAAAGAGAAAAGTCATTTGAGTTTGGATTGGGAACACTACTCTTAGAAATGAATGAGTTGTTTATCTTAAAAATAGTGAAGAAGATGAGTTGTTAACCATCATTCGTTGTCAATTGCATAAAGAGAGACGGTTTAATTATATATAAATAAGATTACGAAATCTTAATCAATAAAATTCAAATGATAAAATTATTTTGTGGCTTTGAAAAAAAAACAATTATAACACCGACCCATAAAGTTTGACAACATTTACAACAGTGAGTAATATTGACTTTGTATACTCCTATTTTATGACCTTCGTAAAAATTTAGGTCAAATTAGTTTATCTTAAAAACTTTGTGAAATTCACATAAATATATTTCTTAAATTAAAGTCTAATACTTAAATGTTTGTTGTTATGATGAAATTGGAGAAAATGAAATTCATCCTGTCATAATAAAAAAAGAGTGGTGACAACTGCTGGATTGATAAGTGTTATAGTTATAATAATAGCTTTATAAATGCTCTGCGGTTTGTTGATTTTAGTTTCTATAAGTTCTTTTTGGCTATTCATTATCCAACTAGTTGCATCTTTCCAAATAATGGAACATTTACTATGTCGAGTAGTCTGAAAGGATTATAGAAATCGATAGCAGAGTATGTAAATTTTTTTTTTTTATAAGCAATTTGTATTAAAGGGAGAAATAGGGATTCTCCAGCCCGATACAAAAAACCAATCACAAAGAGAGGAAAACCGAAAACCAACAATTACAAGAAATCAGTGGGATGTTTCAACCAATCATAAAAACTACATCTCCTACGACCAAGTTCCAACCATCTCCAAGATAGGGTAACCACACTGTTAAACAAGGCCTCGACATGAAAGAAACCATCATTGAAAAGAATATTGTTTCGTATACTCCAAATGCACCAAACGGCAATAATCCACACAAAACAGCTCATATCCTCCTTACCTTTATCGTACAAAGCCAAGAACCAACGCAAGGCGTGATTGCTAATAGAATTAGACGAAACCAACGGATATCCTAACCAATCGGCAATTTTACTTCACAATTGGTGAGTCTTAGGACAGTTAAGAAATAAGTGCGTAGCATTCTCATCCTCGAGAAAACACAACATGCAAACCTTATCGTGAGAGGAGCACTACGCCAAACAAGACTTTAGACATCGCTTTTTTAGGCCTTAGACAGCGCTTAAAAGCGCTGCCTAAGCCAGCGCTGGCGTAGGTAAAGACAACGCTTTTTATTTACGAAAAAGCGCTCTCTAAAGTATACATTAGAAGGCGCTTTTTCAACAAAAAGCGCTGTCTAAAGGCCCCCTTTAGACAGCGCTTTTTTTAAGCGCTGTCTAAAGTATACCTATAATTTTAATTATCAATTTTTCTATACCTTTAGAGGGCGCTTTTTCAATAAAAAGCACTGTCTAAAGGCCCCCTTTAGACAGCGCTTCTAAAAGCGCTGTCTAATGTATGCCTATAATTTTAGTTATGAATTTTTCTATGCCTTTAGAGGGCGTTTTTTAGGAAAAGCGCTTTCTGTTGTGAACAATAGACAGCGCTTTTTCTAGAAAGCGCTGTCTTTTCTCTACGTATAGTTTTAATGATTTTTTTTAAAAATCTCATTTTAACCATTTTTTTATGCAGAAACCTGTATAATTCAAGCCATTTCAATAAACCTGTATATTTCACATTTCCATTAACAATTTATAGTGTGGTTCATTAACCATTTCCACTAATCCCATAAATCACATAAACCACATAAACCATTTCCATTATAATTCAAGTCATTTACATTAACCATTCACAAAACTATACAATTACATTCCAAAATCACATAAATAACATAAACCATTCATAAAACTATACAATCCCATAAAATAAACCATTCACAAAACTATACATTCACATAATCCCATTATCCTATACCTTATATGACTTTTTTTCCAATAAGGTATTCGCACAATTCCACCTTAATTTCTTGCAATTTATCCTTCGTGTAATGAGAACACGCGTATTCATCAAAGTACTACATAACAAAACAAAATATGCATGATTTAGTTAAAAATAATAAATTATATGACATATCCGATAAATATTAAAATAAATCCTAAGTTATAAATCCATGCATACCGTAATAGGAATCTCTAATCGATCCATTTGAAGGATTTCTCTCATAAACCTCAAAACGAAATACCCGCAGTCTATGCCATTACGCTGACGAGGGCACTACACATAGACAAACAAATAAGAATTAATATATAGTTGTTTTGTGTTATCAAGTAGCATCACTAATAAGCAACATTGTGAAAATTAATATACCTTCTGAGCTTCATTTTCATCATGTGTCTCGTGTGTGTCGTCATGGTCACTAGCCATTTCACCTGTAAGAAAGAAAAAAATAAAAATTAAATGACAAATATAAAAATCCATAATCCATAATCCATTGAATGATATAAGCTATATATAACATGACAACTAATTAATATTATTAAATGATATAAGCTATAATTTTATACCTAGTACTTTTTTCACTAACGTCTCTTTCTTTTATTTGTTAGAATATGTTCTACCCGTCTCTTAACAACACGGACAGTTGGATTGATCCAAATACCCTCATTATGATCATTTCTTGTATATGATTCATTCGCTATAATATTTTCATCTTGATCATTTCTAGTAAAGATTCAATATCAACATCAATATCACCTTGATCTCCAATGTTTTCATCAATTACTTTGTTAGATAAAAGCACTATAGACCATTTTGTACTTGTCGGATCAGTGACATAGAACACTTGTTTAGCTTGAGAGGCTAGAATAAAAGGCTCATCTTTGTACCCCACCCTATTAAGATCCACTTGCAAAAATCCTGACTTATCCATTCGTACGCCATTATTATTTTCAACCCACTTGCAACGAAATATAGGAATCTGAAACTTCTCATAATCAAACACCCAAATGTGCTCGATAACCCCCAAAATATGACAGATTTGCAAATTTGGGGTTTAAATATTTCACACTTGAAATGTGCATTGCTTCAGCTACCACGGTGACACCACTATTTTGCATAGTACTTTTATCATCTTGTTCTTTGGTATAAAATGTGTATCCATTAATTGCGTATGCGCTATAAGAAAATACAACCAAACTTGGACCATATGCTAAACATCTCAACCTTTCTGTTATCGAAGCGGGATCTGAATATAACTTTGAGTAAATATGATCCTTAAACCAAGGTATGAAACTTCGATTGTGCTCTCGTACTATCCAATACTCATTTCTATTTGGATTTAAATCTCGGAGAATATCCTTGTGCATTTCAACATACGGCTCAACCTCATTCTCATTGTGCAGAACATACAAATGCACTTGATCCCGTTCGACCCTTGATACTGTAACAACTTCATTTCCAATTAACTTTTTTCCTTCTTTTTTTTCGACAATATGAGATTTGGGGAGTCCAATTGATTGTACATTGGACAAATATTCAGTACAAAACTCAATCGCTTCTTCAACAATGTATCGTTCGGCAATACAACCCTCTGGTCGACTTCGGTTTTTAACATACCCTTTTAATATTTTCATATAACGTTCAGCAGGGGAGACAACTTTTCCTTATATCGAGAGACACCATATTTAGGACACTCATTTAACGATGCATACTCATTTCAAAACAAAACGCAATCGTTTGGACAGGCATGTATCTTATCATAGCTCATGCCAATAGAGCACAACATCTTTTTGGCCTCATATGTTCGATTGAGAAGAACATTATCCTCTGGAAGCATATCTTTCATAAGGGCCAATAACTCTGTGAAACTTTTATCCGACCATCCATTGCCCGCCTTTAAGTTGTACAACTTTAATACCGCAGACAATCTTGTGAATTTGGTGCAACCATTATATAACGGTTTCTCTGCATCGCTTACCAACCTCTCAAACATTTTGGGACAATCCTTAAGATCTTCTTCAAGTGCTTCTGCAATCTCTTCGACTCGATCAGAATCGTATGTATCTGTGCCATTGTCGTTTGAAGCATAGGTTGTATTATCCCCCAGTTCAACATTCTCGTTAATGCTCTCACCATGCAAATTCCAACATGTATAACTTCTATCAATTCCACTCCTCATTAAATGCGATGCCAACTGAACCGCGTCAACCCGACTCCCAAAACAACAACCCAAGCAAGGACATCTCATTCGACTGGGGTCTTTGGCGTGCGCAATAGCAAACTTAACGAATTCTGATACCCCATTCTCGTACTCTTTCGACAATCGACTTGAAGACATCCATTTCTTATCCATAGTTATATTAATTAAACTAAACAAAAACAAAAATAAAAAATATTTACCTGCAGGGATGTAAACAACTTTTAGACCCACACAGTGTCCAAATAGGTTAGAATTACCAAGATCCCCCTGTACAAGTATCATAAAATGAAATATCATTAATTGACCAATTATGAGTCATAACTTGATAAGTGGCAACATGTAATCACAAACAAGCAACATACTTAACAACAAGCATACTTAAACAAGTAATCATCATATCACAAAGATAATCATCAAAGCAATTATTGAGCAAGATAAACATCTCATGCAAAGACAAATATCATACATTCTTTGACCATGCAATACAATAACTATCATAACTCCACTTTCATGGCTCTATATATCATAACTCCATCAATACAATAACTATCAATATTACAATAACTATCATACTTTCTTTAATCTAGAATATAGAAACAACAACTAATGAAAATAGAAACAACATGTTCAATATTAGTCATTCTAAACATGTTCAAAAATAAAAGTCTCAAAACTTTATAACTATGGTCATTACCCATATCAACACTACACACAAAATAAGTCAGAAGTATGCAACTGAATAATACACAAAATGGAAGTATGACGTAGGAACTCCGAACCACCTCAACAACACCTGTACTGCGACGGCAAAATGGTAGCTAGTGACCAGAATGAAAACAGAACAAAAATCGTACGATGAAAACAAGAATGAAAACAAGAATGAAAAGCGTACCTCTTCTTCGTTTTGTCTTCTTCTTCACGAAAGAAATGGCGAATGAACAACGACGGCAATGGCGAACAACGACGACAATGACGAACAACGACGGCAATGGAATGACGACAATGGCGAACAACGACGGCAATGGAACGACGACAATGACGAACAACCACGACAATGGTTTTAGTAGAGAAGAACGATATCGAGGGTTTCAGTAGAGAAGAACGGTCGAGAGAAGAAAATGAAAAGAAATGTCTGAAAATGATTAGAAATTGTTTTATATTTTAATTCATAAATGACTTTAGACGGCGCTTTTAAAAAGCGCTTTCTTAAGTTCTACCTATAACAGCGCTTTTCTCAGAAAGCGCTTTCTAAGGTGGGGAGACTTTAAAACCTATAGCAGCGCTTTTGCAAAAGCGCTGTCTAAAGTGATGCCTATAGCAACGCTTTACAAAAAGCGCTTTCTAAGGTGGCTTCTATTTTGGGAATTTAACAGCGCTTTTGAAAAGCGCTTTCTAAAGGCTGTCTTTTACAACGTTTTTTTTAAGCGAAATTTTTTAAAGACTTATAGCAGCGCTTTGTCCAAAAAGTGCTGTCTTTTTGGCCCTGTCTTTATCCAATTTTGGCGTAGTGGAGGCAACGATACCCTTTAAAACGAGATTGTCTCGAGTAGGAAGCCTGTTGCAAATCATCCTCCAACCAAAAATGTAAAAAATTGTTGTGACTATATCACTGTTGTCACCAATGTTTTTGATTTTGACAAATGAGATTTCATTTTCTTTACTTTGTAATAACATAACAAACATTTGAGTATCAAATTTTAATTTTAAAAAATATTTATTAAAGTTTTACAAGCTTTTTTAAGATTAATTAATTTGACTTGAATTTCTACGAGGGTCATAAAATAGGAGTATGCAAATGCAATATTGCCGATAGATGTGAAGTTTGTCCAAACTTAATGGGCCGGTTTATTCTTGTTTTTTTTTTTCAAAGTTAAAATTTTTTTTATTATTTTTGGTTTTATTAATCAAGACCCGACACTATTATTTATATACAACTGAAGCGTCTTTAATTAGGAAATGAAACAAACATATAACATTTGCTTCTGTTGTATGGCCTGTTTAAACTCGACATATTTATTTGTATACATTTTGTACTCATTATTTTCAATTAATTTCTATCAGAAGTAATTTAACCCTGGAATTTGGGAGGTCCAAGTTGTAACAAAGTCGGACATTACCCACAATGAATATGAATGCTTATCATACCATTTAAAAGACATTTATGCCTTGGTCATGGATCATGAGAGTGGAAGGAGTATATAAGAGTAGCACAACAAACCGAGAAAAAGACACTCAATTCTGACAATGAAACAACTCGACTGAGACTCTTATCAGCCAACTTTGATAGATTTATCAATTACTGTTCTTACGTGAACAATGTTATAATTATTATTTTTCTTTTAAAGAATTGATCTTATTTATTTATTTATACAGTTTAGGATGGAAATATAACACTAAGGGAGGCAATTAGGAGTAACCATGAATTAGTGAGAAAACTACTTGTTAAATTGGACTAATTTTCATGAAAAAAAATTACAGTCTATATTTTAGAGAGAGTAACTCTGACTTTTCTCTAGATTCCATCTTTTGCTCTTCACTTTTTTCATCCAATCAATCAACATGTTTTCATCTTGGTCTTATTTAGTTGTCGCGCCAAGTAGCTTGCAAACATGATGAACAACGTCGGGCTTGGTTGAACATTTTGTTTATCTTCGGCTTAAATTCCTAGCCTTAGGGTTTAGGGGCCTTGGTAAGTTGGGTGGTTCTGCATGGTTTCGACAGTTTTATTGTGTTTGTTTCTTTAGGTGTTTGATAGTCTTGTGTCGGTATTTTTTTACATTCGCTCTGGTTTGAAGTAACATATGGCTCCGGCTATGATCGTTCCCAAAGATTGGGTCAAAGTTAAGAAGAAGTGTCTGGATCTTGTTTCGTTGCCTAGAAGATCAGTGTGGAAAGCGATTGGTGAGAAGAGGAATAGTCAAGATGTTCATGAAGCTTCCTCGTTTTATTTCTCACATTTTCCAGAGTCATATGAGGCGAAACATATGTTTGATGTTTTCAAAGATTATGGGTTGGTGTTAGAGGTATACATACCACCTAAGAAGGATAAATTGGGGAACATATTTGATTTTTCCAGATTTAAGAAAGTGAGTTACGAAAATCTTCTTGCCGTTAAATTGGACAAAATTGTCATTAAGGGCAATAAGATATTCGCAAACATTCCAAGGCTTCGTAGGACTGAAAAAGAAGATAAATAGAAGGAGAAGGTTAGCCTAGGCGATCAGTGGAAGAAGTCGTTTTCTAAGGTTATTTCGAGATCTCATAATCTAAATGGGTCTAACCATGGAGTGTCCTATGCACAAATCACTAGAGATTGGCATAATGGTAGGGGTTACTTCAAGCGGCAGAATCAAGTATTGATGGGAGATAAGCCAAATTTTGTGCATCTGATGTTCAATGTAGACAAAGAAGAGATGGGAAGGTTTGAACAAGCATATGTTGGAGTTTTGGAGATTTCGGGTCAAACGTTTGAGGTACAAGAAGCTCTTCACATGGAAGGGTACTTCAGAATCAAAGCCACCCCAATGGGTGCTAATCTATGCTTATTGGAAGAAGAAGTCACAGGGGATATTGGTAAGCTGGTGTTAGAGGATGAGAAGTGGGTTTCAAAGTGGTTTGTGGATATTCACCCTTGGTCGACGGCGGATGTTGATAAGGAGGGATTAACGTGGGTTAGCTGTTTTGGTCTACCTTGTCACATTTGGTGTGCAAAGTTTTTTAAATTTTTAGCCGGTAGGGTTGGTGTATTCGTTAAAACTGATGAAGATACACAAAAGCATTTGAGACTGGACGTGGCTCGTTTCCTCATTAGAACTAAGTTTGCCATGAATCTTAATAAGGTTATCAATACTGAAGTGAATGAGAGGATATACAAGGTTAAAGTTGTAGAAGATGCGTTTGGTATATGTTCTAGAAGTGTTTGCAAAAATGAGAATAATATTTTTTATTACAGTACGGAGGTGGATTCTTCTAATACGGAGGTGGATGAATCGGATTTGGGCTTTGGTGGTGGGGGCGGTGAGGAGTTATTTTCGGTTCTGGACAAAAGTGAAGAGAATATGGCAGAATATGTGGTTCCCAATGTGGGAAAGGTGGGTAGGAGAGACGTTGGTGTGTATGAGGTTAAAGGTGGGGGGCCCAAGGCAAGTGTTGGGGTCAGACAAGAGGGAGATGAATCAATAAAGTCTAAAAAAGTAGGTTACCTAGTATATGATGGAAACATTCCTATTGTGCCAAGTGTTGCCGTAGCAGGAAGTTATCAGAACTATAGCAAAAAGTTTATTCATAAAAGTGGGGATGTAGGAATGGAGTCTAGTCACTTTTGTTTTAATAATGAGGTGGCAGACGAGGAAAATATACACGGTTCTAGAGACAAGACAAGAGGAAATCTGACTTTATTTAGAGACAGAGTTGTTGAAGTATTGGTCATAGATAAACCTGGGTCGGGTGAGGATACTTTTGTGGACGGTGGGCCTAATTTAGTTGGGCCAATAGTTAGTGGCAGATCTGGGAGGAAAAAAAATTGTTAGAATAAATTTATCAAAAAATTAAGATACCATTCGCTCCATCTTACTATACCCTGCTGCATGCGGACAACATTTACCAGGGGACAACTATCTCTCCAAGTCAGTCATTATTTATGCGGAGAATTGTGAAAGATAGCTTAGGTGAGGAATCAATTTCTTCTAGTTCAGGAGATTTTGTCCAAAGGGGCGGCTCTATTGGAGATGAAGAGGTGATCAAAAGTAATTCAAAAATAGAGAAAAAGTTAGAAAATCATCCAACAAAGGTGTGGGAATCCATTAAAAAATTGGGGGGATGGGGGGTGAAAGATGATGAAGATTATGATGTTTTTGAAGCTGTTATTCGAAAAATGGAAAAAGATGAAAGGAAAGGATCAAAAACTAAGAAGGGGCATCTAAAGTTAAATTATGAATTTTGTTACCTATAATATTAGAGGGTGTGGGAATATCATCAAAAGGAGAAAATAAGGGGATTGTTGAATAGTAAAAAGGCGGATTTGTGTTTTTTGCAAGAAACAAAGTGTTCTTTTATGACTGACGAAATGGTGTTCAACATTTGGGGGGATAAAAATTATCAATGGCTGCCATCAAACTCAGAAGGTTTAGCATGTGGCATCCTCACTATTTGGAGGAAACATGTATTAGAGCCATTGTGTAGATTTAAAGGAAAAGGGTAGGGTAGGTTGGGTTGAAGACTATTTGGAAAGGGATGATTTGTTATTTTATCAACATATATTCGTCGTGTTTTGATGCAGATAAAAGGGATCTTTGGAGTAACGTTTTGCTATTGAAATCAAAGATGAAAGTAGGAGAACGATTAATTGGGGGAGATTTTAATGCCATAAAAGGAGTTAAAGAAAATGTGGGGAGGAGTATGCACAACAAAAGGATTATGGAGGAAGTAGGATGCGATGCAAATAGATAATCATGCAAAGCAATAAAGTAAACACCCCAAAGACAATAAACACAGAAGCGCTAGGATTGACTCGCATAGGGGATGGACCAGCAAGAGGTCAATCTGTCTCCAGCAGAGTCGCCAGCTGTCGCTCCCAGGATTTTCATCCAAGTACAAACGTGAAAGTGGCGCAGAAGAGAAGAGTCGCCATCGATGTATTTTTATCCCACAGAAGGGAAAGGAAACACCGAATAAACCTGAGGGAAAGGAAAAGCATGGTCTCGTGATCAAGAGAAACGGGTAAGGGAGTCAGTTACGTAAAGGGAAGGTTATCGTACCCCTTTACGCCTGTGGTATTCCACAGGATCCACGCTTGTTGTCTATGTCTAAAGGGTGTGTCAAAAGTCTAAGTTTAAAGCTAAACACAAAAGCTGGTCTATCTAGACGCATGATTCTGATTGATGGCATTTCATTCCACCGATTCACCTGATACATTGAAGACAAAGTTGCCAACGCGTCTGCCATCTGATTTTCCAACCGGGGTATATGATGAAATTTAACCCTATCATAGAACGGTAACACCTCAAAATTTTCCCTCATGTTCCCCACTCAACATGTTTATGCTTCATTCATTTGCATTTTAGCTAAGTCATCATATACATACATGCATCCTGACAGGACCAAAACATTTCCATTAAGCTCTCACTAGTTGCGGCAGACGTTTATTTCGTCATTCGGCACGCGCACAAAGTACTTCTCTAGGCTACATGATCACCGAGTCGTCAAGATCTCATCAAGCCTAATTTCTTGTGTTCCTACATGTCAAGAATCTCAGAGGAAGCTGAAGTTTTCAGTTGATTCGGAACAGTTTGAACAAAATATCAGTTTTACGGTGCAATTTACTAAATTCGTAACTCTCACTTGGAAACTCGTTTTGGCTTGATATTCAACGGTTATAATCGTATCGGTATTTTCTACAGCTTTTATGTTCGGCTCGGAAGCCAATTCATCAAGGAAAGTGGCAATAATTAATTGTTTCTGGAATTTCGGTTTCGCTGGTTAACTGTGCTAGTGGTGTTCAAAAATTCATAACTTCTGATTGGATCAACATCTCTGAGCGGTCCTGGTGCCAAAAGTTCTGGCTTGATATATTCTCCAACATTTGTGTTTTGGCCGAAGGCTAATTCTTTGAATAAGATCTCCGAATACGCGAATTCTCTGAGTCGATGCAGTGGAAAAACAGTGAAAATCAGTGCTGAACTGGTACATTTCGGACCTTAAAAAATTCATAACTTTCAGCTCGTGCATTGGTTTTGACCCGTTCTTTCGGAATTATTTCCATCTTGATGTTATCTTCATGCCGTTTGTTTTCAACGAGAGCCGATTCTGAGCAGAAAGACTCCAAAAGTATGAATCACCTGAGGAATTCTCTGATGCGGTTCACTGTCTATCCGATTTTGGAAAAATCATAACTCGGTCGATTTTTATCGTATCACGTCCATTCTCATAGTGCAAGATCACAAATTTTATTATCTTTAAGTTCCAAGACAAGCTCGAGTTCGAACGGTGCTCCGAAGAATTTTGTTTTGGTTTATTTCGCAAAATGGAACTTCTGAACCGAAGAAAAAGGCCGAACGTTGCTCCACCATAAAATTCATATCTTACTCGTTTTTTATCCGATCGCTCTCATTCTTTAACACACCAACACTAACTCATAGATCTACAACTTTGTTGACAAGGCCGAGTCGATATTCTGCTCCTAAAGGCATGAGATTGTCACTTTTCCGAGTCTGATGATAAAAAGCTGAAAAAAGGCGATTTATTCAACGACGTCTCGACGTTCAAAAAATCATAACTCATTTGATTTTTATTGTATGACGTCCATTCTTTTTGCGTTGCGATAGTGACTCAGACACAGACAATTTCACAAGAGGCTCAGAGTCGGAATTTTGAACCGAGCAAGACGTTATTTTCACTTAAACAGTCGACTAGCACTATGCCAAAAAAGACCTTTTGCTGCGCTTTTTTTGGCCTTTAGCTGCGCTGCCAAAGGTGGCGCTGCTAAAGGTAAAGACAATGCTTTCTTTCCTTTAAAAAGTGCTGTCTTTGGTCCCCCTATAGGACCCCCTTTAGTAGCACTTTGAAAAGAGCTTTCGTATGACCCCGATATAGCAGCGCTTTTCCAAATAACAGCACTTTCGTAGGACCCCCTTTAGCAGCGCTTTGAAAAGCGCTGCTAAAGGTCCCCCTTTAGGCAGCGCTTTTTTAAAGAAAAGCGCTTTCGTAGGGCCTCCTTTAGCAGCGCTTTCGAAAGCGCTGTCTTATGTATACGCCATGACACCCCTTTAGGCAGCGCTTTTTTTAGAAAGCGCTGTCTTTTATTGAAGTGCTTTTTAAAAGCTTTTATTTTAAAATCAATTATTTAACCTGTATAAACCTGTATAATTTAACAGAATTCATAATCATTCATCACATGGCCTTTGATACCATTATATGTCAACACATAGGCCTTATATAATTATAATTCAATAATAGGCCTTTATACGATTAAACTTCAACACATAAATGCTAAAAACCATTATATATACAACACAAAAATAACCGTTACATATATATAACTCAATACAAACTATACAACACCAATTCCATACACCAATTCGAAACCTTATACAACATATCCATAACCTATAGTTACAACACCTTCCATAAACCTAACACAATTTCTAAAACTAACAAATTCTCATTTCAACCATGTATTGACACCAATCCTCCTTTATTTCTTCCAATTTGTCTTTCGTGTAGGTGGCACACTTGAATTCATCAAAATACTATATTTTACATAATATGCAAGATTTAGTTAAAAGTAATTAATTAGATGAAATATCCGATAATAAATCTTAAAATAAATCATAACTTATATATAAATTCATACCATGGTTGGAATCTCTATGTGTTCCAAAAGAATAAATTCTTTCATGAATCTTAAGACAAAATAACCACAATCGAAACCATTACGTTGCTGAGGACACTACACATAGAAAAAAAAGTATTAATAAGTATCATAGATGACTTGTCTTATCAAGTAGCATTAATACTATAATATCAAATCATACCTCCACTCTTATCCATGTAATGTTGTTTGCTTTGGTCTTTGATACCCGAGCTTGTCGTTGTGATCGGAATATTTTTATGGATCTAACATATTATAAATGAATAGTTAGAACAATCTCACATAAATAAAGAAATACACACGCGGATATTTAGAACAATCGCATCACTTAAGTATCAATCATATTCTTCATCTCCGGGTGTTTTATTTAATCACCCTCTAGCGAATCCAGATAATAGACAATTTCTTTTATCGGATTAAACGCAAGCAACAACCAGTGTCCACTGTAAAATAAAACAAAAGTATAGATGGAAATGTTATACACAACGTAAAAAAGCGAAAAATTATAATAAAGGAAGTTAGGATGAAAATCTTACCCCTGGCCAGTATTATAAGCTAAAAGATACAACTTCTCTGTATCAATGTTGGTCATAAATCTAATCGCGTTCAATCTGTTTTATCACATTGACCTTTTATGCTATACCCTGATAGATTTCTGTATGCTAGAAAATCGTTAATTGTGCCAAACAACATCGCCCTCAAGTTGAAATTTTCTTTCCTATATCCATCATAAACCTCAACACCGTTCTCCCACAAAATCTTTAAATCTTCGATTAAGGCTGTCAAGTATACATCTATGTCATTCCCTGGTTGTTTAGGCCCAGAAATTAACATAGATAATATCATGTACTTACGCTTCATACATAGCCATGGAGGTAGGTTATAAATCATAATAATCATAGGCCATGTGGTATGTGAGATACTTTGAAGACCGTGTGGGTTCATTCCATCAGTAGATAATGCCAAGCGAAGGTTTCTTGCTTCTTCTGCAAATTCAGGATAATCATTATCAATTTTCGTCCACTGTGGTGAATCTTCTGGATGACGAAACTTTCCGTTTATAATTCTTTCATCTGCATGCCAAGTCAAGTTTCTTGCATCGGTTTCACTACGGGACATGCGTCCGAATCTCGGAATTATAGGAAAATACCACAAGACTTTTGCTGGAGACAACTTTTTCTTATATCTAGAGACACTGCATTTAAGACACTCATTTAACGATGCATACTCATTTAGAAACAAAACGCAATAGTTTGGACAGACGCGTATCTTATCATAGCTCATCCCAATAGAGCACAACATCTTTTTGGCCTCATATGTTCGATTGGGAAGAACATTATCCTCCGCAAGCATATCTTTCATAAGGGCTAATAACTCTATAAAACTTTTATCCGACCAACCATTACCCGCCTTTAAGTTGTACAACTTTAATACCACATATAATCTTGTGAATTTTGCAAACTCTTCGACTCGATCACAATCGTTTGTATCTGTGGCATTATCGTTTGAAGTATAGGTCTTATTATCCCCCGGTTCAACATTCCCGTTACTTTTCTCACCATGAAGTGTCCAACTTGTATAACTTCGATCAATTCCATGCCTCTTTAAATGCGACTCCGTCTGACCCGCGTCAATCCGACGCCCAAAACAGCAACCCAAGCAAGGACATGTGATTCGACTGGGGTCTTTGGCGTGTTCAATAGCAAACTTTATGAATTCTGATACCCCATTCTCGTACTCTTTCGACAATCGATTGGACGACATCCATTTTTTATCCATGATTTTACTAAGTAAGCAAAACAAAAACAAAAGAACAACTACGTACCTGTATATATAGAAATCAGCAACTTCTGGACTGAACCATAAAGTGTAGATTCTTGAAAACGATCCGAATTCACCCTTCACGAGTAACCCCTATAGCAAATGAACGTAAGTTAGTAACTGATGGTGTATACCACATATAACAAGACAAATTTAGTATGTAATATGACAAACAAGAAATATTGGAGGAACAAGTAAAAGTTTCAAGAAACAAATGTAGTAAACATCATCATTAAATCAAATAGCATGGTATAGTATCAACTCAACATTGTAAAAAAAAAACAACTTCAATCAACTCTCAAATAGCATGGTATAGTTTCACTATTTATCATTTTCAATCAACTCTCAAAATAACAATTAATTTTATAATTAATTTCAATCATCTCTCAAAATAAATTCAAACACTAGTTCACTTAACTACTAATTTCATTATCATTTTCAATAACAACCAAATTCTTACATCATTAAAATTTTCCGATAAATATTCACTTAAACTTTACAAATAGCCCTATAACAACCTCAACAATCTAATTTCTACAACACTATTAACTACCTTGAATTTTCTAATTAATCACTATTCTACAAATTTTACACATTAAACTAACTTCTACTATTCTACAAATTAATCATTAAACTAACTTCTACAAATTAATCACATTTTACACAATAATCACTATACTAACTTCTACTAATTAATCATTAAACTAACTTCTACAAATTAATCACATTTTACACAATAATCACTATATACTAACTTCTACTAATTAATCACTTTTCTACAAATCAAAAATCAACAACTAATATCAAATCAAATTTATCAACTAACATCAACAATCAAAAATCAAATAAAAAATCAACTAATAATACAACTAATACCAAATCAAATCAAATATCAAATACTAATCACATTTCCAATTAATCACTAACAAACTTCTACAAACCAAAAAATGAAAACCTAACATCAACAACTAATAATACAACATATTTATCACAGAACTTCTACAAATCAAATTTATCTCATAACAAATTCCATTAATGGAAAGAAAACCAGAAAAAAGAGAGTAAAAAACTTAGAAAAACTCACCAATGGCGGACGGAGGGAAAGCAACGAACAGAGGAAAAAGGGAGACGATGAACAGTGTCGCGAGCGGACGGTTGCTAATGGTATTTCGTTCGTTTGGCGAAAAAAGGGAGAAGATGAACAGTGTCGCGAGCGGAGAGTTAGGGTGAATGGAGAAATAGAAACGGTCATAAGAAAATAGAGGGAGTATGTTTTAATTTTAATATTTTAAAAGACCTAAGGCAGCGCTTTCTTATGTTATTTCTTTAGCAACGCTTTTGGGGTAAAAGCGCTTTCTTATGTGGAATTAATGAAAGGCCTTTAGCAGCGCTTTTTAAAAGCGCTGCCTTATGGTACCCCTTTAGCAGGGCTTTTAAAAAGCGATGCCTTATGTTACCCCTTTAGCAACGCTTTTCAAAAGCGCTGCCTTATGGTACCCCTTTAGCAGTGCTTTTCAAAAGCGTTGTCTTATGTCCCCCATATAGCAGCGCTTTTTTCTTTCATTTTTTATTTTTGTTTTTAGCGAAACATATAGCAGCGCTTCTGCCAAAAGCGATGTCTTTGTTGTGCTGCGAAAAATAATTTTTGGCGTAGTGTAGCCGAGATTTTACCGCGTAACCCCATTTTTCACCACACTATATATTCAAATTGTAGCTTTCACTCCAAGTAACCACATCATAAAACGCAAACACAAAAAGTATTCAAATTTACTCTCTCAAAGATAAAAAAACAACAAATATTCTATTCTCTCAATTGTTCTTGAATATTCATCCAAACCTTCATCAAGGTCATACCAAACTCAAGAGCAAAAATCCGGAAAATCATGAAATCTCTCTGATCTCTCCTCCTCCGCTTGCGATCTCTCTCTCTTCAGCCTCCGCTGACCGCGCCTCCCTCTTCCGGAGCTCTCCCGCCGCCACGCCTCACCGTGACCGCCGCCGTGAAGCCGCCGCACCGTTCCTTCATCCGATCACAGTTCCGAAGCGTGATCCTCCTCCGTTTCCTTTTTCGATCTCCATTCGGTAAATTGCTTGATCATAATTCTTGATTTCTTGTAGTTTTGATTACTCGAATTTAGTATTGATTTGAGTTTAATATTGTGGTTTTATTGAATTGTTCTTGAATAATACATTTTGTTGTTGTGATTCTTGAATAATTGATGTGCACTTGATTCTTGAGAATTGAATTTGATTTGTAGTGATTTAATTAATTCTTGACATAAGTGATTATGGACAATTGTGGAATTGGATGAATTTTGTGCAAATCGTTGTGGATTTTACGTGTCGAAGCTAAATTCCGATTCAATAATTGTTGATAATTAATTTGTGTCATGAACAGATTATCATGTTAAGTTGTTTCATTGATGTGTGAATGTGATTCGCGTGTCGAAGCTTAGTTCAAAGTGCTTAATTGTTGATTTATCTCACTTTTCGCGTGTCGAAGCTTAACCTTGAATGTATTAATTGTGATTTGGCTTTGCTTTCTTGTGTTGACATGTGATTCCGGATTCCTATCTGGTATCGACACTTGAATTTTGCTTGGTTTGAATGCTTGAAAACCGCGGTACCGGTGTGCTTTAATTGCGGCTAATTGGTAACTTGAGCGTGGTGGTTTATTTTATGACACCGGTGTGATTTTTATGCAATTTCGAATGCATCTTTCTCATGATTTTGGTTCTTCCCCGGGTTTGGAAGTCCTACTTCCGTTATGATTTAATTCGAACCGTTTGTATATTTGAATCCGTTGGCACGTTTGCAAGCTATCATGCGATTTTCGTTCAATTCCGAGTCGATGATTTTTTACGCCTATTTTCCGATTTGATGCTTTTAAGTGCCATTTTGTGTGAAGTTTGTGTATTGACCTTGATTTGACATGTGCTTAGATTTATTGGTCATTTGTGAATTATTGCGTATGAGTTTGATCGTTTGCGATTTTGATTTGCGCATGTTTCATGTTATTGCAACCTTGCTGCCTCGTTTTCGAAATGTGTGCTCCGATGCATGTTAAATACTTGTGTACTCATTATTATACTTGATTTTGAGTTATGATGCTAAGATGCAACTTCCGGTTGCATTTCCTTGTGGTTTTTAACGCGTTTGTTAAGCTTGTGCAAGGATCTTCAAGGAGCTTCCGACGATGGTTATTCGCTTGGTATTCCACTTTATTTGTGGTATACCGCGTAGCTTCCAATGCGATTTCTCTTGACTCATGTCATGGGATACATATATATGCACTGTTGTGTTTTGTCTGACTTGTGTTTTGGTGCAGGTTGATTACGTGGTTGTGTCCGATATACACACCACTTGTGATTAATTTTCACGTTGATGCTTTGAGGCTTATATTGGATACGCGATTTCTGACTTGCTTTGTTTTTGGATGCTAGCTCGTTCGAGTACCTCTGTGTTTCTTTGCTGATAGGTTACGACACTGCGGTTTTCTATCCGTTCAGTAGCATTATTTATCCTTTTTATCTCATTTCGCATTTTACTGCTTTTGATGCCATGAGAAGTAGGAATAGAGATGCATGACTGGGAGTCTGTGTCCCTTTTGGCCGGTAATTTTGGAAAGTCCTCACTCGGAGGCCATGTTTGTGTTTGTTTATATTTGTGCTAAAGACCTCAAAAGGAGGCGCCCCTTCCCATTCCCCCTGATAAGTCCTCAGCGAAGGCAAGCGAAGAAGAGACTAGCAATCGGTCCCCGCACATTCTAGTCCAGGTCGTTCACTAGCTCACACTACGTGTTGATGTATTTGAGTACGTGCCCTGATCTTGTCATGTCAGTCAAGTGGAAGAAGGGTCTAGCAATCAGACACCCACACTTTGTTTCGCGTTGACCGACGCTGATGCTTTGTGCTCGTACGCACAATGTACTTTTTCCCCGCATTTTCTGTCCTACCTGATGACATGATATCGTGGTCAGGCTACCCTATTTCCTACAGCTTGCAAGCTTTGATGACATGATATCATCGCTTTGTTTCCCCCCTATCCTACCTTGATGACTTAATATCTTGGTCAGGTGCCCCTGATGCTTTGTTCGGCTTCGGTGACACGATATCGTTGCTAGGCCTTTCCCTTTGCCATTGTGATGACATGAATCCACAATCGGATGTGTGCTACTCGAGCGATGTGGATACTCCTCGAGCTTGTTTGCTTTTGCAATGGTGTGATCGTCTTCCCCATAGGATTTCTAGACTTAGCATAAGGTTCCTCTCTTGCATGCCAACATAGGTAGAGACTTCCCTTTCGCTTTTGGTTATCTCTTCATGCATGTTAAAGCACAAACCAACTCTTTGATTTTATTTTCTTAAGAACATGATAGTTCCTCTCTATCCCCTGCATGAGTCTCCAAAGGTCGAGCCGCAGAGTGTGAATTCATCATTGTTCAACTAAAAAACACAAAACAAACAAAACTAGTGAACCGAACTACGTTAACTCTGATTCCTTAAAAGGGATACATAGGCAGTGGGGTAGGGCCCATCCGAGCACAACACTTTCTTTTCCCTACGTGATTTTCCCTTTCTTTCGCATGCATCGTAGTTTAGCTTTAGACTTAGACTTTTGACACACCCTTTAGACATAGACTACAAGCGTGGATCCCGTGGAATACCACAGACGTAAAGGGGTGCGATAACCTTCCCTTTACGTAACCAACTCTCTTACCCGTTTCTCTTGGTTGCGAGACCATGCTTTTCCTTTCCCCCAGGTTTATTCGGTGTTTTCTTTCCCTTATGTGGGATAAAAATACATCGATGGTGACTCTTCTGTTCTGCGCCACTTTCGCGTTTGTACTTGGATGAAAATCCTGGGAACGACAATTACAACCAACAAGAACCTCCATTCACATATCACCTTTAAACCTGCAACTTCCGTTGAACCTCTGCCTACTACCACACCTATGATCTCCATCTCTTTTACTCCACACCGCTAACAACCCCATCTAACATCCAACGTAAACTTCTCCCTCAAAACCATCACTCTCCGCCGGCAAGTAACACTGACTCTTACAAGCTCCAAACAACCAAACAGTAAACACTTCACATGACAGTATCATACCACCATTCACCCTCCACCACGTTTTCCCTCCGCTGTGACAGCCACTCGTTTCGTAACCCATGGAACACTGTCAAACACCGCTATCGACACTCACCGTATTCACAGCTCAATGAATCAACTTCCACAAATATTCACACGTCAATCACATAATCCTCTTCAACTCCATATGCCACATAAAACCATGCCTACAACTTCTTCTTTGTAACAAAGCATACACAAGTTCTACGAAAACCAACACAAGCTATGAACACAACATTAAAACTCCCCTATTTCCTCCTTGTCGAACCACTACTAGCGACTTGCTTCCCACCGCCTTACGCCACTCACCATGCACCAATCATTACTTACCTCCATGACCGTGTGAAGCCAACCATCTAACACCATACCACCCTTGAACAAAGTGAACTACGGCCGTAGCTATACACATAACATAATCAACAACACAAAATCCAACTAAACAAACTCACGACCAACACACTCCCTGTATGTGAACACACTTTCATAGCCTCACTCTCTCATTCAACCAAACACTACTAACAATAACCAAATAGCTCTCAAACTTCCGTCGAAACCAATCTAAACCGCAACCGCTTTATCACAACAACCCTCTCACCACCTTTTATTCATGTATGTTCTACCAAACTTCTCTTCATGAAGCTCGGCCTACATATCACTCCTTACAGACTTGCAAACAACCACGATAACATCAACACACAATCCCTTACTCCATAAACACCCACCTCAACCATGCGCAAACCACCACACATGAATCATTGGTCATCGTTGCAAGAAAATGTGAAAAGTTCAATACTTCAATCAAGAAACAAATCTGAAGAAAATAGAATGTAGGGTGGAAATGTAAGCGGGAAAATTTACATATCGATTATATGAAATTAAAACATCAATACTTACTTGATAAAGTCATGATTCGGAATCCCAAAAGGATGAATGACTGGTTCTTCCTCTGTATCTCACACTCTCGTTCACAACACTCAATGGGGCAAGTTGTAGAGCCGTCAGTTATATTTCTGACTCTTTTGATTACAGAGGGGACCTAGACATATAATATATATATAACCCTAGTCCCTACCCATTATGGGCCCAAGGTTAAAGCCCACACTTTTACCCACACCAATCAGATTTCAAATACTTAACCTTTAGTTAAAAGAGATATCTTAACTAATAAAAGGGCTTATATATGCACCTCCATCTGAATCACGATTAACCCATTTTTCACAATCCAAACAACAATTGATTGTAGCCCATAAAAAGATAGGTAAATCTAACATTCTACCACTTGGGTAAAATCAATTGTATGATTTTTATTTTAAAATACATTTTGAAAACAACTCTTGGGTTAATGACTATTTCCTTTAAGGAAATGCATGATTCCAGGTGCAATATCTGAATATGACTCCATCCAACCAAAGTCAATCAATATTGAATCATGACGATTATTATATTCTTCATTGACATAAAACCTTCTGTGGTTACAAATACTACGGACTCCGTCAACTAGTCATTAGTGTGGAGTGTGGCAAGAAAAGAGCATGCTAATGTGATCCAACAACCAACTGCTATTTTCTTTGTCAGTCATTTACAATTTCTCTCAAATGCATAAAAGCTAAAGAAATTAATTGGTATTACAAACTATAATGCCTCAGCTCTGCTATGGCGTCGACCACCGACACAGTGGTCCTGACAACGCCGAGCTTAAAATCATACCTCAGCTCCAATGTGGCATCAACCACCGGTATAGTGGTCTCGAAGATACCGAGCTCAAAATTATAACCATGCCTCGAACTCCAAACTAGTGTCGACTATAGGCACGGTGGTTTCGATGACACTGAGTCCCAATTTTAACAATTGACATATTAATAATAAATGATAAATAATAATAATAATAATATTCATTGTAATATCAATTGCTTAAAATTGAAAGTACTTAACAATCCAATACTTAAAGTGTCCAAAATAAAATATAACATGAAAAAAAAAAAACATAAAGAACAAACTCCCACTAACCAAGTACATCAAAATAACTCACAATGCTCATGCTCTCAACATGATTTTTGAACACAATGGGCCTAAGTACCTTAGTTATGGGATTTCCTATCATCAAAATGTAACCAGAAGTAGATTTCCTATCATCAACACACCCAACAAGATCAGAGTCAGTATATCCAACTAATTCCAAGTTGTCAACTCTCCTAAAAACAATCATATATTCTTTAGTTCTCTGCAAATATCTCATCGCTTTCTTAGCAGCAATCCAATGATCATTCCCAGGATTAGACTGGTATCATCCCAAGACGCCAACTATGAAAGCAATGTCAGGCCTAGTGCATACTTGAGCATACATCAGGCTGCCCAATGCATTGTCGCAGGGTTTTCCCTTCATCTCTGCTCACTTAATCTCATTTTTAGGACATTGATCTTACTAAATTTGTCTCCTTTAGTGATTGGAACATCTCCTGGCTTACAGTTCTGCATATTAAACCTCTCCAGAACTCTATCAATATAAGCCCTCTGTGACAAACCAAGCACACCACATGATCTATCTCCGTGTATATCAATTCCCAACACAAATGATACTTCACCAAGATCCTTCATATCAAAGAACTTGGTTAGCATAAGTTTGGTCTCATGAAGTAGACCAAGATCACTACTGGCAAACAAAATATCATCAACATACAACACAAGAAAGATGAATTTGCTCCCACTGACCTTAAGTTAGATGCACTGATCAACTTTATTTTCTTCAAAACCCAATAAAGTTACCACCTCATCAAATTTCAAGTACCATTGTCTAGAAGCCTAGTTCAAACCATAAATAGATTTGCTTAATTTACAATTCAAATGCTTATTACCACTTATCACAAAATCCTCAGGCTACTTCATCTACACCTCCTCATTTAGATCACCATTCAGAAAAGCAGTCTTAACATCCATCTGATGCAATTCCAAGTCAAAATGTGCTACAAGGGCCATAACGATTCTAAAAGAGTCTTTAGTTGAAACAGGAGAAAAAGTTTCATTAAAATCAATCCCCTCCTTTTTTGTGAATTCTTTAGCCACAAGTCATGCCTTAAACCTCTCAATTTTACCTTTCGAGTCCTTCTTTGTTTTGAATATCCACTTGCATCCAATCGCCCTACAGTTTCTTGGCTACTCCACTAGTTCCCAAAAATCATTATTCACCATGGATTTCGTTTCATCATGCATTGCATCTGTCCACATGCTAGAATGAGAACAAGTAATAACTTATAGATGATTTTTAGGATAAATAACAATACCAACATCATAAGCATCCTCACTAAGATAAACTACAAAATCATCAGGGATAACATGTCGCTTTTATCTTACTGACCTTCTAACATGAATTTGCTCAACTGGCTCACCAGGTTGTGGAACCTCAGTTATAATAGAAGTATCCACTACATTTTCAACAAGTGGTTCAACCACATCTTCAACTGGATGTTCAGCCACATTCTCATTTGGAGAAAAACCTCCATGAGTAATTGATGATCTAACATTATCAAAATTAGGCAGTGAAAATGTAACAACATCAGGCATAACAGAATCAGTATTATTAGATGTAATAAAAGGCTCAGTAACATCAAGCTCAAGGAATTTTGAATGCATGGACTCCATAATTTTATTACCTCTACCATGACAAAAGAATCTGTATCCTTTAGATCTATCCAGATATCCAACGAAAAAACAATGACTTGTTTTTGGGTCAAGCTTTGTTAAGTATATATAGAGAGATGTTTTTCGAACTGTCAAAAGTTCAAAAGGTGTTTTTCGAAAGGTGTTTTTCGAACTGATTTACTAGGAACTCTGTTAAGTATATATAGAGAGATGTTTTCAAATCATCACCCCATAAAAATTCTGGTAAATTACACCTACTCATGATGCTTCTCATCATATCCTTAAGAGTGCGGTTTCACCTTTCGGATACACCGTTTTGTTTAGGAGTACCAGGCATGGTGTATTGTGGAACAATTCCACAATCTTGCAAGTATTTTGCAAAAGGCCCCATGTGTTGCCCAGTAGAATTATATATACTATAATACTCACCACCACGGTCAGAACGTACCACCTTCATCACTTTTCCTAGTTGTTTTTCAACCTCAATTTTAAAGATTTTAAACTTTTCAATTGCTTCCGATTTTTCCTTAATCAAGTAGAGAAAGGGGTCTGCTAATGTCTGTATGAATTATTACCACAAATAGTGGGAGAAAGGGGTCCGCTAATGTCTGTATGAATTATTTCCAAAAGGTCTGAACTTCTAGTTGAACCCTTCTTATTGGCCTTACTAAATTTTCCTCTAATGCAATCCACACTAGTCCCTAAAGCATTGAAATCTAAGGAAGGTAAAATATCATCTCTAATTAACCTTTCAACTCTTTCTTTAGAGATTTGACCTAAACGCTTGTGCCACAACAAAGAGGATTTTTCTCTAATTTTAGACCTTTTAGCAATGAAGCTTCCAACATTCAGGGATGAGGAAATCATATCACAATCCAAAGATAACTTATATATACCATCTAACAAGATACCATTACCAACAACTTGAGAATTCAACATCAAATTTCTTTTCCATCATAAAAGGTAAATTGAAATCCAAACTTATCCAAACAAGATACTAGAATCAAATTCCTCCTAAAAGAAGGTACATAAAATGTATCTTTCAAAACAAGTTCAAAATAAGTTACTAAAACTAAGCTAACATCTCCCACTAGCTCTAAAATGACTTTAAGATCATTAATCACAGGTTTGGTTTCACACAATGTCATGTCAAGGTCAACAATCCCTAATGAAAACTCTAAGTATTTCTTCCATTTCTCAAAATTAAACCCATTCAGGAACTCAATAGAAGCAAAATAGTTGTTCATAGAGAAGATCATTATTGGGACAAAATAGGAATGCATTAGAACAAATATTAATGGCAAGGCATAACTTTAATGAACATAAGCTATCATGAAGAAACCAACATTATCACGCAATCTCCTTTGGGTGGAATGCGTAAAACCCAGGTTACAACCAAGGTCAGAACCTCAGACGAGTTACTCAATGAGCATACATTGGGTTCGAAAATCAATCTCATTTGGGTAGATAAATTCTATAAACCAAAAGTCCTCCAACAACTTCATCTACAAATTTCAAGAATAAGCTACTCAGTGAGCATACATCGGGTTTAGAAATTTATCTCCTTTTGGTAAATAAATCCCTTGGACCCAAGCATCTACAATAGCTATATCCTTAATCAACCACAATCTCTACATGAAATTGTCCACCTTTGGGAAGACAATTATAGTAATGACTTAAAACCATTCCTCAAACTACAAAGAGATTTTTATAAATTAAAATGAGTGATTTCACTTTGGTGGTAATCAGACACAATTATTTATAGAATTTCTTACAAAAGAATCAAATTTCTCTTGAAAAAAATTATGAACCAGTCATGAACTTAAATATTGTAGCATTCCCAATAAATTTTGTTCTCAACAATGTCAATTTCAATAGAAGGAATATAAAATGATATTATATTACATAATATACTATTATAATTGATTTATTTTATATATAATATAAACTATTTAGTATGGAACAATTCAATAAAATAAAATATATATTATTCAAGTGAAAAAATATATAAAGTAGGATATGAATCCAAGCCCATCAGAGTACTAAAAGGAAGTTAGTTAATTAAGCAAAACAAAATACCTTAACTCCTCAGCACCATATACTCATAGTCTAGTGAAGTGCCTTTGATAACTGTCATACCCCAAAATTTGACCACTAAGATTTCCCATCATTAGGATAATCATCATTATAATATGGGTATATCATCATTGCTTCATCAATTTCCTCAGGAATTGTTGAGCATTCACTACAATCAAAGATTAGAGTTTCAACCCCTCTCAGAGCTTTTAGACAAAGGATCAATCAAGGAAAGACTTCATCTTCAACTTGTCTAGCCTCTCAAACATCCATGAAGGATCAAGAGGTCTCCCATATCAAAAATCAAGCATAAGAATGTAACATTGCAAGAGGATCAAGCCTCAGGAATGCCATTGTCACCAAATTAGGGGTTTGGTCGACCGGGGCCTCCAGGTGAAAATTTTCATCTGGGCATGAGACAATACCTTCACATGTAGTCTAATAAGCTCAAAATAATCTCAAGAGTCTATTCACAATGACAAAGTCACCTTGAGAGACAATCTATCAAAAAATCAGGAATTAGGGTTTTGACCTAATTCAACCCTTGAGTTAATTTGTGAAGAAAGGAATACCTTGAAGCTTCATGATGAACTTCAAGGACCTCAAATACACCACATTGACATATATACAAGAATTGGTTAACTCAAAGAGCTCAATTCATAAGTCATAAGAACTCAGAATCATCTGTTCACAAAGTAGGGTTTCTTGATGGAAAAGTCAACCCTACCATTTACTATTGACCTACACTTGTTCTCAAACCTTGGGGAAAGGTCCAAGACACTCCTAAACACCCTTAGAGGCCATTCATGGAATTTAATTAGGCCTAAGGATTGATTTCACAAAAGGATCACAAAGTCAAAGTTTCATCTCATGAAAAGTCAACTTTATAAAAACCCAAGTTTGACTTCTTGAAATTTTGGTCAACCAAGGTTCCCCTAACCCTAAAATCATGTTAATATGTGATTTGAATCATCATTCATCAAGAAAAATAAAATAAAATGAGTTAACTTGTAAAAGGGGTAACCATAAAAACTTAGAAATTTTTATAAATTATGGAAAAAGTGGCTAGGGTACCAACTTCGAAGGATCATAACTTGAGATCCAAGCAACCATTTTGGGTGATCCAAAGCTGGACTTGTAGGTCTTGCTACACTCTACAAAAGCTTCAACTATAAGAAACTCCAATTTGTAATACCCCATATTATCAAATTACTCAATTGGATATCAGATGAGATCAGATGAGTATCTATGTGCTCTATCTTTGGTATATTGGATTAATGGAATCCTCTAAGTACTTTAAGTATTATCAATTGGGATCAATAGAGCAACTAATGAACTCTGAAGGGATCAATTTATTATGAGTTCAAGAGAGACTTTTATGATAACCCTAATAATTGATCAATTGGTCGAGATGACAAAATATCAATTGGAGATATTTTACTCTATTGGATTATATTATATAATATTGGTTTATATGTATATATATTTGGAAAGAGAAAGAAAAAGAGAAAAGAAGAAGTTAGTAAAGAAGAAGAAGAAGAAAAGGAAAGAAGAGAAAGAGAGAAAATGGAGAAGATGAAGAAGAGAAACCCATGGATCATCAGCATCTTCTTCAAACTCCTCTTCGATTATCAGGTGGGTTCTAGATAGAAACTTAAGTTCTAGAATTAGAGATGATTTTAGCTTAAGTTAGGTTTTGTGAGAAATTGCTTAAACTGGTAATCGATGAAATTTAACGGTTGAAATGTGTTAAAAACTGAGTAGTATAAGCTATATGGAGGTAGAATCATCTGTGTTTGATTATTGGATGTTTGGATGTGTTTTGGTCAAGTTTTGGACCTATGGGGTTTCAGCTGTTACGCTGCAGAACTTCTGAAATTTCCCAGATTCGCACTGCGAATCCCCCAGCGAAGGGGAAATCGTGCACTCGCTGGACGTTCGCACGGCGATGGAGGAGGCGAATGTTCGCCAAACGTTCGCCAGTGGTTCGCACTGCGAACCTTAGCTCGTTTTGGTTCTGCCTCTGTCCGCCAGACATTCGCACTGCGAATGGTACAGCGAATAAGTGTTGGCTAGGCATTCGCTGGCAGCTTCGTACTGTGAATGAGTAGCGAGCATTCGCTGACTTCTTCGCATTGCGAACATGATAGATCACCCAACTTGTTTCTTTCATAACTTTTGATCCGTAACTCGGATCGGGACGTTCTTGGTGTCATTAGAAAGCTATGAGGTGGGATATTTTATTTAGTGGAAAATGAAGGAAAGTAATGTTTTGCGAAATGTTGAAATTGACCTCTTTTGGATCGTAAATCTGATCGAGGCATATTTATAGCCAATGTAAAGCTGTGGGAATATCCTACGGGATAAGAGTGAGAAGTTTTGATTTCGATATCCGATTAAATGAATCGGAGGGAACCCGAAAGGGGTGTTTTATGTGTTATGTTATTATATGTGTTACTTGTAATATTTGTGATTATACCATGTCTATCTAATTGAGAATTGTGAATGAAAGATATATGCATGCTTAAAATGAATTAGGAAGAGTGAGGAAACCTTACCCCAAAACAAATGGTATAATTCTAGGTTGTGAATAGAATTGTGATAGAAACTCTGGATGGCGATGCTCGTGCATTCACTAGCGAGTTCGGGCCTGGAGTAGATAACCTAGATGGCAAGGCTCGGGCAGCTGATGTTGAGAGTGCATCCGTGACGAGATTGGCCTAGAGGAGAGTGAGACACTAGTATGGAACATGTGTGTAACCCTTTGTGGTTTGTGATAAGGCGAATGTGGCCTTAAGGCATGTGGCCTTGTGATTGTCGAATACAATCACGTTGTGTGTGAGATCACGTAATCGTAACCGGTTATCTTGTGAGTGCGTTTCATGGGTCTCGAGCTCCTCTGAAACATATGCACGACTACTTGGCAGGTTTGATTCCCGCGTGCAGTATGAATGGCGCTCTGGGAGCCTATGCTTGTGACGGTTAATGGCCCGTGTGAAGTGACGGTTCATAAGGGTTAATGGCCCGTAGAACTCGAATCCATTCGTATGTCAAGTAGGTTACCAGGATCCATGACTCGGGTCGACTTCTAGACGTAGAAGTGGACGGGAATAGGGGATGCCTTTGTGTGGTTATCGATTAGTGATATTTTGAGTTGATGAACTCATGAACATGTTTCCATTTAGTGTGAGATCGTGAGATTGTGTAATCAAGGTCATTTTCCCTTCCCCTTGACTTGAGTTAGGATTGATAGAACCCTGTAAAGCCGAGAGAATCTCTAGGATAGGGAACTCACTGAGATTTGATGTATCTCACCCCACTACAGTTGTTTTATTTCAGGTGCAGGTTTGGTTACAAGTGGAGCGATGCTCAGATGTTTCAAGAGAAGCTTAGTTAAGCTTATTCCGCTGTGTATTCTTTTGTTGTATACAATTAAGGATATTGTATATTATTCTTAAATTTTATTTTCTTTGGCTAGTTTCCATGACTTGTGCCATAGTTTGTATTTATGTTTTAGAAATGGACAAGTATGTGAACTATGCCATTAGGCACTTTTGATGTGTTAGTACCAAATAAAATGCTTGTATGGTATTATTCTAGACATATATTGTACATGGAATTACACAATTCCTCATGGATTCTAAGTTTTGGACTGACCAAAATCACAAAAACTTGGATTTCACCCTTTTTCCAACATTTAGTGAAATTTTCACTAAGTCAAAATCTGCCTAAGTTTTTCCAAAATGTAGAGGCAGTTTTCAATCAAATGCAAGATGTTTCAAAACCAAAGTTGGACATCACATTAAAATAGATATATCAGCTTTCCAAAATGTCCAAGAACATCATCAAATTCCATCTGAGTTAGGAGTTAGGGATCACCAAAGTTGCCTAGTTGCAAACTGTCCCCATGACAGTTCTAGGAAGAATTTATGAAAACTTGCACCCCACGATTCCTTGGACCAATTTTGAACATTTTGATCATTGAATTCTGATCAAATACAACACAAGTGGATGGATGATCTAATCCACAACACAAAATTCCAAAGAACATGGCTTGCCATGTGCAAAATCATCATTGTCGAAGTCTTGAAATTCAAATTTGGCATTCTGCATTAATGGATGCATAGAGCTGGCATGTATCAGTCCATAACATTGCAAATGAGTCAAGCCTTATCCCTGCAACAGAAGACCATAGGCCTATTCTCTAATCTCAAGTCATTGGTAGGAGGAGACTTGAGATTCCAAAATGATCCAATTGGTTACAGCCCTGCTGCAGTTGCCATTCACTATTGCTTGCAAAACAAACTTGAGATGCCATGAAGTGATCCAAGCATCTCCAATCAAGTCCAAGTATGCAAACACACTCTATATGGTGTAGGGAAGTTGTTCAGATCCTCACAACTCATATGTAACACCTCTAACTCAAAAATCAGATTGCTCTTGCTACCACGACCTTCAAGTAAGCCTAAACTTGGTCATCTCATGATTTATGCATATTTCCTCGCACAATACTTTTGCCAAATGTCCATAATCATGCATAGAATATTTCCCTTCTATTAATTGCCTTGTATGAATCCTGTATCAAAATTCTCAGCCTTCATGCACAATTTAGGGTTCTTGAGGTTTTATCTTGATTTCTTATTCCAAGCTTAAAATAAATGAAATTAAAGACCATATACATGATCGTGAGTTGAAAACGAGCAGATTGATATGTGGATTGCATGATTCCATCAAGTATTCAGTGAGATTGATGAGAAAACGCAATTCACCCAAACCCAGAACACGCGCGTGTTCTTCATGTGTTCTTGGCGCCCTTTTTTGAATATTTGAATTTTTGAATTTTTGTGTTTTATTTAATTAATTCAAAAATTAATTTCTCTCTGAATTTTAATGATTTTGAGTATATTCTTTTTTTAATAATTCAAAAAAATGTTAAAATATTTTATTTCACAAAAATTTCCCAAAAATATTATTTATTTCATATATTTGATAGTTTTGAAAATAATTAATTTTTATTTGTTTTTCAACATTTAAAAATTTTCTTTCTCTTGATCTTTCAAACTTAAATGGTTTTTAATCATTTTGTGGATAAAAACATGATTTTTCAAACATTGATCCAAGATCACCACTCATTTTCCACATGTTTTCAATAATTTTTATTAATTTTTAAACAAAATTAATTCCATTTTAAACAAAATTAGGGTTTTGATAAATTTCACCCTTATTAATCTTTTTCAAAACACTTTGGGCCTCTAATAGAGTGTAAGATCCATCCCTTGTAAATAAAAAAACCATTTTGGGTCTCAATGCATTGTATAAGTCCCAGTACGTTAAAGAAATTTCGGCGCGATCGTCATTTTTCAAACAAAATCATCTGGGTTTCTCCTTGAGCTATAAGTCCCATTTCTTTTAATTTTCAAACTCTTTGGGCCTCTAATAGAGTGTAAGACCCAATCTTTTTTTAACCAAAACATTTTTGGGCTTCCTTCATTGTATAAGACCCACTGTACTTTCAAAAACCTCGGCGCAATCGCCAGTTCAAAATCAAATAACCTGGGCCACTCCTTGAGTTGTAAGACCCATACTCTGTATAAAAATAATCTTTGGGCTCTCTTGTTGTATAAGACCTAATTCTTCTTTGTAAATACTCTGTTAAATATTACAGTCTGTATTCAACAATCATCAGGGCATCTCTTGTTGAATAAGCCCCATTTACTGTTTTGAAATAACTGTTATCAAAACTTTCTTCAATTTCTTTGAACAAATAACATTACAACATGGAAGCTTGCTCACCTGTAAGTTTTTATCTGCTTTCATTTACAAGCTTTACATATATATATATATATATATATATATATATATATATATATATATACTGTATTGTGGGAATCTACTCGCCTGTAAGTCTGTCTTTCATTTTTTTAAATACCAGTCATATATATATATACTGTATTGTGGGAAGCTGCTCCGCTCTAAGTATTCTTTCATATCCTTTTAAATACTTGTCGTATATCACTGTATATATACTAGTATATTCTTTTTAGAGTTTTCCCCGGCAACTAAGTCTAGAATTAGGTAAAGCCAGTTGTTTACTCTCTCATAATAGTCAAACATAGATCCCCCGTAGGATTCCAGATACAGTCTTGCCTTCTCTTGGATAAAATCAATATAAAACAAAGAGAGAGGAAGTATTCTCGGTGAACCTTCTCTCAGACTGTCACTTTAGAAATTGTCAAAGAAATTCTACTCCCTAGAAATGATCTATTCTCGGTTAATAACATCTCTTGAATTTCTTCTAACCTCCGAACTGCTCACTAAATGATCTATTCTCGGTGAATAGCATTTCTTGAACTTTCTTTGGTTTGGGACCCACAGGCTTCCTAAAAGCATCCCCAACATCCTCTTGGGCTTTGTACAAGGGCCCTCAGGCTTCTTAGAAGTTCTCAGCCTCCTCTTGGGCTTAGTACAAGGACCCAAAGACCTCCTACAGGTATAGGAACATAACCTAGTCATCATTTGCTAGAGCTGTCTTTTTGAGTCAAAATAAAAACTAGTTAAGTGTTGATCTTCATCCCTTAACAAACCAGCCTTCTCTTGGGCATAATACAAAGATCATTCACCATCAGAGAACAAATTTCTCAATATCAGTAGACTTGGATAGTCTTAATACCCTTTGGATTTCCCATTTCCTTAAAGAACGGGAAATAACCCTGATCATCCAGATTAATCCAAAAGCAGAATTAAGCCAACAGTTTTCATAACCAAAACCTTACCTTTAATTTTCCCCAGCATGGGTCAATTACTATAAACTCACAGAAACTCTCACCAGAGAAAAGAACATAACTGTCACATTTCAGTTAAAATCCCCAACATGGATCATTTTACTACCACAATTCTCATCAGAACCTCAAGGTCTCTGATACCTTAACTCTTCTGTAAACCCCAGTAAGAGTTAATCTTCCATTTGGACCTGTCTTTGGATTTCATTAATACTTAGCAGAAGTTAGCCTTCTCTTAGGCTTTGTATAAGGATTTCTTTCTTTGAATTTCATCAGTAAAGTCAACCTCATCTTAGGCTTTGTATAATGATAAAGTCTTCAGCAGAGTCAAAAACTTTTAGCCTCAATCTTGGCTTTGTACAAGACAGATACTCTCAAGCTGAGACTATAACGCCCCAAATTTCGTAAGAATATTTATTTAATTTATTTAAATATTATATTCGTGAATTTCTGTGAATTTTGGTGTTTCGTGTCGATGTCGGTGATTTTGTGAAGTTTTGGTTATTTAATTAAATAATAGTATATATTACGAAATATATTGTATTATTATTTATTTTAAATAATATTAGAGGAATTAAGGGCGAGATAGAGATTTGAGGAGAATTAGTGAGGGCATTACGGAGAAAGCCCATATTTGAGGCCCAAGAGTTAAATTAACCAAAAAGGAGGAATTGAGGAGAATTAGGATTCATTTGTGGAGGTCGTGAAAATACGGAGAAAGTGCAGAGCTCTGAGGAAAAAGGGAAAAGGCGAGGATTTTCACGAAGGTTTCCAAAGGCTCAAGAGTGAACTCAACGGATCGACAATCTAAGGTATGGGGAGTAATTGCCTTTCATTGTTTTCATTATAGGATTCGATTGATTGAAGTGAATTTTGGGGTTTTTGAGGGTTTATGGGTTTTGAGATAAGCTGATGACTTTGAGGGCATGTTGTGAGATCGATTATTAAGAGTTGAAATAATCAGTAGAGTAAACCTTGGGGATGATTTCCCCGTTGTTGTAGTTTTAACCCGGTGGCGAAGGATTCATGGAGTTTATATGAAGCTTGAGAGTTTTGAAGGCTTAGGGAAATTAAGGTTTCCCGTAGTGTCCCGAATCGACCTAACAGACGTAGGATTTAGACCTTTAAATTCCGTGAAGCATTAGGACTGTTATAGGGATATTTTTGGGTCATTTGGGACTGTAATCGCAGGTACCTGGGAGGTTGTGGAGCTACTGATGCGTAGCAGCGATTTGCTGTAATCGCAGGTTCGCTAGGCGAAATGTTTGCCAGGGCTCGCTAAGTGAGCAGCGCAGAGAATGCGCAATAACGTGGGAGGGAGTACTGAGATGATTCTGGAGTGGAAAGGTGGGCTTTGCTGGGAGTTTCGCTAAGCGAAGGAATCCGCGAGGGTGTTCGCTAAGCGAGTCAACCGGCGAGTGTGACCGATGATTGTGTTCTGGTGTTGGGTGTGGGGTCTGTGAGGTTCGCTGGCCGCTTCGCTAAGCGAAGGCCACAGCGAACAGGTTCGCTAGGCGAACCCTGGAGCGAACTTCAGCTGTTCGCAAATTCTTGTTTATGCTGCTGTGTTGTTTTTGATGTTTTGACGTTGTAACGTTATGATGACTTGCCATGATGTTCCTGATGATATTGAGGTGATAAATTGTGATGTTTTGATGAATATATGATGATATGAATTTTGTGGAAATTGATGAATGATGATGCACATTATGAAGTTTACTTGATGATGATGATTAGTGATGTTATGCATCATACATTCATATGCATACTCTGTGACGACGCTTCATTCCCATTGTGGGGATATGAGGTAATTATGATGTGCTCCAGTTTCGAATGTGGGATCGATCCTATTGACGGGGATCTTTGGAGGGTTGATGGCCTAGTGTTCATCTATTATGATGATTGGTACCACATGCATGAGTCTTGTTTTGCATTGCATTTTATGTGGCATTGATGAATTTGTGATATGGTGCTTCCTGATGTTTTCCTTGATGATGACCTTGATGATGTCGTTTATGAAGTTAAAGCCATTTTATGTATATCTTATTTTATAATGATTATTATGAATTGTGATTTACTCACCCTGCCTGTTTGAATGTTACCTCCACGTGGGTAACATGCAGGTGATCAGGTTTAGCTGTGGATGCTTTCGAGGACCTCGAAGTTTATTTGCTTTTGGTCGATTTAGAGGGTCTTGCTCTGATAGTGTAACATCGGGTTGGGGTCCTTTGAGTCGAACTATGTTGTTTCCTTATTTTTGTTGTCATTTGATGATATGGTTTTGTTTTGATTATTATGATGTTGGTTGAAAACCTTTTATTTGAGCATTTTGAGTTCCGCTGCCATGTGAAGGCTTTTTGTGAAACTTTGAGGGAAAAAAAACACTTTTGTTTACAGGGCAAGTGTATTATTTTGATTTAAATGAGAAATGTACACCCTTTGAGGGAATTTTTATGCTTTACTCTGATATTTGCGTTGTTTCTACTGCAACATTATTGGGGGTAGAAAAGGGTGTTACATTAGTGGTATCAGAGTCGATCGGTCCGTCTGACCAGGTTTTTATGTGATGGCAGACCCCTGTCAGTCGACGAGTGTGTGTACACTATCGATGTTTTAGTTCTTCTAACCTTGTTGGTGGTGTGCAGGATGGCTGGAAGAAACGATCGTGCAATTGCTGATGCTTTGGAATCGGTTGCTAATGTGGTGGCACAACTTAATCCAAATGGTGGAGCTCCTGATGAGTTTCGTGCTTTGGGGAAGTTTCAGAGGAACAATCCACCGACGTTTGTGGGTACGCATGATCCAGTGAGTGCCCACAAGTGGCTGAAGGCAGTATAGAAGATATTCCGAGTGATGGGGTGTTCTGATGAGCAACAGGTTCAGTTCGGAACGCATATGCTGGACGAAGAAGCTGAGGACTGTTGGGATAACACCTGTCAGAGACTCACGGATGTTGGTACTGTGATAACTTGGGCAGTGTTTAAGCAGGAGTTTCTGGGCAAGTATTTCCCAGAGGATGCTCGTGGTAAAAGAGAAGTAGAATTCCTTGAGCTGAAGCAAGGAGACATGACTGTGGCGGAGTATGCCGCGAAGTTTGAGGCTTTGGTGAAGTTCTGTCCGCACTACAATCGTGCTGATACTGAGATGTCTAAGTGTCTAAAGTTCAAGAATGGGCTGAGACCAGAGCTTAAGCAGGGTATTGGGTATCAACAGATCCGCAGGTATGCTGAGTTGGTTGACAAGAGCAGAATCTACGATGAGGATAGCCGAGCTCGATATGCTCACTACAAGTAGTTGAGTGAGAAGAAAAGGCAGTATAGGGGTAAGCCTTATATAACTTCAGCTGACAAAGGGAAGCAGAAGGCCTCAGATACAAAAAAGACAAGTGGGGGAGCATCTCCCGCTTCTGGAAAGTGTCATAAGTGTGGCGAGCAAGGTCACTGTGCTGATGTGTGCACCAATAATGTGCTAAGGTGCTTTAGATGCGGTAAGAAGGGTCACCGAGTTTCTAATTGCAAAGATGAGGGTCCGACCTATTTCAATTGTGGTGAGAAAGGTCATATCACTACTCAATGTCAAAAGCCGGAGAAGACTGTGACTGCTGCTCAGACCAGTGGCAGAGTGTTTGCTTTGAGTGGTGCAGAAGTGCCAGAGAAGGACAACCTGATTCGAGGTACTTGTTTTATTAATAATATCGAATTGGTTGGTATTATTGATACTGGTGCTATTCATTCTTTTATCTCGCTTGAATGTGCTAATAGATTGGGTTTGAAGTTATCTGATATGAATGGTAATATGGTAAATGAAACTCCAGCTAATGGTTCTGTTACTACTACCCTTGTGTGTTTGAGATGTCCTGTGATGATTTTTGAGAAGAGCTTTGTGATGGATTTGGTGTGCTTACCCTTGCACCAGGTTGATGTGATCTTTGGGATGAACTGGTTCGAGTTCAACCTTGTTCACATCAATTATTATACCAAGATTGTAGAGTTTCATGATATTGATGACAGTGGGGAGTTGATGTTCTTATCTGCTAAGCAAGTAGACCAACTTGTGGAGGATGAAGCTTTGGTGTTTACAATGTTTGCATCATTCCAGATTGATCGTGAAGCTACGAGTGTGGAGTTTCCTGTTGTCTGTGAATTTCCAGATGTGTTTCCAGATGATATCAGTGATTTGCCTCTAGAGCGTGAAGTAGAGTTTGCAGTGGACTTAATACCAGGTACGAGCCCAGTGTCAATGACTCCTTATCGGATGTGAGCTTATGAGTTAAGTGAATTGAAGAAGCAACTGGAAGAATTGCTTGAGAAGAGGTTTGTTCGACCAAGTGTTTCCCCGTGGGGTGCTCTTGTGCTATTAGTGAAGAAGAAAGATGGAAGTATGAGGTCGTATGTTGATTATCGGAAGTTGAATAAAGTGACTATCAAGAATAAGTATCCGCTTCCGAGAATCGACGATTTAATGGATCAATTAGTAGGTGCTTGTGTGTTTGCCAAGATTGATTTGAGGTCTGGTTATCATCAAATTCGAGTTAAGCCTAATGATATCCCAAAGACGGCTTTCAGGACGAGGTATGGACACTATGAATACACTGTGATGCCATTTGGTGTATCCAATGAACCTGGTGTGTTCATGGAGTACACGAATCAGATCTTCCATGAGTATTTGGATAAGTTTGTGGTGGTGTTTATCGATTATATCTTAAAATATTCTAGATCTGAAGAAGAGCATATTGAGCATTTGAGAACTGTGTTACAAGTGTTGAAAGGGAAGAAGTTGTATGCAAAGCTGTTGAAGTGTGAGTTTTGGTTGAAGGAAGTGAGTTTCCTTGGCCATGTGATTTCTAGTGGTGGTGTTGCTGTTGATCCTTCTAAGATTGATGTTGTGTTACCGTGGGAGACCCCGAAGTCTGCGACTGAGATACGAAGTTTTCTGGGATTGGCGGGCTATTACCGCAAGTTTATTGAAGGCTTTTCTAAGTTGGCATTACCCTTGACTCAGTTGACTCAAAAAGGTCAAGCTTTTGTGTGGGATGTAACTTGTGAAGAGTGTTTTGTGGAATTGAAGAGGAAATTGACTACTGCTCCAGTGTTGATTTTGCCTAATCTGAGTGAATCTTTTGTGGTGTATTGTGATGCATCGAAGATAGGTCTTGGTGGAGTATTGATGCATAATGGACAAGTTGTTGCCTATGCTTTGAGACAATTGCGAGTTCATGAGAGGAATTATCCTACACATGACTTGGAGTTGGCCGCGGTGGTGTTTGTGTTGAAAATTTGGAGACATTATCTGTTTGGCTCTAAATTTGAAGTGTTCAGTAATCATAAGAGTCTGAAGTACTTATTTGATCAGAAGGAATTGAATATGAGGCAGAGGAGGTGGTTAGAGCTGTTGAAAGATTCCGATTTTGATTTGAGTTATCATCCGGGCAAAGTGAATGTAGTGGCCGATGCATTGAGCAGAAAGTCATTGCATATGTCGATGCTTATGGTGAAAGAATTGGAATTAATTGAGCAATTCCGATATTCTAGTTTAGTATGTGAAAAGACCTCTGACAGTGTGAAGTTGGGAATGTTGAAGTTAACTAGTAGTATTCTGGAAGAAATCAGAGTGGGACAGCAATCTGATTTAAAGTTGGTTGACCAATTGACTTTGATTAACCAAGGTAACGGAGGTGGCTTCCGCATTGGCGAGAATGGCGTAATGATGTTCAGAGACAGGGTGTGTGTTCCAGATGTCCTAGATATTAAGAAGAGTATTCTTGAAGAAGGACATCGAAGTAGGTTGTGTATTCATCTCGGTGCTACGAAGATGTACCAAGATTTGAAAAAGTTGTTTTGGTGGCCAGGTATGAAGAAGGATGTTGCAGAGTTTATTTATGCGTGTTTGACGTGTCTGAAGTTGAAGGTTGAGCATCAGAAGCCTTTAGGTATGATGCAGCCGTTGAGGATTCCAGAATGGAAATGGGATAGTATTTCCATGGATTTCGTGGTGGGATTGCCGAAGACTGCTAAGGGAAATGATTCAATTTGGGTGATCGTGGATAGATTAACTAAGTCGGCTCATTTCTTGCCGATGAAGATTAATCATTCTATGCAGAAGTTAGTCGAGTTGTATATTGAAGAGATTGTGAAGCTACATGGGGTACCTTCGAGTATTATGTCAGATAGAGATCCGAGGTTTACGTCGAGGTTCTGGAAGAGTTTGCAAGATGCGTTGGGTTCTAAGTTGAGGATGAGTTCTGCCTACCATCCGCAGACGGACGATCAGACAGAAAGGACTATCCAATCTCTAGAGAATTTGCTAAGGGCTTGTGTGTTGGATCATGGAGGATCATGGGATATCCATTTACCGTTGATTGAGTTCACGTACAATAATAGTTTTCATGCTTGTATTGGAATGGCGCCCTACGAAGCTTTGTATGGGAGAAGGTGTAGGACACCTTTGTGTTGGTATGAGTCGGGCGAGAGTGTTGTACTCGGACCTGAAATTGTGCAAGAGACAACTGAGAAGATTAAGAAGATCCAAGAGAGGATGAAAGCTTCGCAGAGTCGTTAGAAGAGTTACCATGATAAGAGAAGGAAAGCACTTGAATTTCAAGAGGAAGATCGTGTGTTTTTTAGAGTGACGTCAGTGACTGGTGTGGGTCGAGCCTTGAAGTCGAGAAAGCTCACTACACATTTTGTTGGCCCATATTAGATATCATAGAGGATATGAGAGGTAGCCTATCGAGTTGCTTTACCACCGTCACTTGCGAATTTGCATGACGTGTTCCATGTGTCTCAGTTGAGGAAGTATGTTCCGGATCCATCGCATGTGATTCAGATGGATGATGTACAAGTGAGAGATAATCTGATTGTGGAAGCATTGTCTATGCGTGTCGATGGTCGAGAGACGAAGCAATTACGGTGTAAAGACATAACTTTGGTAAAGGTTTTGTGGGGTGGACCAGCTGGCGAAAGTTGGACTTGGGAACGTGTAGATCAAATGAGGGAGTCGTATCCGACTCTATTTCCTTTAGGTAATTTTCGAGGGCGAAAATTCTTTAAGTGGGGGAGAGTTGTAACGCCCCAAATTTGGTAAGAATATTTATTTAATTTATTTAAATATAATATTCATGAATTTTTGTGAATTTTGGTGTTTCGAGTCAATGTCGGTGATTTTGTGAAGTTTTGGTTATTTAATTAAATAATAGTATATATTACGGAATATATTGTATTATTATTTATTTTAAATAATATTAGAGGAATTAAGGGCGAGATAGACATTTGAGAAGAATTAGTGAGGGCATTACGGAGAAAGCCATATTTGAGGCCCAAGAGTTAAATTAACCAAAAAGGAGGAATTGAGGAGAATTAGGATTCATTTGTGGATGTCGTGAAAATAAGGAGAAAGTGCAGAGCTCTGAGGAAAAAGGGAAAAGGCGAGGACTTTCACGAAGGTTTCCAAAGGCTCAAGAGAGAACTCATCGGATCGACAATCTAAGGTATGGGGAGTAATTGCCTTTCAATGTTTTCATTATAGGATTCGATTGATTGAAGTGGATTTTGGGGTTTTTGAGGATTTATGGGTTTTGAGATAAACTGATGACTTTGAGGGCATGTTGTGAGATCGATTATTAAGAGTTAAAATAATCAGTAGAGTAAACCTTGGGGATGATTTCCCCGTTGTTGTAGCTTTAACGCGGTGGCGAAGGATTCATGGAGTTTATATGAAGCTTGAGAGTTTTGAAGGTTTAGGGAAATTAAGGTTTCCCGTAGTGTCCTGAATCGACCTAATAGACGTAGGGTTTAGACCTTTAAATTCTGTGAAGCATTAGGACTGTTATAGGGATATTTTTGGGTCATTTGGGACTGTAATCGCAGGTACCTGGGAGGTTGTGGAGCTACTGATGCGTAGCAGCGATTTGCTGTAATCGCAGGTTCGTTAGGCGAACCGTTGCTTCGCTAGGTGAATGTTCGCAAGGGCTTGCTAAGCGAGTAGCGCAGCTAATGCGCGATAACGTGGGAGGGAGTACTGAGATGATTCTATAGTGGAAAGGTGGGCTTCGCAGGGTGTTCACTAAGCGAGTCAAGCGGCGAGTGTGACAGATGATTGTGTTCTGGTATTAAGTGTGGGGTCTGTGAGGTTCGCTGGCCGCTTCGCTAAGCGAAGGCCATAGCGAACGGGTTCGCTAGGCGAACCCTGGAGCGAACTTCAGCTGTTCGCAAATTCTTGTTTATGCTGCTGTGATGTTTTTGATGTTTTGATGCTGTAATGTTATGATGACTTGTCATGATGTTCCTGATGATATTGAGGTGATAAATTGTGATGTTTTGATGAATATATAATGATATGAATTTTGTGCAAAATGATGAATGATGATGCACATTATGAAGTTTACTTGATGATGATGATTAGTGATGTTGTGTATCATACATTCATATGCATACTCTGTGATGACGCTTCATTCCCATTGTGCGGATATGAGGTAATTATGACGTGCTCCGGTTCCAAATGCGGGATCGATCCTATTGACGGGGATCTTTGGAGGGTTGATGGCTGAGTGTCCATCTATTATGACGATTGGTACCACATGCATGAGTCTTGTTATGCATTGCATTTTATGTGGAATTGATGAATTTGTGATATGGTGCTTCCTAATGTTTTCCTTGATGATGACCTTGATGATGTCGTTTATGAAGTTAACGCCATTTTATGTATATCTTATTTTATAATGATTATTATGAATTATGATTTACTCACCCTGCCTGTTTGAATGTTACCTCCACGTGGGTAACGTGCAGGTGATCAGGTTTAGCTGTGGATGCTTTCGAGGACCTCGAAGTTTATTTGTTTTTTGTCGATTTAGAGGGTCTTGCTCTGATAGTGTAACCTCGATTTGGGGTCCTTTGAGTCGAACTATGTTGTTTCCTTATCTTTGTTGTCATTTGATGATATGTTTTTGTTTTGATTATTATGATGTTGGTTGAAAACCTTTTATTTGAGCATTTTGAGTTCCGCTGCCATGTGAAGGCTTTTTGTGAAACTTTGAGGAAAAAAAAAACCTATTTGTTTACAGGGAAAGTGTATTATTTTAATTTAAATGAGAAATGTGCACCCTTTGAGGGAATTTTTATGCTTTACTCTGATATTTGCGTTGTTTCTGCTGCAACATTATTGGGGGTAGAAAAGGGTGTTACAGAGACAATCTTTTTAGGCTCAATCTTGGGCTTTGTACAAGACACACATAAATATCTCCCCGGTGGAGTCAACAAATCCTTTTTAGCCTCAATCTTGGGCTTTGTACAAGACATATAAAATCTTTTCCCCAAAAGAGTCAAATCTCTTTCAGCCTCAATCTAGGGCTTTGTACAAGACACTAAATAAACACACTCTTGTTGAGTCAGTCAATCTCCAGCCTCCTCTTAGGCTTTGTATAATGATTTTCCCCTCTAGAATCCAATCAGCCTCTTAGCTTCAACCTTGGGCTTTAATCAAGGCACACAAAAATTAACTTCCCCTCAGAGGAAATCAAAATCTTTGCAGGAAGATACCTCTCTCTGTTTAAATCACATCTCAAAAACAGTCATCCAAAACAAAACCCTTAATTCTAGATAACTGCTGTAAGTGGCACACTTGTTGACATAAACATCCAAGCGGTCTGTCCATCATTATCCTGGTTAAAACCCTCATTTAATTGCAGCATGTGACAAGCATCTGGATATAAACATCCATGCCACTGTCCTTCTTTTAGTATGAATTCCTAAGGAAAATGGCATTGCTCACACATGAGTTAAAGTTTTCTCCTTCAGGACAAATCCCCCTCTTAAGGAAATTATGGCATTGCTGGACTTCATACAGTCTAGTTAAAGTAATTCTCTTTTCAAACCAGTTACCCAAATAACTATGATTAACAGATGAGATATCTCTCTTTAGAGATGACAAATTATGTCTCAGTCAACAACTTTTAGCTTCGCATCTTTGGTTTTGAAGAAGATACAAATAACCTTTTAGCTTCACATCTTGGGCTTTGAACAAGATACAGAAAACCTTTTAGCTTCAATCTTGGGCTTTGAATAAGACACAAACAACCTTTTAGCTTAAATCTTGGGCTTTGAACGAGACACCAAACATCTGTTTCTCCCTTAGAATAGGAGGAACTACGATTGCTCTGATTTCCCTATACTCCATAACAGGGAATACGTAGGCATAAGATTACGATAATCTTAGCGAGCATACTAAACAAAAAACCTTAGGTCCTTGACCTTACCAAAAAAAAACAAAACTCTCCCTCATCCCACCAAGACATCATAAACAAACTTTTCCCATTTTCTCAGACAAACACAATCAAGTATTAAAGCATGATCCTAAAACTATCATCTCATGGATAACCATGTATAGGATGGGTAATTGACAACTCCCCATTGTATAACCTAACCCCAGACTCCCCAATCTCTGTCAAGCATTTGTTAAGTTAAACAAATGCGTGCAAGGTTCGTTTTAGATAACTTTCCCTTTCCCTTCCAGCTTCACGGGATAAATAAGTAATCATAAAGTAGCACCAACGCGTTCCATGAGGAATTCCCCGTTACTCCAGCGATAAGGTGGTCGCGTCACCGACAAAAATCGCTAGCTACAGAAAAATGGTGACCACTATATATATCGTTTTCCTACTTGATATCCGTGTTTATTTTTCTGTCAATGGGAATGCGAGTGATGTCACATCTGGAAAGATTGAGAAAAACCTAGGATAAGTGATGGCAGAGACGGGGTGTCTTAAAGGAAGTGAGTTCCGAATAAGCAACCCCAGTAGACCATCTATTCAATAGAGGTATCTGTGTGTTACTACGTTGAGCAACCTATGGTCTGCAAAAGTGGACGATTTCATAGTGCGATGACCCGTGAAACTGAGTATTTAGTAGACTGTGTAAACTGTGTCCTTTTGGTTGTGCGGTGGCTATCGGGAATAATCGATACGCGATAACTACACTCAAGCTGAGATTTATTTCGGGATATTATAGCTCGCTCGGGTGAACCAGCTTGCTGTTGTATTGTCCAGATTAAATCAGTGATTGAGACCCACCTATTCTACAGGTACAAAAATCACCAAATAGATCAACCTTTTGGGGATGGGTAGAGCCATGACTCCATGCTCGTGATGCTGAAACCCTTAAACCCATGTTTTTTCTATGTTTTTGTTTGCTGCATTTATGCATTCATTTAAAAAACTTAAAACAGAAAAAATCATTTCTCTTCTATTCCCTCTCTTTTCTCAAAATTAAACAGAACGGTAAATTGCAAATATCAGAAGGATTGCGTTATTGATTTCGGTAGAAGAAAGACGCAAAAATACACCTTCCATGTTCAGAAACTGGAGGATTTGAGAAAGTTGGCGAGGATGATTACCAACCCGGAGGCTTTCAGAGCCAAGCATTAAGGACTATTATCGATGTTAAGGATCCATGTAGGTGAAGGAATTTTATCTACGATGATTCAGTTTTACGACCCGGTATATCATTGTTTCACCTTCTCGGATTACCAACTTACACCTACCCTAGAGGAGTACTCTCACCTGATCGATTTACCGATTACTGACCAAACTCCCTTTTCTGGACTGGAAGAAATTCCAAAAGAATCAGTCATTTCAAGAGCAATCTATTTGGACGAGTCAGAGGTCAGGACTCACTTAACCACTAAAGGAGGAATCCAGGGCTTACCAGCTAAGTTCCTGATGACGAAAGCCCTATACTTTGCCAGTGTAGGAAACCTAACCACTTTCGAGGATATCTTTGTCTTACTCACCTACGGGTTATTCCTTTTTCCCAATATCGATAACTTTATCGATATCAATGCCATTAAGATATTATTAATTGGAAACCCTGTACCTACCCTGCTCGCAGATGCTTATTATTCCGTACACTTAAGGAATTTGTACGCATGAGGAATGATCACATGCTGTGTACCCTTGCTTTACAAGTGGTTCATTTCTCACTTACCCAAGTCTGCTGCATTTTGGGATCATAAGAACTCTTTACGTTGGTCGCAGAGAATCATGTCTCTTACCAACTCTGACTTGGATTGGTCAAATAGGATTTATGAGAGTGTCCAAATCATTGATCGTTGTGGAAACTTCCCAAATGTACCCCTCATAGGAACTAAATGAGGAATTAATTACCATCCAGTTCTAGCCCGTCGTCAATTCGGATACCCGATGAGGCATATTCCGCGAAATGCTCATATGGAAGGTCTTTTCTTCAAAGAAGGAGAAAATGACAGAGCACTTAAGAAGGAGATAGTGCATGCCTGGAAAAACATTCACAAAAAAGGACCAGAGTCTCTAGGAAAACCGGACTGTATTTCTTTGGATCCTTATCTCCATTGGGTACAAACTAGAGCTCTCAAGATGAGGATGCCTTACCCTCGTCAAGATGTTTTTCCCCTAAGGGAATCTGCCCTTTATTTCATGTCTGAAAACAAAAAGTCCAGGTCACTCTTAACGAAGTTCAACGAGAGCGGAAATCTTGGAAGAACAAGTATAGGACTCTCAACGTGGAGTGTGTCAAACTCCAGGAACTGTTAAAAGAAAATAATGCTTTAATCGGAATATTAAAGCAACATGTTGAGGAGAGTCGGGAAGATTAAAAGAACCTACTCACTGCTTTCATCTGGCAAAGAAATGATAACCCTACAATGGTTGAAGAACCTCGATCGAAGAAAAGGAAGCTACCAGAACCTGCTTCTGAGTTCTCTTCAGAGAGGACTCAGAACCCATAGGCTTAGTCTTTCTTTTTACCAGCACTTTGTAAAATACTGTACTTTTCTTTGTAACGTATCGCAATCCTTCAAATTCAATAAAACAGGGTTCTCCCTTCTCTGTATGATATTTGCAATTTATTCAAAGTTTCTTTTTGATTAAAGACTAAAAAAAAAAAATAATCATTGCATTCATCATTCTAACGCAACGCATTCTTCTCTCGAGTCTCACGTCTACGTCTCGATTCTAGAATCAAACTGTCTCACTCATACAATACTCGGGCGAATCGGTAAAAGAAAATAGACGATCTCGAGGAAGAGAATAGAGAGATGAGAGAAGAAATCGACGCTTTGAAGGACAATCTAAAGAAATTGCATAGTGATATGCAATCCCTGACCGCAACTCAGGAGCAACGTCAAAGAACAATGATTTTAGAAATCATCTCTACACCGATAATGGAAAAGCCACTTGAGGTACATCCATGGTACAAAATGCCTCTGGGTTGACCTTGGGGCATGCCGCATAACTTTATTCCTGAAGGATACATTCTGCCGGTCTCGGACGACCCGGACACTGTAGCAGGAGCCACTGGGCCTGAAGGTTACAAACTTCGGGAAAGTGAGGACGTAAGATTTACGACAAGAATTCCTGAAGGTTATAAACTTCAGAGCTCTGATGAACCCAGAGTCACAGCTGTAATGACCATACCACAAGCAGTGGTACACACTATCCCGGGAGGACGGATTACACAGACGGTCTCTGTTGGAAACGAGGATATGTATGAAAAGATGAACGTGTTCCAGGAACAGTTCATAGAAATGCAAAGGGAATTGCATGCTATTCGCGGTCAGGATATATTTGGAAAGGACGTCGCTGACCTTTGCTTGGTCCCGAATGTCAAAATTCCGCACAAATTTAAGGTGCCCGACTTTGAGAAGTACAAAGGCAACTCTTGCCCTCAAAGTCACTTGGTGATGTATGCTCGCAAAATGTCAACTCAGATAGAAAATCAACAGCTACTGATCCACTATTTTCAGGATAGTTTAACTGGTGCTTCCCTCATATGGTACATGGGTTTAAACCGCACTAAGATCAACACTTTCAGAGATCTTGGCGCCGCCTTTATCTAACAGTACAAATATAACCTGGACATGGCACCTGATAGAGATCAACTCAGAGCGATGTCTCAGAAAGACAAAGAGACGTTTAAGGAATACGCTCAGAGATGGCAAGAAATTGCCGCCCAGATTTGTCCACCTCTTGAGGAAAAAGAGATGACAAAGATCTTTCTTAAAACCTTAAGTTCATTCTACTACGACCGAATGGTTTCCAGTGCGTCCAGTGATTTCACTGTGATGGTAAATGTAACGACCCAGTTTTTGTGTGCATTTTATTTAATCGAGTCGTTTGATTATTTTATTATTATTTTATTTTATTTTTGACTTTTATTTGAAAATATGTTATTTTTCAATGTGGTGATATTTTATCAGGTTTTGGGATCGTTTGCGAGATATTTGAGTGTGGGGGTATTTTGGACATTTCATAATATTTTGTTAAGTTAGAATAGAAAGGAAAATAGGAAGAGAGAAAAAGAGAAAGAAAGAAAAGGAAAAGAAAGAAAAAGGAGAGAAAAGAGAAGAAGAAGAGAAATAGTGGAAAACTTGGAAAATCAAAGAGAAATCAACTTCTAGAATCGATTTAATCGGGTAAGGGTGCGAAACTCAATTATTGTATGATTGTATATGATTATGTATGTATATTTGTGATGTTTGTTGGATTGAAATGCAAAAAATTTAGTAAAACCCATTTTTTGGTAAAATTGATTAGAATTTGATTAGATGTGTTAGAAATCATGTTTTTAGTACCCATAATTGTTAGTACATGATAGATATTTGTTATTAGACATTGTATTGGCAATTTTCTGGTGTGTAGGTGAGATTTGGGTAGTTTTTGGTTGGAACCCGTATGAACAATTATGCAGAAGAATTTTTCTGAGATTTCCAGGTCATACGCGTATGGGGCATGTTCATACGCGTATGAACCTTGGCAATACGCATATGGTGGGCGAGCCATAGGGCCAATACGCGTATGGTTTTTCATTTCACTCGGCCATCTGCCCATTTGCGTATGATACGCGTAGCATTTTTGGGTCAATACGCGTACGGGCTTGGGCATTACGCGTACGGCCATTTACACGTGAACTTTGGGAAAAATGAGTCTCTGCTCATACGCGTATGGATCATGGTGATACGCGTATGAACAGGACAATTGCAAAATGGGACTTTTCAAAATATCATTTTTCATTTTCTTTCGTAACTTTTGATCCGTTTGTCCGATTTTTACATTCTTGGTATCGTTGCGTAGCTATTGAGCTGTACTTTCTTATTATGATGGTTTGGAAATTGTTAGCCGATTTAATTATGTTGGAAAATTGGGAATAGTGTCAGTTGTCGACTTTTGTCGTTATACTTGTACGTATTTGATGTGTATCGTGCAAAGTGCTGTTGTATGATGTAAATGTATGTGTTTAGATGATGTTGTGACGAATTTTGGCCGTATGGCAATTAAATGCATTGTTTTGCGCATAGGTGCAATGTGTGATTTTGTCGATGTAAATGAATGCATGTATGTGTGTGCATATTAAATGTCATGGGTCATTGTATGCCAAGCATCATGATATGCATTGTTGAGACGTCCTGAGTGACGGTTTGGATTCCAGAGGGAATTCGCTATAACTTCGTGTGCCCATGTGGGGTGTGAGTGATGATTATAGACGATCGTGTGCCCATGTGGGGTGTGAGTGATGATTATAGACGATCGTGTGCCCATGTGGGGTGTGAGCGATCGGGTCGTGTGCCCGTGTGGGGTGTGAGCGATCCATAAACACCGTGTGCCCGTGTGGGGTGTGAGCGGTGGGGAACATCGCATGCCCGACGGGGAGTTATAGTGATATAACGAGCGATGATTCTAGCAGAGTTCCTGAGTGAACTAGTCATGAGAAACAATGGAAGTCGGTACCGCATGTGCATATGCATAGAGTCGTTGTGTCGGTCTCTTGCATTTGCATAAATCATTAATGGTTGATCATGTGTGGATTTGTGGATAAAATTGATATATGGGCATGTGTTGATGATGGAAATAAGAATTACGAATTTTAATGCCTTGTGTATGATTTATGGCGTGAGTTGTGGTGAGAAACGTATACGTGTGTGTATTTTCATGTTATATATATATTTGTGTGCAATTACATTATGGTTGTCTTTCTCACCCTTCTGCTGTTTTATAATGCTCTATGAGGCATTGCAGATTAGAGCTGCTGGAGGTATTTTTGTGAAGCTTTGCGTCTTCATTCTTTTGTCGGTCGGCTCTGATATGTGACACCGGGTAGTTAGGGAGGCCGTTAGTTATTGTTCTGTATTATGTGTATATGTATATCTTTTGGCTTGTGCATGTATAACTTGATGTATGACAGAGTTTTCATGATATATATGTATATGTTATTCATTTTTAGATTTTCCGCTTTTATTCTAAAACTGAAAATGTGGGTGTAAGGAACTGAGTTCCTCTGTTGATTGCTACCCCACTGTTGCATATCTTTATGAGCAGGTGTTGTATGTATTGTTTTCAAATTGATGCGACCCCCCGGTCTATGCCATGATAATTTAGATATACTCTGACGAAATTTTGAATTTTCTTTTACTGCTTTATTAATTGGGGGTATAGATTGGGGGTGTTACATTAAGTGGTATCAGAGCCAGTTTGTGTTAGTCCGTGTCAGTTGTGTCAGTCCTTGTTGGTCGTTGTGGCTGGATGAGTTGTTTGTTTAACCATAGTTTCTATTATTGGAAATGAACAGAATATGGCTGGTAGGAATGATGCTGCTTTGGCTACGGCTATGCAAGCTATGGCTCGTGCTGTGCAGGGTGCACCTCCTGCTGCGGGTAATGATGAGTTCAGGAAGAACAAACCGCCTGTCTTCAAGGGGAGATATGATCCGGATGGTGCTCAAATTTGGCTGAAAGAGATTGAAACGATTTTCTGAGTGATGGATTGTGATGAAGATCAGAAGGTGAAACTGGGTACTCACATGTTATTGGAAGAAGCTGATGATTGGTGGGTTAGTACTCGACGTGTGTTGGAAGCTGCAGAAGAGGAAGAAATTACTTGGGAAGTTTTTAGTCGGGAGTTCTTGAGGAGGTATTTTCTTGAAGATGTAAGAGGGAAGAAGGAGATTGAGTTTTTGGAACTTAAACAAGGTAATATGTCTGTAGTTGATTATACTGCTAAGTTTGTGGAACTTGTGCAGTTTTATCCTCATTATGCAGAAGCGTCTGCTGAATTCTCTAAGTGTGTTAAGTTTGAGAATGGTTTACGTCCTGAGATAAAGCAGGCAATTGGTTATCAGAGGATTCGGAGGTTCTCTGATTTGATAGATTGTTGTAGAATTTATGAAGAAGACAGTAAGGCTCGTTCTACTCATTACAAGAGTGTGAGCGAGAGGAAAGGGAAACAACAGTTCCGTGGGGGTCCGTATGTGGCACCAGCTGATAAAGGTAAACAGAGAGGGAATTTTGAGAAAAGGTCAAGTGGAGGAGGTATGTATGGTCCTATGAGGTGTTATAAATGTGGTGAGTTGGGGCATCGTCAGTTTGAGTGCAGGAAAGATTTGAGGAAGTGTACTAATTGTGGAGGTGTAGGACATGTTGCTGCTGATTGTGTAAGGAAGAATGTGGTGAAATGTTACAACTGTGGTGAACCTGGGCATATTAGTACCAAGTGTCCGAAACCGAAGCAGGCTCCAGCTGGTGGAAAAGTGTTTGCATTATCGGGAACTCAGACTTCGAGTGCAGATCGTCTGATCAGAGGTACTTGTTTTATTAATAGTACTCCTTTGATTGCTATTATTGATACTGGAGCGACTCATTCGTTTATTTTGTCTGAGTGCGCGAAGCGTTTAAATCTTGTGTTGTCTGTGATGGGTGGTGAAATGGTTATTGATACTCCAGCAATGGGGTCAGTAACTACGTCTTTGGTTTGTCTAAGATGTCCTTTGACCATTTATGGTAAAGACTTTGAGATGGATTTGGTGTGCTTACCGTTGGAGGGTTTAGATGTGGTTCTTGGTATGAATTGGTTGCAATTCAATCGAGTTCACATTGATTGTTATCATAAGCTGGTAAGGTTTCCTTCTCTTGAGGAAGACGAAGACTCGAGTTTCTTATCTACCAAAGAGTTGAAGAGACTTTTGGCGGATGAAGCTCAGTTGTTTGGTTTGTTTGCATCTTTAACTGTGGATAGTCAAGTTTCACTTGATGTGTTTCCTATTGTGTGTGAGTTTCCGGAAGTGTTTCCTGAGGAAATTTCAGATGTGCCGCCAGAGAGAGAGGTGGAGTTTTCTATAGATCTAGTTCCTGGTACTAGACCTGTTTCTATGGCACCTTATCGTATGTCGGCATCTGAGTTGGTGGAGTTAAAGAAACAGTTGAATGAATTGTTGGAAAAGAGGTTCGTGAGACCAAGTGTGTCACCTTGCGGTGCTCCAATTTTGTTGGTGAAAAAGAAGGATGGCAGTATGCGATTATGTATTGATTATCACCAGTTGAATAAGGTGACGATCAAGAATAAGTATCCTCTTCCGAGAATTGATGATCTGATGGATCAGTTGGTTGGTGCCTATGTGTTTAGTAAGATTGACTTGAGGTCGGGGTATCATCAGATAAGGGTGAAGGAGGAAGATATTCAGAAGACGGCTTTTAGGACACAATACAGCCATTATGAACATTCTGTGATGCCGTTCGGGGTTTCTAATGCGCCAGGTGTGTTTATGGAGTACATGAATCGTATTTTTCACGAGCATCTGGATTGATTTGTCGTTGTGTTTATTGATGACATTTTAATTTATTCTAAGTCTCGGGAGGAGCATGCAGAACATTTGCGTATTGTTTTGCGGGTTTTGAAGGAGAGGAAGCTTTTTGCTAAATTGGCCAAGTGTGAATTCTGGTTGTCGGAAGTGAGTTTTCTTGGACACGTAATTTCAGGTAATGGTATTGCTGTGGATCCATCTAAAGTAGAAGCAGTTCTACAATGGGAGGCTCCGAGATCCGTTACTGAAATTCGAAGCTTTTTGGGTTTGGCTGGTTATTATCGCAGGTTCATTGAAGGTTTTTCGAAGCTAGCACTTCCTTTGACCCGGTTGACTTGTAAAGGGCAAGCGTTCATTTGGGATATTCGGTGTGAAGAGAGTTTTACTGAGCTAAAGAGAAGATTGACGACAGCTCTGATTTTGATTTTTCCGAATCCTAATGAACCATTTGTGGTTTATTGTGATGCTTATTTGATTGGTCTAGGTGGTGTTCTGATGCAGGAAGGTAAGGTAGTGGCTTATGCTTCAAGGCAGTTAAGAGTTCATGAGAAGAATTATCCTATTCATGATCTTGAGTTAGAGGCTGTGGTGTTTGTGTTGAAGATTTGGAGGCATTATCTCTATGGTGCAAGGTTTGAAGTCTTTAGTGATCATAAAAGTTTGAAATATTTGTTTGATCAGAAAGAGCTAAATATGAGGCAACATAGATGGTTGGAATTCTTGAAAGACTACGACTTTGGCTTGAATTACCATCCTGGTAAAGCTAACGTGGTAGCCAATGCATTGAGCCAGAAATCGTTACATATGTCCGCTTTAATGGTTAAGGAGTGGGAACTTTTGGAATCGTTTAGAGACTTGAGTTTGGTTTGTGAAGTGATGTCGGATAACGTTAGGCTTGGTATGCTAACGATTACTAATGATTTTCTGACGACTGTTTGTGAGAAACAGAAGTTGGATGTGAAATTTGTGGACTTGATGTTGGTTGGAGGAAAAGATGCGAATAGTGATCAAGTGGATATTAATGGTGTTTTGAGGTTCCGAGGTAGAATTTGCATTCCTGATGATGCGGAGTTGAAAAGAATGATTTTGGAGGAAGGACACCGGAGTAATTTGAGTATACATCCGGGAGCGAATAAGATGTACCAAGATTTGAAGAAGATTTTCTGGTGGTCTGGTTTGAAAAGAGACGTGGCTCAGTTTGTTTATGCATGTTTGACTTGTCAGAAATCGAAGGTGGAACATCTGAGGCCTAGAGGTTTGTTGCAACCGTTGGATATTCCTGAGTGGAAATGGGATAGTATTTCGATGGATTTTGTAACAGGGTTACCGAATACTCAGCGAGGGCATAATGCTATTTGGGTGGTTGTTGATAGGCTGACTAAATCGGCTCATTTTATTCTGATTGACATCATTTTTTCTTTGGAGAGGTTAGCTGACATTTATATCAGTGTGATTGTGAAGTTACATGGGGTTCCATTGAGTATTGTTTCGGATCGAGATCCTAGATTCACTTCGAGATTTTGGGAAAGTTTATAGAAGGCTTTGGGTTCTAAATTAAGATTGAGTTCAGCTTATCATCCGCAAACGGATGGTCAGACGGAGAGGACGATTCAGTCTTTGGAGGATTTGTTGAGAGCGTGCGTTTTGGAACAAGGTGGTGCGTGGGATAGTTATCTTGCTTTGATTGAGTTTACGTATAATAACAGTTTCCATTCTAGTATTGGAATGGCACCGTTTGAAGCATTATATGGACGAAGGTGTCAGACGCCGTTGTGTTGGCACGAATCTGGTGAGAGAACGGTGGTTGGGCCAGAATTGGTGCAACAGACGACGGAGAAAGTGAAGTTTATTCATGAGAAAATGAAAGCTTCTCAGAGTAGACAAAAGAGTTATCATGATCGGAGACGGAAGAATCTTGAGTTCCAAGAGGGCGATCATGTATTTCTGAGGGTTACGCCGGTAACAGGTGTGGGTCGTGCATTGAAATCAAAGAAACTTACTTCTCGGTTTATTGGTCCTTACCAAATATCCGCGAGAGTGGGTGCTGTGGCTTATTGGGTGGCGTTGTCGCCGAATCTGTCGAATTTGCACGATGTGTTTCATGTTTCACAGCTTCGGAAGTATGTTCCAGATCCGTCGCATGTGATTCCGATGGATGAGGTCGAGGTAAGGGAGAACCTTACGGTTGAGGCTGTACCAGTTACGGTTTAGGCTGTATCCAGAGTTGTTCATCTCAGGTAATATTTTCGAGGACATAAATTTCTAAGTGGGGGAGAGTTGTAACGGCCCAGTTTTTGGGTGCGTTTTATTTAATCGAGTCGTTTGATTATTTTATTATCATTTTATTTTATTTTCGACTTTTATTTGAAAATATGTTATTTTTCAATGTGGTGATATTTTATCGAGTTTTGGGATCGTTTGCGAGATATTTGAGTGTGCGGGTATTTTGGACATTTCATAATATTTTGTTAAGTTAGAATAGAAAGGAAAATAGGAAGAGAGAAAAAGAGAAAGAAAGAAAAGGAAAAGAAAGAAAAAGGAGAGAAAAGAGAAGAAGAAGAGAAATAGTGGAAAACTTGGAAAATCAAAGAGAAATCAACTTCTAGAATCGATTTAATCGGGTAAGGGTGCGAAACTCAATTATTGTATGATTGTATATGATTATGTATGTATATTTGTGATGTTTGTTGGATTGAAATGCAAAAAATTTAGTAAAACCCATTTTTTGGTAAAATTGATTAGAATTTGATTAGATGTGTTAGAAATCATGTTTTTAGTACCCATAATTGTTAGTACATGATAGATATTTGTTATTAGACATTGTATTGGCAATTTTCTGGTGTGTAGGTCAGATTTGGGTAGTTTTTGGTTGGAACCCGTATGAACAATTATGCAGAAGAATTTTTCTGAGATTTCCAGGTCATACGCGTATGGGGCATGCTCATACGTGTATGAACCTTGGCAATACGCGTATGGTGGGCGAGCCATAGGGCCAATACGCGTATGGTTTTTCATTTCACTCGGCCATCTGCCCATTTGCGTATGATACGCGTAGCATTTTTGGGTCAATACGCGTACGGGCTTGGATATTACGCGTACGGCCATTTACACGTGAACTTTGGGAAAAATGAGTCTCTGCTCATACGCGTATGGATCATGGTGATACGCGTATGAACATGACAATTGCAAAATGGGACTTTTCAAAATATCGTTTTTCGTTTTCTTTCGTAACTTTTGATCCGTTTGTCCGATTTTTACATTCTTGGTATCGTTGCATAGCTATTGAGCTGTACTTTCTTATTATGATGGTTTGGAATTTGTTAGCCGATTTAATTATGTCGGAAAATCGGGAATAGTGTCGGTTGTCGACTTTTGTCGTTATACTTGTACGTATTTGATGTGTATCGTGCAAAGTGATGTTGTATGATGTAAATGTATGTGTTTAGATGATGTTGTGAAGAATTGTGGTCGTATGGCAATTAAATGCATTGTTTTGGGCATAGGTGCAATGTGTGATTTTGTCGATGTAAATGAATGCATGTATGTGTGTGCATATTAAATGTCATGGGTCATTGTATGCCAAGCATCATGATATGCATTGTTGAGACGTCCTGAGTGACGGTTTGGATTCCAGAGGGAATTCGCTATAACTTCGTGTGCCCATGTGGGGTGTGAGCGATGATTATAGACGATCGGGTGCCCATGTGGGGTGTGAGCGATCGGGTCGTGTGCCCGTGTGGGGTGTGAGCGATCCATAAACACCGTGTGCCCGTGTGGGGTGTGAGCGGTGGGGAACATCGTATGCCCGACGGGGAGTTATAGTGATATAACGAGCGATGATTCTAGCAGAGTTCCTGAGTGAACTAGTGATGAGAAACAATGGAAGTCGGTACCGCATGTGCATATGCATAGAGTCGTTGTGTCGGTCTCTTGCATTTGCATAAATCATTAATGGTTGATCATGTGTGGATTTGTGGATAAAATTGATATATGGGCATGTGTTGATGATGGAAATATGAATTACGCATTATAATGCCTTGTGTATGATTTATGGCGTGAGTTGTGGTGAGAAACGTATACGTGTGTGTATTTTCATTTTATATATATAATTGTGTGCAATTACATTATGGTTGTCTTTCTCACCCTTCTGCTGTTTTATAATGCTCAATGAGGCATTGCAGATTAGAGCTGCTGGAGATATTTTTGTGAAGCTTTGCGTCTTCATTCTTTTGTCGGTCGGCTCTGATATGTGACACGGGGTAGTTAGGGAGGCCCTTAGTGATTGTTCTGTATTATGTGTATATGTATATCTTTTGGTTTGTGCATGTATAACTTGATGTATGACAGAGTTTTCATGATATATATGTATATGTTATTCAGTTTTAGATTTTCCGCTTTTATTCTAAAACTGAAAATGTGGGTGTAAGGAACTGAGTTCCTCTGTTGATTGCTACCCCACTGTTGCAGATCTTTATGAGCAGGTGTTGTATGTATTGTTTTCAAATTGATGTGACCCCCCGGTCTATGCCATGATAATTTAGATATACTCTGATGAAATTTTGAATTTTCTTTTACTGCTTTATTAATTGGGGGTGTTACAGCAAACATGGGAGTACTCCTAGAAGAGGCAGTTCGCGAAGGACGGTTATCCAAAGAGGTTGAACCTTCCAGTGGTACCAAAAGATACGGTACTTCTTTTCAGAAAAAGAAGGAACAGGAGATCAGTAATATCTCCCAAGGAAAACAAAGGCGACGGTACCAACCAGTAGCGGTGATAACTCCTGCTATTAATCTTGTGCCAATTTCGACTTATCAACCACAGGTTGCTCAAAACCAACCTAATCAACAACAGTATCAACAAAGGACTCAACATCCTCTTCAGCAGGCTCGTCCTCAGTACAACAACAATAATCGCACAGCGCGATCACTAGGGTTTGACCCTATACCTATGTTGCACTCAGAAATTTTTCCACTGTTACTGGCCAAGGGGAATGTCCAAACCAGGTCTCCTCTTGCAGTACCGAAAAATCTTCCCTTTTGGTTCAAAGTAGACCAAACTTGCCCTTACCATCAAGGAGGTTCGGGGCACAATATTGAGAACTGTCTCAGTTTCAAATCTAACGTACAGAGACTTGTCAGGAACGGGGTCTTATCTTTTAAAGATACTAATTCAAATGTTCAGGCGAACCCGTTGCCACAACATGACAAGGCTGCAGTAAATCTGATAGAGGAAGATTTTGGCCGTAGTTATCAGATTCGCGATGTACTCTAGTTGGGGACCAATCTGGTCAAGATACATTGCATGCAGAGTGGGTATGGTCATGTACCACCTCACAACTATCACCAGTGTGATATCTACTCTAAGAATAACCAAGGATGTTCGGTAGTTCAGTTAGCTCTACAGGAATAGATGAATCTCGGATGGATTCAAGATCACAGAATCTGAAAAGTCAACATGGCTCATGCTAATCCCAGCATTGTTTAGAACCGCAGTATTCTTGCGATGAATATCAATTTGGTAGCCATGCACTCTAGGCAAAGTCAATATCATAATCTGTCGCGCCACAATTATGATGCTTGCCCGATCTGCTCAACAAGCAATCAGGGATGCTCTTTCATACAATAGGCCCTTCAATGTCAGATGGATCTCGGATGGATTAAGGATTATCAAGAAAGAAACACTCATCATGTCAATATGGTTCAGATATTCGACATACGCTTGATGAACACCAGTCTGGTAGAACTTCATGCTAAGCAAGTCAGACTCGGTTTTCTGGCTTCACATGATTATCAGGAATACGAAGAGTGTCAAGAGGATGATCAAGGCTGTGTCCTCGTCCAGAGAACACTTCAACACTTATTAGACCACTCGTGGCTTCCAATTTACTTGGACGAAGCTACGCAGAAAATCAGTATGACTGACAAAAATCCTAGTAGTCATCAGAGTCAGGATGTCCGCTCGATGGGAACAGATCTGGTCAAAATGCTTTGCATACAAAGTGGGCGTCGTCGGGTGCCACCACATAACTGTGAACGCTGTAGGGTTTGTTTAGTAAACAACCAAGGTTGTTATCTTGTTCGGTCAGCTCTCCAAGATCAGTTGAACCGACAAGAATTTCGACCGTGTTCAAGTACCGGGTTGATCAACGTGATACAAGACTATCTTCCTGATCCTAGTGAAGATGTTGTCATCATTTCCAATACTAAAATGCCCGAAGATATTTGCGCCATAATCCCTCTGTTCAACGAGTCGAAAGTTCCTCTTGATAGTAGAAAGATTCTCAACCTTGAACCAATTGAGGCTGAGTATGATGGTCAGAAAAACCAGAAAGTTCCAGTGGTAATTTACTTACCAGGACCATTACCGTACGAGTCATCTAAGGCGAACCCTTATAAGTATGATGCTACAATAATAGAACATGGAAAGGAAACTCCATTACCCTCCGTAGTAAACATTGCCAACATCAGTCGAGTCACACAGAGTGGTCGAATCTTCAACCGAGGAGTTGGAGAACCTGCCAAAGAGAAAGAAAGTCAGGTAGAAGTTCCGAATCAACAAATAGGGCAGTGCAGTAGTCCTGAACTTCCAAAGAACAATAGTGAGATGCTGAAGCTCATCCAGAGGAGTGAATACAACATTGTAGGACCAATTGTTGCAAACTCCGTCCCGAATTTCTGTTTTATCTCTCCTACTCAGTTCTGAAGCTCATAGGGAAGCTCTGCAGAAAGTTTTGGAGCAAGCCTACATGGAACAAGATGTAACTGTAGGACAGTTCGACAGTATCATTTCAAACATCACTTCCTGCAACAACTTAGGATTCAGTGATGAGGAATTTCCGGAAGAAGGCAAAAATCATAACATAGCGCTTAACATTACAGTCAACTGTCAGGACGATGCTCTAGCATGCGTACTGGATGACACAGGATCATCTCTGAATGTTATGCCAAAGTCGACTTTAACACGACTATCCTTTCAAGGAGCTCCGATGAGGGGCAGTGAGATCATCGTCAAAGCTTTTGACGGATCCAGGAAAACCGTTATCGGTGAAGTAGATTTTCCCATAACCATCGGTCCCCACACTTTTCAAGTAGCTTTCCTGGTCATGGACATCCGGGCAGCTTACAGCTATTTATTAGGAAGGCCTTGGATACACAACGTTGGGGCAGTCACTTCGACACTTCACCAAAAGCTGAAGTTCGTCAAGAATAACAAACTCATTACACTCTATGGAGAGCAAGCTTTGATTATAAGCAACTTATCATCTTTCTCCTGTGTAGAACTAGAGGAGGTAGTTGGAACTCAGTTCTAAGCTCTTTCGGTGAGCAATGAGAATCAAATTGAGAAAGGAACATCGATTACCTCATACAAGGATGCTCTTGAAGTGATCAGAGTAACAACTCCACAGGATGGGGATAACTTGTGATTCCTACCGATAACAAGAAAAAGAAAGGTTTAGGATTCTCCTCGACCTGTACCCAGACTGCTAAGAAAGACGAAAGTTTTCATCCCATTAAGGATTTCTTCCTTAGCGGAGGATTCATTCACCCAGTGTCTCAAGAAGTACACACTATCAATGAGAGTAACTCCTCCGATATGGATGAAGAGTGGAAATCATATCTCAACGAGGATGGTTATTTGTCTCAGGGAGAGACACCAACACCATTTTGTTTTCCCACACAGAGTCCGAGATTCATACCGAGATCAGACGTCATAATGATGTACGAAGATTGTGATCCTGAGGGATGTCGTGCTCCACCTAACTCATTGGAAGATGATCCGATGAAAGATAACTTTGAATATAACTATTTTGACCCAATGGATGATTTGCCAATCTGGCAGCCTTATCCGGAGGACTTGGGGCAAAAGAGTCAGGCCAACGAGACATATCTATTGAGCAACATTGAGAAGAATACCTGTGTCCCTACTCATTCGTGGGATCATTACTCGGGTTATTCTGAAAACGCTTATCACAACGATGAACCTACACGGACTGTAGGACAAGAGTTCATTAATTACGCTCTTCTAGAGGTCAACGTCATCGAGGAAGATGACTCATCTTTCCCCATTGAAGTGTGGGACACTTTAGGACAGCCAAGTGGAAAGTACGACTTCTTAGTCAAGTATACTGCTCCTGAAAGTTCTCGTATCAAACTCGAAGATATCCAGCCAAAAGGATGGGGAGACTACCCTGAGAACGAGGAAACTATGGAAAATACAACAGAAGAGTTCGTTTACGACAACTCTACCTGGGAAGAGGATTCCAATAATCATGATCCGCCAGAAATCAGCGTCATTTCTAAGGACAAACCAAGAAAGAAGGATCCCGACTTTGTGATTCACCGAGGAGTTCATTGCCAATGTGTTGCTGTCGATGTTCCGAAAGTCGCCCATAAGTCTAATTAATTTCCCTCTTTATTTTGACCTTTCACCCCGCCCAGGTGAAACAGATGTTTTTATAGGGCTCGCTTTTATGTAAATTTCCCGCTTCGCTTCGCCCAAAATTTCAAGAATCGACAGATCATGAAAAAATAAAATGTCATTCTGTAATTCCCGCATTAATTGTTGTTTTCTCTTTTCGCTTTTCCGAAAATGGTAATTCTAAAACAAACTCAATAATAAAAACTAGCATTTTTTTTCAATACACTGCACACATGCTTGCATTCTCTCTATCCCTTCTAAAAACAAATCATCACGCCTTGCAGATTGCTTGTTTTAAACCCCGTTGAAACATACGATCCCATGCCTTCTCCCAACTTTGAATTCCCGGTATTTGAAGCTGAAGAAGAAGAGGGCACTGAAATTCCAGAAGAGATCTCCCGATTACTTAGACAAGAGGAGAAGTCTATTGAGCCTCACAAGGAGCTGTTGGAAACTGTAAATTTGGGTTCAGAGGAGGAGAGAAAATAAATCAAGATTGGAGCATTGCTCGATCCAACAGTCAAATATGACTTGATCAGACTTCTCAAAGAGTTTCCCGATGTATTTGCTTGGTCCTATCAGGACACGCCAGGGTTGGATACCAGCATCGTGGAACATCATTTCCCGTTAAAGTAGAATGTCCGCCAGTAAAGCAAAGGTTGAGAAGAACTCACCCGAACATGGCTATAAAAATCAAAGAGGAAGTGCAGAAACAGATAGACGCTGGTTTCCTTGCCAACTCAGAATACCCTCAGTGGTTGGCCAACATAGTTCCAGTTCCAAAAAAGGACGGAAAGGTCAGAATGTGTGTAGATTACATAGATTTGAACAGGGCTAGTCCAAAGGATGACTTCCCTTTACCACACATTGACATGCTAGTAGATAGTACAACCAAATTCAAAGTATTCTCCTTTATGGACGAATTCTCTAGCTATAATTAGATCAAAATAGCACCGAAGACATGGAGAAAACTCCCTTTATCACCCCATGGGGCTCCTTTTGTTACAAGGTGATGTCGTTCGGTTTGAAGAACGTCGGGGCAACCTATCAAAGGGCCATGACGACTCTGTTACATGACATGATGCACAAGGAAAGCGAGGTGTATGTCGATGATATGATTGCCAACTCAAAAACAGAGAAATAACACGTTGAACATCTGTCAAAGTTGTTCGAACGTCTAAGAAAGTACAAACAACGCTTGAATCCAAACAAGTGTACATTCGGTGTTCACTCAGGAAAGCTCCTAGGGTTCATCGTCAGTCAGAAAGGGATCGAGGTTGATCCTGACAAGGTCAAGGCCATTAAAGAAATGCCTTCTTCGAAAATAGAGAAACAAGTCAGAGGATTTCTCGGATGACTGAATTATATCTCGAGGTTTATATCGCTCATGACCGCGACATTTGCGCCAATCTTCAAGCAACTCAGAAAGAATCAAAACTGTGAGTGGACAGAAGATTGTCAAAAAGCTTTCGACACTATTAAGGAATATCTGTTGAACCCACCAATTTTATCACCTCCCGTGGAAGGAAGACCACTGATCATTTACCTGACAGTCTTGGAAGACTCGATGGGATGTGTACTTGGCCAACAAGACGAAACCAAAAGGAAAGAGCCTTCCATTTACTATTTAAGCAAGAAATTTACCGACTGTGAAACTCGGTACACTATGCTTGAGAAGGCTTGCTGTGCTTTAGCTTGGGCAGCTAAACGTCTTCGGCAGTACATGATTTGCCACACTACTTGGTTGGTCTCCGAGATGGATCTGATCAAGTACGTCTTTGAGAAACCTGCTCTTACGGGAAGGATTGCCCGTTGGCAGATGTTATTATCAGAATATGACATAGAGTACGATGCTCAGAAAGCCATCAAAGGAAGTATTTTAGCCGATCATTTGGCTCATCTACCGATTGACGATCACGAATCAGTCGGGTTTGACTTCCCAGACGAAGATGTCATGTATCTGAAAATGAAAGATTGTGATGAACCGCTACCCAGTGAAGGGCCAGAACCAGGATCCCAGTGGGGATTAATTTTTGATGGAGCAGTTAACCATTACGGAAACGGAATTGGGGCAATCATTGTTACCCCTCAGGGTACCCACATTCCTTTCACCGCCAGATTAACATTCAAGTGTACAAATAACGAGGTCGAAGGATAAAAAACTTGGATGTTTACGGTGACTCGGCCCTGGTTATCAATCAGACCAAAAGAGATTGGAACACATACCAATCCGAGCTGATCCCTTACAAAGATTACGCGAGAAGGTTGTTACCATTCTTCGACAGAGTCGAGTTTCATCACACCCCTCCTGAGGAAAATCACATGGTTGATGCATTATCCACTCTCTCTTCCATGATTGCTGTAAATCATTGGAATGACATACCTATGATTGATGTAATGCACCTAGAAAGGCCCGCTTACATCTTCACAATTGAATCTGTCATAGACAACAAACCTTGGCACCACGATATCAAGTGCTTTCTTCAAAAACAAGAATACCCACCTGGGGCATCGAGAAAAGATAAGGAAACTCTCAGGAGACTGTCTGGAAACTTTTTTCTAAACGGTGATACACTCTATAAGAGAAACTTCGACATGGTTCTGCTTCGCAGCGTAGACAAACCAGAGGCAAACATGTTAATAAAAGAGATTCACGAAGGATCCTTTGGCACTCATGCCAATGGACATACGATGGCTAGAAAAACCCTAAGAGCAGGGTACTATTGGTTGACAATGGAATCCGATGCTGACAAAATCCATGTACCGCCAACGCATCTCAAAGTTCTTTCTTCCCCGACTCCTTTTTCCATATGGGGAATCGATATGATTGGCATGATTGAAGCTAAGGCTTCAAATGGACATCGATTCATCCTAGTCGCCATTGACTATTTCACCAAGTGGGTCGAAGCAGCGTCATACGCTAATGTAACCCGACAGGTGGTAGTCCGATTTATCAAAAATAATCTCATCTGCCGTTATGGTGTTCCGTCAGATCATTACTGACAATGGATGGAACATGAACAATAAGATGATGAATGAGTTGTGCGCTGAGTTCAAAATCGAACACCATAATTCATCTCCCTACCGACCTAAGATGAACGGCGCGGTAGAAGCAACTAACAAGAACATTAAGAAAATCGTTCAGAAGATGGTTGTAACCTACAAAGACTGGAACGAAATGCTCCCCTTTGGTCTTCACGGTTATTGTACATTTATCCGCACTTCAACAAGGGCAACCCCTTTTTCTCTAGTATATGGCATGGAGGCAGTTCTCCCCATAGAAGTAGAGATCCCATCAATTAGGGTATTGATGGAAGCCAACCTCACAGAAGCTGAGTGGTGCCAAAGCAGGAACGACGAACTGAACCTGATCGAAGAAAAACGAATAACGGCTCTATGCCATGGTCAGCTGTATCAACAGGGAATGAAAAAGGCGTATGACAAAAAGGTCCGACCCCGCGTCTTTAGAGAAGGAGACCTGGTGCTCAAAAAGATACAATCATTTCTTACTGATTCCCTGGGCAAGTGGACTCTGAATTATGACGGCCCTTATGTTATCAACAAAGCTTTCTCCGGCAGTGCCTTGAGACTTGCAACCATGGACAGAGCGGAATTTTCCTACCCTACAAATGTTGATGTAGTCAAGAAATACTTCGCCTAAATTAAAAAAAAACTGTCTCGGTTGATTGAAAACCCGAAAGGTCGGTCCAGGCAAAAATTAGAGACATTAATGAAAATCATCCCGGTGTATTGGAAATCTTAAAGTACAATTCAGGCAAAAATTAGGGATTCATGGCAAGTAACTACATCCAACACGGGTAAATTCCCCAGCGATATTACTTTCCATCAAAAAACACTTTCGTCAGGGTCATCTTCGACAGAAGCCCAGAATGTCCCGAATTCAAAGTTGGTAGAAGGATAACAGTCATTTTGTTTTAATGTAGCCCTTTTCCCGTAAATTACCATGTTCACACTTTGTATATACTCTATGGTATCACGCGCATGGTTGATTACCACCCTATCAATAAAATTTGAGCCCTCGTGCTTTTGTTTGCAACTCTTATTTGTCTTTGCTTTATAGAATGACATTTAACATGCTCAATGATTCTTGAAATTAAATGAAAATGAATTTACTTGCAAAATTTTTTCGTCTGCTTTTAAAATAAGGATGGAATTTCCTTTTGACTTTACATGCTGAAAGCGTATCGATAGCTTCCCCGGAAGTGATTAACTTCAAAGTACGGATCAAAGTACTCCTTTTCAACCAGTTCACCTGGCTGGAGGATCAACTTTTTCAGATGCAGTGTTTCATCTGATCTCCCTGGGCGAGTTCTTACCTCCTAAGACCGATAATCAACAATCTCTTTTTCCCCCACGGAATCTGCTTCTCCAAAGCAAGGCACTGTTGCTATTTTGAACCATTGGTACCTTTCGGTCCCCGCAGTGGCTGAATATCCAATCCAGTTTATTCACAAGTCTGTATGTCGCGTCTGTTTTGTCAGCATAAGCATACGTACATCATGCATTATTAATTCATGCTCATATTCATATTGCATCACTATCACGCTGGTCAGTTTCACTTCCAAGTGATAAAGTCCTCTCGTCGGTTTAGTCATTAGTACTTCCCTCGTCAGGAAACGTTTGTCTAAACGATCTCTCTCCCGTCTGCTTCTAGACTGGAAACCGTCCTCAACCACTATGATAACTTGAACCTCTGAAGGACAAGAAAACTTCTAACGGACATCCTTCGGAACATCACTCTTCATCATTGAAGATGATACCTTTGCTTTCCCGGATTAAGGAAAATCCCCATAGGAAGTTTTCTCGACAAATGACTCTCGACAATACATCGGTCTTTCTCCAAGGAAACTCGATGTTAATGAAGTCATCAGCACCTCAAAATTGGATCGGGTCACATCGCATTTCTTTGCGAAAATTCCAAAGAAAAGTGTGATATCCCCAAGCAGAAAACAGTCTCTCAAGAAGACTTATTTTCCCCAGTAGAGCCAAAAAATGGCATCTCCAACAGAGAAGTTTGCACACCTCTATAACTCAGACCAATGAGTTTTCCCCAGCAAGTCTGACATCAAATTTTCCATCAAAGGCATCTCCCCGTAAAAATCGGCGAGAAGTTTGATGAAAACCGCTATGGATAACATTCCTTGTCAAGAAAACTTTATTGACAAAAGAAACTGAGGCCAGTTCCTTGGTAGGAAACCAGGATCGCGGGGAAGTTTATTAAAGAAACTGAGACCAGTTCCTTGGTAGGAAACCAGGATCGCGGGGAAGTTTATTGACAAAAGAAACTGAGACCAGTTACTTGGTAGGAAACCAGGATCGAGGGGAAGTTTTGCCTTTTCTAAGTGTCAAACACTTAGCAAAAGAAGATGAATGAGCAAACTACCATTCATAGGCACCATCAAAATTTCAGGTATTCCGATATTTAATCCTCTTGTACCCTGAATGTCCGTATGCCCGCCACCTGAAACGCGAACTCATACATAGGAAATCACGTCCTTCTGAACGTCGAGCATATCCAGTGATGCTCTAGTGGCCGGTACGCCCGCCAACTCAGCGGGGAACCTTGGCGGACATCCTCGATAGTGGCGAAGGCACTGGGGCCACCGGAGAAAACTAGCGAAGGGAAGCCGAGAGGCTCGTCCCTAACCAGGTCCTTAGGCAGTCGAGCAGCACTCTCCAGCGCCACAGGGGAGTCAGGCTCATCGTTTGTTTCAATATTCCCTTCAATCCACTCGCCAACCATTTTTAGCTGAAAAGCAGAGGAAACTGGTGAGTTCGATATCCTAGATCAAATTCACCCTTCCACTGCTGATCAAGTGAAAAGGAGAGAAAGGGATGCGGGGAATTACTCAGTGGAGTGACCCTCCGACCACGATGATCGGGGATACGCGCATGTTTGTTTGGTATCCCTGTCATATATCCACAGGCGATTCATCCTACATCCTCTGGACCTTCATCAGGTCCCTAGGATATTCATCCCAGCTCCCCGTGGCATTCATAAAAAACCTAAGGAAGCTCCGCCGTTTTCTCCGGAAACTCCGTGGCCTGCCCGGGAACTTCATCAGTTCACCAGAGGAACTATCGTAGAAAACGTCAAACAGAAAGAAAGAGGTAGAAACTTACTTGAGACAACGGTTGCGATGTTCCGGTACGACGGCGTGCAGTGGTGAGACGGTGGCAGAAGCTAGGAGAAGAAGAAAGAAACTCTGAGCAAAAAATAGGGGAACGTGCAATTGGCACGAACTGACTCCTATTTATATGGCCCTCACAGGACTCGAGGCGCCCCTAGGCACTCGAGTACCCTACCCTAGCCTTAGCCGCCCTATATAATAATGGAGAAGTGACACGTGGCACACAGATTCCCGCATATGTCCTTTCGCTTCCCTTGGTGCCCGAGTCTACGTCTTCTCATCTCCCCATTTCTTCGCCCAACGACGACATAGGAAACTCGGGCTGACTTCCATCCCCGACATTTTCACCAGTTCGATATTACGGGGACACTTCCCCATTTGACGAGTCTCCACGATAAAGTATGACTCGTGGACATCAGGCGACCACCTCCAACCTGGTGGTTCAAGAACCCTTATTATATCCGACACTTCGGAGCAACGATTTGGGGGGCTCCTGTTCTGGACTGGGCCGGCACCTTCCCATCCGACGGGCAGACCAAGCCCAATACTGGTGTGGCCCAATAAGACCCAAGTTTACTCAGTGTCGAGCAAACTCAAACCTCCTCGTCGTCGAGCACATGCTGGCAGGCTATGTCGAGCAGAGGCTGCATGCACCGAGGAGAGGCCACATCTGTCCCCACGATCTCCACGTGATCCTCCTCGCGAGGACACGTCACCACGTAACCTCCCACCTCCGAAAGAATTGGTCTGCCCTTCTTTTGGAGATCCTGGGACCGTTACCCCTGGGCGAAGACCACGTACTGGCCTTCCTTACGCCACATAAGCCCTGGCAGCCACCTGGATTGGGTCGTGCAATCCAGTCCAGTGCAGACGACCATTGGCCCCGCGCTGAGGGCAGCCTATAAATACCTTTTCGTTTGAGAGGGTCAGGTTACGCAATATTTTCTAACTCACTCTTTGCTTTCTATACTTGCTTACTCCATTTTCCTGACTTTAGCATCGGAGTACCTTGCAGGTACGCCCCCCCCCCCCCCCGGGCGCCGTTTCACTACCATCGGAGTTGCGGAGCTCACGACGTTGCTGGCCACTAGTTCATTTCTGATCAGGTACGATCAAGTAGTAATTACAACTCAGAAAAAATAAAATTATATATTAATTATTGATGATAATTGACAAGTTTTAAATTAGTACTAGTTTATTTGGTGTTTGTACATCACAGAATTTGGCCGGTCTAGGTTTTAACTAAGTCGGACATTACTCGTAATGATTATGGATGCTTATTATATCACTTAAATGGAAAATTATGCTTTGGTCATGGATCACGAGAGGGGAAGAAGTGTATAGGGGGAGCTCAATGAACCGAGAAAGGGAGACTCAATTATAACAAACAAACACCTCGATCGGGATTCTTACCGACCAATTTTAATAGAGTTATCAATCAATGTTCTTACGTGAACAATTTTATAATTATTCATTTTAGGCTTAAATGCAGTTTTAGTCTTCTTATTATGGTTTTTTCTCAGTTTTGGTCCCTCCATTTCTAAATCTTAGTTTTTAGTCCCTTAAGTTTCATTTTATGAGAATTTTGGTCCCCACGTGATATGATGGACAAAAATTGATGACATGGGCCTGGAAACGCTGACATATCAGTGCCAACTGGATAATAATATATTAAAATATTATTATAATTGATTTAAATTATTTTCCAAATAGTTGCAAATTATTCTATTTCGAAAATAATTTAAATCAATTATAATAATATTTTATTATATTATTATCCAGTTGGCACTGACATGTCAGCGTTTTCAGGCCCATGTCCTCAATTTTTGCCCATCATATCACGTGGAGGACCAAAATCCTCATAAAATGAAACTTAAGGGACTAAAAACCAGGATTTAGAAATGGGGGACCAAAACTGAGAAAAAACCATAATAGGGAGACTAAAACTGCATTTAAGCCTTCATTTTATTTTATAGTTTTAAATGGAAATATACCACATAGGGAGGAAATTTTGAATAACCAAGAATCAGTGACAAAACTACTTTTAGAATTCTGCATATATTGTGTAGGTAGTTTTGCATGCTATGTTGTTGAGAAAAAGGACATAAATTGTTCAATAAGAAGGTGATTTTAAAAGTCCTCAAATGGAACCACTGCACTTCATGTTGTGGTAGATCAAAGAAATGCAAAAATGGCAAGTTTCTTGTAGAACAAGGAGCAGATATTGATCTACAAGATAGTTTTAGCTGGACTGAAAGAGCTTATCTGGGTCATCAATGTCATGAAGAAATACAAATTTTGTTTTAAGGAAATTGAAAAAGATGACAAAGTTCCCCCATATTATTCCTCAGCTGCCAAATAACAATGAAGGATCTTTTATTGGAAAGTGTCAAAGTGCATCTTATCTACCAACTATTCCCCAAAGTGGTAGTTTTCCACCTAATCAGGAGTTGACATGTTTGGATAATCATCAGAGAAGAAGGGTTATCCCTTTTTAAAATTCCTTTTTTGGAACGGTTTTAGTTCCTAATAAAGGTAAATTCATACTTGTCATTATCTTCCAAGTTCTAAATTCAAATGAATTGATGATTTTAGCTTATATGACTACTTGATATATTATTCTAGCACACAATTTGTTAACAGCATACAGACATCATATGCGACTATCATATAAACTTTATTACAGAATTAATTTCGTCTAGTAGATGATTAATGAATATTTGACCACATATTAAGTTATTTGTGTATAAGATGCAACTTGTTTTAAAAAACTTATCACATAAAATTATATCTTATATGCAAACAATTTAAATTTATTTTATCTTTTACTATAATAATAGTTTATACATAATCACTTATATGATAAATGTGTAGTTAAGTTGTTTGTTCAAACATGTGATAAATAGTCAAACAATTAACTCAATCAAACTAAAAGTGTAGAAGCTCAATAATCTTAAAACTCTTTTTATTAATATGTATTAATTCATTGATTGCCATGCATACATTTGATTTTGAGAAACTGAATGTGTTTTACTTTTTTCTTTGCTAGATAAAATTGATTCTCTTACATTTGAAATTAGCCACGCTACAACTACCACTCCTACTCCAAATATTATTGAATTACCAACTAGAGTAATGCTTATTCTATTGAATAAACTTTAATGTTTTGTTAGTGGGTCTTTATTATTATTAAGTTAGTGGAGAAATCTAGAGTTAGTGGAATACCAAATAGATAGTGGGTTATTATTAGCTTTTATTGTTTGTTTGAATAGTAGAACTTTTGGGTCTATATAAAGACCAAGATTGTATTTCATTTTCAACAAGTACATCAATATAGAATACTTGTGCAAACACTGCTTCTGTTTTATCAAATTGGCATCAGAGCTAATGACGAATACGATGAGTCAAATGCCGTTGCCGCGTTTAACAAAGGCAAATTACGAAAATTGGAGTATCCAAATGAAAGCTCTTCTTGGATCTCTAGATGCGTGGGAGGTGACCAGGGATGGTTTCAAAGAACCAGCATACACCACGGAGTATACGGCGGCTCAACAAAAGACGTTGAAAGAGACGCGTTCGAAGGATAAGACGGCATTGTATATGCTGTTCCGAGCAGTTGACGAATCAGGCTTTGAGAAAATTGTCGGTTCGACTCGTCGTAGGAGGCCTGAGACACGTTAGAAAAAGTGTTCATAGGAGCAGACAGAGTAAAGCAAGTTCGACTCCAAACTCTTCGTGGAGAGTTGGAGAGGACACAGATGAAGGAGTAAGAAAATGTATCTGACTACATCACGCGTGTACAGACGGTGGTGAACCAACTCACTAGAAATGGCGAAGCAGTGACTGATGCACGAGTTGTTGAGAAAATTCTGAGATCTTTAACTGATAAGTTTGAGAATATTATATGTGCAATAGAAGAGTCGAAGGACCTTTCGACGCTCTCAGTCGAAGAGCTCGTTGGTTCTCTCGAGGCACATGAACAACGAAAGATGAAGAAGAAGGAGGAAGCAGTCGAAGAAGCAAATCAAACGAAGGAGTCAGTCAAAGACGAAAAGGTACTCTATTCTCAAAACTCTCGAGGAAGAGGACGTGGCCATGGAGGTCGTGACAGTGGTCGAGGTGGTCGAGGCAGCAACTTCGACAGAGGACACTCGAGCCAGCAAAATTGGCGTGGCAGAGGACGTGGTCAAAGAGGTGGTCGGTCGAACTACTCAAATGTCGAATGTTACAAATGTAACAAGCAGAGTCATTATGCGAAGGATTGCAACTCCTTCAAATGTTATAACTGTGGTAAAGTGGGGCATCTTGCAAAAGATTGTTGAGCCGAAAAGAAAGTAGAAGAAACAACCAATCTAGCTTTCGAAGTCGAAGCGAATGATGGTTTTCTGTTGATGACTCAGAAGGAAGAAGATGCAGAAAATGACACTATGTGGTATCTCGACTCTGGAGCAAGTAATCATATGTGTGGTCACAAACACCTGTTTAAAGAAATGAAAAAGATTGAAGATGGTCATGTGTCTTTTGGAGATGCATCGAAAGTGAAGGTCGAAGGGAAAGGTACGATCTGCTACTTGCAGAAGGATGACTTGACTGGGTCAATCCAAGATGTTTATTATGTACTAGATCTCAAGACAAATATTTTGAGTCTGGGACAACTCACAGAAAAAGGTTACTCTATATTCATGAAAGATCGAATATTGCACTTGAAGGACAAGTTAGGGCATTTGATTGCTCATGTCGAAAAGGGGAGAAATCGAATGTACCAGCTGAACTTGAGGAGTGTTCAAGGAAAATGTTTGCAAATCAATGTCGAAGACAAAGCGTCGCTGTGGCATCAACGCTTTGGTCATTTACATCATGCTGGTATGAAAAGATTAGCGAAGAGGAACATGGTACACGGGCTACCAGACATGGAATATGAAGGAAAATTTTGTGAAGATTGTGTGCTTAGCAAGCAAACAAGAACCTCATTTCAAAAGAAGGAAGAATATCAAGCTAAAGATATTCTCGAATTGATTCATACTGATATTTGTGGGCCAATCACTCCAGAATCTTTCAGTGGCAAAAGGTACTTCATTTCTTTTATTGACGATTTCTCACGAAAAACCTGGGTTTATTTCTTTAGAGAAAAATCTGAAGCATTCGAGGTATTCAAAAAGTTCAAAGCGATGGTGGAGAAGGCAACTGACAGACACATCAAAACAGTTCGATCTGATAGAGGTGGTGAGTATACTTCGATAGCTTTTATGAAGTATTGTGAAGAGCAGGGCATAAGGAGATTTCTAACTACACCATATTCACCTCAACAAAATGGTGTGGCTGAATGAAAGAATCGAACAGTTCTTGATATGGTTCGATCAATGCTTAAGAGCAAGAACATGTCGAAGGAATTCTGGGCAGAAGCTGTACAATGTGCAATTTATGTTCAGAATCGATGTCCACATTCGAAGTTAGAAGATTAAACACCACAAGAAGTATGGAGCGGACAGAAGCCAACAGTCTCTCATCTCAGAGTATTTGGTAGTGTGGCTTATGCACACGTACCAGATCAACGAAGAACGAAGCTTGAAGACAAAAGTCAGAAGTACATATTCATTGGCTATGATGAGAAGACAAAAGGGTACAGGTTATTCGATCCCATAAACAAGAAGGTGATAGTGAGTAGGGATGTTCAAATAAACGAAGCAAGCAAGTGGGACTAGAACAATTCGACAGAAGTTATCGTCGAAGTTGGAGAACCACCAGTCGCTGTACCAACAAGCATTTCGACAGAACTTGAAGAGTCTGAAAATGAAGATGAACCTCGACAACCCAGAATGCGAAGTCTACAAGATTTGTATGATTCGACAAGTGAAGTACATCTTGCATATCTTTTGGCAGATGCTGAAAATATCAATTTTGAAGAAGCATTGAGAGACAAGGAGTGGAAAACTTCCATGGACGAAGAAATTAAGGCGATTAATCACAACAACACATGGGAGCTGGTCGAATTACCAAAAGGTAGTCAACCCATTGGTGTGAAGTGGGTATTCAAGAAAAAGATGAATGTCGAAGGCGAAGTGGAACGTTACAAGGCGAGACTTGTTGCGAAGGGATACAAGCAGAAAGCAGGAATCGACTATGACAAAATTTTTGCTCCCGTTGCAAGAATAGAGACAACTCGACTACTAATTTCACAAGCTGCTCAATTCAAATGGCCAATATTTCAAATGGATGTCAAATCAACATTTTTGAATGGTGTGCTCGAAGAAGAAGTTTATGTCGAACAGCCACCAGGTTATATGAAAACTGGAGAAGAGAAGAAGGTGCTGAAATTGAAGAAAGCACTTTATGGGCTGAAGCAAGCACCACGGGCATGGAATACACGTATCGACACATATTTTAAGGAGAATGGGTTCATACAATGTCCTTATGAGCATGCCCTTTATGTAAAGAAGAATGGAGGTAATATGTTATTTGTTGCTCTTTATGTTGATGATCTCATTTTTATGGGTAATAATGATCAGATGATAGAAGAGTTCAAGGGCACAATGACACGAGAATTTGAGATGACAGACTTAGGTCTGATGAGATTCTTTCTTGGTCTGGAGATTCGACAAGAAGAATCAGGAATTTTTATTTCTCAAGAAAAATATGCAAAAGAAGTCTTGAAGAAATATAAGACGGAAGGTTTTAATCCGGTTTCGACGCCAATGGAACCAGGTGACAAGCTGTCGAAATTTGATGGGGGAGATCGTGTCGAAGTGAGTAAATTTCGAAGCTTGGTAGGAAGTCTTCGTTATCTCACATGCACAAGGCCAGACATCTCGCTAAGTGTCGGAATTGTAAGTCGATTCATGGAGGAACCAGTCTATTCACATTGGAAGGCATTGAAAAGAATCCTTCGATACATCCAAGGAACTATGTCACTTGGAATGTTTTATTCAAAAGCAGAAGATTACAGGTTGATTGGTTATTCCGACAGTGATTGGTGCGGTGATATTGATGATCGAAAGAGCACGTCTGGATATGTGTTCTTTATGGGAAATACTGCTTTTACTTGGCTTTCCAAAAAGCAACCAATAGTAACACTTTCGACGTGTGAAGTTGAATATGTGGAAGCATCTTGGTGCATTTGTCATGCAATATGGCTGAGAAGATTGTTGGGAAAAATGGAGTTAAAACAGGAAGGTGCAACTGTGATACACGTGGACAACAAATCAGCAACTGAGCTAGCAAAGAATCAGTGAATCATGAAAGAAGCAAACATATTGATGTTCGATTTCATTTCATAGAGAACATGTGAAAGAAGGAAATGTCGAATTGAAGCATGTAGCGAGCAAAGACCAAGCAACAGATATCCTCACAAAGCCATTGTCGAAAGAGCTTTTCGACAGAGGAAAGAAGATGATGGGTTTGGTGGACGGTAGAAACATTTAAGTTTACAGGGGAGTTTTGTTGAATAAACTTTAATGTTTTGTTAGTGGGTCTTTATTATTATTAAGTTAGTGGAGAAATCTAGAGTTAGTTGAATACCAAATAGATAGTGGGTTATTATTAGCTTTTATTGTTTGTTTGAATAGTAGAACTTTTGGGTCTATATAAAGACCAAGATTGTATTTCATTTTCAACAAGTACATCAATATAGAATACTTGTGCAAACACTGCTTCTGTTTTATCATATTCGTCAAGGAAAAAGTGAATATCCTAAAAGGTTTGTCTTTCTACCTAAATCCCTTCCAGGGTTGCTACATATTTGTGCTGAAAAGTTTGACTACTCCCCCGCTAAAGTTATGACTGAAGATGGAGTTGAAGTGGATACATATGCTTGATAAAAGATAGTGATCATCTCATTCTTACATGATAGTACTAAGGATTGAAACTATGATTGGATTTTATACCCTTTTGTAAATTTAGAGTTTAGGAAAGGATACACAAATTATAGAATTATACACATGAAAAAAATATAAACTAGCAGAGAAGCAATATATTTGTTAGTTATTTTGGTTAATCATAATGTTTCTGATCCCTCAAATATAGTAATTTCCTTCACTTTACATTGAATTTTGATAGACAAGGATTTTATGTCATTGGGAGTGTGTAGTGCATTGATAGGCTGTAAACGTATCATGTTTATTGCTTCTTTTCCATTTGATTTCTTGCGTGTTGTAAGCATTCTAGTTCGTTTTAAGCGCTTTTTGTCTCCTATGTTTTTTTCTAGATTATAAGAGGTCAATGGAGTGAACTGGGAAAAAAGCCCAACGATTGCACAATAACGAGCATTTCCATTACAAATTTTACGAGGATAAGACGGCCTAGTCGTGTCCCATGACACGGGCCGTGTTGTCCCCTTGGTGCTCCCTCCATACAAATAGATAGAGGCTGACACGACCATCCCGTGTTTCCTAACACTCAGGAAGTTACGAACTTTTGATATTTTTTCTTCTTTTGTGACTTTTTCAGGATTTGTAACCTCTAAAACTTCATGGTTAAGCAACTAGTGAAATGTTTGCTCGAATTTAGTGCTAATAATTGATGATTTAAGCATAGGAATAATATAAACAAGGGCTTGAGCTTCATCACTTTAGAACATCTTTTCACTATAAAAAGAAATTCATTTTTTCTTAAAATGAACTTAAGAGATTAAGAGTCATCTCATTCAAAGTGCAGGGTGAGGGTATGGATAAGGATGACAATGGGCGGGGTACTATAGTAGTCGTCCCTGTAGCGAGCGATTTTGGACGTGGTTCTTAAGCACTGTCACTCTGGTGTTCTACAGGTCGATTCATTTTTTATCCTATTGAAGCTGATGAAGGAAGGGAAATAGATGTCTCCAATTAACCCTGCTTGCATACTGAGTTTAAACAGCTGACTGTTAATTTACAGATGCTATAAATGTGGGGGGCCTCTCTTTGGTTATTTTATTAAGAACGAAATGCTGGGACTATTCATGGGGGATTTGGGTTAGCATACTGCGCCAGATTGGATGGAGGCAAGGGACTTTGGGGTTTTTTATTTGTGTGCTCGCTAAGATTTTTCAATCTTATGCCTACGTATTCCCGTTTAATGAAACAGGGAAATCAGAGCGATCGTACTTCCTCCTATTCTATGGGAGGAAATGGTGTTTTGGTGTCTTGTTCAAAGCCCAAGTTTGAAGCTAAAATGGATTTGTATCTTGTTCGAAGCCCAAGATGTGAAGCTGAAGGTGGTTTGTTTGTATCTTGTTCAAAGCCCAAGATATGAAGCTGAACAGTCTATTTGTATCTTGTTCAAAGCCCAAGATATGAAGCTAAAGAGGTTCCTAACTGAGAGGGAATTTGTTATCTCTAAGGAGGAGTTGTTGATGTTTGTATGTTGTGAGCAAAGCATGTTTTGATGCTAAAAGGTTGATTGAGTCAACCGGGTCTTTTATACTCAACAAGAGAGTGCTTTGTATCCCGTACGAAGCCCAAGATGGAGGCAAAAAGATTGGGGACTCAACAAGAGAGTCTTTTTGTGTGTCTTGTACGAAGCCCAAGACGGAAGCTAAAGGGTTTTGACTCAACAAGAGAGTCTTTTATACTCAACAAGAGAGTGTTTTGTATCTCGTATGAAGCCCGAGATGGAGGCTAAAATTTGTTTGACTCAACAAGAGAGTCCTTTTTACTCAACAAGGGAGTTTTTTGGTGTCTCGTATGAAGCTCGAGACGAAGGCTAAAAGAGTGATTTAACAAGAGAATCTTTTATACTCAACAAGAGAGTGATTTGTATCTCGTATGAAGCCCGAGATGGAGGCTAAAAGATTGGGGACTGAACAAGAGAGTCTGAAAAGGTTAGCTCCACTGGGGAGAATAATTTGTACAAAGCCCAAGAGGAGGCTATTGAGATTGGTGACTATTTCAGTTGAGTGACAGGTCCAGTGTGGGATAAAAGAGAAAATCAGTTCTTATGAAGAGAAAGGTTATCTTGCTGCTGAGGGTTACTAAAATCCCAAGGCAGGTCCACGCGGAGCGCTCTCATGAGAGAGGCGGGGTTTCTTCCTATGTTTTTAGGGATCTTGAGAATGTCTTTGAGACTCAAGGAGATTAGACTGTCCAAGTCTAGAGTTTTATCTTTTGTACTATGCTTAAGAGTGTATGCTTTGGAGATCAAGATCTAGACTCAATTGAAAGACTGCTCTAGTAAGATGACTAATTTCTGTTCCTATACCTTTAAGAGGTCGTCGGGACAATTTGTACGAAGCCCAAGATGAGGCGAGAAAAACTTTTAAGATGCCGAAGGGACAATTTGTACGAAGCCCATGAGGAAGCTATCTTCCCGGAGGAAGAATCATTATACGAAGCCTAAGAGGAGGCGGGGGTGCTTTTAAGAAGCCTGTGGGTCCTTGCACTAAGCCCAAGAGGAGGCTAATGAACAGTTCCAGAAGGGGTTTCACTTGGAACAATGGCCTTCTTTATATGAACTGTTCAAGGGGGAAATTTCTTAGATCTATTTGTCTAAAATTGATGTAAAAGAAAGTTCTTGCGGTTTAGGTTATGTTGAATGTTCCGGGAGAACGTCGAATGTAAGGAGACGGAGTTTTGCCTTGCTCTAGACGTAGCTACCGGGGAAACTCTAAATATCTATACTAGTATTACACAGTCGATATGAGTTTATGAAAGAAGACTTACAGTGAAATAGCCCCAAAGTACAGTTATATACATATGAAAGCGGTAAATGAAAGCGGGTAAACACTTACTCGATTGTAGAGCTTCCATGTTGTTTTGTTGGTTGTTCAACAAAGAAATTGAAAATAACAGTATATTACAAAATCAAAGGAGAAATTGCTTTGAAAGGAAATTTGGGGCTTACAACTCAAGGAGAGGCACAGGGTTTTATCAGTGATCGTACTGTCGTTTTGTACAGGGACTTATACAAGTGACTGAGGCCCAAGAAAGGTTTTTTGTACAAAAGAGATGGGTCTTACACTCTCTTAGAGGCCTATATGATTGAAAATAAACAAAGATGGGTCTTATAGCTCAAGGAGAAGCCCAATGGTTATTTTTGAAAAAGCGACGATCGCACCGAGGTTTTGAAAACACCGTGGGTCTTATACAATGACTGAGGCCCAATTATTTTGGTTTCAAAAATGGATTGGGTCTGACACTCTATTAGAGGCCTATGAGTGTTTGGAAAAATTTGTTAGGGTGAAAATCAATAAAACCCTAATTTCATCATTTTTTAATATAACTATTCAAAGAAAATTAATAAAAATGATAAAAATTCCAAATAAGTTTGAATAAACAACTTGTGATTTTGGTTTTAGGTATGAAAAATGAGGCTTTAATCACAAGACGAATTAAAACCTATTTGGTCTTGATTTTCCAACATGAATAATATTTCAACATTTTTGTGATTTTTTGCAAAAAGAACAAATAAAAAATAATTAAAATTGAGTGAGTTATTAATTTTTCAAATCATTAAAAATAGCAAAAAGAGGGTCTGGGGCGAGGGGGATTCGAACCCCAGACCTCTTGTGTACAGCATGCGCGCCTTACCACTGGGGTGGTGATACATCCATGTATTGAAACACAACCATAAATATACAAGGCTTGCCTTGTTTTTGGGCTGGCCCAAGGTAAGGCAAGGCAAGTTTTGGCAAGAAACGGGAAGGTCCATAACTTTCTCATTTCTCCATGGTTTGAGACAAAATTTATATGCATCTGGCCTAGAATTTCACAAGGAATCCAATGGTGGTGGTATTTTTTCCAGGTCATGCTCCCTCCTCAAAACCCGATAGTGGTTTTGAAATAGACCATATTTTGCATTTTCTGTGCTACATCTTGTTACAGGTATGAATTACATGATAAAATGGTGTAAACACAACACATATACAATGTAGAAGGGATGCATGATTAGTGGACTTCAAAGCAATGCATATTTTGGAAAGTTCAAGTCATGATGCTTACCTCTTTTTGAGCTTTTGGAGTCTTTTGTGCAATCTGCCAAGTTTCTTGTTCCAGAAATGGTTTGATGCTTTGGACACTCTCAAATGATCCCTTAGAAGCTTTTAGGATGATTGGAATCAGCTGGAACCTGCAAAAACAAAAACTGGCCCTTTCTTGCAAAAGGGGTTAAAATGGCCAAAATAGCAACTCTCTCTAATGGTGTTCCAGATGTTGGGAGCCATTTAGGACAGTTCAAGGATGATATTTGTAGTGTGTTTGAGTCTTTATCTGGTTTGGAAAGTGACTGAATCAAGACATGGCTTGAAAAATGCATAAAAAGCCTATTTTGAGGTTTTGAGAGGTGACTTTGAGATTTAGGGATTACAGGTTACTTGTGTGAGTTTGGACAGCTTAGAAATGGCATATTGGATGTGTTTGGATCATGAGCTGTGATGGAAATTCTCTCTAACTCAAAAACTTAGAATTACCTTGCTAAAGAAGGTATTTTTGCCTAGAGAAAGTGATTTTGAGGAAAGCAACTGTGTGATGGCTTTGGTGTACTCAAACTTAGCATAAATGAGCTATATTTTTAGTAGAGCAAGTTTGTTTTGGGATCAATAGTGAATGGCAACTGCAGCAGAGGTTTGGTCAATGTTGATCAATGAGAATCCAAGTCTCCTCTAGCCATTGACTAGAGGTTACGGCACAGAGCTGTGGTTCCCTAGTTGTTGGATCAATCTTGACTGAATTCCGTTGAGATTGTGTCAGTCCATGCCACCTTGGTGCATCCATTAAATGCTTCAATCCAAAATTGGAGTCTTGTCCCTCTTTTAGGGATTTCTAGGTTTGGCATGCTATTTTTGGTTCCAAAGACTTGGGAGGCTTGGGATCAGAGTTCGTTCCTCCTTGGTCCTCCCTTGAGGTGTTCAGATGGATAGAGTTGCTTGCCCATTGCAAAATTTAAGCAAATCGAGCAAAACTCCAAAATCTGCCTTGCCATGATAGTTTGCAGCAAGGCATATTGGCATTGTCATATCTCATGGCCCAAGTAGAATTTGATGGAGTTCTTGGCCATTTTGGAAAGCCCTCATATGATACAATACCTGTGTGATCATAATTGGTTTTGATAATTTTTGGATCCAAGTTAAAAATGCCCCTACATTTGGAAAAAAGTGAAGGCAAATTTGGACTTAGTGAAAATTTCACTAAGTGTTGGAAAAAAGTGACATTTTCACTTTTCCTGATTTTGATCATTCCATAACTTGAAATCCATGGGGAATTGGAATGAGTGGTAGTTGAAGCCTTTGTAGAGGGTAATGAGAGCTACAAATCCAGCTTTGGATGGGGAAAAATGGCCTTGTGGTTTAGGAGTTATGATCCTCCAAAGTTGGTACCCTTGCCACTTTATTTCATAACTTAGAAAAATTCTAAGTTTTTTTATGGTTACCCATTTTACAAGTTATCCCACTTTTCTTGATTTTTCTTGATGAATGATGATTCTAATCACACATTAACATCATTTTGGGGTCAAAGAACTTAATTGTGAAAAATCTCAAAAAGTCTAAGTTTGACTTTTGTGCACAGTTGACTTTTTGTCAAATGAATTCCAAACTGTGCAATCCTCTATGAAATCAAGTCCTTGACCTAAATCAAACTTGATGGACATGTTCCATAGGTGTTATAGGGTGTATTGAATCATGTCCCAAGGTTTGGGAGCATGCCTGGGTCAAAAGTCAAAGGTACAGTTGACTTTTCCCCCGAAACCCTAATTGTGATTCAGATGAAATTGAAGCTTGTGAATCAAGTATCTTGGATTAATTCATTGTTTCAAATGGATCAATAGGGTGTGTTACAGACCCTCAAATCATGTCTTGAGGTCTTGGCTCATGTTTTATCCCAAAAGTCAACTTAGGGGTGAATTAGGTCAAGAAACCCTAATTCCTTATTTTTTTTGGTAAAATGTATGCATCCCCTGAGGCAAAATTGACTTGATGATTGGGTTGATGATGTCCATTGGAGTATCTTATGTTATATTGTGAAGCATTGGCTCATGCCCAGGTGAAAATTTTCATCTGGAGGCCCTGGTCGACCAAAACCCTAATTTGGTGACACTGGCGATCTTGAGGCTTGATCCACTTGGAATGTTGCAGCCTGGTGCCTAATCCTTGATGTGGGAGTCCTCTTAATCCATTGTAGATGTTTGAGAGTTTTAGACAAATTGAAGATCATGTCATTCCTTGATTGATCCTTTGTCTAAGAACTCTGAGAGGGCTTGAAACCCTAAGTTTGATTATAGTGGATGCTCACCCATCTTTGGGGAGACTAATGAGGCATGATAGTTCATCCATATTGTGATGATGATTTACACAATGATGGGAAATCTTAGTGGTCAAAATTTGGGGTATGATAGATGCCCCTATTTAATCTTCTTGGACCCGAAGGTGTGAATGGCGAAGGTATTCGGGCATTCGGGGTGCAAGAGGATTAAATATTGGAATTCCCGAAATTTTGATGGTGGTTATGAATGGCAGTTAGCCCATCCATCTTCTTTAGCTAAGCGATGATGCTTAGAAAAGGTAAAACTTCCCCTCGATCCTGGTTTCCTACCAAGGAACTAGTCTCAGTTTCTGGTTTAAACTTCCCCTCGATCTTGGTTTCCTACCAAGGAACTGGTCTTAGTTTCTGAAATAAACTTCCTCTCGAACCTGGTTTCCTACCAAGGAACTGGTCTTAGTTTCTTTTGTCAATAAACTTTCTTGACAAGGGACGCTATTTGTAGCGGCTTTCCTTCAAACTTCTCGCCGAATTTTCCTGTGGAGATGCCATTTGAGTGGAAACAGTTTTGATGTCAGACTAGCTGGGGAAACCATTCGTCTGAGTTGTAGAGGTACACAAACTTCTCTGTTTGGAGACGCCATTTGTCGACTCTACTAGGGAAAACGAGTCTCTTGAGAGACTGCTTTCGCTTGGGAGTATTACATCATACTTTTCTTGGGATCTTCTCGGAGAAATGCCATATGATGTGATCCAATTTTGAGGTGCCGATGACTTTTCCGTTAGCGAATTTTCTGGAGAAAAACTGCTATATGGCCGAATCTTTGATTAAGAGGCTTTCTCTGGGGATTTTCCTTAATCTGGGAAAGCGGGGATATCATCTTCGATGGCGAAGAGTGACGTTGGCTGAAGGTTCTCTGGCTTTTCGGAGGTTCAAGTTATCAAAGTGGTCAAGGACCGGTTTCAATTCAGAAATAAAATGGAAAAGAAATTGCTCAGATGTGTCACTTCTTGACGAGGGAAGAACTGACAACTCGATTGACAAAAAGACTTTATCACTGGGGGGACAAGACCGACCGGAGTGATAATGATATGAATATGCATGTAAAATAATAATGCATGATGTATGTATGTATATGCTGACAAAACTGACACGACATACAGACTGATAGATGAACACGACTGGATACTTGGCCACTGAGGGGGACGAAGAGGTATTCTTGCTTCAAGATAGTAATTCTGCCTTGCTTAGGTGAGATAGTCCCTACGGGGAGCTATGTTGGTTGGGCTTAGGAGGTAAGAACTCTGTCGGGGGTGTTGGATGGAATGTTCGCATCCGACACAGCTGATCCTTCATTCAGGCGTCCTAGTTTAGAATGAGTACTTTGATTCTGCACTTTGAGTTTCGATTACTTCTGTTGAAGCGATCGATGTTCTTCTGATGTTCAACAATCAAAAGAAATTGCCATCTTTATTTTAAAAGCAGAAAAGTTTGACAAGTAAATTCATTTTTGTTTTATTTCAAGAATCGTTAATCATGTTTAAAATGTCATCCCGTAAAGCTAAAACAAATAAGAATTTCAAACAAAAGCATTAGGGCTCGAATTTTATTGATAGGATGGATATCAGCCAAACGCGTGATTCTAAAGAGTATATACAAAGTTAGAAAATAGTAATTTATAGGTAAAAGGGCTATATCGAAACGTAACAACCACTATCCTTCTACCAACTTTGAATTCTGGACATCCTGAGCTTCCGTCGAAGATGACCTTGACTGGAGTTTTCCTGACGGATGACGTAAGTGCTGCCGAGGGACTTGCCCCTGTTGAACATAGTTACTTGCCATTATCCCTTATTTTTTCCTGGATTGTACTTTGAGGTTTCCAATCCACCGGGATGATTTTTGATTGTGTCTCTAATTTTTGCCTGGATCGCCCTTTCGGGTTTTCAATCCAACTAGAAGTTTTTCATTTATTTATTTAGGCGAAGTATTTATTGAATACATCAACATTTGTGGGGTAGGAAAATTCCTCTCCGTCCATGGTTGCGAGTCTCAAGGTGCCGCCTGAGAAAGCTTTCTTGACCACATAGGGGCCGTCGTAATTCGGAGTCCATTTGCCCCGAGAATTAGTGAGAAATGATTGTATCTCCTTGAGCACTAGGTCTCCTTACTTGAAGACGCGAGGTCGGACCTTTTTGTCTAACGCCTTCTTCATTCTTTGTTGATACAACTGACCATGGCATAGTGTCGTGATTCACTTTTCTTCGATCAAATTCAGCTCATCCTGTCAACTTTGACATCATTCAGCTTATGTTAGCTTAGCTTCCATCAATACCCGGATTGATGGGATATCTACTTTTATGGGGAGCACTGCCTCCATGCCATATACTAGAGAGAAAGGAGTTGCCCCTGTTGAAGTGCGGACAGATGTGCGATAACCGTGAAGAGCAAAGGGTAACATCTCATGCCAATCTTTGTAGGTTACAACCATCTTTTGAACGATCTTCTTGATATTCTTGCTAGCCGCTTCTACCGCTCCGTTCATCTTGGGTCGGTAGGTAGATGAGTTATGGTGTTCGATCTTGAACTCAGCACACAACTTTTTCATCATCTTGTTGTTCAAGTTAGATCCATTATCCGTAATTGTAACGCCCAGTTATTTAATTAATTATTTAATTAAATATCTTCGTATTATTTGTGTGTTTTGTGTTGGTTGTCGAATATGTCGTGTTGAGTTGCTATGTCGGTTTTAGTTGAATTAATCATAAATTGTTGATTTAAGTTGTGTTGACCTTAGTTGAATTAATTAATTTAATTAAGATGATTTAAGTTGTAGGAATAATAGGGCGTTAATATATTAGAAGTATAGGAGAATATTGGGCTTAGAGAGGTGGTAGTAATAGTGGGGGGTATAGTAATGAGGCCCAATAAGAAAAATAAGATAATAGAGTTATTATATTAGGTTTTAGAAATAAAGAGGAATTAGAAGAAGCAGTAAAGTGGAAGTTGCAGAAAAAGAGGAAAAATAGGAGAAGAAAGTGGAAGTTACGGAGAAGAGGAAAAGAGGCCAAGCTAGGTCGATCGGAGTTTTAGAGCAACCTTCAATCCAAGGTAAGGGTGGGGTTCTGACTCTATAATTGGATTTATGATGAAAAGTATGTGGGAATTGGGTTTGTATGAAATTGCTACTGTGTGTAAATGTTGCCGAGGAATATGCCGAATCCTTGCTCGTTTTCATATTGTTATCTGTGTAAAATTGTTATCTCTGTAAAATTATTATTCTGTGAAAAATTGATGTTGTTGCAATTTATATATTGTTTTGATATGAGACTGGTAATCGGAGACAAATTTATTTTGGACTCTGCGTAAAAATATACGGTGCCAAGGGGCAAGGAAGAAGTGCCGACCGACACCTTATGTGAGAGAGAGAGAGAGTGTCGAGTGGCACATCACTTGTGCCGAGGGGCACATTATTGTTGGCCCACTTATATTTGGAAGATAACAAGTAATATAGATAACAATCAGTATGTCTACTGTAGCAATAACCAATAGTCATGACTTATACTAAGAGTTATACCAATTTAGCATAATACTCTTGCGGAATTAGACAATCCAATTCATATTAATTCATTAGTTTCCTGCAATATATATATATATATATATATATATATATATATATATATATATATTCATGGTTACTAATAATATATATATCTATATATATGCCATTAGTTTATATGATAATTATAATAATAATAGTGATATAATATTATTAGCGTAATAAATTTTATGAGATTTGAATTAGAGATAAGCATTGGGTTAATTGATTAGTTTGAATTATTTTAAATTTTGTTAGAGTTGTCGATAGAGTTGCCAATAGAGTTGTCAGAGTTGTTTTAGGTTATTAAAAGTTATACTTTTAATTGTTTTGCGTAACTCTGATATATTTAGAGTTGTCAGTAGAGAATTAGTTATAGTAGTATTCCATTGGATTAATTTAAATTAAGTAGCAGAGTTGTTGGTATATAGCGGAGTTAATATAACAGAGTTATTAAATAGCAGAAACACTAAAACTGATATATATATATATATATAAAATTAGCTGATAAACTCAGTAGTAGGAGATTGTTACCCAGAGATGATAAATAGCGGAGGTTGGTTCAATTAATTTAGTTCAGTAAATTGTAGAATTTATATGTATATACTTGGCAGTAACAGAATAATATTATCATAGCAGAGCTAGTAATTGAGTAGAAAACCTTAGTAACTGATGTATATTATTTAATAGCAGATGCAATAATTTAGCAGAGGATTATCAGTAGAAGTATTTAGTAGAATAAATTGGCAGAAGATTAATGTAGTAACTAGTAGTAATTTATTAAGTGAATAACAGGTAGTGTGTTTTGGTAACAAGTAGTACTTTAAATATCAAGAAGTAATGGTACTAGTTTGGCAGTGAGATATTGGTAACAGGTAGTACCTATACTAGCAGTAACTGTATAGACTTAATAAGAATAGTGCAGAGTAGAAAATGTTAGTATTTTAGCAGAAGATTAATTAGCCGGATTTAGTCGAATTGTCCGAATAACTATACGGAACATTTGCTGTATATTTTAGTTGATATGGTGTGTTGTATACTTTGTTGTAATAGGTAAAATTGGCAGTGATACACAAGTAGTATTAATAGGACTTGTGATAGTAGTATTAGTATATATAAGTTGTTGTGTTGTTGTCGTTGTTAATTTGTGAAATTGCAGGTGGTGATTATATGTTGTGTTGCCTCTATTTAACGGCAAGATGAAGTTGTAGACTTATTGTCAATGTTGACTATTATTGTTAAGTTGCTGTTTAATTAATGTTGATGATATGTTGTTGCTGAAATATAAAGTTGTAGGCTTATGGCCAGTGTTGAATTATTGTTAAGTTGTAGGCCTATGGCCAATGTTGAAATGTTGTTAAGTTGCAGTTGTGTTGTTGTTGTTGTGTTGTCGTGGTTGTGTTGTTGTTGTTGTGTTGTTGTTGAATAATTGATGTTGTAGTTGTTGCGTCGCATGCATAGCATACCAAGTTGGCCTGGACTGGAAAAATATTTAAGTTGAAGGCTTATGCCTTGGCCTGTATTGGCAACCTGCGAAGAAGGCTTATGCCTTGTTGATGCCTCTACTAATTGGCAATTATTAAGTTGGGAGTTTGGCTCCGTTATTAAGTTGGGAGTTCTGCTCCAATGGTACCACATGCATGTGCATTTCAATTGAGTTGCATTTTATGTTGCGTCTTTGAGTTGTGGGGATGATATATTAGTGGTTGCTTTATGTTGTTGACTTGTTGTGACAGGTATTACCTAAAAGCTGTGAAGAAGTTGTTATATCGTGTTGATGATTTTGTTATGATGATAAAATGATTGTTATATCATGTTGATGATTGTGTTGTAATAAACGTTGTTATAAAGCTGTGAAGTGGTGATTTTATATGATCTGATCTAACCTATTGTTTATCATACATTCAATTATATTGTTAGATATCTCACCCCTTTTGTTGTTATGTTTCCCCTATTTGGGTAACGTGCAAGTAATCCAGAGTGAAGGCTGTCTACCTTCATTAGTTCGAGTCAGCGTCGTCGCTCTGATACGTAACACTCGGTGGGATGAACGATTGTTGTTTTATTGTTGTCATTATCTCAGTTGTTGAATCTTAAGTTGATGTCATTAAATACTTGTTATGTTGAAGTCGTTCTCAGTTGAATAAAAGACGTTATGTCATTTGAGTTGGAAATTGTGATTCCACTATTTAATTAAAAAGTCATTTTATTTTCAAAGACTAATTATGATGTTATCGGCTCATCCGAGTTAAAGTGTTATGTATCTAAGTTACATGCGATTAAGTGAAGTTGTTCCTAAGTTGAAATTGTAGCATCCTAGTTGTATGTTGGAATTTTGTAACTCTGATTTTTATTATTATCCGCCGGGTAGAAATGGGGTGTTATAGTAATGATCTGACTCGGAACACCATCACGGCAGATGATATTATTTTTGATAAATCGGACCACCACCTGTCGGGTTACATTGGCGTACGACGCTGCTTCGACCCACTTGGTGAAGTAGTCAATGGCTACCAGGATGAACCGATGTCCGTTAGAAGCCTTGGGCTCAATTATGGCAATCATGTTGATTCCGCATATGGAAAAAGGCCATGGGGAAGAGAGAACTTTGAGATGCATTGGCGGTACATGGATTTTGTCAGAATATATCTGACACTTGTGACAGTTCCTCATGTACTTGTAGCAGTCGGATTCCATGTTCAACCAATAGTACCCTGCTCTCAGAATTTTTCTCGCCATTGTGTGTCTGTTGGCATGAGTGCCAAAGGATCCTTCATGAATTTCTTTCATCAGCATGTTTGCTTCTGGTCTGTCTACCCATCAGAGTAGGACCATGTCAAAATTTCTCTTATAGAGTATATAACTGCTCAGGAAAATTTTTTCAGCCAATCTTCTGAGGGTCTTTCTGTCCTTTCTGGATGCCCCGGGTGGGTATCCTTGTTTCTGAAGAAAGCACTTGATATCGTGATACCAAGGTTTGCCGTCTATGATTGATTTAATCGTGAAGATGTAAGTGGGCCGTTCAAGGCGCATTATGTCAATCTTAGGTAACTCATTCCATTGACCTACACTAATCACGGAAGAGAGAGTGGCTAGTGCATCAGCCATGTGATTCTCTTCACGAGGGATATGATGTAACTCGACTCTATCGAAGAAGGGTAACAACCTTCTTGCATAATCTTTATAAGGAATCAATCTTGATTGGTATGTGTTCCAATCTCCTTTGATCTGATTGATAACCAAGGCTGAGTTGCCATATACATCCAAGTTTTTGATCCTTAAGTCGATCACTTCTTCGAGACCCATGATACAAGCTTCGTATTTGGCCTCGTTGTTTGTACACTTGAATGTCAGTCTGGCAGTGAAAGGAATGTGGGTACCCTGAGGTGTTATGATGATTTCCCCAATTCCATTTACGCAATGATTGACAGCTCCATCAAAGATTAGTCCCCATTGGGAACCTGGTTCTGGCCCTTCACTGGGTAGCGGTTCATCGCATTCTTTCATTTTCAAGTACATGACATCTTCGTCAGGGAAGTCAAATCCGACGGATTCCTGATCGTCAATCGATTCATCGCATTCTTTAACAGCTTTCTGAGCGTGGTACTCAATATCGTATTCGGATAGCAACATCTGCCAACGGGCAATCCTTCCCGTGAGAGCAGGTTTTTCGAAGACGTACTTGTTTGGATCCATTTCAGAGATTAACCAAGTAGTGTGGAGAATCATATACTGGCAAAGACGTTTGGCTGCCCAAGCTAGAGCACAACAAGTTTTCCCAAGCATAGTGTACCGAGTTTCACAGTCGGTGAATTTCTTGCTTAAATAATAGATGGCAGACTCTTTCCTTTTCGTTTCGTCTTGTTGGCCAAGTACACAACCCATTGAGTCTTCCAAGATTGTTAGGTAGATGATCAGCGGTCTTTCTTCCACTGGAGGTGATAGAATCGGTGGGTTCGATAGGTATTCCTTAATACTATCGAAGGCGGTTTGGTAATCTTCAGTCCAAACGCAGTCCTGATTCTTTTTGAGTAGTTTGAAGCACGGCGCGTATGTCGCGGTCATGAGGAATATAAATCTGGAAATGTAGTTCAAACGTCCCAAGAATCCTCTGACTTGTTTTTCTGTCCTTGGATAAGGTATTTCTTGAATGGCCTTGACCTTGTCAGGATCAACCTCAATTCCTTTCTGGCTGACGATGAACCCTAAAAGTTTCCCTAAATAAACACCAAAGGTGCATTTGTTGGGATTCAAGCGGAGTTTGTACTTTCTCAACCGCTCGAATAGTTTTGACAGGTGGGTCACATGTTTCTCTTCTGTCTTAGATTTTGCAATCATATCATCGACATATACTTCGATTTCTTTATGTATCATGTCATGAAAAAGAGTAGTCACGGCCCTTTGATAAGTTGCCCCAGCGTTCTTCAAATCGAACGACATTACCTTATAACAAAATGTGCCCCATGGGGTGATGAAAGAGGTTTTCTCCATGTCTTCCGGCGCCATTTTTGATCTGATTATAGCCCGAGAATCCATCCATGAAGGAGAAAACTTTGAACTTTGTTGTATTGTCTACCAGCATGTCTATGTGTGGTAAAGGAAAGTCGTCCTTTGGACTAGCCTTGTTTAGATCTCTGTAGTCCACACACATCCTGACCTTTCCGTCCTTTTTCGGAACCGGCACTATGTTGGCTAGCCATTGAGGATATTCTGGTGTGGCGAGGAAACCCGCGTTGATCTATTTCTGTACTTCTTCTTTGATTTTGACAGCCAAATATGGATGAGTCCGTCTCAACCTTTGTTTTACCGGCGGACATTCTGATCTCAATGGCAGATGATGTTCCACGATGTTGGTATCCAACCCTGGCATATCCTGATAGGACCAAGTGAATACATCGGGAAACTCTTTGAGAAGCTTTATCAAATTCTCTTTGACAGTTGGACTGAGCAGTGCCCCAATCTTGACTTCCTTTCTCTCTTCTTCTGAACCCAATTTAATTGTTTCCAGCAACTCTTTGTGAGGTTCTATGAACCTTTCCTCTTGTCTGAGTAGTCGGTAGATCTCCTCTAGAATTTCGTTGTCATTTTCTTCTTCAGCTTCAAATACCGAGAACTCATAGTTGGGAGAAGGCATCGGATCGTATGTTTCAATAGGGTTTAAAACAAGCAATCTGCATGACGTGATGATTTGTGTTTTGAAGAGATAGAAAGAATGCAAGAGTGTGTGCAGTGTTTAATTTTTGTTACTGCTTGTTTTTATTATTTAAATTTTTTTTAGGATAACCATTTTCTAGAAAAAGCAAAAAGAGAAAACAACAATAAATGCGGAAATTACAGAACGACGTTATTTTATTAATGAACATGTTGATTCTTGAAACTACAGCCCTATAAAACAAAACTTTGTCGCTTTGGGCGAAGCGAAGAGGGATAATTACAAAAAGTGAGCCCTATCAAAACATCTGTTTCACCTGGACAGGGTGAAAGGTTAAGATAAAGACGACAATTACTTTGACTTAGGAACAATCTTTGGAACATCGACAGCAACCCATTGGCGGCGAACTCTTCGGTGAATCACAAAGTCTGGAACCTTCTTTCTTTGCTTGTTCTCAGAAATGACACTGATTTCTGGAGGAGCTAGATCATTGGAATCTGTCTCCCAGGCAGAGTTGTCGTAGGAGGCTTCCTCAGCTATATTTTGCATAGTATTTGTACTCTCAGCGATATCTCCCCATCCAATTGGCTGGATGTCTTCGAGCCTGATACAAGAGCTTTAAAAAGCGGTATATTTGACCAAGTAGTCGAATTTTCCACTCGGTTGTCCCAAGGTGTCCCACACTTCTTTGGGAGCTGGAGGAGTCATCTCTCTCAATGACGTTGACCTCGGGAAAAGCATAGTTAATGAATTCTAGTCCGACAAGCTTTGCCAATTCATTGTCGTGCTGGACGCTTTATAAATGCCTGTGTGTTGATCCTATGACATGGTGGGGACGCAGGTATTTGTTTCAAAGATGCTCAGCTAATTTTAGTTGTTCAGCTGACTTTCTTGCCCCAAGTCTCCTGGGTAAGGCTACCACATTGGCAGGCCATCCATCGGGCCATAGTAGTCATGGTCAAAGTTGTCCTTCATCAGAGTGTCTTCCTCTAATGAGTTTGTCGGATCACGGCATCCTTCCGGATCACAATCTCCGTATATCATCTTGACGTCTGACATGGGTAAAAATCTCGGGCTCTGTGCAGGAAAGCAGAAGGGAGTCTGCGTTTTGTCCTGAGACATATAACCGTACTCGTTGAGATAGGACTTCCATTCTTCCTCCGTCTCGGAGAAATCTCCCTCGTTGATGGTATGTACTTCTTGCGACACTGGGTGAAGGAAACCTCCACTATGGAAGAAGTTCTGAATGGGATGAAAATTTTTATTGTTCGTAACCGCCTGAATACAGGTTGAGGAAAAGCCAAGACCTTTCTTTTTCTTATTGTCAGTAGGAATGACAAGCTGCCTCTATCCTGTCGTATTGGTACTCTCGACCGCTTTGATAGCATCTTTGTACGAGGAAATCGAATTTCCCCCCTCGGATTGATTGTCATGGTGCAGCGAAAGCGCTTGGAACTGGGTTCCGATTACCCCCTTCGGTTCTACACAAGTGGATGGCGATATGTTACTCACGAGCAAGGTCTGTTCTCCACAGACTGTGACGAGTTAGTCATTCTGGACGAACTTTAGGTTTTGGTGGAGGGTCGAAGTGGCTGCCCCAGCCTGATGTATCCAAGGTCTTCCTAATCAACAACTGTATATTTCCCGGATGTCCATGACCTGGAAAGTGACTTGGAAAGTGTGAGGACCGATAGTTATGGGAAGGTCGACTTTACCGATAACTGTTTTTCTGGATCCGTCAAATGCTTTGACGACGACCTCGCTGGTTCTCATCGGAGGTCCTTTGAATGACAATTGCATCAAAGTGGACTTCGAAAAAACATTCAGGGTTGACCCTGTGTCTACCAGTACGCTGGCTAAAGCATCATCCTGGCAGTTGACTGTAATGTTGAGCGCCATGTTATGACGGCGACCCTCTTCGGGTAATTCCTCCTCACTAAATCCCAAGTTATTGCAGGAAGTGATGTTAGAGGCAATGCTATCGAACTGTCTGATTGTTACATCTTGTTCCACAAAGGCTTGCTCCCAGACTTTCTGTAGAGCCTCTCTATGAGCCTCAGAACTAAGAAAAAGTGATAACACTGAGATCTTTGAAGGAGTTTGCAACAATTGATCAACAATGTTGTATTCACTCTTTTGGATGAGCTTCAACATCTCATCGTTGTTCTTTGAAAGGTCGGGATTACTAGATTGACCGACTGGTGGATTAGGAACTTCTGTCCGAGGTTCCTTTTCTGTGCTGGGTTCTCCAACTCCTCGGTTGAAGATTCGACCGCTCCGTGTTACTCGACTGATGTCCGCAATATTCACGATGGAGGGTAATGGAATTTCCTTTCCATTCTCAATTGTTGTTGCACCATATTTGTAAGGGATAACTTTAGTTGATTCATACGGTAGTGGTCCCGGTAGATAGATAACTACAGGAGCCTTCTGATTTCTCTGACTATCGTAAGTGACTTCAATTAATTCCCGGTTAGGGACTTTCGATTCGTCAAGTAGGGGGATGATGGTACAAACATCCTTGGTCCTCTCATAATTAGAGATTATGACAACGTCTTTGATTTGATCAGCGAAATAGTCTGGCATTAAGTTGATTGATCCAGAACATGACCATGGTTGAATCTCTTTGTGGTCCAACTGAATTTGGAAGGCTGCTCGCACGAGGTAGCATCCTTGATTATCTACAGAGTAAACTCCACACCGCTCATAGTTGTGTGGTGGCACCTTGCCACGTCCGCTTTGAATACAGTGTAACCTTACTAGGTCGATTTCCACGATCGAACATCCTGACTTCGATATCTAGTAGGATTCCCGTTAGTGACACTAATTTGCTGGGTGTCTTCATCCATATAGATTGGGAGCCACCAGTGGTTCAACAAGTGTTGAAGTGTTTCCTGGACCAGGGCACAACCTTGATCGTTTTCACAACCTGCTTTACAGCTCTGATAATCATGTGATATCAGGAACCTGAGCCGAACCTGTTTAGCATGTAACTCCACCAGGCTGGTATTTATCAAGCGAATACCGAAGATTTGAATCATATTAATTTGATAAGGATTTCCATCGTTATAGTTTTGGATCCACCCAAGACCCATCTGACGTTGTAGGGCCTCTTGTACAAAAGAGCATCCCTGATTGTTTGTTGAGCAGATCGGACAGGAATGGTAATCATGTCACGGCGGATTATGATATTGGCTTTGCCTTGAGTGAATTGCCACCAAGTTGACATTCATCGCACGGATGTCGTGGTTTTGAAAGATATTGGAATTCATATAAACCATGTTAACTCCACAAACTCGGTTTTCCTGGATCCATCCGAGATATCTGTTCCTGTAGAGCTGATTGGACCACAGAACATCCTTGATTATTTTTAGAGCAGATATCAGACTGGTGATAATTATAAGGTGGCACATGGCCGTACCCGCTCTGTCTACAATGCATCTTAACCAAGTTGGCCCTTAGTAAGAGTACATCATGAATTTGATAGCTATCACTAGACTCTCCTTCTATCAAATTAACTGTAGCTTTCTCGTGTTGAGGCAGCGGGTTTATGAGAACATTGAGATTCGTATCTTTGAAAGATATGACCCCGCTCCTGACGAGCTTTTGCACATCAGATTTGGAACTGAGACAGTTTTCTATGTTAAGCCCTGGTCCTCCTTGATGGTAAGGGCAGGTCTGATCTGCTTTAAACAAAAAAGGTAGATTTTTCGGTACTGTAAGAGGAGCCTTGGTCTGGACGTGCCCTTTGACCAGCAGTAATAGAAATAGTTATGCGTATGATACAGGTACAGGATCAAATCCTGGTGGCCGCGTTGCACGATTGTTGTTGTACGGAGGAAGAGCCTGCTGAAGAGGCTGTTGTGTCCTTTGTTGAAATTGCTGCGAATGCGGTTGGCTTTGAGCAACCTGACGTTGATACGTAGAAACAGGCGCAGGGTGATAGTAGGAGTTACAACTGCTACTGGTTAGTACCGTCGCCTTTGCTTTCAGAGAGAGATATTACCAATATGTTGCTCTTTTTTCTTAGGGAGAGCACTACCGTATTTTTTAGTACCGCTTGTCGACCCAGTATCCTTGACTAGACGTCCTTCTCGAACGGCTTCCTCAAGACGCACTCCCATACCGACCATTTCGGTGAAGTAGCTGGGTGCACTGGCAACCATTCTGTCGTAGTAAAATGAGCTCAAGGTCTTTAAGAAAATCTTTGTCATCTCTTTTTCTTCAAGAGGTGGACAAATTTGAGCGGCAATTTCACGCCATCTCTGAGCATACTCCTTAAAGGTTTCCTTGTCCTTTTCCGACATTGATCTGAGTTGATCTCTGTCTGGTGCCATGTCCAAATTGTATTTATATTGTTGGACGAAGGCAGCGCCAAGATATCTGAAAGTGCTGATCTCAGTTCGGTTTAAACCCTTGTACCATTTGAGTGCGGCACCGGTTAAACTATCCTGAAAGTAGTGAATTAGTAGCTCCTGGTTCTTTGTCTGAGTTGATATTCGCCGAGCGTACATCACCAAATGGCTTTGAGGGCAAGAGTTACCCTTGTACTTTTCAAAATCAGGTACTTGGAATTTGTGCGGGACCTTCACATCGGGGACCAAACAAAGGTCTGCGGCGTCCTTTCCAAATAAATCCTGACCGCGAATAGCTTGCAGTTCCTTCTATATTTCCAGGAAATGCTCCTAGAATCCATCCATTCTGTCGAACATAATTTCCTTTCTACCAGAAGGTATCTGTGGAATCTGTCCTTCCGGGACAGTGTGCACCACAGGTGGGTGTACCGTTACTACGGCAGCGAATCTCGGTGCCTCCCGAAGTTTGTAACCTTCAGGAGTTGTTGGTATGCCCCTGGCATCTTCGCTTTCCAGAAGTTTGTAACCTTCAGGCCCAGCGGCTCCTGCTAAAGTTTCCGGATCTCCAGTGATCGGCGGAATATATCCTTCTGGGATATAGTTAAGTGGCATTCCCCAGGGACGATCTTTTGACATTTGATACCTAGGATCATACTTCTCCACTATGGGCGTTGAGGTGATCTCTGAGATCACAGTCCTTTGTAGCTGAGCTTCTACCATTGCTTGCATGTCGTTACGAAGCTTTCTCATATCCTCTCTCAGAGCGTCGATCTCTTCTTTCAACTCTCTGTTCTCTTCCACAAGATTATCCATCTTTTTCTGACGACTGGCCCGAGTATTGTACGAATGAGACGGTTTGACTCTAGAACCGAGACACAAACGTGAGATTCGTAGGTAAGAAGAATACGTTACGTGAGAATGATGAATGCAATGATTATATTAATTATTTTTTAGTTTAATCAAAATAAACTTCGACAATTAGATTGTAAATATCAAACAGTGGGGAAACCTTATTTTATTGAATTCAAAGACTGCGAAAATGGAAATACAGTAGATTACAAGGTGCGGAAACAGAAACCTAATCTAATGGGTCCTGATTCCTCTCTGAGGAAAACTCGGGTGCTGATTCTGGTACTTTCCTTTTCTTTGACCGGGGCTCTTGGGCCGTTGTCGGGTTGTCATTCCTTTGCCAAGTGAAAGGAACGAGCAAATTCCTTCTGTCATCCTGATTTTCTACAGCATGTTGCTCCAAAATCTCAATTAGAGCATCCTTATCTTTCAGTAGTTGCTGTATTTTGGTACATTCCACATTGAGAATGTGGTACTTGTTCTTCCAAGACCTCCTCTCCTGTTGAACTTTGTTGAGAGTAACCTGAAGTTTTTCCATTTCAGTCATGAAGTACATGACAAATTCCCTTGGCGGAAGAACTCCGTGACGAGGATAAGGCATCTTTAGCTTGAGAGCTCTAGTTTGTACCTAGTGGAGATAAGGCTCCACCGAGACACATTCCAATTTTCTTAGAGACTCTCGTCCTTTCTTATGAACATGTTTCCAAGCGTGCACTATTTCCATCTTTAGTGCTCTGTCATATTCTCCTTCCTTGAAGAAAAGACCTTCCAGATGAGCATCACGTGGGACATGCCTCATCGGGTATCCAAATTGACGACGAACTAAAACCAGATGGTAATTGATTCCTCCCTTAGTACCTATGAGGGGAACGTTGGGAAAGTTTCCACAATGGTCAATGATCCTGACCCCGTCATAAATCCTGTTGTACCAATCTATGTCAGAGTTGGTAAGGGACATGATTTTCTGCGACCAACGTAAGGCACTCTTATGATCCCAAAAAGCGGCAAACTTAGGCAAATGGGAAATAAACCATTTATATAGCAGGGGTACACAGCACATAATCTCCCCTCCGCTGTACAAATTCCCTAAGTGTACAGAATGATACACATCTGCGAGCAAAGTCGGTACAGGGTTTCCAATGAGAAAAACCTTAATGGCGTTGATATCGATGAAGTTATCAATGTTGGGAAACAGAAATAACCCGTAGATGAGTAAAACAAAGATGCTTTCAAAAGCAGTCACATTCCCTATACTAACAAAGTACAGGGCCTTCTTTACCAGAAACTTGGCTGGTAAGCCTAGGATTCCACCCTTAGTCGTCGTGTGAGTCCTGACTTCTGGCTCATCCAAATAGATTGCTCTTACAATGGTTTGGTCCTTTGGAATTTCTTCCAGTCCAGAAAAGGGAGCTTGCTCAGTAATGGGTAGATCAATCAGATGTGAATACTCCTCTAGCGTTGGTGCGAGCTGGTAATCCGAGAATGTGAAATAGTGATAGACCGGATCGTAAAACTGAATGAGTGCCTCTAGGATTCCTTCGATTACATGGACCCTTAACAGAGGTAGCAGACCTCCGTACTTGGCTCTGAAAGCGTCAGGGTTGGTTATCATCCTTGCTAATCTTCTCAAATCCTCTATTTTTGGAACCTTGAAGGTATACTTGTGAGTTCTCCGTCTACCGAAATCCATGAGCGCAATCTTTTTCTCTCTGACATTTTGCAATCAAATTGTCTTAGTTTAATTTAAAAAAGAGAGACTAGAAGAGAAAATTTTTCTTTGTTTAATGTTTTTAAAATGAATGCATGAATGCAGAACACAAAAACATAGAAAAAACATGGGGTCAAAGGGTCGGTGTCATGAAGTCAAGACTCTACCCATCCCAAAGGTTTATACTAGTGATTTTTGTACCTGTCTCTCAAAATCATTGATTCTTGTCGAGATAACATCAGCGGGCCGGGAACCGTGCTAGGGGATGTATTTTGAAGAATCTCAGAAGAGGGTAGTATCGCGTGACAACTATTTCCGATAGCTTCCGCACAACTGAAAGAGGTTTTTCCTAGGTGTATACTCAATATTTCCACATACGTCATCACATGCATTCCCTTTAGCAGAAAAAAAAAACACAGATATCAATTAGGAAAAGTAGTATATATATTTGTCCTAATGTCCTAGACTTTTTAAGAGGTATGAATCCTATGATCCTAACAGAAAATGGCTCCCCGACGGAGTCGCCATTCTGTGGTACCTTTCCAACTTAAAGGTTTTGACCTAAGATCCTAGTGAGGTCAACAAAAAGTCTTATCCCCAGTGAAGTCCCCATTCTTTGGTTTCTACCCAAGAGATGAAAAGAAGATTAGGCCCCACGGTTGGCACCATTTTTCTGTAGCGAGCGATTTTGGACGTGGTTCTTAAGCATTGTCGCTCTGGGGTTCTACAGGTCGATTCATTTTTTATCCTATTGAAGCTGATGAAGGAAGGGAAATAGATGTCTCCAATTAACCCTGCTTGCATACTGAGTTCTAACAGCTGAATGTTAATTTGTAGATGCTATCAATGTGGGGGGCCTCTCTTTGGTTATTTTATTAAGAACAAAATGCTGGGACTATTCATGGGGGATTTGGGTTAGGATACTGCGCCAGATTGGATGGAGGTAAGGGACTTTGGGGCTTTTTTATTAGTGTGCTCGCTAAGATTTTTCAATCTTATGCCTACGTATTCCCGTTTAACGAAACAGGGAAATCAGAGCGATCGTAGTTCCTCCTATTCTATGGGAGGAAATGGTGTTTTGGTGTCTTGTTCAAAGCCCAAGATTGAAGCTAAAAGGGATTTGTATCTTGTTCGAAGCCCAAGATGTGAAGCTGAAGGTGGTTTGTTTTTATCTTGTTCAAAGCCCAAGATATGAAGCTGAAGAGTCTATTTGTATCTTGTTCAAAGCCCAAGATATGAAGCTAAAGAGGTTCCTAACTGAGAGGGAATTTGTTATCTGTAAGGAGGAGTTGTTGATGTTTGTATGTTGTGAGCAAAGCATGTTTTGACGCTAAAAGGTTGATTGACTCAACCGAGTCTTTTATACTCAACAAGAGAGTGCTATGTATCCCGTACGAAGCCCGAGATGGAGGCAAAAAGATTGGGGACTCAACAAGAAAGTCTTTTTGTGTGTCTTGTACGAAGCCTAAGACGGAAGCTAAAGGGGTTTGACTCAACAAGAGAGTGTTTTATACTCAACAAGAGAGTGTTTTGTATCTCGTACGAAGCCCGAGATGGAGGCTAAAATTTGTTTGACTCAACAAGAGAGTCCTTTTTACTCAACAAGAGAGTTTTTTGGTGTCTCGTATGAAGCCCGAGATGAAGGCTAAAAGGGCGATTCAACAAGAGAATCTTTTATACTCAACAAGAGAGTGATTTGTATCTCGTACAAAGCCCGAGATGGAGGTTAAAAGGTTGGGGACTCAATAAGAGAGTCTGAAAAGGTTAGCTCCGCTGGGGAGAATCATTTGTACCAAGCCCAAGAGGAGGCTACTGAGCTGGGTGGCTGCTTCAGTTGAGTGACAGGTCCAGTGTGGGATAAAAGAGAAAATCAGTTCTTATGAAGAGAAATGTTATCTTGCTGCTGAGGGTTACTAAAATCCCAAGGCAGGTCCACGGGGAGTGCTCTCATGAGAGAGGCGGGGTTTCTTCCTATCTTTTTAGGGATCTTGAGAATGTGTTTGAGGCTCAAGGAAATTAGAGTTTCCAAGTCTAGAGTTTTATCTTTTGTACTATACTTAAGAGTGTACGCTTTCGAGATCAAGATCTAGACTCAATTGAAAGAGTGCTCTAGTAAGATGACTAATTTCAGTTCCTAAACCTTTAAGAGGTCGTCGGGACAATTTGTACGAAGTCCAAGAGGAGGCGAGAAAAACTTTTAAGAAGCCGAAGGGACAATTTGTACGAAGCCCAACAGGAGGCTATCTTCCCGGAGGAAGAATCATTATACGAAGCCTACGAGGAGGCTGTGAAAACTTCTAAGAAGCCGAAGGGTCCTTGTACAAAGCCCAAGAGGAGGCAGGGGTGCTTTTAAGAAGCTTGCGGGTCGTTGAACTAAGCCCAAGAGGAGGCTAATGAACAGTTCCAGAAGGGGTTTCAGTTGGAACAATGGCCTTCTGTATATGAACTGTTCAAGGGGGAAATTTCTTAGATCCAGTTGTCTAAAATTGATGTAAAAGAAAGTTCTTACGGTTTAGGTTATGTTGAAATATCCGGGAGAACGTCGAATGTAATGAGATGTAGTTTTACCTATCTCTAGACGTAGCTGTCGGGGAAACTCTAAATATCTATACGAGTATTACATAGTCGATATGAGTTTATGAAAGAAGACTTACAGTGAAACAACGCCACAGTACAGTTATATACATATGAAAGTAGTAAATAAAAGCGGTTAAACACTTACTCGGTTGTAGAGCTTCCATGCTGATTTGTTAGTTGTTCAACAAAGAAATTGAATATAACAGTATATTACAAAATCAAAGGAGAAAGTGCTTTGAAAGGAAAGTTGGGGCTTACAGCTCAAGGAGAGGCCCGGGGTTTTATCAGAGATCGTACTGTCATTTTGTACAGGGACTTATACAAGTGACTGAGGCCCAAGAAAGGTTTTCTGTACAAAGGGGATGGGTCTTACACTCTCTTAGAGGCACATATGATTGAAAATAAACAAAGATGGGTCTTATAGCTCAAGGAGAAGCCCAGTGGTTATTTTTGAAAAAGCGACGATCGCACCAAGGTTTTGAAAACACCGTGGGTCTTATACAATGACTGAGGCCCAATTATTTTGGTTTCAAAAAGGTATTGGGTCTTACACTCTATTAGAGGTCCATGAGTGTTTGGAAAAAATTGTTAGGGTGAAAATCAATAAAACCCTAATTTCATCATTTTTTAATATAACTATTCAAAGAAAATTAATAAAAATGATAAAAATTCCAAATAAGTTTGAATAAACAACTTGTGATTTTGGTTTTAGGTTTGAAAAATGAGGTTTTAATCACAAGATGAATTAAAACCTATTTGGTCTTGATTTTCCAACATGAATATTTATTTTTAAAAGGTTTAAACACAAATAAAAGGTATTTATTCACAAAAATACTAATTATATTAAATTAATAATATAAATCTAATTTTTTGTGGAATAAAATATTTCAACATTTTTGTGATTTTTTGCAAAAAGAACCAATAAAAAATAATTAAAATTGAGTGAGTTATTAATTTTTCAAATCATTAAAAATAATATGAAAAATAACAAAAAGTGGAAAATAGCAAAAAGAGGGTCTGGGGCGAGGGGGATTCGAACTCCATACCTCTTGTGTACAACATGCACGCCTTACCACTGGGGTGGTGATAAATCCGTGTATTGAAACACAACCATAAATATACAAGGCTTGCCTTGTTTTTGGCCTGACCCAAGGCAAGGCAAGGCAAGTTTTAGCAAGAAACGGGAAGGTCCATAAATTTCTCATTTCTCCATGGTTTGGGACAAAATTTATATGTAACTGGCCTAGAATTTCTCAAGGAATCCAATGGTGGTGGTATTTTTTCCAGATCATCCTCCCTCCTCAAAACCCGATAGTGGTTTTGAAATATACCATATTTTTGCAATTTTTTTGCTACATCTTGGTACAGGTATGAATTATAAGATAAAATGGTGTAAACTCAACACATATACCATGTAAAAGGGATGCATGATCAGTGGACTTCAAAGCAATGCATATTTTGGAAAGTTCAAGTCATGATGCTTACCTCTTTTTGAGCTTTGGGAGTCTTTTGTGCAATCTGCCAAGTTTCTTGTTCCATAACTGGTTTGATGCTTTAGACACTCTCAAATGATCCCTTAAAAGCTTTTAGGATGATTGGAATCAGCTGGAACCTGCAAAAACAAAAACTGGCCCTTTCTTGCAAAAGGGGTTAAAATGGCCAAAATAACAACTCTCTCAAATGGTGTTCCAGATGTTGGGAGCCATTTGGGACAGTTTAAGGATGATATTTGGAGTGTTTTTTAGGCTTTATCTGGTTTGGAAAGTGACTGAATCAAGACATGGCTTGAAAAATGCATAAAAAGCCTATTTTGAGGTTTTGAGAGGTGACTTTGAGATTTAGGGATTACAGGTCACTTGTGTGAGTTTGGACAGCTTAGAAATGGCATATTGGATGTGTTTGGATCATGAGCTGTGATGGAAATGCTCTCTAACTCAAAAACTCAGAGTTACCTTGCTAAAGAAGGTATTTTTGCCCAGAGAAAGTGATTTTGAGGAAAACATCTGTTTGATGGCTTTGGTGTACTCAAACTGAGCACAAATGAGCTCTATTTATCGTATAGCAAGTTTTTTTTGGGATCAATAGTGAATGGCAACTGCAGCAGAGGTTTGGCCAATGTTGATCAATGAGAATCCAAGTCTCCTCTAGCCATTGACTAGAGGTTAGGGCACAAAGTTGTGGTTGCCTAGTTGTTGGATCAATCTTGACTGAATTTAGTTGATAATGTGTTAGTCCATGCCACCTTGGTGCATCCATTAAATGCTTCAATCCAAAATTAGAGTCTTGTCCCTCTTTTAGGGATTTCTAGGTTTGGCATGCTATTTTTGGTTCCAAAGACTTGGGAGGCTTGGGATCAGAGTTTGTTCCCCCTTGGTCCTCCCTTGAGGTGTTCAGATGGATAGAGTTGGTTGCCCTTTGCAAAATTTGACCAAATCGAGCAAAACTCCAAGATCTGCCTTGCCATGACAGTTTGCAGCAAGGCATATTGGCATTGTCATATCTCATGACCCAAGTAGAATTTGATGGAGTTCTTGGCCATTTTGGAAAGCCCTCATATGATACAATAACTGTTTGATCATAATTGGTTTTGATACTTTTTGGATCCAAGTGAAAAATGCCCCTACACTTGGAAAAAAGTGAATGCAGATTTGGACTTAGTGAAAATTTCACTAAGTGTTGGAAAAAAGTGACATTTTCACTTTTCCTGATTTTGATCATTCCATAACTTGAAATCCATGGGGAATTGGAATGAGTGGTAGTTGAAGCTTTTGTAAAGGGTAATGAGAGCAACAAATCCAGCTTTGGATGGGGAAAAATGGCCTTGTGGTTTAGGAGTTATGATCCTCCAAAGTTGGTACCCTTGCCACTTTATTTCATAACTTAGAAAAATTCTAAGTTTTTTTATGGTTACCCATTTTACAAGTTATCCCACTTTTCTTGATTTTTCTTGATGAATGATGATTCTAATCACACATTAACATCATTTTGGGGTCAAAGAACTTAATTGTGAAAAACTCAAAAAGTCTAAGTTTGACTTTTGTGCACAGTTGACTTTTTGTCAAATGAATTCCAAACTGTGCAATCCTCTATGAAATCAAGTCCTTGACCTAAATCAAACTTGATGGACATGTTCCATAGGTGTTATAGGGTGTATTGAATCATGTCCCAAGGTTTGGGAGCATGCCTGGGTCAAAAGTCAAAGGTACAGTTAACTTTTCCTGCGAAACCCTAATTGTGATTCAGATGAAATTGAAGCTTGTGAATCAAGTATCTTGGATCAATCCATTGTTGTAAATGGATCAATAGGGTGTGTTAGAGACCCTCAAATCGTGTCTTGAGGTCTTGGCTCATGTTTTATCCCAAAAGTCAACTTAGGGATGAATTAGGTCAAGAAACCCTAATTCCTGATTTTTTTTGGTAAAATGTATGCATCCCCTGAAGCAAAATTGACTTGATGATTGGGTTCATGATGTCCCTTGGAGTATCTCATGTTATATTATGAAGAAATGGCTCATGCCCTGGTGAAAAGTTTCATCTGAAGGCCCTAGTCGACCAAAACCCTAATTTGGTGACACTGGCGATCTTGAGGCTTGATCCACTTGGAATGTTGCAGCCTGGTGCCTAATCCTTGATGTGGGAGTCCTCTTGATCCATTATAGATGTTTGAGAGGTTTAGAAAAATTGAATATCACGTCATTCCTTGATTGATCCTTTGTCTAAGACCTCTGAGAGGGCTTGAAACCCTAAGTTTGATTGTAGTGGATGCTCACCCATCTTTGGGGAGACTAATGAGGCATGATGGTTCATCCATATTGTGATGATGATTTACACAATGATGGGAAATCTTAGTGGTCAAAATTTGGGGTATGAAAGTTCCCATACCCAGAGTTTAAAAAAAAATCCCGTACCCGATCTCATACCTGCGTGAGCACCAATGTTTGTACTCGTACTAGTACTTTATGGGTACCTAATTACTCATATCCATACTCGTTTACCTGCATTTTTAATAAAAAGTTTGATAAATTATAGTTTATAATGTTAACATCCAATGGCTAGCACTGAGATGCATGCTTTTTCGCAGATGATATTGTCCTTTTTGGTGAGTCGAAAGAGAATTTAAATGAGAGGTTGGAAACTTGGAAGCGAGCTTTAGAAACACATGGTTTTCACCTAAGAAGAAGTAAAACAGAGTATATGGAATCTATGTTCAACAAAAGAATAAGTGTTTCTAACTTAGAGGTGAAAGTTAGAGATAATATTATCCCTCAAGTCACACGTAAGGATTGTAAAGTCCACATATACATACATACATCAAAGCATATATCATACATGAATAATACGTTTGGTACTGAAATATATATGTACAAGTTCCTAGTTAACACATTGTATACATTAAATGCCCTAAATACAAAGTTCTAAAGCCTATGGCATAACGTATACAAGATGTCCCAAAATGCACTAAGAACTAGATCAATACAATGATCTCAAAATAAAACGCCATAGCGGAAGCCATGCCATCTCAAAAGCCACGATCCGTAAGGAAAAGTCAAACCACTTTGTCCTTACCCTTCTCCAAACCTGCAGAACCTGTGATGTAAACAACAACAGTAGGGTGAGATACATCAAATCTCAGTGAGTTCGCTATCTTATAGTCCTCTCGGCTTTACAAGGTTCTAATAAGTCTAACTCAAGTCAAAGGGAAGGGAAGTGACTTTGAGTACACACACAATATAAATACATTCACACTCGTGAGCCTGTTAACTCACAATAGTACAAAAGTAAGTTCTGAGCCTGTTACTCCAGAATCTCACAAATCAATAACCGTACCAAGGTATCCCCTATTCCCGTCAGCTTCTACGTCTAGAAGACGACCCGAGTCATGGATCCTGGTATTTACTTGGCATACGGATTGGATTCAGGATCATCGGCCCGTACACCATGATCCGGTACTTCACACGGCCCGTACACCGTCACAAGTCTCTTTACCCGTAGGCTCAAATCGTACTATACGCGGGAATCAAACCTGCCAAGTAATTGTGCATATGTTTCAGAGGAGGTGCTCGAGTCTCATGAAACTACACCGCAAGATCAATCGGTTATGATTACTAGACACACGCCTCGGCCTCTTTTGCACGAGCGTTGTCACCATGTCATTTACACACTTTCGATATCATTTACGGTAATGTTCCTCACTCTACCTATTCATATTTTGACATGCATACATATTCCAACATGTTTCACAATAATAACATAGGCATGTAATCGTCAATCACATAATGGAACACCAAAATTCCACATACCACAATTTATACCAATTTACGGTTCCCTCTGATTCATTTAATCGGGCAATAAATAGATCTTTCCCACTACCATCAGCTAGAATATGTTCTTAGCTTCACAATGATACCAAGAATACGCAAAACGGATAACCGAGTCAAAAATTATGCAAGAAACAAAATGGATGTTCTGCTATGTTCGCATTGCGAATAAGCCAGCTAATGCTCGCTACTTCATTCGTAGTGCGAAGTGTCCAACGAACGCCTAGCCAACACTTGTTCGCTGCACCATTAGCAGTGCGAACGCTGGTGAACCAAGGCAGTAGCAAAAACAACGTAAGGTTCGCAGTGCGAACCACTGGTGAATGCTCGCCTTCGCATTCGCAGTGCGAGCTGCCCGCGAGTGCACGATTTCCCCTTCGCTAGGGGATTCGCAGTGCGAATTTGGGAAATGCAGAAAGTTCATCAGCGTAACAGCTGATCTCCCATGATTCCAAAACCCCACCAAAACATATTGAAACATCCCACAATCAAACATAAATGATTCTACACTCATATAACTCATATTGCTCAGTTTATAACGCATTTTAACTGTTAATTTCCAAGATTTTGCAATTAATCCAATTCTCTTACAACTCTAACCAAGGTCTTAGAATCCAAGAAAATCTAAAACAAAAACATCTATCTAGAACCCACCTTAAATAGATGAAGATGGTGAAGATGAGTTGATTCGATGAAGATTGGATGATGGTTGAGGATTTGGTGTTCTTGAGCTCCTTCCCTTCTTTTCTTTCATTTCTCTCCCTTTTCTTTCATCTTTTCCTTTCTTTGGTTCTAAAGAGGAAAATGAAGGAAAAGAAAAAGATATAGTAAAACATCATCAATTACCAACACTACTAATTGTCCAAAAAGTCTCTAAAGTCCAAATATTTAATATCTCAGAGTCAGATAATATTAATTGGATTTACTCTAAATCTGACAGTTACCCTAACTATCTCTGCAGATAATTTATTAGAGTACACTGGGACTCAGTTGATCACAACTAATATTATCCAGAGTAACAGAATTTACGGGGCATTACATCCTCCCCCCCTTAAATAGAAATTCGCCCACGAATTTAAAACAATTACCTGAAAAGATGAGGGTAGACCTCCCGCATATCTGATTCCAATTCCCAAGTTGCATCACCTGGATGCGTCTCATCCCACTGGACCTTAACAAGAGAAATCTCTTTATTCCTTAACACTTTAGTTTCTCTTCCGGTGATACGACTCGGTTGAGGCTCAAATGTCAAATCTTCCTCTATCTCAATTGTATCTGGTAAAATTGGCTGGAGAGGATCTGGGACAAATTTCCTAAGCTGAGATACATGAAAAACATCGTGCATCTCGGACAGAGAAGGCGGTAAGGCTAATCTGTAAGCTACTTCACCAATTCTCTCCAATATCTGATACGGTCCTACGTATCTCGAACTTAATTTCTGCGATCGAAACGGTCCTTTCAACTGCAATCTCGGAGTAACTTTTAAAAACACGTGATCCCCTTCTTCAAATTCTAAAGGTCTTCTACGGTTATCCGCATAACGTTTCTGACGATCTTGGGCTTGTTTGATCTTATTCCGGATCATCTTAATTTTCTCCATAGTTTCGTGAATAATCTCGGGTCCCAACATACTATCTTCGCCCACTTCTGCCCAACACAGAGATGTCCTACACTTCCTCCTATATAATGCCTCATACGGAGCCATACCAATACTTGCGTGATAACTGTTGTTGTAAGAGAATTCAATCAATGGCAATAGTTCTATCCAATTTTCGCCACTTCCCAACACACAAGCTCTCAACATATCCTCCATGGTCTGTATTATCCATTCCGTCTGACCATCCGTTTGTGGATGATTTGACGTGCTCATACACAACTTCGTCCCCATAGATTGTTGAAAAGCTCTCCAAAATCTAGAAGTAAATTTTGGATCTCTATCTGAAATAATACTAGTAGGAATACCATGCAACCTCACTATCTCCGAAGTAAACAACCTTGCGAGATGACTCGCCTTATAAGTAGTCTTTACGGCCAAGAAATGAGCAGACTTCGTCAACCGATCCACAATCACCCAAATTGAATCATAACCACCTTGGGCACCGGGTAAACCCACCGCGAAGTCCATCGAAATACTATCCCATTTCCACACCGGAATTTCTAAAGGTTGCAACAAGCCACCCGGCCTTTGGTGCTCGATCTTTACTTGTTGACACACCACACATTCCGACACATACACCGCAATATCCCTCTTCATCCCAGACCACCAATAGTCCCTCTTTAGGTCTAGATACATCTTTGAAGATCCTGGATGTATAGTAAAAGCACCCTTATGCGCTTCATCTAAAATCTTCCTTTTTAACTCCGTGTTATCCGGAACACAAATCCTTCGGTTAAAAATAATAACTCCGTCAGTATCTCGCACAAAACCCGGTTGCAATAACACTCCTTGCAACTTCTCATCCAACCCTTGCTCTTGTTGGATTTCTTCCCTAAGAGTAGAATTGATATCCAAATTCCCCATAACCACACAATTAGGAGTCCAATTAAATTGAAGATTTAGATCTCAAAATTTCTCCAATAAAGTATACTCTAACATCATCAAGTCGGCACTATGCAACACTTTCCTGCTTAAAGCGTCCGCCACTTTATTCGCTTTACCTGGATGGTATCTTTGTTCCAAGTCATAATCTTTCAAATATTCCATCCACCTCCTTTGACGCATGTTCAACTCCTTTTGATCAAAGAGGTAATGTAAGCTCTTGTGGTCGCTAAACATCTCAAAACGTACACCATACAAATAGTGACGCCACACTTTCAAGGTAAATACAACTGCCGCCAATTCTAAATCATGCATTGGATAATTCTCTTCATGGACTTTCAACTGTCGTGAAGCATAAGCCATTACATGTCCATCTTGCATTAGCACCCCTCCTAATCCCATCTTCGACGCATCACAATATACCTCATACGACTTGCTAGGATCAAGAATAACCAACACAGGAGCGATCGTCAACCTTTCCTTCAAACTCATAAAACTTTGCTCACAAGCCGAATCCCATTCATAAGAACAATCTTTCCGAGTAAGTCTTGTCATGGGTAAAGCCAGTTGGGAAAAGCCTTTAATAAACCTTCTTTAATAACCTGCTAGTCCCAAAAAGCTTCTAACTTCAGACGCATTCTTCGGTCTCTCCCAATTTATCACTGCTTCAACTTTGGATGGATCAACCGCTACACCCCCTTGAGATATGACATGTCCAAGGAAATTCACCTCCGACATCCAAAATTCACACTTACTTAGCTTAGCAAAAAGTTGTCGCTCTTGCAAAATGGATAAAACGATTCTTAGGTGTTCTCCGTGCTCTTGAGGGTCACGAGAATAGATAAGAATATCATCAATGAAAATCACCACAAATTGGTCCAAGTAAGGTTGAAATATTCGATTCATATAATCCATGAAAACTGCCGGAGCATTCGTCACACCGAAAGGCATCACTAAAAATTCATAATGACCATAACGGGTTCTGAACGCAGTCTTTGGTACGTCTGAACTCTTCACCCGAATCTGATGATAACCCGACCGTAAATCAATCTTCGAGGACACACAGGCTCCTTTCAATTGATCTAACAAATTTGACTATCCTTGGCAATGGGTATTTGTTCTTGATGGTGACCTTATTCAATTGACGGTAATCAATACACAACCGCATTCCACCATCCTTATTCTTTACCAACAAGACTGGAGCTCCCCAGTGTGAAACACTGGGTCGAACAAAATGCTTAGCCAACAACTCTTCATATTGGTCCTTTAATTCTCTTAATTCAAGTGGTGCCATCCGATACGGAGAAATGGATATTGGAGCCGTTCCCGGTATCAGGTCGATAGAGAATTCCACTTCCTGTTCCGGAGGAAGAGAAATGATATCCTCGGGGAAAACTTCAGGAAAGTCACAAACTACCAGAATACTCGAAACTTGAAGGTTACTACTTTCCTCCTTAGTAAGAATCATAAGAACAGGCTTTTCCTCCTCAAACAAGAAATTAATCATTCCGACCGTACCTTCTAAAATAGTAGTTAACACATCCTTCGGAGTAGCTTCAGTAGATGGAATAATGATTAGTTTTTCTTCACACCCGATAAATACCGAATTAGTCGAAAGCCAATCCATTCCCAGAACAACATCCACTTTCTTAAGCGGTAAACAAATAAGATCAATCTGGAAGACTCTTTCATTCACCGGCAATACACAATTTTCACACATCAACGGTGTTTCAACAATTTCATCCATGGCAGTAGTAACCACCATGGGTGGAGACAAAGGAACAACTTGCAACCCAAGTCGCTTCACGCACCACATGGACACAAAAGAATGCGTTGCCCCACAATCAAATAAAACAAAACAAGGATTTCCATTCACAAAACACGTACCCGCAATCAAGGAGTTATCACCCTTTGTTTTCCTTGCATCCAAGGTATACACTCATCCAGTATTCTTTTCTTGCATCTGATTCCTCTTCTGAGGACAATCCCTCAATACATGACCCACCTTATTACACTGATAACATCTTATTCCTTCCCAATTGCACCTCCCAAAATGATTCCTACCACAAGTACGGCATACCGGAGGCGCACTAGACTTAGAACTCTGAACTTGTTTCCCTTTGAAAGGTTGTTATCTCGGTCTAAATTGTTGATTCGATCACCCACGATCACTTTGATTCACCCTAATTAATTCTCCTTCTGCTTGTACCTACTTCAAACTATGCTCCGCCACATAACACTGTCGTAACAATTCAGGATAGCTAGTAAATTCTCTCTGAGACACACTATGTGAAATTTCAACCCTTAAACCAAACAGAAACGGATCAATCTTCCGCCTTTCATCAGGAGCATACATGGCTTGTCTAGAATAAGTAGCCATAACCTCGAACTTTTCCGCATAAGAAGCCACTGTCAAGTTACCTTGCCTCAGCTGTTGAAATTCGAATTCTTTTTGAGACCATAAGGAACTTGGAAAATACTTCTCCATAAAAGTTATCTTAAACTGCTCCCACACTTTCGGTACCTCTTGAACTGTCATTAGTGCTGAAGCACTTTCCCACCATCTCATAGCAGGACCCTTTAACAAGTGAGAAGCGAAGACAACCTTATTTTCTTCACTACACTGGACGATCAAGAAAATCTACTCCATAGCGGATATCCATTCATGAGCCTTTACTGGATCTAACCCTCCCAGAAACTCCGGAGGATTCATACGAATAAAATCCCTAAAGGTTCCCCCCGTAGCTTCTAGCACAACCACTGGAGGATGCACACCACCAGCCATTTGCTGTACCATCTATTGTACAAACTGATTCTACTGTTGCTGCATCTGTTGCATGAATTGATACAAAGGGGCATTCCCTTTGTCCCCTGGAAGATTTGTCCCTGCTGGAGTAGTTCTCGGTCTACCACGGTTATTTCTGCGTCGGTCGGCCATGTTCCTAAATGTCGTACAGATAGGATTAAGTTGATCAGGCTCAATACCATAAATATAACACGTAAGACCAATGGCGACACAACACATATGAAACGGAAAGAAACACTTATACTATTTCATGGCTAGGTCGAGGATACGACTTGCTCTGATACCAACTGTAAAGCCCACATATAAATACATACATCAAAGCATATATCATACATGAATAATACGTTTCGTACTGAAATATATATGTACAAGTTCCTAGTTAACACATTGTATACATTAAATGCCCTAAATACAAAGTTCTAAAGCCTACGGCATAACGTATACAAGATGTCCCAAAATGCACTAAGAACTAGATCAATACAATGATCTCAAAATAAAACGCCATAGCGGAAGCCATGCCATCTCAAAAGCCACGATCCGTAAGGAAAAGTCAAACCACTTTGTCCTTACCCTTCTCCAAACCTGCAGAACCTGTGATGTAAACAACAACAGTAGGGTGAGATACATCAAATCTCAGTGAGTTCGCTATCTTATAGTCCTCTCGGCTTTACAAGGTTCTAATAAGTCTAACTCAAGTCAAAGGGAAGGGAAGTGACTTTGAGTACACACACAATATAAATACATTCACACTCGTGAGCCTGTTAACTCACAATAGTACAAAAGTAAGTTCTGAGCCTGTTACTCCAGAATCTCACAAATCAATAACTGTACCAAGGTATCCCCTATTCCCGTCCGCTTCTACGTCTAGAAGACGACCCGAGTCATGGATCCGGGTATTTACTTGGCATACGAATTGGATTCGGGATCATCGGCCCGTACACCATGATCCGTCACTTCACACAGCCCGTACACCGTCACAAGTCTCTTTACCCGTAGGCTCCAATCGTACTATACGCGGGAATCAAACCTGCCAAGTAATTGTGCATATGTTTCAGAGGAGGTGCTCGAGTCTCATGAAACTACACCGCAAGATCAATCGGTTATGATTACTAGACACACGCCTCGGCCTCTTTTGCACGAGCGTTGTCACCATGTCATTTACACACTTTTGATATCATTTACGGTAATGTTCCTCACTCTACCTATTCATATTTTGACATGCATACATATTCCAACATGTTTCACAATAATAACATAGGCATGTAATCGTCAATCACATAATGGAACACCAAAATTCAACATACCACAATTTTTACCAATTTACGGTTCCCTCCGATTCATTTAATCGGGAAATAAACAGATCTTTCCTACTACCATCAGCTAGAATATGTTCTTAGCTTCACAACGATACCAAGAATACGCAAAACGGATAACCGAGTAAAAAATTATGCAAGAAACAAAATGGATGTTCTGCTATGTTCGCATTGCGAATAAGCCAGCGAATGCTCTCTACTTCATTCGCAGTGCGAAGCGTCCAGCGAACGCCTAGCCAACACTTGTTCGCTGCACCATTCGCAGTGCGAACGCCGGCGAACCAAGGCAGTAGCAAAAACAACGTAAGGTTCGTAGTGCGAACCACTGGCGAACGCTCGCCTTCGCATTCGCAGTGCAAGCTGCCCGCGAGTACACGATTTCCCCTTCGCTAGGGGATTTGCAGTGCGAATCTGGGAAATGCAGAAAGTTCATCAGCGTAACAGCTGATGTCCCATGAATCAAAAACCCCACCAAAACATATCCAAACATCCCACAATCAAACATAAATGATTCTACACTCATATAACTCATACTACTCAGTTTATAACGCATTTTAACCATTAATTTCCAAGATTTTGCAATTAATCCAATTCTGTTACAACTCTAACCTAGGTCTTAGAATCCAAGAAAATCTAAAACAAAAGCATCTATCTAGAACCCACCTTGAATAGATGAAGATGGTGAAGATGAGTTGATTCGATGAAGATTCGATGATGGTTGAGGATTTGGTGTTCTTGAGCTCCTTCCCTTCTTTTCTTTCCTTTCTCTCCCTTTCTTTCTATCTTTTCCTTTCTTTGGTTCTAAAGAGGAAAATGAAGGAAAAGAAAAAGATATAGTAAAACATCATCAATTACCAACACTACTAATTGTCCAAAAAGTCTCTAAACTTCAAATATTTAATATCTCAGAGTCAGATGATATTAATTGGATTTACTCTAAATCTGACAGTTACCCTAATTATCTCTGCAGATAATTTATCAGAGTACACTGGGACTCAGTTGATCACAACTAATATTATCCAGAGTAACAGAATTTACGGGGCATTACAAGGATAAGAATGGGTACCAGTTGGCACAAGTACTAGTCTCCTGCCACCCACCCCATTTAGTAAATATGATACTCGTATCCGTCGCATTCCCATGTGGATATTCTCTAGATGGTTATCCATGGATTTTGAGATACTTGTGGGTATTTACGTATACCCATGGACATTTAAAAAATAATGATGTAAATAGAAAGTTATGTGTATAACTTTTGAAGAAGACACAAGGCAAGAAGAAGATGCGGAAGAAGAATGTATGTAGCTTGGTTTTTAAGAGAAATGAAAATTACCAAGTTGATTTTTTTAAACGAGATTACCAAGTTAAATTAAGTGGCTATTAATGAAATAAATTTAACAAGTATAATAATTTTAAAGGATATTTAAGTAATTTTTCTAATTATTAACGGATACGGATACCCGTGAGTATGAGTACCATCAAATTTGAATATGTGCCTGTAAGGAAATGGGTAATTAAATATCCATTTATTTTACCCGTGGATACCCATTAAGCTATCCAACTCATTCTCTTGGCGGGTTTTACATGCGGGTACCCACGAGTATGAGTTTTTTTGTCATCCCTAGTCACACTACTTAAATATCTTGGACCCGTAATACAAAATGATGGAGAAATAGAAGAAGATGTAAACCATCAAATTCAAGTTGGGTGGTTGATATGGAGAAAGGCATGAATTGTTTTATTTGATGCAAAGGTACCACCCAAGTTGAAGGAAAAGTTTTATTGGACTGCAGTAAGACTTGGGATTTTGTACGAGACAAAATGTTGGGTAGTAAAGAATCATCACAAGAATAAAGTAAGTGTAGCAGAGATAAATATGTTGTGGTGGATGTGAAAATTTTAGAGAGAGTGTCGGGGTAGCACCTATAGTAAAGAAAATGGTGGAAAATAGAGATAGGTGGTTTGGGCATATAAAGAGAAGATTTGTATATCAGATGGAGAGGAGCCAAAAAATTTAAGGAAGAGGAAAACCTAGAAAGACTATAAGAGAAGTTATTAAGAAATATCTTGTGATCAATAATTTGGATAAAAGCATGGTCCTTGATAGAACATTATGGCGGAAGTTGATCAATGTAACCGACCCCACCTAGTGGGATGAGGCTTAGTTGTTTTTGTTATTATTATTGAGCTAAGAAATAAACAAACATTTATATTAAACGGCATACAAGTTTAATAATGATGTATTTAATAAAATTTATAAGCATAAAAATAAAAATAAATATATAAATATATATTGTTCGCATATAGAGAGGGGTGGGTACTAAGTTACCCGTACCCACGCCCATACATGCTTATTTTATTGGGCAATTGTATATGCCTATGTTTGTACCCATTTTAAGGGGTTTTACCCTATTCACTATCGGTAATTTTTAAAGTAACCCATTAGGAATGAGTCTAATTTTCATTCATAGATGGCGATGACAATGGATATAGTTTGAGTAGGGTACTATATAATACTTATCCCCATATTCGTGGTTTGACAAATTCCTCGTACCCGAGCCCATATCCAAATCAGCACAAACTTTTGTATTTGTGCTCGTATCCTATGAGTACCTTAGTATCCATACCCAACCCCGTTTACTCTCATTTCTGATAAAAAATTATCAATCAATTATTATTTATCATGCCATTTTGAGTTTTAAACATTGAAAAAAATTCAAAGATGTTATTTTTGAGTTAAAAAATAAACAAACACTTATATTAAAATACATACAAATTTAATAATAATGTATTTAATAAAATTGATAAGCATATATGTGTATATAAAAAGAAATATAAATATATAAATATATATTGTGTGAATATGACGCGGGGTGGGTAATAAGATACTCATACTCACACCAATACCTTTTTAGTGGATAATTGTCCATGCTCATGATCGTATCTATTTTATAGAATTTTACCCTTCTTATTATGGATAATATTTGCATGTACCCACTAGGGATTGATGCAATTGCCATTCCTAGCCTAGGTGGAGGGGTATAACGTAAGTCGTTCTTTCAAGAAAATTTTACCTTCACTACTACAAAACGCGTAAAAAACAACACAGGCTTACAACGGATTGCCTATACACCGTTGTAATAGATGCGCACTTTTTTTTTTAATCTCGTTAAAAGGCTTTTAATGACGGTTAATATTCAAACCGTGGCGAAATGTGAGGCCTTTCACAACGGGTATTTAAAAAACCGTCATTATAGGTAGCGCATGGTCATGGGTTCAAGTCGCAGTACCAACATTTATGGTTTTTTACATATTTTTTCAAAATGCTGACATCCTTTCACCACTTGTATGTTTTCAACCGTCATTATAGCCAATAATTTAGTTTTAGGTCTTGCACTTCAAAAAATCGGTTTTAGGGAAAATCGTCTCCTTTTTTAGATCTGTTTCGTGCATCTGAAGCAGAAAAATCGTGTGGTCATTAGTCCCCTACTCTAGAAGAGTTACGGGTCTTCACCCTCAAAACCCCAAATTCATCTTTTTTCTATTTTTAATGAATTTTTTACTGTTTTCAGTCTCAAAAATTTCTAAAAAAATTCTCAAAATTCTTATTTTACCTAATTAGATTAAATTTCGTGTTTTTATATTTTTTTGAATTTATTTTAATAATTTTTTCCTATTTTTTCAAAATGCTGACAGACCTTTCACAACGGGTATTTAAACCAACCGTTGTAATAGGTAGCTTTTTTTACTTATTTTTTCAAAATGATGACAGACCTTTCACCACGGGTAATTTAAACCAACAGTCATTATAGGTAGCGTCTTGTCATGGGTTCAAGTCCCAGCACCAGCATTTTTGGTTTTTTACTTATTTTTTCAATTCTCATTACCAACATTATAGGTGGCGCGCATATTGAGTTTATTCACTATACTTAAACAAATCTTGGTCATCCATTTAGTGATTATCAACGGCCAAGACACTATTATTAGTGATCCGCGTGAAACCTAAAGCTTAGACGAAATACATCTTCTACCTCCAAACATCATCTTTCAGTTACGATATTCTATTTCTCCACTAAACCAAATTTCAGAACTCGAGTTAGAAATGTTAGTTGTTGGTGTTCTTTTTTAATTATTGCTGTTCTTGTTGTTCTTTTTATTATTGTTGTTCTTGTTGTTATTATTGTTATTATTGTTATTATTGTTGTTGTTGTTGATGTTGTTGATGTTGTTGTTCTTGTTGTTATTATTGTTATTATTATTGTTGTTGTTGTTGTTGTTGTTGTTGTTTTTCTTCTTCTTCTTCTTCTTGTTCAGATTCTTTTTCTCGTTCTTGTTCTTATTCTTATTCTTGTTCTTGTACTTATTCTTGTTCTTGTTCTTGTTCTTATTGTTGTTCTTGATATTCTTACTGTTGTTCTTGTTCTTATTGTTGTTCTTGATGTTCTTGCTGTTGTTCTTGTTCTAATGCTGCAATATTTTTTTAATTTTATTAAAAGACATACAACAACTATTTTTTTTAAATAACCGTCATTATAGGTAGTTCTAATGCAGTATTTTTTTTATTTTATTAAAAAACATACAACAATGGGTATTTAAAATAACTGTCATTATAGGTAGCACATTTTCCATTTTATTACAACGGTTACTGGGCCGTCATTGTACGTACCGCATATATAATAACACTCTACATAACAACGCCTTCGCCCGGGTCATTATATGTCATTTCCAACCGTTGTTAAATGAGTTTTTTGTAGTAGTGCCTATACCCCCACACTTATCCCTTACCCCCAAATTTTTGTAAATATTCCAAATTTATGCTTTTCAATTTCACTTTAATCTTTTAAATTTTACCATCCGCCCGAGTCTTCCGAAATTAACTATTGTGTACCCCATTTATGCGAACTAGATAACTTGACTTGAAGACATCTGGTATGTTGAGTTACTAAACCAGAGAACTTAAAATCATGATTTTTGGTTTATATAAATTACACAACAGATGACATGTTGCATAGTTATTCAGTTCACAAAAGCCAACCAGATAACTTTTTCATATGTTTTCGGATTATGTTTTCGTACTATCCGGGTAACTTGCATCTAAGTTTTCCAGTGATGTTTGTTTTACAAACCGGATCGCTTGCTTGTAAGTATTCTTGTACATACTTTATTAATTTTTTTTATATTTTATTATTTTGTTATATTTATATTTAACGAGTATGGATATTCCATTTGATGATATGCGATAAAAATAAGATTTGTGTAGAGGTGGATTAGAGAGGTTAGAATCAGGAATAAAGTGTCAGTAATAATAACTCATTTAGATACCAAAACAAGTGAGAGAGGAATAAGTGACAAAGTAATATTTGGTTGTGATAAAAGTGGAAAATACAGTGGAGAAAGTGTAACAGAAAATGCTACTAAGAAATGTGGATGTCCATTCAAAATTAGGTCAACACTGTCAAAAGATGGTTCTGGATGGAAGATTTGATGTAAAATATGGATTTCACAACCATGATTTACCTGATAGATTTGAAGGTCATTCGTTTGCATGTCAACTAAATGCAGATGAACAATAACATATTATTGATTTTACAAAAAATCATGTTCCTCCAAGACACATACTATTGTCATTGCAAGAATGTGATATGGAAAATGTCATTTGGATCACACAAATATATAAACATAATAGTAAGTTAGAGAAATACATCAGGGGTCCTAGAACGGAATTGCAACATTTGTTTAAGCTGATAGAGGATTCATATTATGTTTACTAGAGTAGAAAAAAGATGAGTAAGAAGTTTTGAGAGATGTCTTATGGACCCACCCAGAATTAGATGAGTTGTTGAATATGTTTCCTATTATATTGATTATGGACAACACGTACAAGACAAACAAGTATAGGCAACCTCTATTTGAAGTAGTTGGTATGACATCAAATGAGTTAAAATTTGATGTTGCATTTGCCTTTATGGAATATGAGCAGACAAAGAACTTTTGTTGGGTATTGGATAAGTTAAAATAGTTTTTTTACTAAGCAAGGGTTATGGCCACAAGTGATTTTGACTGATAGAGATCTTATTTTGATGAAAGTAATTTAAACATTATTTCTAAGGACAATTAATTTGCTTTGTCAATTTCACATCAACAAAAATGTGAAATAAAAGTGTAAGGAATATGTTGTGAATGATATGCGAGAGCCGATAGAGAAACTATGGTATGAACTTGTAAGTTCCAGTGATGAGGTGGAGTACCGTCAATAGTTGCAATAACTTGAGTACACATATGTTGATTTTAGACCATTTTTTGATCATGTGAAAGACACGCGGTTGACTCCTCATAGGCATAGATTTGTTGGAGCATTGATCAATCAAGTCTTACATTTAGGCAAAACCACGACTAATAGGTATGTTTGATTTTAGCCATAGTTTGTTTATCTTAATATTATGGATACTGATTTGTATTTTTTTAGGGTTGAGTCTGCACATTGGAAACTAAAGCAGACGTTGGAGAACAACTTAGGTGGTATGTGAAAAGGTTGGGAGGCTATGAATGGCAATATCAACGTACACTCGAGCAATATTAGAACTTCATTTAAGAAGAATTTTTATGAAGTTCAGCACACTTCTACTACAAAATACACCTTCAGTAACACTAATGCTACTAAGGTTAGGCTTCCACTGTGATGATACGTCTTACTTAACGCGCGATAATTTTCTTTTATTTACATATGAAAATTTTGATATGATATAATCACGGATGAATCATACGACCATGGTTATATAATCACCCTTTCACGGGTTCGAATCTCAGCACCCTCAAATGTTTTATTTCTTTAACATTTAGTCGAACCTTTGTATATTTAACATTTGTTTAACATTGGAACCACCATGGTTGAGTAATTCAATCGTTATGACTTGTTTTAAATATTTTAAATTGTAACATACTGACGTGTCAGATGTTTTATTTCTTTAACATCTAGTCGCGTCTTTTTATTTTTATTTATTTTTAATTTTTAAGTAAATGAGATACCATCAAGGGAGCGAATTAATTCGGCACCTAAGAAAAGAAGATGCAGCCTCCAAGCACCAAATGCTGACATTAATACCAAAAATGCTGCTTTTATAGAAGTTCACCCGTAACCTGGAGATCAATTGGAAACCTCTCGGTATAGCATTGATACTCCATAGATTATCAATACCACCATCCCCTAGAATAATGGTGTCGTCGGTAAATTGTAAAATGCCTACATAGAACCCCTTATTGATCTTGAAAGTTTTATATTCCCCTATGTCCACTACAGATTCCGTCAATAGCGCGAGGCCTTCCATAGCCAAGAAAAAAATAAAAGGAGATAAAGGATCTCCTTGATGAAGCCCTCTCTCCACCTTAAAGTCTTCCTTGCGTTACCTTTAACCAATACTGACATTGACTTTGTAAAGACACACGCCTGTATCCAACCTAACCATTTTGCTCTAAATCCTATTTTACTGAAAATATACCTCAAATAATTCCAACTTACAAATTTCTAAGCTTTCTCGTAATCCACTTTCAATACAAAGTAACTCCTCTTATCTCTTTTCTCCAAATCCAGCATTTCATTAACTGTCAAAACTCCATCTAAAATATTTCTTCCTGGGATGAAAGCAGACTTCTTGTTTGAGACAAGCTTCCCTATAACGGTTTTCAATCTTGAAGCGAGAATTTTAGCCAAAATCTTTTACAAGCATCCCACAAGACAGATTGGCCGATATTCTAACAGAATATGAGGATTCTTAACGTTAGGAATTAAAGCCAGGAAAAAAGCAATGGTTGATTTAATTAAATTAGGTTTGTTGTGGAAGTCCCGAACAAATAATATGACATCCGACTTGATAAAATACCCGCACTTTTTGAAAAACTCTAAGCTGAAACCATCCGGCCCCGCGCACTTATCACCTTCACAACTCCAAATTGCATCCTTGATTTCTTCCTCTGTGAACTCCTTCTCATGTAATCTGCTATCTACTGCATTAATACTCATGAAATTCAGACCATCTAGAGTCGGTATGTAATTGCTTCTCTCTTTAAAAAAAAACTTTCAAAATGACTCTTAACTACAGATTTGATTTCCTTCACCCCCTCCTACCTGGCTCCTTCCCCTACCACCAAGGAAATATTATTTCTTCTATACCTATCTTTCAAGGAGTTATGGATGAAACGAGTATTCCTATTACCGTCTTTCATCCATAACTGTCGAGATTTCATCCTCAACATGCTTTCTTTAAGATCCAAATTTTTGCAAATATTATCAATGCTTTTGTTCATACCCTCTAATAACATCTCAATAGAGCCCCATGGTTATCAACAAGCAAAGCATTCAAAACGTTGAGATCATCCATAACCTCCTAAACTTTTAAATCGATCCACCTAAAGACCGATTTGTTCCACCACCTTAATCAACCCTTCAACATCTTCAGTTTTTCACTAAATCTCAAATCATCTCTTCCTTCAATTTCTAACTTCATCCATTCTACTTTGATGAAGTCAGTGAATTTCATGTGTTTGAACAAAAAATTATTGAAACAGAAAGGTTTAGGTCCCCAATCTACATAACACGACTTAAGCCAGATGGGATTGTGATCCAAGATGTCTCTCTTGCCAATCCACTACGCCGAAATCATCCAGATATCAATCAAGTTATCAGACATCAGAAATTTGTCTAATCTGCTCATAGTAGAACCACTACCATTAACCACTTGAAACGCCCTCCTACACACGACATGTGGGAAGCTTCATCTCATCGATGAAACAATTGAATTCCTCTATTTCACTAGCCTTACTGTTCATACCTATGCTCATTCTCTCTTCTCGATTGGTTACTGCGTTGAAATCGCCACCTAAACACCATTCATCTGATCTACTCTTACTCTGGATCTTAATAAGCTGAGTCCACATTGATCTTCTACTAAAAGAAATACATGATGCATATATGTTGACAAGATTCTAACTCACTCCCCTCCAACTAACATCTATCCCTACAAAACCATCCCCCTGAAACTATAATTAGGAAAGCACAAGGTTTTATTCCATATAATCACCATTCCAACTGAAGCTCCCAAAGAATCGCTCGATGTTCCATCTACCTCCTTATTACCCCAAAGCTCGAAAGCTAATCTACTGTCAAATGACTTGATTTTAGTTTCCTGAAGAAAACAAATATCGAACTTACCCGATTAAATCAAGAAACTAATTCTCTTTCTCTAGGTCTTGCTTCCACCTCCTCAAATATCTAAAGAAAGAATATTCATAACAACTTGTTTAATTTCTCCTCCTTCTTAACCTTTCCTTCTTTGTTTCTTCTTTCCATCTTCTCAATTTCTACCACAACCATGTCTTCCTTGTTAATGCAAGAAGTTCCTAGTTTCATATGGTGTCCTTCACAGCTCTGCTCACCTTTTGATCAAAATTCTTGCTCAATCGATGGTTGCAGCGAAGCACTTCAGAATCATTCAAAGAATCACAACAGATAATGGATCCACCAGAGAATCTATCATCTCCATCCATGGAGTCCTCGTTAGATTCTGCACCATATTTTGGTTTAGGAACTTTCCTTGAGTTGAGGCATGCGAAACAAGAAGGATTAATAACACCTGGCCCACCCAAATCTTTCACAATCTTCAATTTTTTTCCTTTGGGCCTAACCTTCCTAATACCCTCGCAAGCACCATTAAAAGATATTGGGCCCAAGATGGAATTTCCCAACACTAGAGGCCCATCCACAGGTGAATTCACAGCTTCAATCCCGTGCACCCCCCCTCCCCCCCGAAGTTAGGATGATCGATATCAACCAAACCCACCTCAGACAACTTATCCAATGGGGTCCTTACTAACCAATGGTACAAGAAACTTACTGGCGTCCTATGGTATAACAATTTCCTTGCCAACACACAATCTACAAACATCGGTCCAACACTCTTCAGACGAAAAAGGTACAAGAGTTACACTGCTACAACCATGAAAAATATAATTCCAAATTCATTCTAAACTCGGATAATCCATCCAAAAGTAATTTAACAATTTCCGTTTCTACTTACCACCTTCCATATCAATTATTCTTACGGATTTCCGACTTATTCAAGGTTCCTTGCTAATTCGAGATTTCAACCAAATAACAACGTGACACCAACATAGAACTACAACCATATACGACTCACCACTTATTGGAAACTTAAACTGTCTAAAGCACAATTGTGAGTTTCCATATTACTCACCAATTCACGTACAACACTCCACATGCACACACACTTTCGAAGTCCATACCACACTTCTCATTCGTTCCGTTTCATAAACTATTCCCAGTTACATACTTAACTTCGGAACGTCCAATTCTTACTAGTACTTGGAAAGATAACCTACAAATTCCTTCTCTGGTTAGAACACAACTGGTACCACTTTAACGGGGTCTAAATCCAAGACATGAACTCACGGAAGATAGCAATTATTAACTTCGACCAACCGTTCGTTCCTTAATAACACCATAAATTAAATTACCGAAACGATATTTACAAGATCAATACTTCGAGAATATTTTCAAACTTCGTCCTTAAGACTCTCAACAGTAATACACTTAAGACTTTCTCATACTCAACATAATTCACAAGATTACTTCCCCAAAAGTCAACCCCCTCGTCATTTAAACAATTGACCAATTACGCAACACTTTTCAGAAGTTTCTATTCCAAAACACAATTTCGTCTTTCATTTACTTGTAATCCTGTTTCCATTCACACAATACCCTTCACTCGAAGCAACATAAGGTAACAAAACACAGATGATGGTTCTCAAGAGATTCCAATTATTCCGATTATTCACAAATACAGAAGTTGCTCTACACTTGAAAATAGATCGGGGTAATGCATCCTCTTGAAGACCCCGTCCACCACTTCGTACCCATTAACCGGGATTTCTTACCCTTCACTATCCATTACATATCCCACATACACCAAATTACTTAATGGAAGATTCACAACCGACAATTCTCATCAACTAGTTACAAAACCCTTTTGGTATAAATCATGCCATGACTTACACCTAGTCAGTAATAAGTCCTGAATTGCTTTTCGTTGTTTTACCACAATCTTACTTCTTAAAATGTAATATTCACTACTCCACAAGATACGTCCCTTCACACTTGCCTTAAGAATAAGAATCCACTATGTACACTTATGACCATGGTGCTACTACTACGCTTGTTCTTAATACCAAGGTGTAACCTTTCTCATAACATACCGTTAATACCGTTTTCCACATCCCTTTTACTTCACCCTCCATTGTAATCCTCTTAGGTCCAAATATAAAATCATCATACTAAATTCTCCTTAAATCCAAGATACTTACTCTGTTCCTTAACACCCACTTCTTTCGGTCTGTATCGCTACACTTTCTGTTACTAAATGAAGTTCATTCTTTCTCCAACACAACATCTTATATTGTTCCTTGGGTAAGTTAACAAATTCCAAATTGGTCTCTTACTAAAAACAAAAATCCCAATGTACTATCTCTAACTTAATCTCTTTCATAACTGAATATACGCAATTCGTCTCCTACTCTTCGTTCGGCGCACACTTGTTTCACTTGAAGCATGTAAACACATCCTTGTGTTCCTCCTCACACTTCTATACTACTTTAGGTTCCCATAGAAGCCGAACTTCCTTAACTCTCAATCCTAAGCCAATTGGAAGGTATTGTTCCGAACACATTCCTTAAGGTACTCTCGTCCATTCAAGATACCATAGCGACCTTAGAAACTGAAGCACCAATACTTATCTCACTTCCGGACCTTACGTCACACATTCCATAATACAACTTTTCTTTTCCACGGAATGAGACTACTTGAAATTCTTACCCATACTAGTGGTCCATCCAGCTCCACTAGCGACTTTACATATTCCTCAATACCTTAATCAATCGTCCGATAGAGGTCCTTAATCTTAAGACTCCATAAATTCCAAAGGATTGCTTGAGCAGCACACACCACTCTTTAATTCCAGGCTACCCAAGCACAACTTCTACTAAAACCTCAATTGAGCTGACCAAAACTCCTCACCACTAACTCTTGGCTTTAGCCTACCCTCACAGTACAAGTTCCCACAACACTTCGGAGTCCTCGTGGTCGCTCAACCATGATTCTACCTATCACATACATAGTATTAGGTTGATCAGACCTAACACTACATAGTATGATATTAAGTTTCATGATGGCAAGACACACTTAAGAGGCAGGAATAGAATTATTTATGATGTTTCATGGCTAGGTCGAGGACACGACCTGCTCTGATACCAACTGTAATGTCCTGTATAATATATATCTAGAATAATACCATACAAGCATTTTCTTTGGTACTGACACATCAAAAGTCCCTAATGGCATAGTTCACATACTTGTCCATTTCTAAAACCTAAATACAACACATGGCACAAGTCATGGAAACTAGCAAAAAATAATAAAACTAAGAATGATATACAATATCCTCAATTGTATACAACAAAAGAATACACAACGGAATAAGCTTAACTAAGCTTCTCTTGAAACATCCGAGCATCGCTCCACTTGTAACCAAACCTGCACCTGCAATAAAGCAACTATAGTGGGGTGAGATACATCAAATCTCAGTGAGTTACCTATCCTATAGGTCCTCTCGGCTTTACAAGGTTCTACCATCTTAACTCAAGTCAAGGGGAAGGGAAATGACTTTGAGTGCACAATTCATAATCTCACACTATATAGAAACATGTCATGAGTCTGTTAACTCATGAATATCACACAGAAGGAATTACGTCCTGAGCCTGTTAACTCAAGATTCATTACGAATCGATAACCGTACCAAGGCATCCCCTTTTCCCGTCCGCTTCTACGTCTAGAAGTCAACCCGAGTCATGGATCCTTGTAGTTACTTGGCATACGAAATGGATTCGGGATCATCGGTCTGTTAACCGTGAACTGTCACTTCTCATGGCCTGTTAACCATCACAAGTCTCTTTACCATATAGGCTCCATTCGTACTACACTCGGGAATCAAACCTACCAAGTAATTGTGCATACGTTTCAGAGGAGGAGCTCGAGTCTCATGAAACTACACATCAAGATAAATGGTTACGATTACGTGATCATAAACACAACGTGATTGTATTCGACAATCACAAGGCCATAATACCTTAAGGCCACATTCACCTTCCTCATAAATCACTATGGTTCACACATGTTCCATACTAGTGTTTACTCTCTCCTAGACCAATACTCGTCACAGATGCACCATTATACATCAAGTGCCCGAGCATCGCCATCTAGGTTATCTAATCCAGGCCAGAACTTGTCAATGAATGCACGAGCATCGCCATCCAGAGTTTCTATCACAATTCTATTCACAACCTAGAATTATACCGTTTTCTTTGGGTTAAAGTTTCCTCACTCTTCCTAATTCAGTTTAACATGCATATTTCCTCATTCACAAATTACAATTTGATAGACATGGTATAATCACAAATATTACAAGTAAACACACATAATCACAACTTACATAAAGCACCAATTTTCACATTTACATAGTTAACACAATACGTAGGTTTCCTCCGATTCATTTAATCGGGTACCAAATCAATATTTCTCACTCGTATCCTGTAGGATATTTCCACAACTTTACATCGGCTATAAATATGCCTCGATCGAATTTACGATCCAAAAGATGTCAATTTCAACATTTCACAAAACATTACTTTCCTTCATTTTCCACTAAATAAAATATCCTACATCATACCGAAGATGGCAAAACATTACTTTCCTTCATTTATCAGATAGAGGGTCGTTATAGCTTTCTAATGACACCAGGAACGTCCCGATCCGAGTTACAGATCAGAAGTTATGAAAGAAACAAGTTGGAGGATCTGCTATGTTCGCAATGCGAAGCAGCCAACGAATACCCGCTTCTCATTCGCAGTGCGAAGCTCCCAGCGAATGCCTAAATACACTGGGTTCGCTGTCCCATTCGCTGTACGAACGTCTGGCAGAACCAAAACAGGGTAATGTTCGCAGTGCGAACCTCTGGCCAATGTTCGCCTTCACCTTCGCCGTGCGAACAACCAGCGAATATTCGCTTTCCCCTTCGCTAGGGAACTCGCAGTGCGAACCTGCGAAAACTGGGTTTTCCAGCAGCACTGTTATGGGTCATTTAGGCCAAAATCCAACATTCCTTCAACCAAAACTCATCCAAAACATACCAGAACATAATCCAATCATACAACAAGTATTCCACACATTTTATATCATGTTTCATCCGTTAGATTTCATCGATTATCCATTTAATCATTTTCTCCCAATTCTAACCTAAGTTCCAAACATCTATTTCAAGAACTTAGAGTGTCTAACTAGAACCCACCTGATAGTCGAAGAGGAGTTTGAAGAAGATGGTAATGATGATGATCCATGGGTTTCTCTCTTCTCCCTTCTTCTTCTCTTCTTCACTTTCTCTTTTTTCTCTTCTTTCTTTCCATTTCCTCTTTTCTTATTTTTCTTTCTTTTCCTTTTATTAACATATATATATATATAATACTATTATTATATAATATAATCCAATAGAGTAAAATATCTCCAATTGATATTTTGTCATCTCAACCAATTGATCAATTATTAGAGTTATCATAAAAGTCTATCTTGAACTAATAATAAATTGATCTCTTCAGAGTTCATTAGTTGCTCTATTGATCCCAATTGATAATACTTAAAGTACTTAGAGGATTCCATTAATCCAATTTACCAAGGATAGAGCAAATATATGCTCATCTGATCTCATCTGATATCCAATTGAGCATTTAGATAATACGGGGTTTACACTGGACCACTTCCCAAGTTGACTATTTCCTTTCGCATTAGGTTTTTAGAAAAATCCTTAAAAGTGGGATCATCAGAAGAAAACTTTTTGGATGGAGATCCCAGTGTGGGAAAAAAAATATGAAACCATGTTATCCTTTTCCCTATGCATAGCTTCTGTCACCTTGGTGCATAGGTTGTGAGTCAAAACCTCGTTGACTTCCAATTCTTCATCACCCTTACCAACGGTTCACCATGAACACTATCAGTATCAGAACCACTAATATCCGACTCATCATCGTCCGAAGCCGACTTCCTAACCAGCCTGTCCACCAGAACTTGAGCCTCTTCCATTTAAAAATGAATACACAATCAAATTTAATTGCAAAAAGGTGAGCTATGGCTCTTAAAGAAATAATTCATGAAGCCATTCTCTTGCATTTGGATAATGTGGTTTTCAAATGTGATTCTCAGAAAGTTGTACAAGCCATTCACTCCAGTTATAACGGTGATTCGAAGTTTTATGTTATTCTTAATTCTATAAAAGTCTTGTTATCTGTTATTCCAAACTTTGAGGTAAAGTTCATTAGACGCCAAGTGAATATGGTTTCCCACTCTCATGCTAGGGCGGCCAATTCATGACCTAGGCATAATTCGTTTAATTTAACTCTTCCTTGTATAGAACACTTACTTGTTAATGAAATACATTAAGTTTGTTTTAGTAAAAAAATTGCAAAAAGGTGATAGGAGAACCAAATTTATTTTAATTTGAAATAAGAGACCCTATTTAATAAATGTGGCAAAATAGGAAACCAAAATTGTAATTACGTCTTTTGATATTATTTTTCTATTGAATTTTTATCCCCACTAGAAAAGGTTTTTAGATCCATATATATATATATATATATATATATATATATATATATTTTAATAAGCAAAATATATTCATTGAAAGATACAAAGGGGTATCCGAACCCAACTACAATATCCTACCTTAGAATCACCGTTACAAAAAATCTATCGGTGATTTGATCCAGTTGTAATAATTACATGTAAAATTATATTTTTTACCAATCCACCTCCAAGCTAGTATCATAATCTTATGAACTATAATGTCCTCAATCCAAAATTCATCATTAAACAAAATGTTATTCCTAATGCTCCACAAACTCCAACATATGATACGCCATAAACCGATCGCATTTTTTATGACGACACCAGCTGAATATAAAGAAGATGTGCAACTTCTTAAATGATCCATCACCGAGCCATTCAAAGGAACCGCTACCCCAATCCACTCAAGAATTTTCTTCCAAACATTGATTGATTTTGAACAATAAAACATTAGGTGAATCACTTTTTCTTCAACCTGAAAACAAAAGGGGCAGACTTTTTCATGAGGAGAAGAAACAATACCATGTGCACTTAAATTATCTCGCGAAGGAAGTCGGTCGTGAAGTAAACGCCATCCAAAAACCACAATTCTAATAGGTGAAGAAGCAGACCATAATAGTTTAAATGCTGCTAAAAAATCAGTAGAGAGATTATCAGGTAGTAATTTCCTTTTAATCAGAAATTCATAGGCGGAATGAATAGAAAATTCAGCATCCGAATTTAATCTCCACAAGAAACTGTCTTTGCAGTCCCTGCGCAGCAACTTCCCTTGTAGTAATAACTGTAAGCCCTCCTTCTGCTGCATTAAGATCTGGTTACCAAGGTCCTGTTGTATCTCTACTTTCCAATTCCAAATTGCCCCATTCCAGCTCCCATTGTCAGCCACCACACTCCATGGATAAATAACAGAATTATGCAGTTCAGGATACATTGAATCCAAGGATACGCTACCACACAAAGTCGAAAACCAGAATGATGTCGTTTCCCCATTTCCTATCGTAGAGTCCATGTGCCTGAAGAAAGAGTCATTGCCAAATTCACAGGATAAGCAAACAATGTCGCACCACCATAAGGAAGGCTTGACAGGCCCGGATTGGACATCACCACACACCAAGGACGACGTAAATGCACCGTATCTAGCCTGCAAAATATCAAACCAGATATGATCTCTTGAACTCGTAAATTTCTAGATCCATTTAGCGAATAGAGCTTCGTTCAAACTCTGAATATCCATAATGTCCAAGCCCCCTGACTCCCTTGGTTTACACACTGTATTCCAGGATATCCATGCCATACCATCTTTTAAAGGAGAACTATTCCACAAAAATTTCCTTTGAAGTGCTGTTAGAATTTTAATGACTTTTTTCGGCATCCGATAGAATGACATGTAGTGGACTGGAAGGTTTGTAAGCACATATTTTATTAATGTAGTTCTGCCCCTAATAGACAGAAGTCTTCCCTTCCAAGATGCTAATCTGGCTTGAACATTATCTCTCACCGGTTTCCAAAATGAAATCAATCTATGGTTTCCACCAATCTGAATATCGAGAAATTTGAAAGGACTGTTTTGAATTTTGCACGCTAGAAATCTTTCTGCCGCTTTCAAAAATGATTCTTCCACACCATAACCAATAAGGCTGCTCTTTTTGAAGTTAATCTCTAGACCCGACGTTAGTTGAAAACCTCTCAAGATCACTTTGAAAGCCCAAATGTTGCTCCAAGTAGCTTCACCGACTATGACTGTGTCGTCTGCGTATTGGAGCAAATTCAATGTATCCTTCTGGTTTATTTTGAAACCTTGGAATATCCCAACTTCCTCCGCCTTTTTCATCATAGTGGCTAACCCTTCTGCAGCAATGGCAAAGAGATATGGTGATAAAGGATCTCCTTGCCGAAGTCCACGAGAAACTTGAAAGTCTCGTGAAGGACTGCCATGCACAAGAACGGACATAAAACTTTTGAAAACCGTTCCTTCAATCCATCGGATAAACTTGCTCCCAAAGCCCATGAACTTCATCACCTGTCAAATATATGACCACTCAGTGCAGTCATAAGCCTTTGCGGAGTCGACTTTGATGATTAAACTCTTGAGATTGCTTCTTCTTGAATAATCCACTACCTCATTCAATGATAATACTCCATCGAGTAAATTCCTCCCTGCAACAAAAGCTGTTTAAGATGGGGAAATTATACTGTCCATAACTCTCTTTAACCTGCCCGACAAAAGTTTTGCAATGACCTTATAGACACAGCCGACTAAACAAATCGGGCGGTAGTCGTCAAGATTTCTAGGATTTTCATTTTTTGGAATAAGGGCCAAAAATGAGGAAGATAACACCTTAGGGAGCTTAGCATCAAATAAAAATTCTTTGATACAGCCTGTAAAATCATTACCCACAATGTCCCAACATTTTTGAAAAAACTCCAGATTGAAACCGTCCAGTCCCGGACTTCTATCACCTTTACACTGGAAGACTGCATCTCTGATCTCAGTTTCCTCAAAATCATCTTCCAATGTATTTCTTTCAAGGTCTGTTAAAGTCTTGAAATAATTAGAATTCATACGCAATAGAGGTTTGTTGGTCGAAGTTAACCTTTTTTCAAAATGATCAGCAACAACTTCTTTCACCCCTGCAACGTCTTCGACAACTCTACCATTTACTGCCACCTTATTCATTGTATTCATCAGATTTCAGTGTCGAATAACCGAGTGGAAATAACTAGTATTCCGGTCTCCATCTTCGATCCATCTTGTTCCAGCCTTTTGATGAAGCAGACTTTCTTTAATCCTTAACAACTTCCATATCTCGTCTTCAGCATTCTTACGGCTCTTAACAAACTGGTCATTCCTTGAATCCTCATTCTCTGCCAACTCTTCTTCTGCATTATTTAGGATCTCCGTGTTCTCATCAATATTGGTATCTATCCAACCAAAAATATTTCTATTCCACCATCTAAGTTTTGAATGGAGTACCTGGAGTTTCTTGGACAAAACATAAGTACAAATGCCTTGAATATTAAGAGACTCCCAAACTTGTTTTATGAACTGCATAAACTGTGGGTGTTGGAACCAGCAATGAAGCATTCTAAATGGTTTGGGACCCCAGTTGACGTTCCGAACTAATATCCAAATAGGTCTATGATCGGAGATGTCACGTATACCCACTTTTTGACAAGCCACATTCCAACCATTCAGTAATCCAATCGAAATTAGAAATCGATCAATTCTGCTGCAAGCATCGCCTGCTGGGCTGAACCAGGTGAATTTATTTCCAGTTGATGCCAAATCAATACAACCAGACATTTAGATGATGTCTTCAAATTCTAACATCAGTCTTTTATTGTGATAGCCACTACCGTTTTTTTCTCTTGAACTTTTTATTGCGTTGAAATCGCCACTGATTACCCAATCACCTACTTCTTGCTTGGATTTAAGGCTTAAAATGTTGCTCCAGAGCGCTCTTTTATCATTGTTGTTACACGAGAAATATATGTTAAAAAAGTAGCACAGTTTGTTCTTCCAAACAGCCTTGAGCCCCAGATACCCTTTTCCTCTGTAACTGCAGATTGGGTCTAGAACATTTTTCTTCCATATGGTGAGAATCCCTCCAGACATACCATCAGACTTTGAGGCTGACCAAAGACAGTTTTCATTGCCCCAGGATTTGTGAACAATAGCATTATTCATGACTTCACATTTAGTTTCTTGGGTGAATACTATAACTGCCCCTCCTTTCTTCAACAATTCTCGAATTTTTTGTTTCTTGATCAAGCTTCCACATCCTCCCACATTATGTGTTACAATATTCATAAATGATCGATAGCTGCCACCTTCTTATCTTTCTTCACGTTTCTTTCTTTTTCTTCCAAGTTGCGAATTATGGACTCGAACGCCTCGTCATCTTCTTCCGCTTCTATTCCCAGTCTCTTGATGGAATTCCACACTCGGGTAGGAAGACCGGCCAAATTTTTCTTGATTCTGGAATTCCTTCGAAGAATCTCTTCAACTCCAATGGACCCAGAACTCTGCCTATTTGCGTCTTTTGAAAACCTTGAAATTGAGTCATTAGTTTCTTCAGAATATGTCTCGCTTACATGAACCATCGATCTAAGGAACGAGTTATCTGTTAAAAGAAGTGAAGAATAATAAGACGGCGTATAAGGAATTTTCAGGTTCCTATAGATGTCTCCCAAGGATTTCTTCTGCAACAGATTATTGTAACCCGTTGGAACTTTAGGTGTCAGTCCACAATTAGAACCATTGCCCAGGCCATCAACTTCCTCATTATTGGTGTCATTTGGAGAACCAATTTCCACTTCCTTGGAATTTCCACTATAAAAAAAGTGCACTTTTTCCATTATTGTCACTACGCAGCAGTGTATCTTGCGCAACCTGATCCGTCTTTTTCTCTCCTTTATGGAGACCTATCACATTGGGGCTATCAACAACAGATAAATTCACAGCAGACGAGGGTCCCAAAAATTCATGTTTATCCTCTAATTCCACCTGTTGAACCAAACATGTATCAGACGTTTTCATACCTATGACCATATCCCTAGGACCTACTTTATTGAGATTCCCCATTGTCCTGTCATTATGGCACGCCTTTTTGCCCACTACATTGTTACCAAGGTTTGACTTTAAGTTAATATCCATTGGATCAAAATCATCCTGTAACGTATCTTCCACCTCACTATCAGATGAGACAACCTGAGAACTATCTACTGAGTTATCTCCAATGGACTTGCATGTATTCTTTGAACAACAAACCGGAGCTTCTTCTACCAGCTTGATACGAAAAATTTGTTTGTTGACTTCAATATTAACTACTTCATTTAAGTTCATGGCAAACTTTGTTCTTATAAGAATTCTAGCAACGTCAAACTTTTCATGCCTTTGAGTTTCTGCATCAGCTTTGACAAAAACTCCAACAGTTCCTGCTAGAAATTTGACAAAATTATCTCCCCAGACATGGCATGGTAAACCAAAAATATTAACCCACGTCATCCTCTCACAGTCCACATCCGTAGGAATCCAAGGATGAATGTCTTAGAACCATTTCTCCACCCATTCTTTATCTTCATCAATCATCTTCTTAATGTCACCTGCAACCTCTTCTTCTAATAAAACCAAATTTGCACCCATAGGAGTTGCTTTAATTTTAAAGTAACCTTCCATATGAAGTGCCTCCTGAAACTCATAAGACTCACCTGGATTTTCCATTATGCCGACAAAAGCTTGTTGAAAACGCTCAATGTCCTCATCCTTAACATTGAAAATGAGGTGGGCGTAACTTGGTTTATCACCCATAAACATCCTCTCAGAAGGGTTTTGTTTCGGATCTCCTTTAGCTATTTCCACATAAGATTTTTTGCCATTCCAATACACTTGTTTTTGTTTTGTCACTATTTCATAATTCTTTCTCCAGTTCTTATCCTCCAACCTTGACCTCAAATTCTCAGTACCATACAATCTATCACCTCTTTGAAAACGCGGTGCATTTGCAAATATCTTCCTGCCATTAAGGACAATATTGTCCAGTTTAATGGCAGGAAGATGTTCATCAGACACCTGTTTGAATCGAACGAAACCAAACCTTTTTCCTCTTTTATCAAGTCTAGTAGGAATGAACACTTCAAGAACCAAACCAAAATCCTTGAACACATTAAACATATCTTTAGCTTCAAAAGAGTCTGGAAATTCAGTGAAGAAAAAAGATGTTACTTGAATCATGTTCAGTCGCTTTGTTTCCAATAGCTCTCCACACCGATCTTCTTGCAATGGTCTCCCTCTTTGCTTTCGATTTCCTAACTTGTTCCCAACCTCTATCTTGATCCATCTTTGATTCCAAATAGAAACACAGACAAAACTATTTCGAATACGCCTAGTTAGAGACGCACCAACCCAGACAAAAACCTAATCCAAACAAAAGAAAGCACAGATCAGAGATTCCAGTCGATGAAGGAGACACGGTATTAGAAGACCCTGAGGGAGGAAGGTCCCTAATTCGAAAATTAGGACTTTAAAACAATCCCTAAGAGCCTAACAATGTTCCCCCAGAAACTGAATCGAGATCCTCAAAGCTCAAGAATTGGATGTAATGTTAATGAACTTGATACATTGTGAACGATCAGGTTGAAGGTGAATAACAGGTTGGATATTCTAATGATTCTAAAACTAGAGAGAAGGGAGAGACTCTCTCTCTCTAAACTAGGCAATGAATTAAGAGTATATATATATATATATATATATATATATATATATATAAACACATAAAATTAAACTGATTAATAATACTAAATAAATCAAATCACAAATCATGCATTTTTATAGCATAATTACATTGAATGTGTGCAAGATTTAGGTGCATGCAAACCTGAATTCCAAACAAAATTATATCGTATTTATCAAAATTATTTTTATAAAAACTTCCAAAAATTATGTAAAAATTATTATAAACAAAAAATTATTATTTTTTAATTTAGAAACATAAGAGTTAATTCATATAAAATGCGTGTATAAGGTATATCACTATTTCAAATGTATTGAGAAATATGCGGGGTTGAACAAGAAAGTTTGCAAACTGCCCCACTCTTCTCCACGTTTTTCTGGTATACTCATTCAAAGCCATTGCCAAACAGGATGTATAAATAGCCATTATCTCCACTTGCATGCATTTCACAACATCCTCTTCTTTTTCAGATCCAATCGTTTATAACAACTTCAGATTCCTCTTTTCTGAATTTTCAAATTTTATTTTTCGCATCAACTATGATTCTCTATCACTTCAATTAACCATGTGATGTTATAGAGATTACGAAACGATGCAATATCAATCGGTTCCTCTGGACGACATAGTCCTGATTTTCAATGGATTCTTGCTTTTTTCTCGTAGGCTCCACAATTTCTAATTCCCGGGTTTGTTCAATTTTGTTAATTTCTGTATGCAAATTGTTAATTTCTCTTTCTGATTTGTTGTTTTTGTTTTCGAATTTCGTTGGCTATATATGTGAATTTTGGTTGATGCTGCTCAATAATGATTATTTTGGTTTAACCACGCTAAATAGAATCTGGATGGGGTTTGATGCCGCTTTCATTTATGTCTATAATATGCACACAAAAAATCAGTAGTTTGGTTTAAACCATATGCAATGATTTATGGATGTTGATATGATCCTTCCATTGATTAAAAAATATGTAAAAACATATTTATGAAATGTCTGTAAGAAATTAAATCTCCAACAGCAATTATTTACACATTTGCTTTCTATTATTCCTATTGCTTTTAATGAATAAATTATTTTTATGCTTAGATTTAAATTTCAAAAGTTTAAAGGCCAATACAATACATATATATGTCTGTAACTACATCTTTGCTTCATGTTATTCATACTCTTTTGAAATAATAGAGTATTTAACCTGCATATCTCAAAGTTTGAAGGAGTTATGACTGAAATAGAGACATTGTAGCATATCTCAAAGTTTGAAGGAGTTATGACTGAAATAGAGACATTGTTCGCAAGAGGAAAAATGGATTTGCCAATAAGATAATATTTCCAGCTCACAAAGGTGAAGATATAATGTTGCATGAATTGTTGAAGAAAGGGATTTAATCCAAATGAAGTAGATAATAAAAATGGAAAGACAACATTGGTTAGTATTTTATTTCCTCTAATATCCATATATTTTTTTCTCTATGCAGTATAATATTAGGCACTAATTACAACTCTACTTTAACTCTCTATATACCATACAACAACTTCTAAAGGTAGTGACCTTTACGTGGTTTTGCTTCTAGAGTTTAGTGTTGATGCTAACATAAAAGGTATAATCAAAGCTTTTTGTAAATTCAGCAACTGGTTATAAAGTAAAAAAATTAAAGTATGAAGAGTGATGCTATTTGTCACTAACCTTGAAACACGAGCACAAAAAAAAAAGTGTTTAAGAGTAGACTTTCCTCATTAAATTGTTAAGTCATAATTCCTCCCATTCATAAAACATCCCTTAATTTTTTTAACAAATAGTTTGCTTCCCTAGTGTACATAACAAACTAAATTAATTCTTAATATTTCAAGCAAACCAGTAATAAATGTTTTGCTATACTTTTCTTGCTTCTCCAAAATCATGGTTTAGATCAAAAGCTTAAACATACGGTTTGTAGCTTGTTTGTTTTTTTAAAAAAATTGAATGACAAATAATATAATAAAAGTGAGCACAAGGAATTCGCTTATTATAGAGACAAATCTCAGCTAATAGTATAGTATAGTTGGTTTGTTTTAGAGAGTCTAATTCAGCCTCTCGCTTTTGGAGAAGCTTTCTTTTCACATGCTTTAGTCATAATTAATTTTGACCTGCTCTAAACTTGTTTCATCCTAAATAAAAAATAACAAATTTTTTTATTAAAACGAATTGTTAATGTTGAATTATTATCAAATGAAACTCATCCAGAATAAACTTATAATTTTTCCAATTGTAATAATTAATAACTACTAATAACATGATTATGGTGAAACATTAGTCTAGAAGCTTAAAAAATTGAGCATAATTTTTTCCCAATTGATCTATTTAGTTGATCCCACTTAGTAGAACAAGACGTGGTTGTGGTTGTGGTTGTGATTTTAATAAATACTAATAAACTACTTGAAAAAAATGAGTACAATGATTAAACAAATAAATAAATGTCGAGTTTAAATCGGCGCTAGCAACATAAGTCAATGTTGTATGTTTTTTTTTTTTTTTGTAAGCAAGTAATGTATTAAATAGAGTACAAAGGGTACTCCCAACCTGTTTACAAAAGAAGAGATTACCCACCAAATGCGGGTTAAGATAAAAACATCAACGGGTCAATGCTAAAATCATACAAACTACATTTGGGATAAGTAATATCTCCAATAAACGAGCATCTCCACACCGTGTATTTAATCGACCACACGATATCAACAATATTCAAAGTATTGTTCCGGAAAATAATACCGTTCCTAGTATTCCAAAGGATCCAAGTCACTGCCAACCATATGCTACCTTCTCTACCACATTTCAACTTCTTAGACTTGCAAAAAACAAACCAATCTAAAAAGCTCCCCTTCAAATCAATACGAACCGACCGAGAAAATCCGATCCAATCAGCAACATCTTTCCAAACCAGTGCTATAACAGGGCATCCCAATAAAATATGAAAAATCGATTCAGAAGCCGCAGAGCAAAAAACGCAATTATAACTTCCAGACGAAGGAATAATGCCCCTCGCCATAAGCATCTCCCTTGTCGGAATTCTGTTAAGGAAACAACGCCATCCGAAAGCTCTCACTTTCAACGGAACCCCGACTTTCCAAACCAACCCCAAAACTGAATCAAACCTCTGAACCGGACCGACGGGAATCCGAAAAACGGCAGCTGCACTATAGAAGGAGCTGACAGAGAATTCCTTCGTCGAATTAAGCCGCCACGAACAGCCGTCCTTGTTATTGCTATTGGGCCTGCTGCCATCGATGCTAGACAGTAAATTGAGTACGCCAGCTTCCGAACCTGTCACAGTGTGATTCGAAACAGAACACACAGCAGCCAAGTTACCTACTTCAGAACACTCGCGGCCTGAAAACGGGACCAATCCAACAGGGGCTGAACTTGGTCTCACATGATTAATAGCAACAGAACCACCGTCCTTAGCACTAAAATAGGCCACAGGTGCTGAAACAGGAAAATTCTCCCGGACACAGTGCACACCTGCATCACCCTCAGAAGAAGAACAGATACCTGCATTAAAACAATTAGAAAAAATAGTGCCTCCCAATCCAAAATCTCCCCATCTCCATTCTCCATTTGTCCATCCCCCCATACCCGCAACCGCAACTTCCTTCAAGCAAGACGCAGAATATAAATGCGGATAAACATTTTTCAGGCTACCGATCCCCGTCCAATCGACATGCCAAAACGGAGTCGCATACCCATCACCTAAATTGAAGGAACAATTATTCAGGAAAATATCCTCCGGATAACTTTTCGACAGAGAAAGTAAATCCTTCCACCAAAAAGAGAGGGAGCTCGACATGAGGGAGGGACCAACATCGTGGCAAAGGTGAGAAATGATATCCCCATAACGAGCTTTCAACATTTTGAACCAAAGGTCCTCCGACCCGTTCAAAATTCTCCATCTCCATTTATTAAGAAGAGCTATATTAAAATCGTCGATTCTCTTCAAGTTGAGACCGCCTCTATCTAAAGGTAAACAAAGGGAATCCCAACTAATCCAATGAGTTCGACACCTCTCCTCCGAACTACCCCATAAAAAGCGACTTTGGATTTTAATTAAAGCATTTCGAATCTTCACCGGGATCTTGTAAAACGAGAGATAAAAGATAGGAAGGCTACTAAGCACCGCTTTTAGAAGAGTGATACGACCCCCAAAACTAAGGAATCTACCTTGCCAACAATGAAGACGCTTTTCCACCTTCTTCACCAAAAAAGTCCAAGTTGCAACTCTCCTAGGATTGTACCCGATAGGTAAACCAAGAAAAAAGAATTCTTTCCGCTCCACCCGACATGAAAAAAACGCCGCTCCGGCTTCCAAAAAGTTAGACGGAACATTAATTCCAATAAGTTTGCTTTTGTGGAAATTAATGCCAAGCCCCGAGATCAACTCAAAACCTCTAAGGACCGCTTTTAGCGCCCACAAATGTCTCAAACTCCCATCTCCAACCAATAGAGTGTCATCGGCGAATTGGAGAATGTCAACAAAACATTTACCCTTCACGTTAATTCCCGAGAAATCTCCTAATGAAACCGAGTTTTTTACCAACGCCGTCAATCCCTCCGCTACCAAAACAAAGAGAAAAGGGGAAAGAGGATCTCCTTGTCTAAGACCCCTCTCAACCACAAACTCCTTAGTGGGACTACCGTTAACCAAGACGGACATCTTACTAGAAAAAATAGTGGCCTCCATCCATCTCAACCAAACATCCCCAAAGCCCATTTTCCTCATCATAAACCTAAGGAAGTCCCAACACACTTTATCATACGCTTTCTCGAAATCCACCTTAAAAAGAGTACAACCAATATTTTCCTTACTAACATAATCCACCAATTCGTTAGCCACCAACACTCCGTCAAGCATATTTCTTCCCGGGACAAAAGCGCTTTGAGAAGTAGAAACAATAGAATGCAAAACTCCCTTCAACCTAGAAGCCAAAATCTTAGATAAAGCTTTGTAAAGGCAACCCACAAGACAAATGGGTCTATAGTCGTCTAAATCCAAAGGAGACTCCCTTTTGGGTATCAATGTCAAAAAAGAAGAAACGATGGATTTAGATAACAAAGCACCTTTGTGAAAATCCTTGAAAAAATTAAAGAAATCGTCTTTAAGAAAATGCCAACATTTTTTGATGAAAGTGAAAGTATAACCGTCCGGGCCCGGGCTTTTGGTCCCTTCACAACCCCACACCGCCTCTTTGATTTCCTCCTCCGAAAACGGTCTCTCAATATCATCCCTATCAACAAGGGATAAGGAGTTAAAAACCAATCCCTCCAACGTGGGCCTTCCAACCACGGTTTCCTTGAACTTGGAAGCAAAATGCTTCCACACCTCGTCTTTCACTTCCTTCACCGATTCCAACCTACCTCTCTCCGAGTTTAACGGACCAATATGATTGCGTCTTCTTCTTTCCTTCATCACACTATGAAAGAATTTGCTATTGTTATCCCCATCGTTAAGCCATTTCAATCTAGACTTTTGGATTAGCATATTCTCCTTAATCCTCATGTTTAACCAAAACCGACTAAAGACTTCCTTGCGTTCCACATAGAACTCCTCCGATAATAAACCCATCTCCTTCTCCGCCATCTCATCCCCCTCATTGATGTCCTTCACACACCCCTCTATATCAAAGTCATACTTGCCAAAAACTTCAATATTCCACCTACGGAGACTACTTTTGAGAAGCCTAAATTTCTCCTTAATAACATAATCACTTCTACCTTCAACCTTCAAAGATCTCCACTCCTTCTCCACAAAACCAATAAAATCCTTGTTAGTGAACCACTCATTGTTGACTTTGAACGGTTTAGGACCCCAATCCTCCATATCCGACACCAACCAAACCGGACAATGGTCGGAAATATCTCTATCTCCAATATGTTGACCAACCATCCCCCACCTTTGAATTAAAACATCCGACAACAAGAAGCGATCGATTCTACTCATAGAGGAACCGTCCCCACTATACCAAGAAAATCTCTTCCCTTTACTATCGACGTCCATCAAATCGCTAGCACTAACAAACTCCGAAAACTCCTTCATTTCTGAATTCCGAGAACCGGAGGATCTACCTTTCCTTTCGCTAGAAGAGGTAATCACGTTGAAATCTCCGGCTAAACACCATTCACCATCCGCAAGTTTTGACTTAAGTTCCAACAACTTTCCCCACAACGATCTTTTGGATACAAGATCACACGGGGAGTAAACGTTGACTACATAATAAAAGTGATCTCTCCAAAGAACTTTGACACCCACGAAACCTTCACCTCTAAAACTACTAATCACCTCCACACCTCCTACCTTCCAAAGAATCAATAAGCCTCCCGACATTCCCGAAGAACCGGAAAAAGTCCAACCTATCTCCTCATTAGACCAAAAACTCTTCGCGATCTCGGGTGTAACCGTAACAAGCTTAGTTTCTTGAATGAGAAACATATCAGCTCTCCCCTTTTTAATAATGTTGCTAATTCTCTTCCTCTTGACCAAGCTTCCACCCCCTCTAATGTTAAAAGACCCAATAATCATTTTCGATTATCTATCTTCGCCTTCAAACCACATGACTTACCTCTTTCTTCCTTCCCCAAATCGATTAATAACTTCTTAAAATCCTCCTTCCTATCCGCCACCACTCCTAAATTTAATATGGCTTCCCATAGTTTTTCACCCGAACTAGCTTTCAGATATCCCCACATTCTGTCATTGCATCTAACAATATCGGATTCTTTAGAATTGTCCCCATGGTATTTAGATCTAATAGAACTCCAAGAGTTATCAGTGCACTCCTCGCCCCTGGGAGAAACAATAACAGCTTTAGTCAATTTACCCCCTTTTTTCATTTTCCTACTTCTGGTCCCTTTTTTAGGAACATTAGAACCCAATACACCAAGTGGGCCATGCAGATTCATATATTTAAGTCTTTTATATTTCCTTCTATTAGATGCATCATGGGCCCCCTTCAAAAAATTAATTTCGTCCTTTTTAAAGGAACATTCAACGTAGGACGAAAGACTATTAGATGCATTGAGTGCACGACTAGGTTGGTAAAGCGAAACGTCATTATCCCATTTCACCTGGATATTCGCAGAGCAGCTTTTCGCCTCCAACAAGGCATTGTCAAACCCGCCTGTCACCTTCCTAGCTGATCCTCCGTACGATTCCCCTACACCAAACCCAGCGGAAAAATCCACTGGTCCGTTCACTTCAACTTTTTCCTTACTCAGAGAAAAAACCTCATCCCTCACAACGCCTTTCTTGCCTTCAACCGACCCACAATCAAAAGAACCGTCATCAACCTTCTCCGCTTCCTCCATCTCGTGCAACCACTCCGCTTCCGAATCATAAGAAGAAGAAGAAGCCTCCTTTTTCTTATTATCCACCAAAGGAGAATTTCGAATAGGTCCGTATGTGTCTTCCCGAAGATTGATAACATACGATTTCCCGTCGATCTCCGCCACGATACGTTCCTGCAGACGAAAATCAGACGGAATACGAATCATGAACCTCACAATATCCATGTGAGGACCTTCGGATGAACAAACATCAGAGCAAATATATTCCCCCAAACTGTTCCCTAAACATTCCAAAAAATCTACGCCCCAAGCATGGCAAGGAATGCCATAAGCCCTAATCCAAGACACTCTGCTCGTATCGACGTCTTCTTCTTTCCAAGGCCGTAAAAAACTGAACCATTGTCGCCACCAACCAGACCCATCTTCTACTATTTCCTTGATCGTACCCACTTCTAACTCCTCCAACAAGCACAAATTTGATCCCATCGGGGTCACTCTTATGGAAAAAACGCCCTCTGATTCAAAGTGTCTCTGCATGTTAAAAGACATACCAGGGAAGATTGTGGAACCCACAAAAGCTTGTCGCAATCTTTCCTTATTCTCCTTGTTAGATTCAAAGACACAAAACGGTTTGACATTCGTGCTCTTCCCAACTCCCAGCGCTTCTGCGAAGGTTTGAGAACTCGAAACTCTGTTTGAAGATCTCTCCCTTTTAGTCTGCCAACCGGAACCAACATCCCGACCACCTCCCTGACAAACTCCATTTCTAACCCAGTTTTTCTTGATGGTACCCCTCTCGAATCTTGGAGGATTGGCGTGAAGCTTCCTACCCCCAATGTGAACATTGTCCAGCTTGATGCCAAGAAATCTGACGTCTTCGACCTCCCTAAATCGCGCAAAACCAAAACGGTTGCCATGTTTGTCCCGCCTCGGAGAGATAAGAACCTCCACAATCTTGCCGATGCATCCGAAAAGCTCGAACAAATCGTTTGCCTTAGTACAATCTGGAAATGCAGAAATGAAGAAAGAACTCACTCCGATCAACTCTCTACCTCCGAAACCTCCACCATATGGAAAAATGTCCCACCTTCCCGAACTGGAGGGTTTCTTCCGGCGGGCCACCGTCGTCCAAGCCATGCAAGGAGAAAGCACACCGTAAAAGACCGACAGAAAGTTAGAGAGGAGGACCTTCTCTCTCTAAAAATAGTTAAATTAATAATTTTATATTAATTCAAATTAAAAGAAATTTCATTATTTTGAAATTTCGTAGAGCTCAATCAATGTTGTATGTTTGTTTCTGTTTAGAAGTTATTGTGTTGTTTCATTATTTATTTCTTGTTTTGTTAGCAATCTAATAAAAGAGAAATTAAGTTGTTAACCACCATTCGTTGTTGCCTAAATAGAGAAGCTTCAATTATATATAAATAAGGTTACGAAGCCTTAATCAACAAAATTATTTTTAACTTTGCAAAAAAATAAACAATAATAACACTGACCTATAAAGTTTTGACAAACTTTACAATTGTTGGTAATAATATTGTCTGTGTATACTCTTACTTCATCATACTCGTAGAAGTTTGGGTCAAATTAATTATTCTTAAAAAATTTGTGAAACTCACATTAGTATTTTTATTAAATTAAAGTCTGATGCTTGAATATTAGTTGTTATGATAAAACTAGAGAAAAAGAAATTCACTATGTCAAACTAAAAAATAATGGTGAAGATTGTTAATTTGATAAGTGTTTTTGTTATAATCGCTTTGTAAATGCTTTGTAACTATAAACACTTATTAAAGTAGCAATCTTCACCGTTGTTTATTATTTTGACTGAGGGGATTTCATTTTCTCTGCTTCGTAATAACATAATCAGATTTTAATCTAAGAAAATTTTAATGTATGTTTTACAAGTTTTTTTAAGATTAAATAATTTTACTTGAATTTGTACGAGGGTCATGAAGTAGGAGTAAGCAAATACAATATTTCCAACCGCTGTGAAGTTTGTCCAAACTTTATGGGTTAGAATATTATTTTTTTGTTGATTAAGACTTTGTAACCTTATTTATTTATAATTAAAGCTTCTTTATTTTTTTATTTTTTTTATTTTTTGTATCAAGAGGGTTTTGGCCCAAAAGAAAAAGAAACTAATGAAAGAAAAAACGAGGGATGGAAACCCCGACAATATCATTCAAAGTTAAGTCAATAAGATCAATGGTGCATTCTTCATACACCTAGTGCCTAGAACGTGCAAGCTTTTGTTTGTCTGGGCATCAACACTCTGGTTGGCTTCACGATGCACATGAGAGGAAATGACCTCCCTCCCCTCAGACAGTCAGTTCTGAACCTACTTGTACAAGCCATTACCTTCCTTAACCCTTGTGAGCATCTTGTTGAGAGAATTTGCAATGTATTTGTTATCTATTTGAACCTCAATCCTTGAAAAACCTTTCCCAAAAGAGAATTTAAATCCTTCAAGAATCCTCCACAAATCAGTACAAAAAACACTACAAACTTCAATATTCTTTGAAAAACCTCATATCTACCTGCCATGAGCATCCCAAATTAAGCCACTACAACCGGCTCTGCCATTTGTTGAAAGTGAAATTCCGATTCGGAAAGCAATGTTTCCTTTACAGCTCAAAACTCACCTTATAGTCATGAAATCTTCTCTCAAGTCTTCAACCAACTCGCTTGGTGTAACGAAAGTTGCATCATGAATCCTCTTGTTAGGCCAGAACCATAGAGGGAGTGACAAGTTATGGCCCCTAGCGCATTCCAATATTCTAGGCTTCCATGACCAAAATTATTCTGCATGTTCATGCTCATCCAGTCATTCAAACCTCCATAAAAGAAATCAGTTTGAAACTGCTCTCGAACAAGAGAGTGCTAATCTGTTTCTGCAGAAATGCAATCTCTCAAAGAGTGCAAAATTGTTTCGATTTCCTTTGTGCAATTCTGGCAATAAGGTTAACTTGCCACATAAAGGCTCTTATTATTGATGGGGTCTTCAATTTCTAGATCATATTCCAAACTGCTTCATGGTCAATATTAGTGGAACAAGACTTGTTTTTGTTGTTTTTGTTGTTGTTCTAATAAAATGAGTACAAAAAGTATACAAATAAATATGTCGAGTTTAAACTGGCGCTAACAACACAAACAAACATTGTATGATTGTTTCTGTTAAGAAGTTACTATGTTATTTGATTGTTTATTTCTTGTTTTGTTGGAAATCAAAGAGACAAAGAGAAAAGACACTTGAGTTTGGATTGGGTAGTCAACACCTTAGGAATAAGTTGTTTATCTTAAAAATAGTGAAGAAGTTGAGTTGTTAACCATCATTCGTTGTCAATTGCCTAAATAGAGAAGCTTCAATTATATATAAATAAGGTTACAGAGTCTTAATAAACAAAATCAAAATAATAAATTTATTTTTGGCTTTGCAAAAAAAGCAATAATAACACCGACCCATAAAATTTTGACAAATTTTACAACTGTGGGTAATATTGCCTTTGCGTACTCGTACTTTATGATCTTAATTGAAATTTAATACAAATTAATTAATCTTAAAACATTTGTGAAACTCACATTTATGTATTTTTTAAATTAAAGTATGATATTTAAATGTTTGTTGTTATAATGAAATTGGAGAAAATGAAATACACAATATCATAATCAAAAAGAGTGGTGAAGACTGCTACTTTCATAAGTGTTATAGTTATAATAGTTTTATAAATGCTCTTTGGATTGTCGATTTCAGTTTCTGTAAATCCTTTATGGAAACTCGATATATTTAATGTCTCCATAATTATCCAACTAGTTGCAGCTTTCCATGTTTTTTCTAGCCAATTTATTCATTCATTGCCTAATAATCGGGTTGTGAAAAAATTTGAAAAACTCCAGCTAGATAGATAATGATGATGACAATGGCTATATCGAGTAGTAAGAAAGTATTATAGAAATTTATCGTTGAGTATGTAAAAAACTGTTATGAACTGATAGAATTAAGGTGAGGGGTGTCACTCTATATAAACCCTTTTTGAGTTCTATTTTTAACCAATGTGGGACTTGGATTTTTTCCAATACACCCCTCACGTCCAACACTATTGGGGTTTGTGTGTGGATATAAATGTTGGGTGGCCCGAATTATCGACATATGGGACTTTGTTTTTCTAGTACACCTGCTTGCGGCCAACACTTTTTTTTGGGCTTGGTGCACATATAAATGGTGGGTGGTCTGAATCGATAGGCTCGTTATACCATGATAGAATTAGAGTCTAGCTTAACTCAACCTTACAAAACCGGTTTGTAAGGTGAGGGGTGTCACTCTATATTAACACTTTTTGAGTTCTATCTTTACATAATGTGGGACTTGGATTTGTTATAATATGAATTATACCACTGTCTTTACCATTGTTTTTTTATTCCGACGGAGGGAATTTTATTTTCTCTACTTCGTAATAACATAACAAATATTTGAGTATCACATTTTAATTTAAAAAAATATTGATGTAAGTTTGACAAATTTTTTAAGATTAATTAATTTAACCTGAATTTCTATGAGTGTCAATAGTATCCAAAGGCAATATTCCCAAGGGCTGTGAAGTTTGTCCAACATTAATGGGTCAATGTTATTCTTGTGTTTTTATCATAGTCAAATAATAATAATAATAATAATAATAATAATAATAATTAGGGTTAAATAAGTTTTCCGAGTTAAATTTTGGTTCCTCTAAAATTTTTCATTAAGAATTGGTCCCTATAAAATTTTTCGTCTCAATTACGAGTCCCTGACGTCAAATGGGGCTAACGGAAGCTGACGTGGCTGCTTTGGTGGATTAAATAATTAATTTATTTTGACCTAATTTGTTCGTATCCTTCCCTAAGCTTTAGAGATACTGACATGCCACCAGTTCCACGCAGATGGAAAGGCCGTTGTCAAATAGGAGAAGCATTCAATGCTTCATCTTGTAACAGGTTTCTGATTGAATCACATACTCATCACTTTATGATTTTTTTTTACTTCATATGCATTATTAGGTTCAACTTGGACCATCTTCAATGGTTAATAATTGATGGTATACTTTAGGAAAGTGATAGGAGCAAGATACTATATGAGTGGATATGAAGCAGAAGAAGAGTCAGACAAGAAAGTCTCTTTAAGATCTACAAGAGACAGCTCTCTGGTCATGGGAACCATACAACTTCCACAGCAGCAGGACGTAAATCTGATTTCACCTCTTCAACAAACCTTGCGCCATGGATCATCACTGTTGCTGCTAGCTCAACAGATAGGGATTTCACCTCTGATATCATATTAGGAAATGGTGTTAACATCAAGGTAAATCTTATTTCTTTCTGTCGAAAACTTTGAATAGAGCATGGTTGTTGTTCTAACAGTTATCTATATTTGCCTTAGGGTGACAGTCTCAGTCTATTGGAAATGAATGCCTCCAGAAGAACAATTCCTGCATTTGAAGCCTTTGCAGGATATTTTACTCCTTATCAATCCAGGTGAAGCACAAGGTACTTTGAAGCTAGAGTTTCCTAAATATCAATGCAAATGGATGGCTTTTAAAGTTAAGTGTTGTCCTCTTTTCTACTTTTCTACAATTACTATTTGGATAGCTCATTAAACAAGACCAAGACCAAAGGTAAGGTTCTGGTGTGTAGACACGATGAAGGTTCAATCGCATCAAAATTGGAAAAAAGTAGGGTAGTGAAAGAGGCGGGTGGAGTTGGGATGATGCTTATTGATGAAACAGACCAAGGCAACCACGTCAGCTTCCGTTAGCCCCATTTGACGTCAGGGACTCATAATTGAGACGAAAAATTTTATGGGGACCAATTCTTAATGAAAATTTTTAGAGAGACCAAAATTGAAAATCGCTATTTTTTTAGGGACTTAAAACTTATTTAACCATAATAATTATTATTATAATTTCTTTTTTTAATTAAGATTTTTGGTTTTGTTAATTAAGACCTTGTTATCTTATTTATATATAACTGAAACTTCTTTATTTATGAAACGAAATAAACATACGTTTGTTTATGCTATTAACGCCGGTTTAAACACAACATATTTTTTTTATATTTTTTGTATTTAATTTTTTTCAATTAACTTCTATCAGTAGTAATTACAAATGAGAAAAAAAATAAATATATCTTAATTATTGTTGTTATTTGAACACCCTAGAATTTGAATGGTTCAGGTTCCAACTAAGTAGAACATTATCCATAATGAATATGTATGCTTATTATACAATTTAAATGACATTTAAGTCTTAGTAATGGATCATGAGAGAGGCAGGAGTATATAAGAGTGGCATAGTGAACCGAGATAGGGGAACTCAATTCTGCCATTAAAACACCTCGACGGGGACTCTTACCAGCCAATTTTGATAGATTTATCAATCAACATCATTGCGTGAAAATTTATACAATTATTAATTTTAATTTATTGAATTGTTCTTATATGTTATTTATACAGTTTTTTTTATAAGCTATTTATATTAACGGGAGAAACAGGGATTCTCCAACCCTTTTACAAAAAGCCAATCAAAAGAAGAAGGGAGAGATCACCCCTAAAAGAAAATTACAAGAAATCTAATGGATGATACATCCAATAATAGAAATTACATCTCTTGCGGCCTATTTCCAACCATCTCCAAGAAATAGAAACTATACGGTTAAAAACTTTGTCCCCGTCCCAAACTAGACCGTTGAAAATAATGTTATTCCTCATGCTCCATATGCACCAAGACGAGAAGGTCCATAAAAAACAGCTCATATCTTCATTACCTTTATGGTACATGGCAAGGAACCATAAAAGTGCATGGCTGCAAATATTGTCGGTAATAACCGGTTGGACCCCTTACCAAGCAGAAATTTTCATCCACAAATTCTAAACTTTCGGGCAATTAAGAAAAAGATGCAAGGCATCCTCATCTTCAAGAGAACACAAAACGCACGCCTTGTCTTGCGAGGAAGAGATAATGCCCCAAGACGCAAGATTGGAACGGGTCGACAATTTATCACAAACTAATCTCCAAGAGAATATTTGAGTCTTCAAGGGAACTTTTGTTTTCCAAACCACTTTCAATAACAAAGCCTCCGGCTGTTGGAGAAAAGATCCTGGGACAGATTCGTAAAAATAATCGTAAGAACTTTTCACCGAGAACTCCTTGCTCTGATCCAAAAGCCACTCCCAAGAATCCTCCTCAAATCGCGACAGCAGGCTGCCTTTAATCGAAATCTGCAGTAAGGCAAACTGGTCCTGCGCAACATTAGTTCCTGGCTTCCAACAGTTTTCAAAGTTCCACTGCCAGTGATCATCATGCCATAAACCATATTCTGCTACCATACTATCTTTTTTCACAGCAGCAACAAACAGACTAGGAAAATAAAGGCCCAGCTGCTGATAGCCACACCATTGAGAATTCCAAAAAGGAATATTGCCACCATTGCCTATAATCGGTTTTACGCGCAAGTTGAAATTTAAAGAATCTCCACAATTTTTGGAGTTGAGAAGGTCCCTCATCCAAATCAAAGCATCCTTGGGATGGTTATTCGGGTCAGACTCCATCACCCAAAAACCAAGGTTCCCGTAACGACTTATCAAGAACTTCCTCCATATTTCGTTACCGCCAATGAGAAATTTCCACATCCACTTAGTAAGCAAAGATTTATTAAATAATCCTATATGCTTAATTCCAAGCCCTCCCTTGTCTTTAGGTTTACATAATGCACTCCACTTTATCCAAGAAATGTTTCTTCTATCCGCCGAACCCGACCACAAAAAACGGCGTTGAATGGCTATAAACTCACTAATAATTTTTGAGGGAGCCTTTAAAAAGGAAAGACGGTGGATCGGCAAGTTGGCAAGCACTGAATTAATCCAATTGACTCTTCCTCCAATGGACAGATTCCTACCAACCCAAGAATTCAATCTACCTTTCAGACATTCCGTAATAGGTTTCCAGAACGAGGTTCTCCTTTGATTGCCAACTATTGAAATTCCCAGAAATTTAACAGGAAACACTCATGTCTTGCAGTGCAGAAAGGATTCAGCAGCTCATAAGAAATCATCCTTAATCCCAATTCCATATAAGCAGCTTTTGGAAAAATTGATTCGAAGGCCAGAAACCATTTCAAACCCTCTTAAATCCTGACTTTACTAAGTGCATTCTGCACTTCTCTTTGACAGGTAAACTCCCTAAAACTTTGCTTCGTCGTTTTTGGAGCTTGTTCCTAAACTTGACAGTCCTCTACAATTTGGTGAGTATAGACCTGTCTCTTTAGTGCGTTGTGTATCAAAAGTAATCTCCAAACTTATGGCTACTAGAATTTCTTCCGTGATTTCCAAATTGGTCTCCACGATTCAAACGGCGTTCATACCCGGTAGAAACCTCTTGGATGGTGTTTTGTTAGCTAATGAGGTTATTAATATGGCAAGGGGGGATAGAAAGTCGTTTAAGATGGAAATATACCACTAAAGGAAGCAATTATGAGTAACCATGAATCAGTGGCAAAACTACTTGTAGAATTCTGCATATATATCTTTAACTAACTTAGGTAGTTTTTCATGCTATGTTGTTGAGAAAAAGGACATAAATTGCTCAATAGGTTGGTAATGTTAAAAAAAAGTCTGCAAATGGAACCTTTGCACTTCATGTTGTTGTAGGTCAAGAAAATGTTAAAATGGTGAAGTTTCTTATAGAACAAGGAGCCTATATTGACCTACATGACAATTTTGGTTGGACTGTAAGAGCTTATACAATTCATCAATGTCATGAATAAATACAAAATGTTTTTGAAGAAAATTGAAAAAGATGACAAAGTTACTCCTGTTATTCCTCCGATGCTAAATAATAATGTAGGATCATCTATAAGAAAGTGTCAAAGTGCATCTTATCTACACGTTATTCCTCAAAGTGGTGGCTTTCAACCTAATCAAAAGTTGACATGGCTGGATAACAATCAAAGAAGAAGGTTATCCCTTTTCGATTTTTTTTTTTTTTGGAATGGTTTCAATTGCTAGTCAAGGTAAATTCATAATGCGGTTATCTTCAAAGTTTCAAATTTAAATGAATTGATGATTTTAGCTTATATTACTATTAACTATATTATTCTAACACATAATTAGTTGACACAGACATCGTATACCACTATTAACATAAACTTTATTACATAATTAATTATGTCTAGTAGATGATTAGTGAATATTTAAACACATATTAAATTGTTTGCATACAAGATACAACTTGTTTTCAAAAACTATTCACATAAATTATGTCTCTTATATGCAAATAATTTAAATTTATTTTATCTTTTATTATAAAAATAGTTTATGTATAATCACTTATATGATAAATGTGTAGTTAAGTTACTTATTTTAACATGTGATAAATAGTCAAGTAATTAACTCAATCAAACTAAAAGAGTAGAAACTCAATAATCTTGACAATTAATTTTATTAATATGTATTGATTCATTTATTGCCATGCATACATTTGATTTTGAAAAAATGAACGTGTTTTGCTTCTTTTTTCTTTGCTAAATAAAATTGATTCTCCTACATTTAAAAGCATTACAACTACCACTCTTGCTCCAAGTGTTACTGAATATCAACTAGAGTAATGCTTAATCGTCAAGGAAAAAGTGAATATTTTAAAAAATGTTTGTTTTACTACCTAAATCGCTTCCGGAGTTGCTAAATATTGGTGTTGAATAGTTTGAGCACTCCCTCACTAATGTTTTGACTGAAGATGGAGCTAAAGTTGAAGACATATGCTTGATAAGAGAGGCTGATTGGACGGCTCATTATGGTTCAGAGAGTTACAAAACAGATTATATAAAGGACAATTGGGTGAGAGCCAAGGGGGAGAATATCCATGTAAGATTCAGGGATCCCCAAAATGATCTTATCACCTCATCCTCCCCTATACCAATCTCATACACACTAACCAGTCATTTGTGACCTTTCCTGACTAGCATCAGTGAGGTCTGGTAAAACTAATCTAGCCTCAAGTAAAAACTTTGTGATGTTGCCATTGTCGGTAATGACAAATCGACCGATTAATTCCAACTATGGTCATTGCATTCTCTGGGCAGCTCATTGCTAGAGCTTGTATTGATCGATCGCCTTTCTACACTTCCCCTAAATGGGGATAACGCTACGATTTGTTTCACTACCATATACTTTTACTATCGTGTTGGTTTTAAGTTATTTTAATCTCTATGTGTAAGCCATAACTTCTGGATTAATTAATTCAGTAAAAAGAAATAGAGGCCAAGCGTTGTTTATGAATTCAAAATTTTGCATATTAAGGCAAAAATAAAGCTAATGATGGCTGAATCTTTCTATTTTGATGATACCTGTTATATTTGGAGCACAATTAGTAAAATTATGTTTTCCATCATTGATAATTGAAAGAGCTCACTGTTTTTGACTGGATTATACGCCATTGACTTATGAGTTGGCTCTTTATAAAATAAATATATAGTTGAATTGAAGTTGTCCATAAAAAGCACATTATATTCATAGGAGAGTTATATAAACATATATAAATTATAAAGGAAAAAGTTAAAAAAAGATTACATGCATTTGTTGTGTTTAAAATGATGTATCAGTAGAAGATTTCTATGATATCAGTGTACCTCTTATAATCATATGATATAACATACATATGATTCTGTATTGATATGCACCTTAACTATAAATTACCATTCCAACTCTTTACGTGTTATGTTGTTATTAAACATTTATCATGATATCTGAATATCTAAATTCATGTCTTGATTTATTGCTTAATATGATGCGGCGAGCTAAAGAAAAAGAAGATTCGACAAGCTAAATTGGCGAAATCATAAAGAACGTGGAACTATTATGTAAAAGGATTAAAAGTTAAAAAAGTCGCCCGTAATGAGGCAAGTGTCAAAACTACATCAAGAGTAACAATATGCAAGCCTACAAGATTTGAAAAGAATTGAAAGTATGTACTTCTTCAGTTGAGAGCACTGGCAAGATCCAGAAGTAGAATATACTGAAATTTATGATTTAAATATTTCTATTGTTGCACAAGGCGAGTTAACTTCTCTTACGTTTGTAACTAATCACTAGTTTAGAATTTAGTTTAGGCAATGGGCGTTGCTCCTTTCCCCTGCGAGGGAAGGAGACACCAGGGACGGAGTCAAAGATTTTGAATTGTGGGGGCATTATATTAGTATATGAATTTATTTTTATTTATTTTTAAAACAAAAATATATTATATTTATTTTTTAATGAAATTTATCTATAAAAAATATTTAATCATTTTTTCAATTTTTTATTTTTGTAATTTTCTAAATTTTACCATCAACAAAAATATTTATCTTTTATCTCTATATATAAGTAAATAATAATAATATGATTAGTTGTATGCTTTTATGAGATCATAGCATTACAATAAAATCCTATAAATTAAATTATTTTTAATGGTTTAGGGAAATATTATGTTAAAATTAAACAAAAAATAAATTCGACTATATTTTAGTCTGACATATTTTGATTTAATTATTGACTTTCAAAATAAATAAATAAAACTCACATTCATTTCGTATAATACCCTAAACAAATATTCATATGCTTTATGATTTTCACCTAATTTTTAATAATATCTTCATAACAATAATAATATTTCATATAATTTAAAATATATGATTTTAGCTAAATGTATTAGTTTGATTGATTATATATAAATGTATAATGATATTGCAATATATTTTGTTTATGAAAAATATAGTGGGGGCACATGCCCCCATAGCAATACATGTGCCTCCGTCCTTGGGAGACACCTGTTTCTTTTTAAGTCTTAAATTTCGGAAGAAACTATATCCTATCGGAGAGCTCAAAGAGGACACCATGATCAAAGGAAATCAAAGAGAAGTCAGTTGATCTCGTTGAGACAACAAACATGCGTACAAAAATCTGGACATAGACTTATTCTTCAACAAAAGTAAGGTCCGAGAACAACGAAGACCCCCACAAGGGGAAAATCGGTTATGGTCGGGCTAAAATAATTAAACCTCTTGCCTAACTGAAGTTCAAGCTACTTGAAGCCTCTGGCATAATCGGCTACGGTCGGGCTAATTTAATTGAAAGCTCTGGCCTAACTGAAGTTCAAGATACTTGAAGCCTCTGGCATAATTAATCGGCTGCGGCAGAGCTAAGTTAATTGTAAACTCTGGCCTAACTGAATTCCAAGCATCTTGAAGCCTCTGACATAATCAGCTGCGGCCAAGCTAAGTTAATTGAAACCTCTAGCCTGACTGAAGTTCATGCTACTTGAAGCCTCTAGCATAATCAGTTGCGGTCAGACTAAGTTAATTGAAACCTTTAGCCTAACTTAAGACCAAATATAAATGTATCTTTGATATCTCGGACAAGTTAGAATTCCTTTGACTTTAAACGGTTTTATTAACTTATCACTGGACAAATATCCGACATGATATACCCAGGGTTAAGCCTGTCTATGTTCAAGATTAACGAGATCCCTCAAATCATTAAGGTCTGGTTCGTTGGGGCTTTAAACCTATACGAAACAAATTTCACCTAAAAAGTAAGTTGACTCTCTGGGAGATGACCATTTTACCTGATTTCCATTTGAACAAATCAATTGTTATAAAAAGGATAAAACACATTTGAGTTACATAAAGGACTAACACGGTCACAACTAAAAAAATCTCATAAGAGCTTAAATATTATTGTCAAAAGATCAAGAAGGCGTCCAAACAATACAAAATATATCCATAAGGGGTGACTAAAACGATTATGAACCAATGATCCGATGAAAGATCTCTGATTTTAATCACATCAAAGATTATCAGGCATTATAACCCAACTCACTTGGGTCATGTAAAGAATTAAGCAAGACAAACGTGGAATTTCCCAAGACATGTGATCATCTAAAAACTATCAGGATCTGGTTGCAGCTAATTTGAAAACACGCATGGCCTATCACAATCCTAATGAGAAAGATAGGCATTGACATAATTAAAACGAAACTACAATTAGTCGAGACCCACCTGGGCTCTCCGACTTATATATTTCTAGAACCTGTCGAGTTCTACAACAACTAATTAGTTGAGACCCATTGGGGCTTTCCGACTTATATCTGTCTAGAACCTGTCGAGTTCTACAACGACGAATTAGTCGAGACTCACTGGAGATCTACGACTTATATATGTCTAGAGCCTGCCGAGTTCTACGATGACTAATTAATAGAGACCCACTGGGGCTCTCCGACTTATATATGTCTAGAACCTATCGAGTTCTGAGACGACAAATTAGTTGAGACCCACTAGGGCTCTCCGACTTATATATCTCTAGAACTTGCCGAGTTCTGAGACGAGTAATTAGTCGATACCCACTAGGCCTCTCCTACTTATATATGTCTAGAACCTATCGAGGCTTTTCCAACTCTTTCATCAAAGTTGTAGGTATTTCCAATATACGTTAGGGACTGATCCATCCTAAAAAAAATACGAACTTAAAAGGAGTTTTACTCTGTTAAAATATGACTATGAAAGTTTACATGATCTTGGATAAATTCAAAACACTTTGCCCCTACAGACCCCATGCCGTTAAAGGCCTCGTGCTTTGGGGGCTTACGTACATACCAGAATTTCTAACTTAAACAAGATATCTATTTTCAGTGTTGGTCGAGATGGTCATGCAGGAGCCTCAGACCGACACAAAAAGGCCGACCCATGATGTCAGAAGGCCTGTTTCCTCAACAATTAGGAGATTGTCTTAATATCACATGAAGGTTACAAAGTTAATGTTATGAACTGTTATAATTCATGATAAGTAATCATTAGTGAGATTGCAGACGTTACCTCCAACGTTCGGGCTCTAGAAATGAATGAACGGATCATTATAGCTTAATGAGTTACAATACAGACTATATAAAGGACAATTGGGCGAAAGCAAGTAGAGAATGTGGGAGGGAATATCCATGTAAGACTTAAGGATCCCAAAAATAAATTGATCACCTCATCCTCTCTTATACCTATCGCAACAGGAAAAAAAACGGCAGGAAAAAAAGAAAGTCACCACCGAACGTTATTTACCTCAACGGGGAAAAGGAAACAATCGAAGAAACCTCAAAAGGGAGAAGACATGGTCATCGCAACCATAGTCCGGTTCGGAGGTCGGTTACGCTAGAGGAAGATATTAGTACCCCCCACGTCCGTTGTACTAAACGGGATCCACGCTTGTTTTCTAATCAAAGGGTGCGTCATCTAAAGTTCTACAGCTAAACAGAAACGGAAAGGGAAAAACAAAAAGGTGACTCGATAGGACTTCGCTGTCTTAGGCCTACGTATTCCCTCGTGCAATGGGAAAGTCAGAGTTAACGTAGTTCGGAGGATTACGGATGATGGAGGTAGGTTGATCGCCAAGACATCGCCGTCTTGTGCCTACGTATCCTCATTCAGAAAAGAAAGAGGAAATCAAAGCGATCTTAGTTCGTGGATATGACCAAAAATTGGTTGAGTGTTTTTTATGAGTGACGCTAAGTTCGAGTTCCAGCTGTTAGGATCGATGCCTGTTTGCGGTAGAACGGAAATAACATACTCTTTTCTGAAAATGATTGAGACCAATCCCGAAGGATAAAAGATTTGTATTATCTTTGTGAGTTTTAGACAGAACTGATTTAAGTTAGTTTGAAACTCGTATTGCGCTAAAGTCTATGATATAGGAGCGAATGCGTTGCAAGATCGCCCCCAAACGGGACGTATGCTAAACACTCTAGATAAGTAAGTAGATACTCCTCCCTCATCATTTCCCATGTACATATGGCTCGTGGCGCACAATACTCGTTGTATTTATTAAGTGTTTTGATTTGTTTTGAGATGAGAAGAGAGAGGACTCAAAGGTTGAAAAGAAAACAACTAAGGGAAACTGACTCCTAATGTTGTCATGCACAATGGTCCTAAAGTTGGGATAGAAAGAGAATTCTACCTAATATTAGCATGCAAAGAGATAGACCTAAGGTTAAGGTTTAAAAGGGGTTATCCAAATTTTTATCATGCAAAGGATTGAAAGCCTAATGTCTCTCCTACCTCTAACTTAATCAGAAATTAAGTTGAGCTAGGAGTCCTAAGGGATCATATGAACAAACACAAGTAAGCATTATACTAATCAATCACAAACAAAAGAAACTCAAGACTTAACCATGTCTCAAGGCTTAAAAGAAAAGAATGAAGGATGAGAGATGGAGGAGAAGATGCAACATCAAGTAATCAATAAAAGAAGTTCAAACAATTTTACCTAAGCACCAAGCAATGCAAGCATTATGTTCAATCATACAAGATAAACATCAACATGTTAATATAATGAGAATGTGCACATAATTCAAACCAAGTTCAAAGATTGGAAGTCAAAACAACAAGGCAAAACAATGCACCAATGCATTTACAAATGACTTATGATCCACTAAGAAGCACTATCAATCCTCAAGCAAAATGAAATGAAGTTAAATGATATGAGAACCAAGGTAGGGAAGTAGCTATGTCATATTGTATTCAACTCATGTAAATGATCAAAGAAGGAGCAAAAATATTCAACTCATGTAATTAATCTCACATTTTCTTCCTATTAGAGGCACATTCGGGAAGTCTCTGCAACTAGCAATGATTTCTTTTCCCAGCAAGTCAGAATTGAACCACACAATATCTTCTGCCCTTAAACCCATCAACTTTTTTTACCATTCTGACGTCTTTTGAGTTTCCACAAAGGCCCCCGAACGTGGGAGATGATCCATGAACCATTTATGGAAGAGTGGTGCACAACAAGAAACAAGTCCCTCTCCTCTTCTCATTCTTATAATGTAATGAATGGTACAAATCACCGAGAAGAGTTGGCACTCTTTTTTTTATAATGAAGATCCTAACAACACTCATATCCACAAAATCTGCCATATTTGGGAACAGGATGATTCCATAAATACACAGAGCCAGAATAGCAGTAAAAATAGTCCAACTTTTTGCCTCAGCATACTTATGAGCTTGACCAACCAGAAAATCCAAAGGATACCCCTGAAAACCTCTCTTGCTAGTAACATTATCTTCCATAATAGATTGGCCCAAATGAATAACAACGACAATATCCTCCAAATTAGGTTTTTCCTTGGAATAATAGAAAGGTCCTCTCTTCTTGATGGGGACCCCCCAAAATGACAGCTCTCACAAATCAGGTAACAACTTCTTCTTCGTAACTCCGATTGAGCTGATTCTGGATTTTTTGGAAAGCTTACGAATTCCCTTCAATTTACATATAAATTTTGTTTCTTGTATGTTTTTATTTAAGGAAAAAAACGCATTTGAAGTTTGGGAATTCATACTGGAAATGGGGAAAGAGAGGGTTACGTGATTGATGATGATGGAGGTGAAGTTTTGGTCATGATAAGAGTTCAAGTGCAGCAAGTTTACCATCCTAATCTTCATAAATTTAAGGTGAGTTCCATAGTTAGATACTTGGGTAGGATGGGATTTAAATTGCATGCTTGATGATAAGTGTATCATTGGGTTTAGGATGAAAACTATGTTTGCATGTTTGATCAATTGATGAAAGTATGATCCTATGATGAAAATTATGATTATGATATGTGGTTTTGGATCATTAAGTACATGAGAATGATAAACTCATGGTCTTCGATGATTGGGTATGGTTAGATTGAACTGGAGTTGCTTAATTGAAAACCCTAACTTTCCCATGTTTGATAACCTCATTATTAATTTGGTAAAAGGGTTGGATGGAACTATTGATGTGTGTGAGATTAAATGGACTTAAGGGAGTGAAATTGGGATTGCCAGACTAATATTAATGCGTAGTTCGAAACGTAGGAGAGTAAGCCCCATTAGATGGAAGGTAGGATAACTATGGATACCACCATGCTAGACTAGTTCTGAGAGAAGGCAGCAGATAATTTCTGGAAACCACCTTATAGGACTTAGTCATATTATAAGGGGGAAGAAACTTCCGTAAAACCTTACCATGATGGGCAGCGGGTTGTCGATACTTAACGACGTTCGAAACACTAGCTGGGCTAGAGGTTCGTCAAAGGCTTCGATGTGTTAGATCCGTAGCTCCTATTATTCTACGTGGCTCAGAAACTTCCATAACACCTTACCATGATGGGCAGCGGGTTGTCGATAATCAACGACGTTCGAAACCCTAGCTGGGCTAGAGGTTCGTCAAAGGCTTCGATGTGATAGATCCGTAGCTCCTATTGTTCTATGTGGCTCGTAAGGTTAAGTTATTTGCTTATACGTTATTGTGAAGCGTATTATGCTTCATCCCTTAGATCCTACGAAATAGTATAAAGGTGATTACTAATAGGATGAAATAAGGATAGTGTACCCTGTAGAATCGAGTGGACCCATAAGATAGGAGAACTCACTGAGATTTAGTAATCTCATCCCATATTGTTGATTATTTTTCAGGTTCAGGATTACTTTGAAGATTTACTAGAATACATGATATAATATTTATACTATATTTCAATTAGTTATTAAAGTAAACCATAAACTAAAAATATTTATCTAGAGCATCAAATTTTTATAGTCACATATAATTATATTTGTGTGTTCTTTAAAATTACTTAGTCTTCATGTATATCATTTAGTATCATTCTATATATGATCCGTTGTCGCGCATGGATCAAAATCGAGAAATTTTGAAAGCAGTATCGGGAGGCGACACTCAGAAGTCGTTTGTCAAGGATTCTTGTTGAGAATTTTACCAACTGAACACGATTTGGGGGATTCGAATTAGGTTTCAAAAAGCTATGAGAAAAAGTGATTAAAAATCAGTGATTATAAAATAAGTTAATTTGTTATTCATTCTCCTACTTATCATTGATCATATAATTACCAAGCCCTAAGCGGATTTCATTCTCTTTCGATCATAGTAACAATAGCAAGCTTGATTGAATTACTATATGATTTATGTTCCAAAATCTGAATTAGGGAAACAGGTAACGTAAACACGAATTAAGCAAACGTGGTTACGATTAACAGAACATTCCTCAGTCGAATTAATTCAATCCTATTCTATAAAATATGCAATTGAATTAAGCAAACAACGACAACTGAATTAAGAAAACAGGATTATAGATAGAATTGAAAAGGGAATTGAAATTACTTGGAAAATATATCAACTTCAAAGTGAACAGAGATACGGTTACAGCAGATCAACTCAAAGAGTTAAGTTCTCCCTGGAATACGTAAAAAGCAAAGAAAAGTCGTGAATAATTAAAGGTCCCCTTACTGTAGCGCGTATGAAAACCTTATAAGCCAAATAAGGTTTTTCACTACTAACTAAAACTGGGTAGGAAACATAAACCAGACCCATAAAACGACCCGAAACAAATTATTTTATAAAATCAGAATTCGGGTTCTGACTTCAACGACTTATTTAACCATCTTTCACTCCGAATTTGATCTTGACTTAAACAGAAAACTTATAGCTCTCTATTTTAGCTTTCCATCGACTGGTAGAACGCGCAAAACGGCATACGGTAGCTCAAGTTATAACCTGCGCAGTGAAAGGTATCAAATAAGTGTTAATGCTGAAAATAAGCTGCGAAAATAAAATAAAAGTAGAAACAAACTTAAATATGAAAACACATTAAAATAATAAAAATACTCAATTAAACTGTAGGAATGCCTAAGTACAAACATAAGAGAATGTTCATTAAAATGCACTGGTCAATATACTCTACTTGAAATTAAATTATGAACATTTTATCATCGGTTGGCCTTGTTAGTGTGGTAATTTCCTTTGGACATAACCTACCTGACTCGTGTTCGAATCCTGGCAAACGACTTTGATTTCAATTACTGATTAAATATGAGGTATTCTAAAATACCTTTCTTTTGGTGCTAAATATTTTAGTTCGTTTATAATATAAGATTGTAGTGTTATATTATTGATTAAATATGAGGTATCCTAAAATACCTTTCTTTTGGTGCTAAATTTTTTAGTTCACTTATAGTATAAGATTATAGTGTTATAAAGGTGTCACAATATGTATTCATTTATTTTATTTTTTAATATTAATTTATTTTATTTTTAAAATCATTTTATTGTTTTTACTGTTAATTTTTACAAATATATTACAATGTCTGGTCTAAACAACATGATCATAAGTCTAATTCTTACATACTTCTTTATTTCACTTCTTCCTTTGAATTACCACGTAGTTTTTTATAGAAAATTTTGTTATTATCATGAAAAATAATTGAAAATTTTAACTACATTATTTAATAAAAAAGGAATACCTCTCATAGCTTCCATATGCCCATGTCAGTGCTTGATATCAAAACCATTATTAGAACGACAAACACCTTTCATAAGCTCATGCAACTTTGCTTCAGTCTTACGCTCATCCATATAAGGGAAAATAAGCTAATTTTTGACTACAGAGCTCAAAGGACATGTTATGTAAATAAAAATAACTCAGGCATAAAATAAAAAAGGTCTCATATATCGTAAGTGAATCATGAATAAAACTGACAAATCATTAATGGTTAGGGATTCTCACAAAAAAACTAACATATATAAGTATCCCTTCTTCTGCGTCTTTATCTTTGTTACACCTGGATTTTTTATTCATAATGAGATTGAAGTGAATGTCGTTGATATGATTGCCAAGAGAATCTCAATGAAGAAGTAAATTTTATTGACACGATTTGGGTCACGCTCCCCTTATATGCAGTCTTAAGTTGGCTTCCTTTGAGGTGATCATCACTTTCACATGTATTCTTCATATGACAGAAAGATCCACTGAACCTGATTGAATAATTATGAATGAAAACATAGATGGTGAGAGCTCTCCATCTCTGATTCATTCACAAATTTTATTTCTATAATTGTATCTTAACATTATTGCATGATTAGTATATATATGGGCATCAGTTAAGGCATAAACTTCTTAAAGAGCTACAAGTAAAATTCAAACCCATAATTCATTATGTTTTATTACAGTTTAACACTAATTCATATATATAAAGTTAATCATGGATATAATATTTATACTATATTTCAATTAGTTATTAAAGTAAACCATAAACTAAAAATATTTATCTAGAGCATCAAATTTTTATAGTCACATATAATTATATTTGCGTGTTCTTTAAAATTACTTAGTCTTCATGTATATCATTTAGTATCATTCTATATATGATCCGTTGTCGCGCATGGATCAAAATCGAGAAATTTTGAAAGCAGTATCGGGAGGCGACACTCGGAAGTCGTTTATCAGTGATGATAAAATAAGTTAATTTGTTATTCATTCTCATACTTATCATTGATCATATAATTACCTAGCCCTAAGCGGATTTCATTTTCTTTCGATCATAGTAACAATAGCAAGCTTGATTGAATTACTATATGATTTATGTTCCTAAATATGAATTAGGCAAACAGATAAAGTAAACACAAATTAAGCAAACATGGTTACGATTAACAGAACATACCTCAGTAGAATTAATTCAATCCTATTCTATAAAATATGCAATTGAATTAAGCAAACAACGACAACTGAATTAAGTAAACAAGATTATAGATAGAATTGAAAAGGGAATTGAAATTACTTGGAAAATATATCAACTTCAAAGTGAACAGAGATACGATTACAGCAGATCATTCTGCTTCTGGTGTGATTAGCCAGGCGAATCAGGAAATCACCAGGCGAATGGGGTCTCGCCGCAGGTTCGCCAGGCGAAGTACTTAGTCGCCAGGCGAAAATCAAGAAACAGAACATGTGTAGCTACTGGAACTTTTGGGTTTTTATGAAATGAGGATTCGCCTCAGGTTCGCCGGGCGAAGTACTTGCCAAGTGGGATTCGCCAAGCGAAATCCTTACTCGCTAGGTGAATCTGGCTGTTTCCAACAATTTTGCTTTCTTCAGATATTCATATCTTTTGACTCGGGTGTCTGAATTAAGCGTTCTTTATATCGATATAAAGCTATGAAAGTGTTCTATACGGTGGAAAGTGAAAATATTTTTTATGAGGTGGATTTTATTCGGTTATGTGGAATGAACGTTATTAACAGTATGTTATGAGAAAGTTACACCTTGGTATTAAGAACAAGCGTAGTAGTGGCATCGTGGTTGCAATTGTACATAATGGATTCTCATTCTTGAGACATGGGTGATGAGATATACTCTGTGGGACAGTGACTGTTGTATTTTAAGAAGCAAGTTTGTGGTAAAACAACGAGAAACAAATCAGGACTTGTTATGGACTAAGTGTAAATCACGGACGATTTATACCGGAAGGGTTTTGTAGATAGTGGATGAGAATTGTTGGTTGCGAACCTTGCATTAAGTAATTTGGTGCCAGTGGGATGTTCAATGGATAGTGAACGGTAAGAAATCCCAGTTAATGTGTACGTAGTGATGGAAAGGTTCTTCAAGAGGATGCATTGCCCCGATTTATTTTCAAGTATAGAGAAACTCCTGTATTCGTGAATAATCGGAATATTCGGAATCTACCTTTTGTTGGACTAAGAATGTTGTTGTTTTATGTCCCACCAAGAAGTTCAAGTGAGAGAACAAGGTTGTATGTTGGGTTTTGGTTGTGGGTGAATCAGGTATGAATTGTGATTAAAAATCCCAGAATGTCGTCATTATTCGTTTCCCGCAAGTGAAATTGTTTGAGTAGAAAAGTGAACTATCCCGCTGAAGAGTTGTCCTATGACCGCTTCAGAATTTAGAATTCTACCTTGTCACTTGGTTGGAGTGTGTCATCTGCATGTGTTGACTTTGTCGGTTTTACCTGAGTGGATCATGGTTGGTGAATGTTATACCAGTTAAGGAACCGCGAGTTGGAAATTGATATTTCGAGTTAGAACAAATCGGATTGATGGTTGAGTATGGATGGCTTTGAATTAAGAGGAAAACTGATTTGTAGATTCTGCAGCAGTGTTAACTATTTAGCCAAGGTGGCTAACCGATTAACATGTGCATTGAAGGTGTTACGTAGGATTTGGTGAAGTTAACCGATTAGCTCAGATGGTTAATCGACGAACGTATGGGTAAGTTATGGAATCTCTTGAGAACCATCATCTGTGTTTTGTTACCTTATGTTGTTACGAGTTGAGAGTATTGTGCGAATGTAAACGGGATTGCAAGTAAATGAAGGGCGGAGTTGTGTTTTGGAATCGTAACTTGTGGAAAGGTGTTGCGTAATTGGTTACTTGTTTAGACGACGAGGGAGTTAACTTTTGGAGAAAATAATCTTGTGAACTGTGTTGAGTAGGGGAAAGTCTTAAGTATATTGTTATCCCTACTGATGAGAGTCTTAAGGACGAAGTTGGAAAATATTCTCGAAGTGTTGATCTTGTACAGATCGTATCGGCAATTTAATTTATGGTGTTATTAAGTAACGAACGGTTGGCCGGAGTTAGTAATTGTTATCTTTCGTGAGTTCTTGGTTTTGGATTTAGACCCCGTTAAAGTGGTACCAGTTGTGTGTAGTTGTGTTCTAACCAGAGAAGGAATTTGTAGGTTGTCTTTCCATGTACTAGTAAGAATTGGACGTTCCGAAGTTAAGTATGTAACTGGGAATAGTTTATGAAACGGAACGAATAAGAAGAGTTGATTCAACTGAGAAGTGTGTTATGGACTTCGAAAGTGTGTGTGTATGTGGAGTGTTGTACGTGAATTGGTGAGTAATATGGAAACTCACAATTTTGCTTTGGACAATTTAAGTTGATAAGTGGTGACTTGCGTATGATTGAAGTATCGTGATGTTGTTATGTAATATTGGTTGAGATCTCGTGTCAACAAGGAATTTTTGAGTAAGTCGGAAAAATCCGTAAGAGGAATCGAATTGGAATATGGTAACCAGGACCGGAAGTTGTCAAATTATTTTGGATACATTATTTCGAGTTTAGAATGGATTGAGAATTGTATATGCTGTGGTTGTAACAGTGTAACTCCTGCATCCTTATCGTCTAGAGAGTGTTGGATAGATGTTAAGATATTGTGTGTTGGTAAAGAAATTGTTCTACTATAGGACGTCAGTAGGTTTTGTACCCTTGATTATTAAGGATCCCAGTGGATAAGTGTGTTTCTCCGTGGACTATCAGCCACGTGGTAGTGCTTAAGAAATGGTGGTGTTCCACTGTTAGAATTGGAGTTGCGTAGTGGAAGGTGACAAATGAAAGGGGCTCAGTCAGATTTATAAGAATCGGAGGAGAAAGTGATTGTAAGATTGGAAATAAGGAGATCTTGTTTTAAGTGTATTACCTTTGGCGTGATACGAAAGAGATGAAATATCGAATTTAACGAGTATAGAGGGCAGCATCAGACCAGATGGAACTGGTAAAAGAAGTTGTTTTACTAATTCTGAAGTGGTTTGAATGTTGATAGGAATTACGAAAGAATAGTTATCAGTAATTGCATGAGGATAATAAATCACTGAATTACATCGCGAAGATGTGTTGAGTGTTTGTTGTCCTGAATCAAGATAAGATATTACGGTTTGGTTTGTGACTTAGTAGAGGAATGTAGAATGGCACATTCTTTCCGAAGTAAGATGCGACCAAGTGTTTTGGATGGATCAACAGATGAATTATGGAAAAAGCAAGTTGGAAGTTAAATCAATATTGGAATAAGAGTATAACTAAGGACACGAAGTTTGATAAATTGTGAAAATACGGATTTTTAGTCTGTGAAGTCAAGTTAGAATTGGAATACGTCAGAAATTTGGACGGACGTAAAGTTAAGTGTGGATCTAAGACAGGGATATAAGTTGCAATTGTTGTTGAGTAGAGGAAATTCAGGGGCAAATTTCAATTTAAGGGGGGGAGAGTGTAATACCCCATATTATTTAAATGCTCATTTTGATATCAGGTGAGTATCTATGTGCTCTATCTTTGGGTAATTGGATTAATGGAATCCTCTAAGTACTTTAAGTATTGACATTTGGGATCAATAGAGCAACTGGAGAACTCTTAAGAGATCAATTATTTTATTAAGGAGACGAATTAATATTTACTAATTCAAAAAAGTAATTTTTGGTAACTCTGATAATTGATCAATTGGTTGAGACGACAAAATATCAATTGGAGATATTTTACCCTGTTGGATTATATTATATAATAATAGTATTATATATATATATATATATATATATATATATATATATATATATATATATATATTGTTAGAAAGAAAAGGAAGAAGAAGAAAAGAGGAAGAAGAGAAGGAAGAAAGAAAGAAGAAGAGAAAGAGGGAAAGCTTAGGAAAAGCTCATGGATCATCATCATCTTCTTCAAACTCCTCTTCGATTATCAGGTGGGTTATAGATAGAGACTTTAGAGTAAATTTCTTGAGGTTTCAGAGTTAGATTAGATATTTGATAAAATGAGTAATTTTGCTAAATCAATGAAATCTAACGGATGGATTGATGAAATGTATGTCTATATGTGTTCTAACATGTTGTTTTGGGTATTTGGATGCATTGATATCATATGGGTTGAAGGTTTTGGTCATTTTTGGGTCCATAAACCGTTTTGGGAGAATTCTGGTTCGTCGAGATTCGCCAGGCGAGTAAGTGGCGAGTCTGCTTCGCCAGGCGAATTTGCATGGGACAGCAAAACATTATTTTTCGTATTTTCGTCATAACTTTTGATCCGTAACTCGGATTAACGCACGGTCGGAAGCGTTGGAAAGCTAATTTTATGCTCTATGAGAAGGTGAGGTAGAAACATGGTTATATGCCATGGATTGATAAGATAAATATAGAAATGTGATATTTGTAATGTTTGAAAACAGAATTTGTGAACAATGTTTAGAAATTGATATTTTTGGATTTTAAATCCGATCGAGGCATAGTTACAGCCGACGTAAAGCTGTGGAAATATCCTACGGGATATGAGTGGGAACTATTAAATGAGTATAGATTACAACATCAGACCAGATGGAACTGGTAAGGAAGTCGTTTAAATATTAATGAAGTGGTTTTGGACGTTGAAAGTTATGGAAATATAAACCGTCGTTGACTGCATGAAGTTAAGAGATCATTGAATTACATCGGGAAGATGTGTTAAGTGTTGTTGTTCTAACTTGAGATAAGATGTTACGGTCTTGTGGTGAGTCGGTAGAGGAATGTGGAATGGTGCATTCTTTCTGAAATAAGATACGACTAAGTTTTTTAGTAGGGAAACAACAGATGAATGTGGGAAGAAAAAGTTTGAAGTTTACCCAATATTGGAACAAGAGTATGATTAAACACGTGAAGTTGTTAAATTGCGAAAGTATGGATTTTTGGTCTGTGGAATCAAGTTAGAATTGGAACGCGTCAGAAAGATTAACGGAAGTAAAGTTCAGTGTGGAACTAAGACAATGATGCAAGTTATGATTATTAGCGAATAGAGGAAATTCGGGGCCGAATTTCAATTTAAGGGGGGGAGAGTGTAATACCCCATATTATCTAATTGCTTAATTGGATATCAGATGAGATCAGATGAGTATCTATGTGCTCTATCTTTGGTATATTGGATTAATGGAATCCTCTAAGTACTTTAAGTATCGACATTAGGGATCAATAGAGCAACTAATGAACTCTGAAGAGATCAATTGATTATTAGTTCAAGAGAGACTTTTATGATAACTCTAATAATTGATCAATTGGTTGAGATGAAAAAATATCAACTGGAGATATTTTACCCTGTTGGAATTATATTATATAATAAGCATTATATATATATATGTAAAGAAAGAAAAAGAGAAAGATAGAAAGAAGAAGGAGGAAAAGAGGAAAAGAAGAGAAAGGGGGAAAAAGCCATGGATGAAGAAGAAAAGCTTGTGGATCATCTTCATCGATTCATCATCTTCTCCAAACTCCTCTTCGATCATCAGGTGGGTTCTAGATAGAGACTTTAGAGTAAATTTCTGGAGGTTTTAGAGTTAGGTTAGATTTGGATAAAATGAGTAATTTTGTTAAATCAATGAAATCTAACGGATAGATTGATGAAATGTATGTCTAAATGTGTTCTAACATGTTGTTTTGGGTATTTGGATGCATTAATATCATGTGGGTTGAAGGTTTTGGTCATTTTTGGGTCCCAAACCCGTTTTGGGAGAATTCTGGTTCGTCCAGATTCGCCAGGCGAGTACGTGGCGAGTCTGTTTCGCCAGGGATTCGCCAGGCGAATTTACTTGGGACAGCAAAACATTATTTTTCGTATTTTCGCCATAACTTTTGATCCGTAACTCTGATTGACGCACGATCGGAAGCGTTGGAAAACTAATTTTATGCTCTATGAGATGGTGAGGTAGAAACATGATTATATGTCATGGATTGATGAAATATATTTTATATGATATGTTGTGTTAAATGTTTTACGTGTAGTATTTGTGTTATGCGATGTCTATATATTTTTGTGAAATACGATTAAGAAATATGCATGCTTAATTTATGAATTAGGAAGAGTGAGGAAAATTTACCCCAAAACAAATGGTCTAATTCTAGGTTGTGATTAGAATTGTGATAGAAACTATGGATGGCGACGCTCGTGCATTCATTGATGAGTTCTGGCCTAGAGCAGATAACGTAATGACAACGCTCGTGCAGAAGAGGCCGAGGCGTGTGTCCATTACCGAATGGTATAGAAATGAGTGAAACACTAGTATGGAACATGTGTGATTTGGTATGTTTTATTGATTAAGGCATTATGGCCTTGTGATTGTCGAATACAATCACGTTGTGTATATGATCACGTAATCGTAACCATCTTATCTTGCGGTGTAGTTTCATGAGACTCGAGCACCTCCTCTGAAACGTATGCACAATTACTTGGCAGGTTTGATTCCCGTGTATAGTAGGAATGGAGCCTACGGGTAAAGAGATTTGTGACGGTGTACGGGCCTTGTGAAGTGACGGATCACGGTGTACGGGTCGATGATCCCGAATCCATTTCATATGCCAAGTAACTACAAGGATCCATGACTCGGGTCGACTTCTAGACGTAGAAGCGGACAGGAAAAGGGGATGCCTTAGTACAGTTATCGATTCGTAAGGGATCTTGAGTTAACAGGCTCAGGACGTAATTCCTTCCGTGATATTTTGAGTTGATGAACTCATGACATGTTTCCATATAGTGTGAGATTGTGAACTTAAGGTCATTTTCCCCTCCCCTTGACTTGAGTTAGGATTGATAGAACCTTGTAGAGCCGAGAGAATCTATAGGATAGGGAACTCACTGAGATTTGATGTATCTCACCCCACTATAGTTGCTATATTTCAGGTAATTGCAGGATGATTTACAAGTGGAGCGATGCTGGGATGTTTCAAGAGAAGCTTAGTTAAGCTTATTTCCGCTGTGTATTTTTATTGTTCTTGTGCAATGAGGAATATTGTATAATGTTCTTAGTTTTTATTATTTTTGGCTAGTTTCCATGACTTGTGCCATGTAGTGTACTTATGTTTAGAAATGGACAAGTATGTGAACTATGTCATTAGGCACTTATGATGGTGTCAGTACCAAATAAAATGCTCGTATGGTATTATTCTAGATATATATATTATACAGGGTGTTACAGTTATCGATTAGTGATATAGTGAGTTGATGAACTCATGATATGTTTCCATATAGTGTGAGATTGTGAGATCATGAGATTGTGAACTCAAGGTCTTTTCCTTTCCCCCTTGACTTGAGTTAGGATTATTAGATCCCTATAAAGCCGAGAGAATCTATAAGATAGGGAACTCACTGAGATTTGATGTATCTCACCCCATTATAGTTGCTTTATTTCAGGTACGGTTTGCAGGTTTGATTTACAAGTGGAGCTATGCTTGGATGTTTCAAGAGAAGGTTAGTTGAGCTTATTTTCCGCTGTGTATTTGTAGTTTACAATTGCGGATATTGTATATTGCTCTTAGATTTTATATTTTTGGCTAATTTCCATAGCTTGTACCATAGATTGTGTTATGTATTAGATATGGTCAAGTATGTGAATTACTCCATTAGGCACTTATGATGGTGTCAGTACCAAATAAAATGCTTGTATCGTATTATTCTAGATAAATATTATACAGGGCATTACAGCAAACGTGGTTACGATTAACAGAACATACCTCAATCGAATTAATTCCATCCCATTCTATAAAATATGCAATTGAATTAAGCAAACAACGACAACTGAATTAAGCAAACATGATTATAGATAGAATTGAAAAGGAAATTAAAATTACTTCGAAAATATATTAACTTCAAAGTGAACAGAGATACGGTTACAGCAGATCAACTCAAAGAGTTTAGTTCTCCCTGGAATACGTAAAAAACAAAGACAAGTCGTGAATAATAAAAGGTCCGCTTACTATAGCGCGTATGAAAACCTTATAAGCCAAATAACGTTTTTCACTACTAACTAAAACTGGGTTGGAAACATTAACCAGACCCATAAAACGACCCGAAACAAATTATTTTCTAAAATCAGAATTCGGGTTCTGACTTCAACGACTTATTAGATCATCTTTAACTCCGAATTACATCTTGGCTTCAACATAAAACGTGTAGCTCTCAGTCTTAGCTTTCCATCGACTGGTAGAACGCGCAAAACGGCATACCGTAGCTCAAGTTATGACATGTACAGTGAAAGGAATCAAATAAGTGTTAATGCTGAAAATAAGATGCGAAAATAAAATAAAGGTATAAACAAATTTAAATATGAAAACACATTAAAATAGTAAAAACACTCAATTAAACTTTAGGAATGCCTAAGTACAAACATAAGAGAATGTTCATTAAAATGCACTGGTCAATATACTCTATTTGAAATTAAATTTTGAACATTTTATCGTCGGTTGGCCTTGTTAGTGTGGTAATTGCCTTTGGACATAACCTACCTGACACGTGTTCGAATCCTGGCAAACGACTTTGATTTTAATTACTGATTAAATATGAGGTATTCTAAAATACCTTTCTTTTGGTGGTAAATATTTTAGTTCGTATATAATATAAGATTGTATTGTTATATTATTGATTAAATATGAGGTATCCTAAAATACCTTTCTTTTGGTGCTAAATTTTTTAGTTCATTTATAGTATAAGATTATAGTGTTATAAAGGCACCACAATAAGTATTCAATTATTTTTTTTTAATATTAGTTTATTTTATTTTTATAATCATTTTATTGTTTTTACTGTGAATTTTTACAAATATATTACAATATTGGGTCTAAAAAACATGATCACAAGTCTAATTCTTACATACTTCTTCATTTCACTTCTTCCTTTGAATTACCACGTAGATTTTTATAGAAATTTTTGACATTATCCTGATAAATAATTGAAAATTTTAACTACATTATTTAATAAAAAATGGAATACTTTTCATAGCTTCCGGATGTCCATGTCAGTGCTTGATTTAAAAACTACTATTAGAACCACAACCACCTTTCATAAGCTCATGCTACTTTGCTTCAGTCTTGCACGCATCCATATAAGAGAAAATAAGCCAATTTTTTACAACAGAGCTCAAAGGACATGTTATGTAAATAAAAATAACTCAATCATAAAATCAAAAAGGTCTCATATATCGTAAGTGAATCGTGAATAAAAGTGACAAATCATTATTGGGTAGGGATTCTCACAAAAAAGAGTAACATATATAAGTATCCCTTCTTCTGCGTCTCTATCTTTGTTACACCAGGTTTTTTGATTCATAGTGAGATTGAAGTGTATGTAGTTGATATCATTGCCAAGAGAATATCAATGAAGCAGAAATTTTATTGACACGGTTTGGCTAACGCTCCCCTTATATGCAGTCTTAAGTTGGCTTCCTTTGAGGTGATCATCACTTTCACGTGTATTCCTCATATGACAGAAAGATCCACTGAACCTGATTGAATAATTATGAATGAAAACATAGAGGGGAAGAGCTCTCCATCTCTGATTCATTCACAAATTTTATTTATATGATTGTACCATAACATTATTGCATTATTAGTATATATATGGACATCAGTTAAGGCATAAACTTCTTAAAGAGCTACAAGTACCATTCAAACCCATAATTCATTATGTTTAATTACAGTTTAACACTAATTCATATATATAAAGTTAATCGTTGATATAATATTTATACTATATTCAATTAGTTATTAAAGGAAACCATAAATTTAAAATATTTATCTAGTGCAGCAAATTTTTCTAGTCACATATAATCGTATTTGCGTGTTCTTTAATATTACTTAGTCTTCATGTATATCATTTGGTATCACTCTATATATGATCCGTTGTCGCGCATGGATCAAAATCGAGAAATTTTGAAAGTAGTATCGGGAGGCGACACTCGGATGTCGTTTCACAAGGATTCTTGTTGAGAATTTAACCAACTGAAAACGATTGGGGGGTTTCGAATTAGGTTTCAAAAAGCTATGAGAAAAAGTGATTAAAAATCAGTGATTATAAAATAAGTTAATTTGCTATTCATTCTCCTACTTATCATTGATCATATAATTACCAAGCCCTAAGCGGATTTCATTCTCTTTCGATCATAGTAACAATAGCAAGCGTGATTGAATTACTATATGATTTATGTTCCTAAATCCGAATTAGGCAAACAGACAAAGTAAACATGAATTAAGCAGATGTGGTTACGATTAACAGAACATACCTCAATCGAATTAATTCAATCCTATTCTATAAAATATACAATTGAATTAAGCAAACAACGACAACTGAAATAAGCAAACAGGATTATAGATGGAATTGAAATTACTTGGAAAATATATTTAATTCAAAGTGAACAGAGATACGGTTACAGCAGATCAACTCAAAGAGTTTAGTTCACCATGGAATACGCAAAAAGCAAAGACAAGTCGTGAATAATAAAAGGTCCCCTTACTGTAGCGCGTATGAAAACCTTAAAAGCCAAATAAGTTTGTTCACTACTAACTAAAATTGGGTCGGAAACATAAACTAGACCCATAAAACGACCCGAAACAAATTATTTTCTAAAATCAGAATTCGGGTTCTGACTTCAACGACTTATTTGACCTTATTTCAGTCCGAATTAAATTTTGGCTTCAACATAAAACTTGTAGCTCTCTGTCTTAGCTTTCCATCGACTGGTAGAACGTGCAAAACGGCATATCGTAGCTCAAGTTATGACATGCACAGTGAAAGGTATCAAATAAGTGTTAATGCTGAAAATAAGCTGCAAAAATACAATAAAGGTATAAAGAAATTTAACTATGAAAACACATTAAAATAGTAAAAACACTCAATTAAACTGTAGGAATGCCTAAGTACAAACATATGAGAATGTTCATTAAAATGCACTGGTCAATATACTCTATTTGAAATTAAATTTTGAACATTTTATCGCCGGTTGGCCTTGTTAGCGTGGTAATTGCCTTTGGACATAACCTACCCGACCCGTGTTTGAATCCTGGCAAACGACTTTGATTTCAATTACCGATTAAATATGAGGTATTCTAAAATACCTTTCTTTTGGTGCTAAATATTTTAGTTCGTTTATAATATAAGATTGTAGTGTTATATTATTGATTAAATATGAGGTATCCTAAAATACCATTCTTTTGGTGCTAAATTTTTTAGTTCATTTATAGTATAAGATTATAGTGTTATAAAGGTGTCATAATATGTATTCATTTATTTTATTTTTTAATATTAATTTATTTTATTTTTAACATCATTTTAATGTTTTTATTGTTAATTTTTACAAATATATTACAATATTGGGTCTAAAAAACATGATCACAAGTCTAATTCTTACATACTTCTTCATTTCACTTCTTCCATTGAATTACCACGTAGCTTTTTATAGAAAATTTTGATATTATCATGATAAATAATTGAAAATTTTAACTACATTATTTAATAAAAAATGGAATACTTTCCATAGTTTCTGTATGCCCATGTCAGTGCTTGATTTCAAAACCACTATTAGAACCACAACCACCTTTCATAAGCTCACGCTACTTTGCTTCAGTCTTGCGCTAATCAATATAAGAGAAAATAAGCCAATTTTTTACAACAGAGCTCATAGTACATGTTATCTAAATAAAAACTACCCAGGCATAAAATAAAAAAAGGTCTCATATATCGTAAGCGAATCATGAATAAAAGTGACAAATCATTAATGGTTAGGGATTCTCAGAAAAAAAACTAACATATATAAGTATCCCTTCTTCTGCGTCTCTATATTTGTTACACCTGGTTTTTTGATTCATAATGAGATTGAAGTGTATGTCGTTGATGTGATTGCCAAGAGAATCTCAATGAAGCAGTAAATTTTATTGACACGATTTGGCTCACGCTCCCCTTATATGCAGTCTTAAGTTGGCTTCCTTTGAGGTGATAATCACTTTCACGTGTATTCCTCATATGACAGAAAGATCCACTGAACCTGATTGAATAATTATGAATGAAAACATAGAGGGGAAGAGCTCTCCATCTCTGATTCATTCACTAATTTTATTTCTATGTTTGTATCTTAACATTATTGCATGATTAGTATATATATGGGAATCAGTTAAGGCATAAACTTCTTAAAGAGCTACAAGTACCATTCAAACCCATAATTCATTATGTTTAGTTACAGTTTAACACTAATTCATATATATAAAGTTAATCGTTGATATAATATTTATACAATATTTCAATTAGTTATTAAAGTAAACCATAAATTAAAAATATTTATCCAAAGCATCAAATTTTTATAGTCACATATAATTATATTTATGTGTTCTTTAAAATACTTAGTCTTCATGTATATCATTTAGTATCACTCTATATATGATCCGCTGTTACGCATGGATCAAAATCGAGAAATTTTAAAAGCAGTATCGCGAGGCGACACTCGGATGTCGTTTCACAAGGATTCTTGTTGAGAATTTTACCAACTGAAAACGATTGGGGGGTTTCGAATTAGGTTTCAAGAATCTACGAGAAAAAGTGATTAAAAATCAGTGATTATAAAATAAGTTAATTTGTTACTCATTCTCCTACTTATCATTGATCATATAATTACCAAGCCCTAAGCGGATTTCATTCTCTTTCGATCATAGTGTCAATAGCAAGCGAGATTGAATTACAATATGATTTATGTTCCTAAATCCGAATTAGGCAAACGGACAACATAAACACAAATTAAGCAGACGAGGTTACGATTAATAGAACATACCTCAATCGAATTAATACAATCCTATTCTATAAAATATACAATTGAATAAAGCAAACAACGACAACTGAATTAAGCAAACATGATTATAGATAGAATTGAAAAGGGAATTGAAATTACTTGTAAAATATATTAAATACAAACTGAACAAAGATACGGTTACAGCAGATCAACTCAAAGAGTTTAGTTCTCCATGGAATACGTAAAAAGAAAAGACAAGTCGTGAATAATAATAGGTCCCCTTACTGTAGCACGTATGAAAACCTTATAAGCCAAATAAGGTTTTTCACTAGTAACTAAAACTGGGTCGGAAACATAAACCAGACCCATAAAACGACCCGAAACAAATTATTTTCTATAATCAGAATTCGGGTTTTGACTTCAACGGCTTATTTGACCATCTTTCACTCCGAATTAGATCTTGGCTTCAACATAAAACTTGTAGCTCTCTGTTTTAGCTTTCCATCGACTGGTAGAATGCGCAAAACGGCATACCGTAGCTCAAGTTATGACCTGCGCAGTGAAAGGTATCAAATCAGTGTTAATGCTGAATATAAGCTGCGAAAATAAAATAAAGGTAGAAACAAACTTAATATGAAAACACATTAAAATAGTAAAAACACTCAATTAAACTATAGGAATGCCTAAGTACAAACATAAGAGAATGTTTATTTAAATGCACTGGTCAATATACTCTATTTGAAATTAAATTATGAACATTTTATCGCTGGTTGGCCTTGTTAGTGTGGTAATTGCCTTTGGACATAACCTACCTGAATCGTGTTCGTATCCTGGCAAAACGACTTTGATTTCAATTACTGATTAAATATGAAGTATTCTAAATACCTTTCTTTTGGTGCTAAATATTTTAGTTCGTTTATAATATAAGATTGTAGTGTAATATTATATATTAATTATGAGGTATCCTAGAATACCTTTCTTTTGGTGCTAAAATGTTTAGTTCACTTATAGTATAAGATTATAGTGTTATAAAGGCGTCACAATATGTATTCATTTATTTTATTTTTTAATATTAATTTATTTTATTTTTAACATCATTTTATTGTTTTTACTGTTAATTTTTACAAATATATTACAATATTGGGTCTAAAAAACGTGATCACAAGTCTAATTCTTACATACTTCTTCATTTCACTTCTTCCTTTGAATTACCACGTAGTTTTTTTATAGAAAATTTAGATATTATCATGATAAATAATTGAATATTTTACCTACATTATTTAATAAGAAAAGGAATACCTTTCATAGCTTCCATATGCCCATGTCAGTGCTTGATTTCAAAACCACCTTTAAAACCACAACCACCTTTCATAAGCTCATGCTACTTTGCTACATTCTTGCGCTCATCCATATAAGAGAAAATAAGCCAACATTTGACAACAGAGCTCACAGGACATGTTATGTAAGTAAAAATAACTAAGGCATAAATTGAAAAAGGTCTCATATATCGTAAGTGAATCATGAATAAAAGTCACGAATCATTAATGGTTAGGGATTCTCACAAAAAAACTAACATATATATAAGTATCCCTTCTTCTGCGTCTCTATCTTTGTTACACCTGGTTTTTTGATTCATAATTAGATTGAAGTGCATGTCTTGATATGATTGCCAAGCGAATCTCAATGAAGCAGTAAATTTTATTGACACGATTTGGCTCACGCTCCCCTTATATACAGTCTAAGGTTGGCTTCCTTTGAGGTGATCATCACTTTCACGTGGATTCCTCATATGACAGAAAGATCCACTGAACTTGTTTGAATAATTATGAATGAAAACATAGAGCATAATATTTATACTATATTTATCTAGAGCATCAAATTTGTACTATACTTGCGCGCTCAGCGGGATATAATATTTATACTATATTTCAATTAGTTATTAAAGTAAACCATAAACTAAAAATATTTATCTAGAGCATCAAATTTTTATAGTCACATATAATTATATTTGCGTGTTCTTTAAAATTACTTAGTCTTCATGTATATCATTTAGTATCATTCTATATATGATCCGTTGTCGCGCATGGATCAAAATCGAGAAATTTTGAAAGCAGTATCGGGAGGCGACACTCGGAAGTCGTTTATCAGTGATTAAAAAATATGTTAATTTGTTATTCATTCTCCTACTTATCATTGATCATATAATTACCTAGCCCTAAGCGGATTTCATTTTCTTTCGATCATAGTAACAATAGCAAGCTTGATTGAATTACTATATGATTTATGTTCCTAAATATGAATTAGGCAAACAGATAAAGTAAACACAAATTAAGCAAACATGGTTACGATTAACAGAACATACCTCAGTAGAATTAATTCAATCCTATTCTATAAAATATGCAATTGAATTAAGCAAACAACGACAACTGAATTAAGTAAAGAAGATTATAGATAGAATTGAAAAGGGAATTGAAATTACTTGGAAAATATATCAACTTCAAAGTGAACAGAGATACGGTTACAACAGATCATTCTGCTTCTGGTGTGATTAGCCAGGCGAATCAGGAAATCACTAGGCGAATGGGGTCTCGCCGCAGGTTCGCCAGGCGAAGTACTTAGTCGCCAGGCGAAAATCAAGAAACAGAACATGTGTAGCTACTGGAACTTTTGGGTTTTTATGAAATGAGGATTCGCCTCAGGTTCGCCGGGCGAAGTACTTGCCAAGTGGGATTCGCCAGGCGAAATCCTTACTCGCTAGGTGAATCTGGCTGTTTCCAACAATTTTGCTTTCTTCAGATATTCATATCTTTTGACTCGGGTGTCTGATTTAAGCGTTCTTTATATCGATATAAAGCTATGAAAGTGTTCTATACGGTGGAAAGTGAAAATATTTTTTATGAGGTGGATTTTATTTGGTTATGTGGAATGAACGTTATTAACAGTATGTTATGAGAAAGTTACACCTTGGTATTAAGAACAAGCGTAGTAGTGGCATCGTGGTTGCAATTGTACATAATGGATTCTCATTCTTGAGACAAGGGTGATGAGATATACTCTGTGGGACAGTGAATGTTGTATTTTAAGAAGCAAGTTTGTGGTAAAACAACGAGAAGCAAATCAGGACTTGTTATGGACTAAGTGTAAATCATGGACGATTTATACCGGAAGGGTTTTGTAGATAGTGGATGAGAATTGTTGGTTGCGAATCTTGCATTAAGTAATTTGGTGCCAGTGGGATGTTCAATGGATAGTGAACGGTAAGAAATCCCGGTTAATGTGTATGTAGTGATGGAAAGGTTCTTCAAGAGGATGCATTGCCCCGATTTATTTTCAAGTATAGAGAAACTCCTGTATTCGTGAATAACCGGAATATTCGGAATCTACCTTTTGTTGGACTAAGAATGTTGTTGTTTTATGTCCCACCAAGAAGTTTAAGTGAGAGAACAAGGTTGTATGTTGGGTTTTGGTTGTGGGTGAATCAGGTATGAATTGTGATTAAGAATCCCAGAATGTCGTCATTATTCGTTTCCCGCAAGTGAAATTGTTTGAGTAGAAAAGTGAACTATCCCGCTGAAGAGTTGTCCTGTGACCGCTTCAAAATTTAGAATTCTACCTTGTCACTTGGTTGGAGTGTGTCATCTGCATGTGTTGACTTTGTCGGTTTTACCTGAGTGGATCATGGTTGGTGAATGTTATACCAGTTAAGGAACCGCGAGTTGGAAATTGATATTTCGAGTTAGAACAAATCGGATTGATGGTTGAGTATGGATGGCTTTGAATTAAGAGGAAAACTGATTTGTAGATTCTGCAGCAGTGTTAACTATTTAGCCAAGGTGGCTAACCGATTAACATGTGCATTGAAGGTGTTACGTAGGATTTGGTGAAGTTAACCGATTAGCTCAGATGGTTAATCGACGAACGTATGGGTAAGTTATGGAATCTCTTGAGAACCATCATCTGTGTTTTGTTACCTTATGTTGTTACAAGTTGAGAGTATTGTGCGAATGTAAACGGGATTGCAAGTAAATGAAGGGCGGAGTTGTGTTTTGGAATCGTAACTTGTGGAAAGGTGTTGCGTAATTCGTTACTTGTTTAGACGACGAGGGATTTAACTTTTGGAGAAAATAATCTTGTGAATTGTGTTGAGTAGGGGAAAGTCTTAAGTATATTGTTATCCCTACTGATGAGAGTCTTAAGGACGAAGTTGGGAAATATTCTCGAAGTGTTGATCTTGTACAGATCGTATCGGCAATTTAATTTATGGTGTTATTAAGTAACGAACGGTTGGCCGGAGTTAGTAATTGTTATCTTTCGTGAGTTCTTGGTTTTGGATTTAGACCCCGTGAAAGTGGTACCAGTTGTGTGTAGTTGTGTTCTAACCAGAGAAGGAATTTGTAGGTTGTCTTTCCATGTACTAGTAAGAATTGGACGTTCCGAAGTTAAGTATGTAACTGGGAATAGTTTATGAAACGGAACGAATAAGAAGAGTTGATTCAACTGAGAAGTGTGTTATGGACTTCGAAAGTGTGTGTGTATGTGGAGTGTTGTACGTGAATTGGTGAGTAATATGGAAACTCACAATTTTTCTTTGGACAGTTTAAGTTGATAAGTGGTGACTTGCGTATGATTGAAGTATCGTGATGGTGTTATGTAATATTGGTTGAGATCTCGTGTCAACAAGGAATTTTTGAGTAAGTCCGAAAAATCCGTAAGAGGAATCGAATTGGAATATGGTAACCAGGACCGGAAGTTGTCAAATTATTTTGGATACATTATTTCGAGTTTAGAATGGATTGAGAATTGTATATGTTGTGGTTGTAACAGTGTAACTCCTGCATCCTTATCGTCTAGAGAGTGTTGGATAGATGTTAAGATATTGTGTGTTGGTAAAGAAATTGTTCTACTATAGGACGTCAGTAGGTTTTATACCCTTGATTATTAAGGATCCCAGTGGATAAGTGTGTTTCTCCGTGGACTATCAGCCACGTGGTAGTGCTTAAGAAATGGTGGTGTTCCACTGTTAGAATTGGATTTGCGTAGTGGAAGGTGACAAATGAAAGGGGCTCAGTCAGATTTATAAGAATCGGAGGAGAAAGTGATTGTAAGATTGGAAATAAGGAGATCTTGTTTTAAGTGTATTACCTTTGGCGTGATACGAAAGAGATGAAATATCGAATTTAACGAGTATAGAGGGCAGCATCAGACCAGATGGAACTGGTAAAAGAAGTTGTTTTACTAATTCTGAAGTGGTTTGAATGTTGATAGGAATTACGAAAGAATAGTTATCAGTAATTGCATGAGGATAATAAATCACTGAATTACATCGCGAAGATGTGTTGAGTGTTTGTTGTCCTGAATCAAGATAAGATATTACGGTTTGGTTTGTGACATAGTAGAGGAATGTAGAATGGTACATTCTTTCCGAAGTAAGATGCGACCAAGTGTTTTGGATGGATCAACAGATGAATTATGGAAAAAGCAAGTTGGAAGTTAAATCAATATTGGAATAAGAGTATAACTAAGGACACGAAGTTTGATAAATTGTGAAAATACGGATTTTTAGTCTGTGAAGTCAAGTTAGAATGGGAATACGTCAGAAATTTGGACGGACGTAAAGTTAAGTGTGGATCTAAGACAGGGATATAAGTTGCAATTGTTGTTGAGTAGAGGAAATTCAGGGGCAAATTTCAATTTAAGGGGGGAGAGTGTAATACCCCATATTATTTAAATGCTCATTTTGATATCAGGTGAGTATCTATGTGCTCTATCTTTGGGTAATTGGATTAATGGAATCCTCTAAGTACTTTAAGTATTGACATTTGGGATCAATAGAGCAACTGGAGAACTCTTAAGAGATCAATTATCTTATTAAGGAGACGAATTAATATTTACTAATTCAAAAAAGTAATTTTTGGTAACTCTGATAATTGATCAATTGGTTGAGATGACAAAATATCAATTGGAGATATTTTACCCTGTTGGATTATATTATATAATAATAGTATTATATATATATATATATATATATATATATATATATATATATATATATATATATATATATATATATTGTTAGAAAGAAAAGGAAGAAGAAGAAAAGAGGAAGAAGAGAAGGAAGAAAGAAAGAAGAAGAGAAAGAGGGAAAGCTTAGGAAAGGCTCATGGATCATCATCATCTTCTTCAAACTCCTCTTCGATTATCAGGTGGGTTATAGATAGAGACTTTAGAGTAAATTTCTTGAGGTTTCAGAGTTAGATTAGATATTTGATAAAATGAGTAATTTTGCTAAATCAATGAAATCTAACGGATGGATTGATGAAATGTATGTCTATATGTGTTCTAACATGTTGTTTTGGGTATTTGGATGCATTGATATCATATGGGTTGAAGGTTTTGGTCATTTTTGGGTCCATAAACCGTTTTGGGAGAATTCTGGTTCGTCGAGATTCGCCAGGCGAGTAAGTGGCGAGTCTGCTTCGCCAGGCGAATTTGCCTAGGACAGCAAAACATTATTTTTCGTATTTTCGTCATAACTTTTGATCCGTAACTCGGATTAACGCATGGTCGGAAGCGTTGGAAAGCTAATTTTATGCTCTATGAGAAGGTGAGGTAGAAACATGGTTATATGCCATGGATTGATAAGATAAATATAGAAATGTGATATTTGTAATGTTTGAAAACATAATTTGTGAACAATGTTTAGAAATTGATATTTTTGGATTTTAAATCCGATCGAGGCATAGTTACAGCCGACGTAAAGCTGTGGAAATATCCTACGGGATATGAGTGGGAACTATTAAATGAGTATAGATTACAACATCAGACCAGATGGAACTGGTAAGGAAGTCGTCTAAATATTAATGAAGTGGTTTTGGACGTTGAAAGTTATGGAAATATAAACCGTCGTTGACTGCATGAAGTTAAGAGATCACTGAATTACATCGGGAAGATGTGTTAAGTGTTGTTGTTCTAACTTGAGATAAGATGTTACGGTCTTGTGGTGAGTCGGTAGAGGAATGTGGAATGGTGCATTCTTTCTGAAATAAGATACGACTAAGTGTTTTAGTAGGGAAACAACAGATGAATGTGGGAAGAAAAAGTTTGAAGTTTACCCAATATTGGAACAAGAGTATGATTAAAGACGTGAAGTTGTTAAATTACGAAAGTATGGATTTTTGGTCTGGGGAATCAAGTTAGAATTGGAACGCGTCAGAAAGATTAACGGAAGTAAAGTTCAGTGTGGAACTAAGACAATGATGCAGGTTATGATTATTAGCGAATAGAGGAAATTCGGGGCCGAATTTCAATTTAAGGGGGGGAGAGTGTAATACCCCATATTATCTAATTGCTTAATTGGATATCATATGAGATCAGATGAGTATCTATGTGCTCTATCTTTGGTATATTGGATTAATGGAATCCTCTAAGTACTTTAAGTATCGACATTAGGGATCAATAGAGCAACTAATGAACTCTGAAGAGATCAATTTATTATTAGTTCAAGAGAGACTTTTATGATAACTCTAATAATTGATCAATTGGTTGAGATGACAAAATATCAATTGGAGATATTTTACCCTGTTGGAATTATATTATATAATAAGCATTATATATATATATATATGTAAAGAAAGAAAAAGAGAAAGATAGAAAGAAGAAGGAGGAAAAAAGGAAAAGAAGAGAAAGGGGGAAAAAGCCATGGATGAAGAAGAAAAGCTTGTGGATCATCTTCATCGATTCATCATCTTCTCCAAACTCCTCTTCGATCATCAGGTGGGTTCAAGGTAGAGACTTTAGAGTAAATTTCTGGAGGTTTTAGAGTTAGGTTAGATTTGGATAAAATGAGTAATTTTGTTAAATCAATGAAATCTAACAGATAGATTGATGAAATGTATGTCTAAATGTGTTCTAACATGTTGTTTTGGGTATTTGGATGCATTAATATCATGTGGGTTGAAGGTTTTGGTCATTTTTGGGTCCCAAACCCGTTTTGGGAGAATTCTGGTTCGTCCAGATTCGCCAGGCGAGTAGGTGGCGAGTCTGTTTCGCCAGGGATTCGCCAGGCGAATTTACCTGGGACAGCAAAACATTATTTTTCGTATTTTCGCCATAACTTTTGATCCGTAACTCCGATTGACGCACGATCGGAAGCGTTGGAAAACTAATTTTATGCTCTATGAGATGGTGAGGTAGAAACATGATTATATGTCATGGATTGATGAAATATATTTTATATGATATGTTGTGTTAAATGTTTTATGTGTAGTATTTGTGTTATGCGATGTCTATATATTTTTGTGAAATACGATTAAGAAATATGCATGCTTAATTTATGAATTAGGAAGAGTGAGGAAAATTTACCCCAAAACAAATGGTCTAATTCTAGGTTGTGATTAGAATTGTGATAGAAACTCTGGATGGCGACGCTCGTGCATTCATTGATGAGTTCTGGCCTAGAGCAGATAACGTAATGACAACGCTCGTGCAGAAGAGGCCGAGGCGTGTGTCCATTACCGAATGGTATAGAAATGAGTGAAACACTAGTATGGAACATGTGTGATTTGGTATGTTTTATTGATTAAGGCATTATGGCCTTGTGATTGTCGAATACAATCACGTTGTGTATATGATCACGTAATCGTAACCATCTTATCTTGCGGTGTAGTTTCATGAGACTCGAGCACCTCCTCTGAAACGTATGCACAATTACTTGGCAGGTTTGATTCCCGTGTATAGTAGGAATGGAGCCTACGGGTAAAGAGACTTGTGACGGTGTACGGGCCGTGTGAAGTGACGGATCACGGTGTACGGGTCGATGATCCCGAATCCATTTTGTATGCCAAGTAACTACAAGGATCCATGACTCGGGTCGACTTCTAGACGTAGAAGCGGACAGGAAAAGGGGATGCCTTGGTACAATTATCGATTCGTAAGGAATCTTGAGTTAACAGGCTCAGGACGTAATTCCTTCCGTGATATTTTGAGTTGATGAACTCATGACATGTTTCCATATAGTGTGAGATTGTGAACTTAAGGTCATTTTCCCCTCCCCTTGACTTGAGTTAGGATTGATAGAACCTTGTAGAGCCGAGAGAATCTATAGGATAAGGAACTCACTGAGATTTGATGTATCTCACCCCACTATAGTTGCTATATTTCAGGTAATTGCAGGATGATTTACAAGTGGAGCGATGCTGGGATGTTTCAAGAGAAGCTTAGTTAAGCTTATTTCCGCTGTGTATTTTTATTGTTCTTGTGCAATGAGGAATATTGTATAATGTTCTTAGTTTTTATTATTTTTGGCTAGTTTCCATGACTTGTGCCATGTAGTGTACTTATGTTTAGAAATGGACAAGTATGTGAACTATGTCATTAGGCACTTATGATGGTGTCAGTACCAAATAAAATGCTCGTATGGTATTATTCTAGATATATATATTATACAGGGCGTTAGAGTTATCGATTAGTGATATAGTGAGTTGATGAACTCATGACATGTTTCCATATAGTGTGAGATTGTGAGATCGTGAGATTGTGAACTCAAGGTCTTTTCCTTTCCCCCTTGACTTGAGTTAGGATTATTAGATCCCTATAAAGCCGAGAGAATCTATAAGATAGGGAACTCACTGAGATTTGATGTATCTCACCCCATTATAGTTGCTTTATTTCAGGTACGGTTTGCAGGTTTGATTTACAAGTGGAGCTATGCTTGGATGTTTCAAAAGAAGGTTAGTTGAGCTTATTTTCCGCTGTGTATTTGTAGTTTACAATTGCGGATATTGTATATTGCTCTTAGATTTTATATTTTTGGCTAATTTCCATAGCTTGTACCATAGATTGTGTTATGTATTAGATATGGTCAAGTATGTGAATTACTCCATTAGGCACTTATGATGGTGTCAGCACCAAATAAAATGCTTGTATCGTATTATTCTAGATAAATATTATACAGGGCATTACAGCAAACGTGGTTATGATTAACAGAACATACCTCAATCGAATTAATTCCATCCCATTCTATAAAATATGCGATTGAATTAAGCAAACAACGACAACTGAATTAAGCAAACATGATTATAGATAGAATTGAAAAGGAAATTAAAATTACTTCGAAAATATATTAACTTCAAAGTGAACAGAGATACGGTTACAGCAGATCAACTCAAAGAGTTTAGTTCTCCCTGGAATACGTAAAAACCAAAGACAAGTCGTGAATAATAAAAGGTCCGCTTACTATAGCGCGTATGAAAACCTTATAAGCCAAATAACGTTTTTCACTACTAACTAAAACTGGGTTGGAAACATTAACCAGACCCATAAAACGACCCGAAACAAATTATTTTCTAAAATCAGAATTCGGGTTCTGACTTCAACGACTTATTAGATCATCTTTAACTCCGAATTAGATCTTGGCTTCAACATAAAACGTGTAGCTCTCAGTCTTAGCTTTCCATCGACTGGTAGAACGCGCAAAACGGCATACCGTAGCTCAAGTTATGACATGTACAGTGAAAGGAATCAAATAAGTGTTAATGCTGAAAATAAGATGCGAAAATAAAATAAAGGTATAAACAAATTTAAATATGAAAACACATTAAAATAGTAAAAACACTCAATTAAACTGTAGGAATGCCTAAGTACAAACATAAGAGAATGTTCATTAAAATGCACTGGTCAATATACTCTATTTGAAATTAAATTTTGAACATTTTATCGTCGGTTGGCCTTGTTAGTGTGGTAATTGCCTTTGGACATAACCTACCTGACACGTGTTCGAATCCTGGCAAACGACTTTGATTTTAATTACTGATTAAATATGAGGTATTCTAAAATACCTTTCTTTTGGTGGTAAATATTTTAGTTCGTATATAATATAAGATTGTATTGTTATATTATTGATTAAATATGAGGTATCCTAAAATACCTTTCTTTTGGTGCTAAATTTTTTAGTTCATTTATAGTATAAGATTAATAGTGTTATAAAGGCACCAAAATAAGTATTCAATTATTTTTTTTTTTAATTTTAGTTTATTTTATTTTTATAATCATTTTATTGTTTTTACTGTGAATTTTTACAAATATATTACAATATTGGGTCTAAAAAACATGATCACAAGTCTAATTCTTACATACTTGTTCATTTCACTTCTTCCATTGAATTACCACGTAGCTTTTTATAGAAAATTTTGAAATTATCATGATAAATAATTGAAAATTTTAACTACATTATTTAATAAAAAATGGAATACTTTCCATAGTTTCCGTATGCCCATGTCAGGGCTTGATTTCAAAACCACTATTAGAACCACAACCACCTTTCATAAGCTCACGCTACTTTTCTTCAGTCTTGCGCTAATCAATATAAGAGAAAATAAGCCAATTTTTTACAACAGAGCTCATAGTACATGTTATCTAAATAAAAACAACCCAGGGATAAAATAAAAAAAGGTCTCATATATCGTAAGCGAATCATGAATAAAAGTGACAAATCATTAATGGTTAGGGATTCTCACAAAAAAAACTAACATATATAAGTATCCCTTCTTCTGCGTCTCTATCTTTGTTACACCTGGTTTTTTGATTCATAATGAGATTGAAGTGTATGTCGTTGATGTGATTGCCAAGAGAATCTCAATGAAGCAGTAAATTTTATTGACACGATTTCGCTCACGTTCCCCTTATATGCAGTCTTAAGTTGGCTTCCTTTGAGGTGATCATCACTTTCACGTGTATTCCTCATATGACAGAAAGATCCACTGAACCTGATTGAATAATTATGAATGAAAACATAGAGGGGAAGAGCTCTCCATCTCTGATTCATTCACAAATTTTATTTTTATGTTTGTATCTTAACATTATTGCATGATTAGTATATATATGGGAATCAGTTAAGGCATAAACTTCTTAAAGAGCTACAAGTACCATTCAAACACATAATTCATTATGTTTAGTTACAGTTTAACACTAATTCATATATATAAAGTTAATCGTTGATATAATATTTATACAATATTTCAATTAGTTATTAAAGTAAACCATAAATTAAAAATATTTATCCAAAGCATCAAATTTTTATAGTCACATATAATTATATTTTTGTGTTCTTTAAAATACTTAGTCTTCATGTATATCATTTAGTATCACTATATATATGATCCGCTGTTACGCATGGATCAAAATCGAGAAATTTTAAAAGCAGTATCGCGAGGCGACACTCGGATGTCGTTTCACAAGGATTCTTGTTGAGAATTTTACCAACTGAAAACGATTGGGGGGTTTCGAATTGGGTTTCAAGAATCTATGAGAAAAAGTGATTAAAAATCAGTGATTATAAAATAAGTTAATTTGTTACTCATTCTCCTACTTATCATTGATCATATAATTACCAAGCCCTAAGCGGATTTCATTCTCTTTCGATCATAGTGTCAATAGCAAGCGAGATTGAATTACAATATGATTTATGTTCCTAAATCCGAATTAGGCAAACGGACAACATAAACACAAATTAAGCAGACGAGGTTACGATTAATAGAACAGACCTCAATCGAATTAATACAATCCTATTCTATAAAATATACAATTGAATTAAGCAAACAACGACAACTGAATTAAGCAAACATGATTATAGATAGAATTGAAAAGGGAATTGAAATTACTTGTAAAATATATTAAATACAAACTGAACAAAGATACGGTTACAGCAGATCAACTCAAAGAGTTTAGTTCTCCATGGAATACGTAAAAAGAAAAGACAAGTCGTGAATAATAATAGGTCCCCTTACTGTAGCACGTATGAAAACCTTATAAGCCAAATAAGGTTTTTCACTAGTAACTAAAACTGGGTCGGAAACATAAACCAGACCCATAAAACGACCCGAAACAAATTATTTTCTATAATCAGAATTCGGGTTTTGACTTCAACGGCTTATTTGACCATCTTTCACTCCGAATTAGATCTTGGCTTCAACATAAAACTTGTAGCTCTCTGTTTTAGCTTTCCATCGACTGGTAGAACGCGCAAAACGGCATACCGTAGCTCAAGTTATGACCTGCGCAGTGAAAGGTATGAAATCAGTGTTAATGCTGAATATAAGCTGCGAAAATAAAATAAAGGTAGAAACAAACTTAATATGAAAACACATTAAAATAGTAAAAACACTCAATTAAACTATAGGAATGCCTAAGTACAAACATAAGAGAATGTTTATTTAAATGCACTGGTCAATATACTCTATTTGAAATTAAATTATGAACATTTTATCGCTGGTTGGCCTTGTTAGTGTGGTAATTGCCTTTGGACATAACCTACCTGAATCGTGTTCGTATCCTGGCAAAACGACTTTGATTTCAATTACTGATTAAATATGAAGTATTCTAAATACCTTTCTTTTGGTGCTAAATATTTTAGTTCGTTTATAATATAAGATTGTAGTGTAATATTATATATTAATTATGAGGTATCCTAGAATACCTTTCTTTTGGTGCTAAAATGTTTAGTTCACTTATAGTATAAGATTATAGTGTTATAAAGGCGTCACAATATGTATTCATTTATTTTATTTTTTAATATTATTTTATTTTATTTTTAACATCATTTTATTGTTTTTACTGTTAATTTTTACAAATATATTACAATATTGGATCTAAAAAACGTGATCACAAGTCTAATTCTTACATACTTCTTCATTTCACTTCTTCCTTTGAATTACCACGTAGTTTTTTTATAGAAAATTTAGATATTATCATGATAAATAATTGAATATTTTACCTACATTATTTAATAAGAAAAGGAATACCTTTCATAGCTTCCATATGCCCATGTCAGTGCTTGATTTCAAAACCACCTTTAAAACCACAACCACCTTTCATAAGCTCATGCTACTTTGCTTCATTCTTGCGCTCATCCATATAAGAGAAAATAAGCCAACATTTGACAACAGAGCTCAAAGGACATGTTATGTAAGTAAAAATAACTCAGGCATAAAATGAAAAAGGTCTCATATATCGTAAGCGAATCATGAATAAAAGTCACGAATCATTAATGGTTAGGGATTCTCACAAAAAAACTAACATATATATAAGTATCCCTTCTTCCGCGTCTCTATCTTTGTTACACCTGGTTTTTTGATTCATAATTAGATTGAAGTGTATGTCTTGATATGATTGCCAAGAGAATCTCAATGAAGCAGTAAATTTTATTGACACGATTTGGCTCACGCTCCCCTTATATACAGTCTAAGGTTGGCTTCCTTTGAGGTGATCATCACTTTCACGTGGATTCCTCATATGACAGAAAGATCCACTGAACTTGATTGAATAATTATGAATGAAAACATAGAGGGGGAGAGCTCTCCATCTCTGAGTCATACAAAAATTTTAATTTCTGTGATTGTATCTTAACATTATTGTGTGATTAGTATATATATGGGAATCAGTTAAGTCATAAACTTCTTAAAGAGCTAAAAGTACCATTAAAACCCATAATTCATTATGTTTAATTACAGTGTAACACTAATTCATATATATAAAGTTAATCGTGATATAATATTTATACTATATTTCAATTAGTTATTAAAGTAAACCATAAATTAAGAATATTTATCTAGAGCATCAAATTTTTATAGTCACATATAATTTTATTTGTGTGTTCTTTAAAATTTCTTAGTCTTCATGTATATCTTTTAGTATCACACTATATATGATCCGCTGTCGCGCATGTATCAAAATCGAGAAATTTTGAAAGCATTATCAGGAGGCGACACTCGGATGTCGTTTCACAAGGATTCCTGTTGAGAATTTTACCAACTGAAAACGATTGGGGGGTTTCGAATTAGGTTTCAAAAAGCTATGAGAAAAAGTGATTATAAATAAGCTAATTTGCTACTCATTCTCCTATTTAACAGTGATCATATAATTACCAAGCCCTAAGCAGATTTTATTCTCTTTCGATCACAGTAACAATAGCAAGAGTGATTGAATTACAATATGATTTATGTTCCTAAATCCGAATTAGGCAAACGGACAACGTAAACACGAATTAAGCAATGGTGGTTACGATTAACATAACTGTAATACCCCGTATTTTTCTAATATGGACTTTAGAGACTTTTTGGAAATTTAGTAGTATTAATTCTAATACTATGTTTGTTACTTATTTTCCTCCCACTTTCCAAACCTATAAAAAGAAAATGATAGTAAGAAAGGAAAGAAAGAGAAAAGAAGGAAAAGAAGAGTAAAGAAAGAAGAAAGGAGAAAAAGAGGAGAAAAAGAGTTTTGGGAGAAAATCCAAGAACAATCATCATCCATTTATCTAAACTTCATCCAATCATCTCATCTTCCTCATTTTCATCATCTATCCAAGGTGGGTTCTAGTTAGTACCAATTTTTAGAAGTTTTGGAATTGTTTGGTTTAGGTCGAATTTATGGAAATCGATGTTTTAACGGGTAGAATTCGTTAGAAATCGAAATGAATGATCAATATGATTATAGAAACATGTGTTGTTGATTGTTTTGATGTTTTGTTTGATTTTAATGATTTTGGAAAAGTTAGGTTTATAGAACTTTTGTGTTCTTGGTGAAATATGTGTTTTGAAGTTATTGTTGTGCAAACCATACTCAAACTATGTTGTTGAACCTCTGTTGGTGGTTGTTGGTGGTTTGGAGGAGGGTTGGGGTATAGGAAATTCTGTTGTTGCTTTAAGATTTTTTGCATTTTTCGCAGAGCGCGCTCATCGCATAGGAGCCCGCTCAGCGCGGTGTTGAATTCCTGCAACCCTTCCAGGCAGAAGCTTGCGCGCTCAGCGGGAAAAGGGGTGCGCTTAGCGCGACCTGGGACTTGGGATTTTATCCCTTAAGTGAGAAAATTCATAACTTTTCGCTCGTTTATCGGATTCGATCATTCTTTATATCGATGTAAAGCCGAGGAAATATTCTACGCAATGGAGATGAAATAAGTCGATTTTATCGACCGAATAAATAATCGGGAAAGTTCAAAAGTGTTTTAATTATGTTTTAATTGTTATAAATTATTCTATTATGCAATTGTGAGATGCCTTGCCTATCCTATTATTGTTTAACATGATTGTAATTGAATGTGCATGTTAATATGGAAAATGAAATAGAAAGAGTGAGGAAAACCCCCTTATGAACTATACGAGAATTTAGAAGGTTTGGAGAAACTAGTATGGAACATGTTGGTTAACCTTTGTGGTTTGGAAGGCAAGAGAGGCCTTGAGGCGTGATAGCCTAGTGATTGTCGAATACAATCATGTACGTGTGTGTGATTATGTAATCGTAACCAGTTTATCTTGAGTGTAGTTTCACGAGTCTCGGACTCCTCTGAAATGCATGCACAACTACTTGGCAGGTTTGATTCCCCGTATTGTACGAATGACGCCCATGGAGCGTATGCTTGTGACGGGTAATGGCCCGTGTGAAGTGACGGTTCATAACGATTAATAGCCCGTAGAACCCGAATCCATTCGTATGTCAAGTAGATTACAAGGATCTATGACTCGGGTCGCCTTCTAAACGTAGAAGCGGACGGGAACAAGAGGTACCTTGGTATGGTTATCGATTAGTGATACTTTTGAGTTGATGAACTCATGGCATGTTTCCATATAGTGTGAGAATTTAATGTGAACTCAAGAGTCCCTTCCCCTTTTTCCCGGACTTGAGTTAGGATTGTTAGAACCTTGTTAATCCGAGAGAATCCATAAGATAGGGAACTCACTGAGATTTGATGTATCTCACCCCACATTGTTGATGTATTTAAGGTGCTTCAGGTACCGAGAAGGGTAAGGATAATATCGTGTGATCTTTCCCTTGCTTGTTGATGGCTAGCTTCCATAGCGAAGTGTATTTTGGGATCATTGTTTATCTAGCTCTTAGTTTTTATCATTTGAACATCTTGTGTATAATATGCCTTAGGTTTTTGTACTTTGTACTTTAGGGCATTTATTTGTATACAATGTGTTAACTAGGAGCTTATGTATTTCAGTACCAAACACTTGGATCTATATATAATATTTATGCTTTGATGTATGAGTTTTATATATGGGTGTTATAGTTGGTATCTAAGCATGTCGTATCCTCGACCTAGCCATGAAATAGTATAAGAATTTTCTTCCATTTCATAAACGTTGTGTCGGCATTGGTCTTAAGTGTTATATTGATGGCATTGAGCCTGATCAACTTAATCCTATTTGTATGACCTTTAGGAACATGGCTGAAGGACGTAGAAACACTCGTGGTAGACCCCGCACCACTCCTGTAGGGACGAATCCGCCGGGCGGCGATGGCAATGCTCCTCTGTATCAGTTTATGCAACAGATGCAGCAGCAACATAATCTATTCATGCAGCAAATGGTGCAACAAATGAATCGAGGTTTGCATCCTACGGTAGTTGTTTCAGAAGCTGAAGGTGGGAAATTCTGTGATTTTATCCGCATGAATCCCCCAGAATTTCATGGTGGATTGGATCCCGTGAAGGCTCACGAATGGATTTCTGGTATGGAGAGGATTTTCTTGATAGTTCAGTACAGCGAGGAGAACAAAGCGTTGTTCGCCTCTCACTCATTAAAGGGTCCCGTTATGAGATGGTGAGAGAGTGCTTCAGCTTTAATGGTTATCCTGGAGGTGCTAAGGGTTTGGGAGCAGTTCAAGGTTGTTTTCATGGAGAAGTATTTTTCGAGCTCTTTGAGAACTCAGAAAGAGTTTGATTTTCAACAACTAAGACAAGGTAGTATGACTGTGGCCAGTTATGCTGAAAAGTTTGAAGACATGGCTACTTATTCTAGGAAGGCTATGTATGCTCCAGATGAGAGGTGGAAGGTGGACCAATTTATTTTTGGACTTAGAGCTTAAATATCCCATAATGTATCTCAGAGGGAGTTCACTACTTATTCCGAAGTTCTAAGACAATGCTATGTAGCTGAACATAGTTTGAAGAAAGTCCAAGCGGAAGGTGTTGCGAGTAGGGTGAATCAAGGGGATCATGGAAGATCCAATCAACAATTCAGGCCTAGGCAACAAGGCTTCAAAGGAAAGCAAGTTCAAGATTCAAGGGCGAGTACACCTCCGGTGTGTCGCACTTGTGGAAGGGTGCATTATGGAAGGTGTGGTATAGACAATGTGAAGTGTTACCAATGTCAGAAGATGGGCCATTTAAAAAGGGATTGTCCTCAGAATAGGACTCAACCACGAGGAAGGGTTTACACTTTAGATGCAAGGAACAAGAAAAGTGACAACTCTTTAATTTCTGGTATGTGGTTCGTTAACGGATTTCCTTGTTTTGTTCTATTTGATTGCGGAGCTACACACTCTTTTGTATCGATGCAATGTATGAAGCGACTTCAGTTGCAGTCCGTTCCTTTGTCTCCTCCTATGGTGGTCACTACCGCCATGGATGAAATGGTTGAGACACCATTGATGTGTGAAAACTGTGTTTTGTCTGTGGACGATAGAGTTTTTCAGATTGATCTTATTTGTCTACCGCTTAAGAAAGTTGATGTCGTTTTGGGAATGGATTGGCTTTCTTCTAATTCGGTGTTTATTGGGTGTGAAGAAAAGCTCATCATCATTCCATCTATTGATGCTACCCCGAAAGATGTCTTAACAACCATTCTAGAAGGTACGGTTGGAATGATAAATTTCTTGTTCGAAGAAGAGAAATCTGTTCTTTTGGTTCTCACTAAGGAAGGGAGTAGCGACCTTCAGGTTACGAACATTCCTGTAGTTTGCGAGTTTTCCGAAGTCTTCCCCGAAGATGTCACTTCTCTTCCTCCGGAGAGGGAAGTGGAATTTTCTATTGACCTGGTACCGAGAACGGCTCCAATATCCGTTTCTCCGTATCAGATGGCACCATTGGAGTTAAGGGAACTAAAGGAACAATTGGAAGAGCTTATGGCTGAGCATTTTGTTAGACCTAGTGTCTCACCATGGGGAGCCCCAGTTTTGTTAGTAAAGAAGAAAGACGGCGGGATGCGATTGTGTATTGATTATCGCCAGCTGAATAAAGTTACCATTAAGAACAAGTATCCCTTACCTAGGATAGACGACCTGTTAGATCAATTGAAAGGAGCCTGTGTGTTCTCAAAGATTTATTTGAGGTCGGGTTATCACCAAATCCGAGTGAAGAGTTCCGATGTACCTAAGACTGCATTTAGGACCCGTTATGGTCATTACAAATTCTTATTGATGCCTTTCGGTGTGACTAATGCTCCAGCTATTTTTATGCACTACATGAACCGTATATTTCAAGCTTACTTGGACCAGTTTGTTGTGATCTTCATTGATGATATTCTTGTTTATTCTCGTACTTCACAAGAGCATGAATAGCATCTGAGAATTGTTTTATCTGTGTTGCAAGAGAAGCAACTTTTTGCTAAGTTAAGCAAGTCTGAATTTTGGATGGCGGAAGTTAAGTTTCTTGGTCACGTTATATCACAAGGTGGTGTAGCAGTGGATCCGTCGAAGGTAGAAGCATTAATAAATTCGGAGAGGCCGCGGAATGCTTTGGAAGTCATAAGTTTCTTAGGACTGGCAGGTTATTATAGAAGATTCATCGAGGGTTTCTCTCAGTTGGCTTTACCAATGACGAAACTTACCCGTAAAGATTTTGCTTTTGAGTGGGATTCATGTTGTGAGCAAAGTTTCATAAAGTTGAAGGAAAGATTGACAACGGCTCCTATGTTCATCATACCTGATCCTAACAACTCTTACGAAGTGTTTTGTGATGCTTTTATGATGGGATTGGGAGGTGTTTTGATGCAAGGCGGTCAGGTAGTAGTTTATGCCTCCCGACAATTGAAAATTCATGAACAGAATTATCTAACTCATGATTTAGAATTGGCGGCGGTTGTGTTTACACTTAAGGTGTGGCGACATTATTTGTATGGTGTACGTTTCGAAATGTTCAGTGACCATAAGAGTTTGAAGTATTTATTTGACCAAAGAGAGTTAAATATGCGACAACAAAGATGGATGGAGTACTTGAAGGATTATGATTTAGAATTGAAGTATCATCCAGGAAAAGCGAATAAGGTAGCAGATGCTTTAAGTCGGAAAGTAGTTCACAGTGCGAAATTGATGGTATTGGAATATGCTTTGTTGGAGACTTTTAGAGATCTTAATCTTCAGTTTGTGTGGACTCAAGATGGTGTAATTATGGGAAATTTGAATGTAAATTCTACTCTAAGAGTTGAGATTCAACAAGGTCAAACGTTGGATGAGAAGTTGCAAGAAGTGTTACTTCTACCGGGTTTTGTTCAGGCTACCGACGGAATTATTATGTTCGACCAAAGAATTTGTGTTCTGAATGATGCGGCATTGAAAAGAAGGATTTTAGAGGAAGCGCATAAGGGTACCTTCACTATACATCCGGGTTCTTCAAAGATGTATCAAGATTTGAAGAAGGACTATTGGTGGTCCGGTATGAAAAGAGATGTTGCGGTCTTCGTGTCGGAATGTGCGGTATGCCAACAAGTTAAGATTGAACATCAAAGACCGGGTGGATTATTGCAACCATTAGAAATCCCAACTTGGAAATGGGACAGTATTTCTATGGACTTTGCAGTAGGTTTACCCCGTACGCGAGGTGGTTATGATTCAATTTGGGTGATTGTGGATCGACTAACGAAATCTGCGCATTTCTTAGCCGTGAAGACCACTTTCAAGGCAAGTCATCTTGCGAGGTTGTTTATTTCGGAAATCATAAGATTGCACGGCATTCCCTCTAATATTGTGTAGGATAGAGATTCGAAGTTTACTTCAAGGTTCTGGAGAGTTTTTCAATAAGCTATAGGTACAGAGTTGCATTTGAGCAGGTCTAATCATCCTCAGACGGATGGTCAAACGGATCGAACAATACAAATAATGGAGGATATGTTGAGAGCTTGTGTACTAGAAAGTAAGGGTAATTGGAAAGAACTACTACCATTGATTGAGTTCTATTATAACAATAGTTACCATGCGAGCATCAGAATGGCTCCTTATGAAGCTTTGTATGGAAGAAAGTGTTGGACACCTCTGTGTTGGGCGGAAGTTGGGGAAGATAGAATCTTAGGACCAGAAATCATCCAAGAGACTACGGAAAAGATTCGAATGATCCGCGAGAAAATTAAGCAAGCACAAGATCGACAAAAGATTTATGCGGACAATCGAAGGAGACCCTTAGAATTTGAAGAAGGTGACCATGTGTTTTTGAAAGTCACTCCTAGATTGAGATTGAAAGGACCATTTAAATCACGCAAGTTAAGCCCGAGATACGTGGGACCGTATCAGATCCTAGAAAGGATTGGCGAAGTAGCGTACAGGTTGGCCTTACCTCCTTCTTTGTCGGAAATGCATGATGTTTTCATGTATCTCAGCTTCGCAGATTTGTTCCAGATCCTCTTCAGCCAATTCTACCGGATACGATTGAAATAGAAGCAGACTTGACTTTTGAACCTCAACCGAGTCGCATTGTGGGAAGAGAAACGAAAGTATTAAGGAACAAGGATATTTCTCTCGTTAAGGTGCAGTGGGATGTAACGCATCCAGGTGATGCCACTTGGGAACTCGAATCGGAAATGCGAGATGCTTACCCTCATTTGTTCAGGTAATCCTTTAAATTCGCTGATGAATTTCTATTTAAGGGGGGGGGGGGGAGGGTGTAATACCCCGTATTTTTCTAATATGGACTTTAGAGACTTTTTGGAAATTTAGTAGTATTAAATCTAATACTAAGTTTGTTACTTATTTTCCTTCCTCTTTCCAAACTATAAAAAGAAAAAGATAGTAAGAAAGGAAAGAAAGAGAAAAGAAGAAAAAGAAGAGGAAAGAAAGAAGAAAGGAGAAAAAGAGGAGAAAAGGGGTTTTGGGAGAAAATCCAAGAACAATCATCATCCATTGATCCAAACTTCATCCAATCATCTCATCTTCCTCATTTTCATCATATATCCAAGGTGGGTTCTAGTTAGTACCAATTTTTAGAAGTTTTGGAATTGTTTGGTTTAGGTCGAATTTATGGAAATCGATGTTTTAATGGTTAGAATTCTTTAGAAATCGAAATGAATGATCAATATGATTATAGAAACATGTGTTGTTGATTGTTTTGATGTTTTTTTTTTATTTTAATGATTTTGGAAAAGTTAGGTTTATAGAACTTTTGTGTTCTTGGTGAAATATGTGTTTTGAAGTTATTATTGTGCAAACCATACTCAAACTATGTTGTTGAACCTCTGTTGGTGGTTGTTGGTGGTTTGGAGGAGGGTTGGGGTATAGGAAAATTCTGTTGTTGCTTTGGTATTTTCTGCATTTTTCGCAGAGCGCACTCAGCGCGCAGGAGCCCGCTCAGCGCGGTGTTGAATTCTTGCAACCCCTCCAGGCAGAAGCATGCACGCTCAGCGGGAAAAGGGGTGCGCTTTGCGCGACCTGAGACTTGGGATTTTATCCCTTAAGTGAGAAAATTCATAACTTTCGGCTCGTTTATCGGATTCGATCATTCTTTATATTGATGTAAAGCCGAGGGAATATTCTACGCAATGGAGATGAAATAAGTCGATTTTACCGACCGACTAAATAATCGGGAAAGTTTAAAAGTGTTTTAATTATGTTTTAATTGTTATAAATTATTCTATTATGCAATTGTGAGATGCCTTGCCTATCCTATTATTGTTTAACATGATTGTAATTGAATGTGCATGTTAATATGTAAAAAGAAATAGAAAGAGTGAGGGAAACCCCCTTCTGAACTATTGGAGAATTTAGAAGGTTTGGAGAAACTAGTATGGAACATGTTGGTTAACCTTTGTGGTTTGGAAGGCAAGAGAGGCCTTGAGGCGTGATAGCCTAGTGATTACGTAATTGTAACCGGTTTGTCTTGAGTGTAGTTTCATGAGTCTCGGACTCCTCTGAAATGGATGCACAACTACTTGGCAGGTTTGATTCCCCGTACTGTACGAATGGCGCCTATGGAGCGTATGCTTGTGAAGGTTAATGGCCCGTGTGAAGTGACGGTTCATAAAGGTTAATGGCCCGTAGAACCCGAATTCATTCGTATCTCAAGTAGATTACAAGGATCTATGACTCGGGTCGCCTTCTAGACATAGAAGCGGATGGGAACGGGAGGTACCTTTGTATGGTTATCGATTAGTGATAATTTTGAGTTGATGAACTCATGGCATGTTTCCATATAGTGTGAGAATTTAATGTGAACTCAAGAGTCCTTTCCCCTTTTTCCCGGACTTGAGTTAGGATTGTTAGAACCTTGTTAATCCGAGAGAATCCATAAGATAGGGAACTCACTAAGATTTGATGTATCTCACCCCACGTTGTTGATGTATTTCAGGTGCTTCAGCTTCCGAGAAGGGTAAGGATAAGGTCGTGTGATCTTTCCCTGGCTTGTTGATGGCTTGCTTCCGTAGCGAAGTGTATTTTGGGATAATTGTTAATCTAGTTCTTAGTTTTTATCATTTGAACATCTTATGTATAATATGCCTTAGGTTTTTGTACTTTGTACTTTAGGGAATTTATTTGTATACAATGTGTTAACTTGGAGCTAATGAGTTTCAGTACCAAACACTTGGATCTATATATAATATTTATGCTTTGATGTATGAGTTTTATATATGGGTGTTACAAGAACATACCTCAATCGAATTAATTCAATCGTATTCTATAAAATATGCAATTGAATTATGCAAACAACAGCAACAGAATTAAGCAAAAGGATTATAGATAGAATTGAAAAGGGAATTGAAATTACTTGGAAAATATATTAACTTCAAAGTGAACAGAGATACGGTTACAGCAGATCAACTCAAAGAGTTTAGTTCTCCATGGAATACGTAAAAAGCAAAGACAAGTCGTGAATAATAAAAGGTCCCCTTACTGTAGCGCGTATGAAAACCTTATAAGCGAAATAAGGTTTTTCACTTCAAACTAAAACTGGGTCGGAAACATAAACCAGACCCATAAAACGACCCGAAACAAATTATTTTCTAAAATCAAACTTCGGGTTCTGAATTCAACGACTTATTTGATCATCTTTCACTCGGAATTAGAACTTGGATTCAACATGAAACTTGTAGCTCTCTGTCTTAGCTTTCCATCGACTACTAGAACGCGCAAAACGGCATACCGTAGCTCAAGTTATGACCTGCGCAGTGAAAGGAATCAAATAAGTGTTAATGCTGAAAATAAGCTGCGAAAATAAAATAAAGGTAGAAACAAACTTAAATATGAAAACACATTAAAATAATAAAAACACTCAATTAAACTATAGGAATGCCTAAGTACAAACATAAGAGATTGTTCATTAAAATGCACCGGTCAATATACTCTATTTGAAATTAAATTATGAACAATTTATCGCTGGTTGCCCTTGTTAGTGTAGTAATTGCCTTTGGACATAACCTACCTGAATCGTGTTCGAATTCTGGCAAACGACTTTGATTTCAATTACTGATTAAATATGAAGTATTCTAAATACCTTTCTTTTGGTGCTAAATATTTTAGTTCGTTTATAATATAAGATTGTAGTGTTATATTATATATTAAATATGAGGTATCCTAGAATACCTTTCTTTTGGTGCTAAAATTTTTAGTTCACTTATAGTATAAGATTATAGTGTTATAAAGGCGTCATAATATGTATTCATTTATTTTATTTTTTAATATTAATTTATTTTATTTTTAACATCATTTTATTGTCTTTACTGTTAATTTTTACAAATATATTACAATATGGGGTCTAAAAAACATGATCACAAGTCTAATTCTTACATACTTCTTCATTTTACTTCTTCCTTTCAATTACCACGTAGTTTTTTATAGAAAATTTTGATATTATCATGATAAATAATTGAATATTTTACCTACATTATTTAATAGGAAAAGGAATACCTTTCATAGCTTCCATATGCCCATGTCAGTGCTTTATTTCAAAACCACCTTTAAAACCACAACCACCTTTCATAAGCTCATGCTACTTTGCATCATTCTTAAGCTCATCCATATAAGAGAAAATAAGCCAACATTTGACAACAGAGCTCAAAGGACATGTTGTGTAAGTAAAAATAACTGAGGCATAAAATGAAAATGGTCTCATATATCGTAAGCGAATCATGAATAAAAGTGATGAATCATTAATGGTTAGGGATTCTCACAAAAAAACTAACATATATATAAGTATACTTTCTTATGCGTCTCTATCTTTGTTACACCTGTTTTTTTATTCATAATTAGATTGAAGTGTATGTCTTGATATGATTGCCAAGAGAATCTCAACGAAACAGTAAATTTTATTGACACGATTTGGCTCATGCCCCCCTTATATGCAGTCTAAGGTTGGCTTCCTTTGAGGTGATCATCACTTTCACGTGTATTCCTCATATGACAGAAAGATCCACTGAACTTGATTGAATAATTATGAATGAAAACCTAGAGGGGGAGAGCTCTCCATCTCTGATTTATACACAAATTTTAATTTCTATGATTGTATCTTAACATTATTGCGTGATTAGTATATATATGGGAATCAGTTAAGGCATAAACTTCTTAAAGAGCTAAAAGTACCATTCAAACCCATAATTCATTATGTTTAATTACAGTGTAACACTAATTCATATATATAAAGTAAATCGTGATATAATATTTATACTATATTTCAATTAGTTATTAAAGTAAGCCATAAATTATGAATATTTATCTAGAGCATCAAATTTTTATAGTCACATATAATTATATTTGTGTGTTCTTTAAAATTACTTAGTCTTCATGTATATCATTTAGTATCACACTATATATGATCCGCTGCCGCGCATGCATCAAAATTGAGAAATTTTGAAAGCAGTATCAGGAGGCAACACTCGGATGTCTTTTCACAAGGATTCTTGTTGAGAATATTACCAACTGAAAATGATTGGGGGGTTTCGAATTAGGTTTCAAAAAGCTATGAGAAAAAGTGATTAAAAATCAGTGATTATAAAATAAGTTAATTTGCTACTCATTCTCCTACTTATCAGTGATCATATAATTACCAAGCCCTAAGCGGATTTCATTCTCTTTCGATCATAGTAACAATAGCAAGCGTGATTGAATTACAATATGATTTATGTTCCTAAATCTGAATTAGGCAAATGGACAATGTAAAAACGAATTAAGCAATGGTGGTTACGATTAATAGAACATACCTCAATCGAATTAATTCAATCGTATTCTATAAAATATGCAATTGAATTAAGCAAACAACGGCAACTGAATTAAGCAAATAGGATTAAAGATAGAATTGAAAAGGGAATTGAAATTCCTTGGAAAATATATTAACTTCAAAGTGAACAGAGATACGGTTACAGCAGATCAACTCAAAGAGTTTAGTTCTCCATGGAATACGTAAAAAGCAAAGACAAGTCGTGAATAATAAAAGGTCCCCTTACTGTAGCGCGTATGAAAACCTTTTTTAATGCCCTGTATAATATTTATCTAGAATAATAAAATACAAGAATTTTATTTGGTACTGACTCCATCGTAAGTGCCTAATGGCGTAATTCACAAACTTGACCATTTCTAATACATAACACAATCTATGGTACAAGCTATGGAAACTAAACAAAAATAAAAATCTCAGAATAATATACAATATCCTCAATTGTATACAACAAAATATTACACAGCGGAAAAACTAAAGCCAAGCTTCTCTTGAAACATCCAAGCATCTCTCCACTTGTAAATCAAACCTGCAAACCACATCTGAAATATAGCAACTATAGTGGCGTGAGATACATCAAATCTCAGTGAGTTCCCTATCTTATAGATTCTCTCGGCTTTACAAGGTTCTAACCAATCCTAACTCAAGTCAAGGGGAAGGGAAATGACTTTGAGTTCATTGTGGAAACACTAGTATGGAACATGTGTAATTGTATGTTTTTATTGCTTAAGGCATAGTGGCCTTGTGATTGTCGAATACAATCACGTTTGTGTGTGTGACCACGTAATCGTAACCAGTTATTTGAGTTGCAGTTTCATGAGTCTCGAGCACCTCTGAAACAAGGCATGGTACTTGGCAGGTTTGATTCCCGCGTGTAGTACGAATGGAACCTACGGGTAGAAACTTGAGATGGTTAACAGGCCATGAGAAGTGACGATTCACGGCTAACAGGCCGATGTTTTCGAATCCATTTTGTATGCCAAGTAAATTACAAGGATCCATGACTCGGGTCGACTTCTAGACGTAAAAGAGGACGAGAAAAGGAGATGCCTTGGTACGGTTATCGATTAGTGATATTTTGAGTTGATGAACACATGACATGTTTCCATATAGTGTGAGATTGTAAGATTGTGAACTCAAAGTCATTTTCCTTCCCCTTGACTTGAGTTAGGATTGGTTAGAACCCTGTAAAGCCGAGAGAATCTATAAGATATGGAACTCACTGAGATTTGATGTATCTCACCCCACTATAGTTGCTATATTTCAGGTGTGGTTTGCAGGTTTGATTTACAAGTGGAGCGATGCTTGGATGTTTCAAGAGAAGCTTGGCTTTAGTTTTTCTGCTGTGTATTATTTTGTTGTATACAATTGAGGATATTGTATATTATTCTTAGATTTTTATTTTTGGCTAGTTTCCATAGCTTGTACCATAGATTGTGTTATGTATTAGAAATGGTCAAGTTTGTGAATTACGCCATTAGGCACTTATGATGGTGTCAGTACCAAATAAAATTCTTGTATTTTATTATTCTAGATAAATATTATACAGGGTATTACAGTTGGTATCAGAGCAGGTCGTATTCTCGACCTAGCCTTGAAACATCATAAGTAAATCTTTTCCTGCCTCTTAAGTGTGTCTTGCCTTCATGAAAATTAATATCATATTATCTAGTGTTGGGCCTGATCAACCTAATACTATGTATGTGATAGGTAGAATCATGGTTGAGCAACCACGAGGACTCCGAAGTGTTGTCGGAACTTGTGCTGCGAGAATAGGCTTAAGCCAAGAGTTAGTAGTAAGGAGTTTTGGTCAGCTCAGTAAGGTTTTAGTAGAAGTTGTGCGTTGGATAGCATGGACTTAAACAGTACTGTGTGGTTTAAGCGATCCTTTGGAATGGATAGAAATTTCAAGTAATCTCATTCCGTGGAAAAGAAAAGTTGTTTTGTGGAATGTGTGACGTAAAGTCCGGAAGTGAGATAATTATTGGTGTTTTGTTTTAGGGTCGCTATGGTATCTTAAATAGAAGAGAGTACCTTAAGGAATGTGTTCGGAACAATATCTTCCAATTGGTTAAAAGTGGAGAGTTAGGGACGTTCGACTTCTATGGGAACCTAAAGTAGTAAAGAAGAGTGTGAAGGAACACAAGGATGTGTTCACATGCTTCAAATGAAATAAGGTATTGTGGCGGACGAAGAGTAGGAAATGAATTGTGTATCTTCAGTTATGTAGAGATATTAAGTTCGAGATATTACATCGGGATTTTCGGTATTCGATGAGAGACCAATTTGGAATTTGGAAATGTTAAATTACCCAAGGAACCGTATAAGGTGTTAGGTTGGAGAAAGAATGAACTTCATCTAGTAACAGAAGAAGTGTGTGTTAAGGAATAGAGTAAGTATCTTAGAATTTAAGGGAATCTTAGTAAGATGGTTTTATATTTGGACCTAAGAGGATTGCAAAGGAAAGCAAGGTAAACGCGGTGTGGGAAGCGGTATCGATGGTATGTTAAGAGGAAGCAACAACGGAATGTATTTTGGACGAGTGTGCGATGGAATTTTAAGGTGTTGATTAACCTATAGTTAAGGAAGTGTAATTATGGGTGGTTCACCGGAGAGGAACTCTAATTCTAAGACGTGGAATGAGAAATGTTACACTTTGGTATTAAGAACAAACTAGAAGTAGCACCGTGGTCACAAGTGTACGTGATGGACTTCTAGTCTTGAGACAAGTGTGAAGGAACGTATTTTGTGGAACAGTGAGCATTGTGTTCTAAGAAGTAAGATTGTGGTAAAACAAGAGAAGCGAATCCGGACTTACTACGGACTAAGTGTAAATCATGGAACGAGTTATACCGGAAGGGTTTGGTAAATAGTTGTTGAGAGTTGTCAGTTGCAAATTTTCAATTAAGTAATTTGGGGTAAGTGGGATGTTCAATGGATAGTGAAGGGTAAGAAATCTCGGTTAATGTGTACGAAGTGGTGAAAAGGTTCTTCAAGAGGATGCATTTCCTTGATTTATTTTCAAGTATAGAGAGACTTATGTATTTGGGAATGATTGGAATATACAGAATCTACCTTTTGTTGGCTAAGAATGTTGTTGTATTAATTCTCTCCAAAGAAACTCAAGTGAGAGAATAAGGTTGTATGCTGACATGTTGTGTCCACCACTTGGTGGTACCGTAAATGGTTGCGTGTTTGGATTGAGAAAATAAGTATTTTGATTGAGTAACACCGCTGCTGGGATTCTGGGTTTCGCTTGGTTCGCCTAGTGAACCTGGGGCGAAGCAGAAGCGAATGGCTTCGAGGGTTCGCCTAGTGAACCCGACAGCGAAGAAAGGCGAATGATTCGCCAAGGTGTTCGCCTAGCGAACTTTGTATCATTTTGCTTCTATTTGTGGGATTTCGCTAGGAGCTTCGCTCAGCGGAGGAAAGCGAATGCTCGCTGGTGTTCACCTAGCGAACATGATAGATTGCTTCATTTTGTTTCCTTCATTACTTTTGATCCGTGGCTCGGATCGAGACGTTTTTGGCACCGTTAGAAAGCCATAACGACCCTCTACCCAACAAAAAGTGGACAAATCAAGTATGAGTTGTGCCTTAAGCATTAGAATGTTGTCATTATTGGCATCCCTCTAGTGTAGTCTACTATCTACCCATTACTAAAAGGTTCCATGAACTGCTCAAATTATCCTTTTACCAAAAATAAAATACACTATGAAAAGGTTATTTCGGTAACTAGCAAATTCATCCAAAATCAAAAGTAGCTTTTCACAATTGCATGTCATGTGTTGACTTAACATTGGCCACTATTTACTATCTTCTATTTACTCATTTAAATTAAATATTACATACACTCATTCTCTCTCTTCATTCAAATGTCAAATCATTTTCACTTTTTTCCCACACTTTTTCACTTTCATTTTAATTTTTTTCACTATATTTTTTATTATCGCTAAAAATACTAATAATCTATTTTTTAATTTTAATAAAATAAAAAACTTATTTATCTCGCGGGTCACTATCAACATAATATTTATTTTATTTTAATATTATTTTTTTTTCTTTCTCCATCTTATGATTAATTTTTTTTTCTTTTTATGTAATTATTTAATACAATTTAATTTATATGATTATTGTTCATTTTACAATTAAGCATATCATTTTAAATTTTGCATTTGTATCTAAATACATTTTATATCGCATCAAATAATTTATTTATCTCACGGGTCATTATCGCATCAAAATTTTCTTTTTGTCTTTCTTCATCTCACGAGTTTTTTTTACATGATTATTTAATACATCTGTATATAAATACATTTTATATTGTATCAAATAAACTTTCTATTTCACGGATCACTATAAACACAATACATATTTTATTTTAATTAATAATTATCTTAACTTGAAAGATAAAATCCTTATGATCAAATATTAAATATTTCTTTTTTTTTAATCTCAAGAATCTTTTTTTTCTATTTGTATTTTAATACAATTGAATTTATAAAATAATTGTTCATTTTGTAATTTATAGCTAATTTAAATTTAAACACATATATAAATACATTTTATAACGTTCCACATGTACATTTAAATACATTTTATACTGTATCAAATAATTTTACCTGTGCAGGAGCACGGGTATCTTACTAGTTATTTGAACGGAAAATGAACTATCCCGCTAAAGTTTTGTAGTATGATCGCGTCAGAATTGGGAATTTTGACTTGCCACTTGGTTGGAGTGTGTTGTCGACTTTGTCGGTTTTACCTTGACTGGAATCATGGTTGGTGAGTTGTTGTATAAGTTAAAGAGCCATGAGTTGAGAATGATATTCCAAGATGGAGCAAGACGGATTAATGGTTTTGGGTAGGGATGGCTTTGAATTAAAAGAAATGGTTTATTTTCAGCTTCTGCAGCAGTGTTAACCGATTAACATGTGCAAGGATGGTGTTTTGTGCTGAATTTTGAGGAGCTAACCGATTGACCTCAGACGGGTAATCGATTAACATGTGTGTAAATTGTGAAATCTCTTAGGAACCATCATCTGTGTTTTGTTACCTCATGTTGCTCCGAGTGGAGAGTATTATGCGAATGGAAAACGGAATTGCAAGTAAATGAAAGATGGAATTGTGTTTTGAAATTGTAACTTTTTGAAGGGTGTTACATAGTGGACCATTTGTTCAGACAACAAGAGAATTTGACTTTACGAAAATAATCTTGTGAATTGTGTTGAGTATGAGAAATATCGTAAGTGTATTACTGTTGAAAGCCTTGAGGGCGAAGTTAGATGCTCACAAAGTCTTTATCTCACAAGGAATGTTTTGCTGTTAGTAAGGTATGAATGGTTGGTCCGAGTTAGTAATTGTCAACTTCCGTGCGTTCATGGTATTAGATTTAGACTTCGTGAGAGTAGTACCAGTTGTGTACAGTTGTGTTTTACCCAGAGAAGGGAATTTGGAAGTCATCTTTCCAAGTACGAGTACGAATTAGGTGTTCCGAAGTTAAGAATTAATTTGGATCATTTATGGAACAAAACGATTAAGAGAAGTGGATTCAATTAAGAAGCGTGGTACGGACTTCAAAGGTGTGTGTTGTATGTGAGTTGGTGAGTAGTATGAAAACTCACAATTTCGCTTTGAATGGTTTAAGTTTTGATAAGTGGTGACTCACATATGATTGAGGTTCTATGTCGGTGCTACGCTGTTATTGGTTGAGATCTCGTGTCAATAAGGAACCTTGAGTAAGTCAGAAAACTGTAAGAAGAATTGATATGGAATGTGGTAACTAGAAACAAAAGTTGTTAATCTATTTTGGATGTATTATTTCGAGTTAGAGTGAACTTTGGAGTTGTATATGTTATGGTAGTCACAGTGTAACTCCTGTGCCTTTATTGTCTGGAGAGTGTTGGACAGGTGTTAAGATATTGTGTGTGGGCAGAGAAATTGTTCTACCATAGGACGTCAATAAGTTTCTTGTACCGTTGGTTAGTAAGGATCCCAGTGGATAAACGTTTTACCTTTTGTTGTGACATGAAAGAAAGGGAATATTGGATGTAATGGTTGCAATGTTTAGTATCAGACCAGATGGAACTGGTAAAGAAGTCGTTGAATGGTTATGAAGTGGTTTTGAAGTTAAATAATCACTTAATTACGTCACGAAGATGGGTTGAGTGTTGTTGTTCTAAACCAAGATAAGATGCTACAGTTTTGTGTGTGACTCAATGAAGGAATAAGGAATGTTACATTTTTCCGAATCTAGAATGCGACTAAGTATTTTATTATGGAACAACAGATGAATTATGGATAGAGCAAGTTGAAAGTTAACCCAATATTGGAATAAGAGTGTGACTGAAGAACCGAAGTTGGATAAATTGTGAAAATACGGATTTTGGTCTATGAAGTCAAGTTGAATTTTGGATTATGTTAGAAATTCTAACGAAAGTAAAGTTAAGTGCGGATCTAAGACAGTTATACAAGTTGCTCTTGTTGTCGAGTAGAGGAAATTCGGGGGGGAATTTCAATTTAAGGGGGGGAGAGTGTAATGCCCCGTATTATTTAAATGTTCAGTTGGATATCATAAGAGATCAGATGAGCATCTATGTGCTCTATCTTTGGTTAATTGGATTAATGGAATCCTCTGAGTACTTTAAGTAATATCAATTGGGATCAATAGAGCAACTAATGAACTCTAAAGAGATCAATTATTTATTAAAGAGACAGATCAATTATTTTAATTCGAGAAAGGATTCTAAGGTAACTCTAATAATTGATCAATTGGGTTGAGATGATAAAATATCAATTGGAGATGTTTTACCCTGTTGGATTATATTATATAATAAGTTTATATATATATATATTTGTTAGTAAGGAAAGAAGAAGAAATAGAAAGAAGAGGAAAAGAGAAGGAAGAGAAGGAAGAAGGGAGAAGAGAAAGAGAAGTTGGATCATCATCATCAATTCACCATCTTCTTCAAACTCCTCTTCGATTATCAGGTGAGTTCTAGCTAGACACTCTAAGTTCTATAATTAAGGATTTAGCACTTAGGTGAGATTTGAGAGAAAATGAAATCTAACGGATGAAATTCGATATAAATGCATGGAAATACTTGTTGTTATGATTGGAACATGTTTTGGTTGATATATTATGGATTGGAAGTATTTGGGGGAAGAAATAACGGATTTTGCCCCAAATGACCTATATTGAAGCTGCTGCGAATTCTGGGTTTCGCGGGTTCGCCTAGCGAACCACAGCGAAGGAACGGGCGAATGTTCGCCTAGAAGTTCGCCTAGCGAACTTTATGTTGGTTTTCCACTGCCTTGGTTCGCTAGGGTTTGCCTAGCGAATACTGGAGCAAAGTGGCAGATTTTTCTATTTTGTTTTCTTCATAACTTTTGATCTGTAACTCGGATATAGGCACGGTCGGATGTATTGGAAGGCTATTTCAATGCTCTTTATGATAGTGGAATAGAAACATATGTTTATTCCATGGATTGTTAAGAAAAATATGGAAAAGTAATGTATGTGTGAAAAGTGTGATTTTTATTCCACCAAAACTCAAGGATCGGGAATCTGATTGATGCGAGTCCAAAGCCTTTGGATAGATAATCCAATAAGGTAGTGAATGGTGATGTGAGACCATGATTCAACCAAAGATGCTTGGTAGGGGATAGTAGTGACTTGTTATGCTTTTATGTGTTGTTTTATGTTTGATATTGTTATATGCCAATTATGGTATACCCTGTCTATCTAATTGTTATTAAAAATGAATGTAAGAAAATATGAATGCTTAAAATATGAATTAGGAAGAGTGAGGAAACTTTACCCCAAAACAAATGGTATAATTCTAGGTTGTGAATAGAATTGTGATAGAAACTCTAGATGGCGGCGCTCGTGCATTCATTGACGAGTTCTGGCCTAGAGTAAATAACGTAGTGACAACGCTCGTGCGTGAGGGGCCGAGGCGTGTGTCCATTTCTGAAATGACAACGTTCATGCGTGAGGGGCCGAGTCGTGTGCCCATTTCTGAAATATTATAGAAATGAGTGAAACACTAGTATGGAACATGTGTAATTGTATGTTTTTATTGCATAAGGCATTGTGGCCTTAAGATTGTCTAATACAATCACGTTTGTGTGTGTGACCACGTAATCGTAACCAGTTCTTTGAGTTATAGTTTCATGAGTTTCGAGTTCCTCTTAAACAAGGCATGGTACTAGGCAGGTTTGATTCCCGCGTGTAGTACGGATGGAACCTACGGGTAGAGACTTGAGATGGTTAATAGGCCATGAGAAGTGACGATTCACGGCTAACAGGCCGATGTTTCCGAATCCATTTCGTATGCCAAGTAAATTACAAGGATCCATGACTCGGGTCGACTTTAAGATGTAGAAGAGGATGAGAAAATGGGATGCCTTGGTACGGTTATCGATTAGTGATATTTTGAGTTGATGAACTCATGACATGTTTCCATATAGTGTGAGATTGTGAAATTGTGAACTCAAGGTCATTTCCCTTCCCCTTGACTTGAGTTAGGATTGGTTAGAACCTTGTAAATCCGAGAGAATCTATAAGATATGGAACTCACTGAGATTTGATGTATCTCACCCCACTATACTTGCTATATTTCAGGTGTGGTTTGCAGGTTTGATTTACAAGTAGAGCGATGCTTGGATGTTTCAAGAGATGCTTGGTTTTAGTTTTTCTGCTGTGTATTATTTTGTTCTATACAATTGAGGATATTGTATATTATTCTTAGATTTTTATTTTTGGCTAGTTTTCATAGCTTGTACCATAGATTGTGTTATGTATAAGAAATGGTCAAGTTTGTGAATTACGACATTAGGCACTTATGATGGCGTCAGTACCAAATAAAATGCTTGTATTGTATTATTCTAGATAAATATTATACAGGGCATTACAGTTGGTATCAGAGCAGGTCGTATTCTCGACCTAGCCTTGAAACATCATAAGTAAATCTTTTCGTGCCTCTTAATTGTGTGTTGCCGTCATGAAACTTAATATCATATTATCTAGTATTGGGCCTGATCAACCTAATATTATGTATGTGATAGGTAGAATCATAGTTGAGCGACCACGAGGACTCCGAAGTGTTGTCGGAACATGTGTTATGAGAAGAGGCTCAATCCAAGAGTTAGTAGTGAGGAGTTTTGGTCAGCTCTGTAAGGTTTTAGTAGAAGTTGTGCGTTGGGTAGCATGGACTTAAAGAGTAATGTGTGGTTTAAGCGATCCTTTGGAATGGATAGAGTCTAATAATTAAGAATCTCTATTGGACAATTGGTTAAGGTATTGATTAATCTGTAAAATCTCTAGTAGAGATGGATTGGCCACTAGTATGGATAGAAATTTCAAGTAATCACATTTCGTGGAAAAGAAAAGTTGTTTTGTGGAATGTGTGACGTAAAGTCCGGAAGTGAGATAATTATTGGTGATTTGTTTTAGGGTCGCTATGGTATCTTAAATAGAAGAGATTACCTTAACGAATGTGTTCGGAACAATATCTTCCAATTGGTTAAAAGTGGGGAGTTAGGGACGTTCGGCTTCTATGGGAACCTAAAGTAGTAAAGAAGAGTGTGAAGGAACACAAGGATGTGTTCACATGCTTCAAATGAAATGAGGCATTGTGCCGGACGAAGAGTAGGATATGAATTGTGTATCTTCAGTTATGTAGAGATATTAAGTTCGAGATATTACATCAGGATTTTCTGTATTCTATGAGAGACCAATTTGGAATTTGGAAATGTTAAATTACCCAAGGAACCGTATAAGGTGTTAGGTTGGAGAAAGAATGAATTTCATCTAGTAACGGAAGAAGTGTGTGTTTAGGAATAGAGTAAGTATCTTAGAATTTAAGGGAATCTTAGTAAGATGGTTTTATATTTGGACCTAAAAGGATTGCTAAGGAAAGCAAAGTAAATGCGGTGTGGGAAGCGGTATCGATGGTATGTTAAGAGGAAGCAACAACGGAATGTATTTTGGACGAGTGTGCGATGGAATTTTAAGGTGTTGATGAACCTATAGTTAAGGAAGTGTAATTACGGGTGGTTCATCGGAGAGGAACTCTAATATTATGACGTGGAATGAGAAAAGTTACACTTTGGTATTATGAACAAGCTAGTAGTAACACCATGGTCACAAGTGTACGTGATGGACTTCTAGTCTTGAGACAAGTGTGAAGGAACGTATTTTGTGGAACAGTGAGCATTGTGTTCTAAGAAGTAAGATTCCTGTAAAACAAATGAAAGCGAATTCGGACTTACTACGGGCTAAGAGTAAATCATGGAACGAGTTGTACCGGAAGGGTTTGGTAAATAGTCGTCGAGAGTGGACGGTTACGAATTTTCAATTAAGTAATTTGGGGTAAGTGGGATGTTCAATGGATAGGGAAGGGTAAGAAATCTCGGTTAATGTGTACGAAGTGATGAAAAGGTTCTTCAAGAGGATACATTTCCTTGATTTATTTTCAAGTATAGAGAGACTTATGTATTTGGGAATAATTGGAATATACGGAATCTACCTTTTGTTGGCTAAGAATGTTGTTGAATTAATTCTCTCCAAAGAAACTCAAGTGAGAGAATAAGGTTGTATGCTGACATGTTGATACCGTAAATGGTTGCGTGTTTGGATTGAGAAAATAAGTATTTTTGGATGAGTAACACCGCTGCTGGGATTCTGGGTTTCACTTGGTCCGCCTAGCGAATCTGGGGCGAAGCAGAAGCGAATGGCTTCGAGGGTTCACCTAGCGAACCCGGCAGCGAAGGAAGGCGAATGATTCGCCAAGGTGTTCGCCTAGCGAACTTTGTATCGTTTTGCTTCTGTTTGTGGGATTTTGTTAGGAGCTTCGCTCAACGGAGGAAAGTGAATGCTCGCTGGTGTTCGCCTAGCGAGCGTGACAAATTGTTTCATTTGGTTTCCTTCATTACTTTTGATCCGTGGCTCGGAGCGAGACATTTTTGGTACCGTTAGAAAGCCATGACGACCCTCCACCCAACAAAAAGTGGACAAATCAAGTATGAGTTGTGCCTTAAGCATTAGAATGTTGTCATTTTTGACATCCCTCTAGTGTAGTTGTTTGAACGGAAAATGAACTATCTCGCTGAAGTTTTGTAGTATGATCGTGTCAGAATTTGGTATTTTGACTTGCAACTTGGTTGGAGTGTGTTGTCGACTTTGTCGGTTTTACCTTGAATGGAATCATGGTTGGTGAGTTGTTGTATAAGTTAAAGAGCCATGAGTTGAGAATGATATTCCAAGTTGGTGTAAGACGGATTGATGGTTTTGGGTAGGGATGGCTTTGAATTAAAAGAAATGGTTTATTTTCAGCTTCTGCAGTAGTGTTAACCGATTAACATGTGCAAGGATGGTGTTTTGTGCTTAATTTTGAGGAGCTAACCGATTGACCTCAGACGGGTAATCTATTAACATGTGTGTAAATTGTGAAATCCCTTCGGAACCATCATCTGTGTTTTGTTACCTCATGTTGCTCCGAGTGGAGAGTTTTGTGCGAATGGAAAACAGAATTGCAAGTAAATGAAAGACAGAATTGTGTTTTGAAATTGTAATTTTTGGAAGGGTGTTACATAGTGGATCATTTGTTCAGACGACAAGAGAATTTGACTTTGGGAAAATAATCTTGTGAATTGTGTTGAGTGTGAGAAATGTCGTAAGTGTATTACTGTTGAAAGCCTTGAGGGCGAAGTGAGATGCTCACAAAGTCTTTATCTCACAAGGAATTTTTTGGTGTTAGTAAGGTATGAACGGTTGGTCCGAGTTAGTTATTATCAACTTCCGTGCGTTCATGGTATCGGATTTAGACTCCGTTAGAGTAGTACCAGTTGTGTACAGTTGTGTTTTACCCAGAGAAGGAAATTTGGAAGTTATCTTTCCAAGTACGGGTAAGAATTGGGTGTTCCAAAGTTAGGTATGTAATTTGGATCGTTTATGGAACAAAATGATTAAGAGAAGTATATTCAATTAGGAAGCGTGGTACGGACTTCAAAGGTGTGTGTTGTATGTGAGTTGGTGAGTAGTATGAAAACTCACAATTTCGCTTTGAATGGTTTAAGTTTTGATAAGTGGTGACTCACATATGATTGAGGTTCTATGTCGGTGTTACGCTGTTATTGGTTAAGATCTCGTGTCAACAAGGAACCTTGAGTAAGTCGGAAAACTGTATGAAGAATTGATAGGGAATGTGGTAACTAGAAACGAAAGTTGTTAATCTATTTTGGATGTATTATTTCGAGTTGGAGTGAATTTCGGAGTTGTATATGTTATGGTAGTCACAGTGTAACTCCTGTGCCTTTATCGTCTGTAGAGTGTTGGACAAGTGTTAAGATATTGTGTGTGGGCAGAGAAATTGTTCTACCATAAGACGTCAATAAGTTTCTTGTACCGTTGGTTAGTAAGGATCCCAGTGGATAAGTAATTTACCTTTTGTTTTGACACGAAAGAAAGGGAATATCAGACGTAATGGTTGCAATGTTTAGTATCAGACCTGATGGAACTGGTAAAGAAGTCGTTGACTGGTTATGAAGTTGTTTTGAAGTTAAGAAATCACTTAATTACGTCGCGAAGATGGGTTGAGTGTTGTTGTCCTAAACCAAGATAACATGCTACGATTTTGTTTGTGACTCAATAGAGGAATAAGGAATGTTACATTCTTTCCGAAGGTAGAATGCAACTAATTATTTTATAATGGAACAACTGATGAATGATGGATAGAGAAAGTTGAAAGTTAACCCAATATTGGAATAAGAGTATGACTGAAGAACCAAAGTTTGATAAATTGTGAAAATACAGATTTTGGTCTATGAAGTCAAGTTGAATTTTGTATTATGTTAGAAATTCTAACGGAAGTAAAGTTAAGTGCGGATCTAAGACAGTTATACAAGTTGCTGTTGTTGTCGAGTAGAGGAAATTCGGGGGTGAATTTCAATTAAGGGGGGGAGAGTGTAATACCCCGTATTATTTAAATGCTCAGTTGGATATCATAAGAGATTAGATGAGTATCTATGTGCTCTATCTTTGGTTAATTGGATTAATGGAATCCTCTAAGTACTTTAAGTAATATCAATTGGGATCAATAGAGCAACTAATGAACTCTAAAGAGATCAATTATCTATTAAAGAGACATATCAATTATTTTAACTCGAGAAAGGATTCTAAGGTAACTCTAATAATTGATCAATTGGGTTGAGATGATAAAATATCAATTGGAGATGTTTTACCCTGTTGGTTTATATTATACAGTGTAATACTATATTTCAATTTGTTATTAACGTAAACCATAAATTAAGAATATTTATCTAGAGCATCAAATTTTTATAATCACATATAATTATATTTGTGTGTTCTTTAAAATTACTTAGTCTTCATGTATATCATTTAGTATTACACTATATATGATCCGTTGTCGCGCATGCATCAAAATCGAGAAATTTTGAAAGCAGTATCAAGAGGCAACACTCGGATGTCGTTTCACAAGGATTCTTGTTGAGAATTTTACCAACTGAAAACGGTTGGGGGTTTTGAATTTGGTTTCAAAAAGCTATGAGAAAAAGTGATTAAAAATCAGTGATAATAAAATAAGTTAATTTGCTACTCATTCTCCTACTTATCAGTGATCATATAATTACCAAGCCCTAAGCAGATTTCATTCTCTTTCGATCATAGTAACAATAGCAAGCATGATTGAATTACTATATGATTTATGTTCCTAAGTCCGAATAAGGAAAACGGACAACGTAAACACGAATTAAGCAATGGTGGTTATGATTAACAGAACATACCTCAATCGAATTAGTTCAATCGTATTCTATAAAATATGCAATTGAATTAAGCAAACAACGGCAACTGAATTACGAAAACAGGATTATAGATTGAATTGAAAAGGGAATTGAAATTACTTGTAAAATATATTAACTTCAAAGTGAACAGAGATATGGTTACAGCAGATCAACTCAAAGAGTTTAGTTCTCCATGTAATACGTAAAATGCAAAGACAAGTCGTGAATAATAAAAGGTCCCCTTACTGTAGCGCGTATGAAAACCTTATAAACCAAAAAGGTTTTTCACTACTAACTAATACTAGGTCGGAAACATAAACCAGACACATAAAATGACCCGAAGCAAATTATTTTCTAAAATCAGAATTCGGGTTCTGACTTCAACGACTTATTTGACCCTCTTTCACTCTGAATTAGATCTTGGATTCAACATAAAACTTGTAGCTCTCTGTCTTAGCTTTCCATTGACTAGTAGAACACGCAAAATGGCATATCGTAGCTCAAGTTATAACCTGCGCAGTGAATGGTATCAAATAAGTGTTAATGCAGAAAATAAGCTGCGGAAATAAAATAAAGGTAGGAACAAACTTAAATATGAAAACACATTAAAATAGTAAAAACACTCAATTAAATTGTAGGAATTCCTAAGTACAAACATAAGAGAATGTTCATTAAAATGCATTGGTCAATATACTCTATTTGAAATTAAATTATGAACATTTTATCGCCGGTTGGTAATTGCCTTTGTACATAACATACCTGACTCGTGTTCGAATCCTATCAAACGACTTTGATTACAATTACTGATTAAATATGAAGTATTCTAAATACCTTTCTTTTGGTGCTAAATATTTTAGTTCGTTTTTAATATAAGATTGTAGTGTTATATTATTGATAAAATATGAGGTATCCTAGAATACCTTTCTTTTGGTGCTAAATTTTATAGTTTACTTATAGTGTAAGATTATAGTGTTATAAAGGCGTCACACTATGTATTCATTTATTTTATTTTTTAATATTAATTTATTTTATTTTTAACATCATTTTATTGTTTTTAATGTTAATTTTTACAAATATATTACAATCTTGGGTCTAAAATACATGATCACAAGTCTAATTCTTACATACTTCTTCATTTCTCTTCTTCCTTTGAATTACCATGCAGTTTTTTATAGAAAATTTTGATATGATCATGATAAATAATTGAATATTTTACCTACATAATTTAATAAGAAAAGGAATACGTTTCATAGCTTCCATATGCCCATGTCAGTGCTTGATTTCAAAACCCCCATTAAAACCACAACCACCTTTCATAAGCTCATGCTACTTTGCTTCAGTCTTACGCTCATTTATATAAGAGAAAATAAGCCATCTTTTGACAACAGAGCTCAAAGGACATGTTATGTAAATAAAAATAACTCAGGTATAAAATAAAAAAGGTCTCATATATCCTAAGCGAATCATGAATAAAAGTGACAAATCATTAATGGTTAGGGATTCTCACAAAAAAACTAACATATATAAGTATCCCTTCTTCTGCGTCTCTATCTTTGTTACACCTAGTTTTTTTATTCATAATAAGATTGAAGTGTATGTCATTGATATGATTGCCAAGAAAATCTCAATGAAGCTGTAAATTTTATTGACACGATTTGGCTCACGCTCCCCATATATGCAGTCTTAAGTTGGCTTCCTTTGATGTGATCATCACTTTCACGCGTATTCCTCATATGACAGAAAGATCCACTGAACCTGATTGAATAATTATGAATGAAAACATAGAGGGGGAGAGCTCTCCATCTCTGATTCATTCACAAATTATATTTCTTTGATTGTATCTTAACATTATTGCATGATTAGTGTATATATGGGCATCAGTTAAGGCATAAACTTCTTAAAGAGCTAAAAGTACCATTCAAACCCATAATTCATTATGTTTAATTACAGTTTAACACTAATTCATATATATAAAGTTAATCGTTGATATAATATTTATACTATATTTCAATTAGTTATTAAAGTAAACCATAAACTAAAAATATTTATCTAGAGCATCAAATTTTTATAGTCACATAATTATATTTGCGTGTTCTTTAAAATTACTTAGTCTTCATGTATATCATTTAGTATCACTCTATATATGATCCGCTGTCGCGCATGGATCAAAATCGAGAAATTTTGAAAGCAGTATCGGGAGGCGACACTCGAATGTCATTTCACAATGATTCTTGTTGAGAATTTTACCAACTGAAAACGATTGGGGGGTTTCGAATTAGGTTTCAAAAAGCTATGAGAAAAACTGATTAAAAATCATTGATTATAAAATAAGTTAATTTGTTTTTCATTCTCCTACTTATCATTGATCATATAATTACCAAGCCCTAAGCGGATTTCATTCTCTTTCGATCATAGTAACAATAGCAAGCGTGATTGAATTACTATATGATTTATGTTCCTAAATCCGAATTAGGCAAACAGATAACGTAAACACGAATTAAGCAAACGTGGTTACGATTAACAGAACATACCTCAACCGAATTAATTCAATCCTATTCTATAAAATATGCAATTGAATTAAGCAAACAACGACAACTGAATTAAGGAAACAGGATTATAGATAGATTTGAAAATGGAATTGAAATTACTTGGAAAATATATTAACTTCAAAGTGAACAGAGATACGACTACAGTAGATCAACTCAAACAGTTTAGTTCTCCATGGAATACAAAAAAAGTAAAGACAAGTCGTGAATAATAAAAGGTCCCCTTACTGTAGCGCGTATGAAACCTTATAAGCCAAATAAGGTTTTTCACTACTAACTAAAACTGGGTCGGAAACATTAACCAGACCCATAAAACGACCCGAAAAAAATTATTTTCTAAAATCAAAATTCGGGTTCTGACTTCAACGACTTATTTGACCATTTTTCACATCGAATTAGATCTTGGCTTCAACATAAAACTTGTAGCTCTCTGTCTAAGCTTTCCATCGACTGGTAGGACGCACAAAACGGCATACCGTAGCTCAAGTTATGACCTGCGCAATGAAAGGTATCAAATAAGTGTTAATGCTAAAAATAAGCTGCAAAAATAAAATAAAGGTAGAAACAAACTTAAATATGAAAACACATTAAAATAGTAAAAACACTCAATTAAATTGTAGGAATTCCTAAGTACAAACATAAGAGAATGTTCATTAAAATGCATTGGTCAATATACTCTATTTGAAATTAAATTATGAACATTTTATCGCCGGTTGGTAATTGCCTTTGTACATAACATACCTGACTCGTGTTCGAATCCTATCAAACGACTTTGATTACAATTACTGATTAAATATGAAGTATTCTAAATACCTTTCTTTTGGTGCTAAATATTTTAGTTCGTTTTTAATATAAGATTGTAGTGTTATATTATTGATAAAATATGAGGTATCCTAGAATACCTTTCTTTTGGTGCTAAATTTTATAGTTTACTTATAGTGTAAGATTATAGTGTTATAAAGGCGTCACACTATGTATTCATTTATTTTATTTTTTAATATTAATTTATTTTATTTTTAACATCATTTTATTGTTTTTAATGTTAATTTTTACAAATATATTACAATCTTGGGTCTAAAATACATGATCACAAGTCTAATTCTTACATACTTCTTCATTTCTCTTCTTCCTTTGAATTACCATGCAGTTTTTTATAGAAAATTTTGATATGATCATGATAAATAATTGAATATTTTACCTACATAATTTAATAAGAAAAGGAATACGTTTCATAGCTTCCATATGCCCATGTCAGTGCTTGATTTCAAAACCCCCATTAAAACCACAACCACCTTTCATAAGCTCATGCTACTTTGCTTCAGTCTTACGCTCATTTATATAAGAGAAAATAAGCCATCTTTTGACAACAGAGCTCAAAGGACATGTTATGTAAATAAAAATAACTCAGGTATAAAATAAAAAAGGTCTCATATATCCTAAGCGAATCATGAATAAAAGTGACAAATCATTAATGGTTAGGGATTCTCACAAAAAAACTAACATATATAAGTATCCCTTCTTCTGCGTCTCTATCTTTGTTACACCTAGTTTTTTTATTCATAATAAGATTGAAGTGTATGTCATTGATATGATTGCCAAGAAAATCTCAATGAAGCTGTAAATTTTATTGACACGATTTGGCTCACGCTCCCCATATATGCAGTCTTAAGTTGGCTTCCTTTGATGTGATCATCACTTTCACGCGTATTCCTCATATGACAGAAAGATCCACTGAACCTGATTGAATAATTATGAATGAAAACATAGAGGGGGAGAGCTCTCCATCTCTGATTCATTCACAAATTATATTTCTTTGATTGTATCTTAACATTATTGCATGATTAGTGTATATATGGGCATCAGTTAAGGCATAAACTTCTTAAAGAGCTAAAAGTACCATTCAAACCCATAATTCATTATGTTTAATTACAGTTTAACACTAATTCATATATATAAAGTTAATCGTTGATATAATATTTATACTATATTTCAATTAGTTATTAAAGTAAACCATAAACTAAAAATATTTATCTAGAGCATCAAATTTTTATAGTCACATAATTATATTTGCGTGTTCTTTAAAATTACTTAGTCTTCATGTATATCATTTAGTATCACTCTATATATGATCCGCTGTCGCGCATGGATCAAAATCGAGAAATTTTGAAAGCAGTATCGGGAGGCGACACTCGAATGTCATTTCACAATGATTCTTGTTGAGAATTTTACCAACTGAAAACGATTGGGGGGTTTCGAATTAGGTTTCAAAAAGCTATGAGAAAAACTGATTAAAAATCATTGATTATAAAATAAGTTAATTTGTTTTTCATTCTCCTACTTATCATTGATCATATAATTACCAAGCCCTAAGCGGATTTCATTCTCTTTCGATCATAGTAACAATAGCAAGCGTGATTGAATTACTATATGATTTATGTTCCTAAATCCGAATTAGGCAAACAGATAACGTAAACACGAATTAAGCAAACGTGGTTACGATTAACAGAACATACCTCAACCGAATTAATTCAATCCTATTCTATAAAATATGCAATTGAATTAAGCAAACAACGACAACTGAATTAAGGAAACAGGATTATAGATAGATTTGAAAATGGAATTGAAATTACTTGGAAAATATATTAACTTCAAAGTGAACAGAGATACGACTACAGTAGATCAACTCAAACAGTTTAGTTCTCCATGGAATACAAAAAAAGTAAAGACAAGTCGTGAATAATAAAAGGTCCCCTTACTGTAGCGCGTATGAAACCTTATAAGCCAAATAAGGTTTTTCACTACTAACTAAAACTGGGTCGGAAACATTAACCAGACCCATAAAACGACCCAAAAAAAATTATTTTCTAAAATCAGAATTCGGGTTCTGACTTCAACGACTTATTTGACCATTTTTCACATCGAATTAGATCTTGGCTTCAACATAAAACTTGTAGCTCTCTGTCTAAGCTTTCCATCGACTGGTAGGACGCACAAAACGGCATACCGTAGCTCAAGTTATGACCTGCGCAATGAAAGGTATCAAATAAGTGTTAATGCTAAAAATAAGCTGCAAAAATAAAATAAAGGTAGAAACAAACTTAAATATGAAAACACATTAAAATAGTAAAAACACTCAATTAAATTGTAGGAATTCCTAAGTACAAACATAAGAGAATGTTCATTAAAATGCATTGGTCAATATACTCTATTTGAAATTAAATTATGAACATTTTATCGCCGGTTGGTAATTGCCTTTGTACATAACATACCTGACTCGTGTTCGAATCCTATCAAACGACTTTGATTACAATTACTGATTAAATATGAAGTATTCTAAATACCTTTCTTTTGGTGCTAAATATTTTAGTTCGTTTTTAATATAAGATTGTAGTGTTATATTATTGATAAAATATGAGGTATCCTAGAATACCTTTCTTTTGGTGCTAAATTTTATAGTTTACTTATAGTGTAAGATTATAGTGTTATAAAGGCGTCACACTATGTATTCATTTATTTTATTTTTTAATATTAATTTATTTTATTTTTAACATCATTTTATTGTTTTTAATGTTAATTTTTACAAATATATTACAATCTTGGGTCTAAAATACATGATCACAAGTCTAATTCTTACATACTTCTTCATTTCTCTTCTTCCTTTGAATTACCATGCAGTTTTTTATAGAAAATTTTGATATGATCATGATAAATAATTGAATATTTTACCTACATAATTTAATAAGAAAAGGAATACGTTTCATAGCTTCCATATGCCCATGTCAGTGCTTGATTTCAAAACCCCCATTAAAACCACAACCACCTTTCATAAGCTCATGCTACTTTGCTTCAGTCTTACGCTCATTTATATAAGAGAAAATAAGCCATCTTTTGACAACAGAGCTCAAAGGACATGTTATGTAAATAAAAATAACTCAGGTATAAAATAAAAAAGGTCTCATATATCCTAAGCGAATCATGAATAAAAGTGACAAATCATTAATGGTTAGGGATTCTCACAAAAAAACTAACATATATAAGTATCCCTTCTTCTGCGTCTCTATCTTTGTTACACCTAGTTTTTTTATTCATAATAAGATTGAAGTGTATGTCATTGATATGATTGCCAAGAAAATCTCAATGAAGCTGTAAATTTTATTGACACGATTTGGCTCACGCTCCCCATATATGCAGTCTTAAGTTGGCTTCCTTTGATGTGATCATCACTTTCACGCGTATTCCTCATATGACAGAAAGATCCACTGAACCTGATTGAATAATTATGAATGAAAACATAGAGGGGGAGAGCTCTCCATCTCTGATTCATTCACAAATTATATTTCTTTGATTGTATCTTAACATTATTGCATGATTAGTGTATATATGGGCATCAGTTAAGGCATAAACTTCTTAAAGAGCTAAAAGTACCATTCAAACCCATAATTCATTATGTTTAATTACAGTTTAACACTAATTCATATATATAAAGTTAATCGTTGATATAATATTTATACTATATTTCAATTAGTTATTAAAGTAAACCATAAACTAAAAATATTTATCTAGAGCATCAAATTTTTATAGTCACATAATTATATTTGCGTGTTCTTTAAAATTACTTAGTCTTCATGTATATCATTTAGTATCACTCTATATATGATCCGCTGTCGCGCATGGATCAAAATCGAGAAATTTTGAAAGCAGTATCGGGAGGCGACACTCGAATGTCATTTCACAATGATTCTTGTTGAGAATTTTACCAACTGAAAACGATTGGGGGGTTTCGAATTAGGTTTCAAAAAGCTATGAGAAAAACTGATTAAAAATCATTGATTATAAAATAAGTTAATTTGTTTTTCATTCTCCTACTTATCATTGATCATATAATTACCAAGCCCTAAGCGGATTTCATTCTCTTTCGATCATAGTAACAATAGCAAGCGTGATTGAATTACTATATGATTTATGTTCCTAAATCCGAATTAGGCAAACAGATAACGTAAACACGAATTAAGCAAACGTGGTTACGATTAACAGAACATACCTCAACCGAATTAATTCAATCCTATTCTATAAAATATGCAATTGAATTAAGCAAACAACGACAACTGAATTAAGGAAACAGGATTATAGATAGATTTGAAAATGGAATTGAAATTACTTGGAAAATATATTAACTTCAAAGTGAACAGAGATACGACTACAGTAGATCAACTCAAACAGTTTAGTTCTCCATGGAATACAAAAAAAGTAAAGACAAGTCGTGAATAATAAAAGGTCCCCTTACTGTAGCGCGTATGAAACCTTATAAGCCAAATAAGGTTTTTCACTACTAACTAAAACTGGGTCGGAAACATTAACCAGACCCATAAAACGACCCGAAAAAAATTATTTTCTAAAATCAGAATTCGGGTTCTGACTTCAACGACTTATTTGACCATTTTTCACATCGAATTAGATCTTGGCTTCAACATAAAACTTGTAGCTCTCTGTCTAAGCTTTCCATCGACTGGTAGGACGCACAAAACGGCATACCGTAGCTCAAGTTATGACCTGCGCAATGAAAGGTATCAAATAAGTGTTAATGCTAAAAATAAGCTGCAAAAATAAAATAAAGGTAGAAACAAACTTAAATATGAAAACACATTAAAATAGTAAAAACACTCAATTAAATTGTAGGAATGCCTAAGTACAAACATAAGAGAATGTTCATTAAAATGCACTTGTCAATATACTCTATTTGAAATTAAATTATGAACATTTTATCGCCGGTTGGCCTTGTTAGTGTGGTAATTGCCTTTGGACATAACCTACCTGACTCGTGTTCGAATCCTGGCAAACGACTTAGATTTCAGTTACTGATTAAATATGAGGTATTCTAAAATACCTTTCTTTTGGTGCTAAATATTTTAGTTCATTTATAATATAAGATTGTAGTTTTTTATTATTGATTAAATATGAGGTATCCTAAAATACCTTTCTTTTGGTGCTAAATTTTTTAGTTCACTTATAGTATAAGATTATAGTGTTATAAAGGCGTCACAATATGTATTCATTTATTTTATTTTTTAATATTAATTTATTTTATTTTTAACATCATTTTATTGTTTTTGCTGTTAATTTTTACAAATATATTACAATATTGGGTCTAAAAAACATGATCACAAGTCTAATTCTTACATACTTCTTCATTTCACTTCTTCCGTTGAATTACCACGTAGTTTTTTATAGAAAATTTTGATATTATCATGATAAATAAGTGAAAATTTTAACTACATTATTTAAAAAAAAAGGAATATCTTTCATAGTTTCCATATGCCCATGTCAGTGCTTGATTTCAAAACCAGTATTAGAACCACAACCACCTTTCATAAGCTCATGCTACTTTGCTTCAGTCTTGCGCTCATCCATATAAGAGAAAATAAGCCAATTTTTGACAAGAGAGCTTAAAGGACATGTTATGTAAATAAAAATAACTCAGGCATAAAATAAAAAAGGTCTCATATATTGTAAGTGAATCATGAATAAAAGTGATAAATCATTAATGGTTAGGGATTCTCACAAAAAAACTAACATATAGAAGTATCCCTTCTTCTGCGTCTCTATCTTTGTTGGACCTGGTTTTTTGATTCATAATTAGATTGAAGTGTATGTCGTTGATATAATTGCCAAGAGAATCTCAATGAAGCAGTCAATTTTATTGACACGATTTGGCTCGCGCTCCCCTTATATGCAGTCTTAAGTTGGCTGCCTTTGAGGTGATCATCAATTTCACGTGTATTCCTCATATGACAGAAAGATCCACTGAACCTGGTTGAATAATTATGAATGAAAACATCGAGGGGGAGAGCTCTCCATCTCTGATTCATTCACAAATTTTATTTCTATGATTGTATCTTAACATTATTGCATGATTAGAATATATATGGGCATCAGTTAAGGCATAAACGTCTTAAAGAGCTAAAAGTACTATTCAAACCCATAATTCATTATGTTTAATTACAGTTTAACACTAATTCATATATATAAAGTTAATCGTGTATAAAATATTTATACTATATTTCAATTAGTTATTAAAGTAAACCATAAATTAAAAATATTTATCCAGAGCATCAAATATTTATAGTCACATAATTATATTTGTGTGTTCTTTAAAATTACTTAGTCTTCATGTATATATTTTAGTATCACTCTATATATGATCCGCTGTCGCGCATGGATCAAAATCGAGAAATTTTGAAAGCAGTATCGGGAGGCAACACTCGGAGGTCGTTTCACAAGGATTCTTGTTGAGAATTTTACCAACTGAAAACGATTGGGGGTTTCGAATTAGGTTTCAAAAAGCTATGAGAAAAAGTGATTAAAAATCAGTGATTATTAAATATGTTAATTTGTTATTCATTCTCCTACTTATCATTGATCATATAATTACCAAGCCCTAAGCGGATATCATTCTCTTTCGAATTATGTTCCTAAATCCGAATTAGGCAAACAGATAACGTAAACACGAATTAAGCAAACGTGGTTACGATTAACAGAACATACCTCAATGGAATTAATTCAATCCTATTCTATAAAATATGCAAATCAATTAAGCAAACAATGACAACTGAATTAAGGAAACAAGATTATAGATGGAATTGAAAAGGGAATTGAAATTACTTGGAAAATATATTAATTTCAAAGTGAACAGAGATACGGTTACAGCAGATTAACTCAAAGAGTTTAGTTCTTCATGGCATACGTAAAAAGTAAAGACAAGTCGTGAATAATAAAAGGTCCCCTTACTATAGCGCGTATGAAAACCTTATAAGCCAAATAAGGTTTTTCACTACTAACTAAAACTGGGTCTGAAACATAAACCAGACCCATAAAACGACCCAAAACAAATTATTTTCTAAAATCAGAATTCGGGTTCTGACTTCAACGACTTATTTGACCCTCTTTCACTCTGAATTAGATCTTGGCTTCAACATAAAACTTGTAGCTCTCTGTCTTAGCTTTCCATTGACTAGTAGAACACGCAAAACGGCATATCGTAGCTCAAGTTATAACCTGCGCAGTGAATGGTATCAAGTAAGTGTTAATGCAGAAAATAAGCTGCGAAAATAAAATAAAGGTAGGAACAAACTTAAATATGAAAACACATTAAAATAGTAAAAACACTCAATTAAATTGTAGGAATTCCTAAGTACAAACATAAGAGAATGTTCATTAAAATGCAATGGTCAATATACTCTATTTGAAATTAAATTACGAACATTTTATCGCCGGTTGGTAATTGCCTTTGTACATAACATACCTGACTCGTGTTCGAATCCTATCAAACGACTTTGATTTCAATTACTGATTAAATATGAAGTATTCTAAATACCTTTCTTTTGGTGCTAAATATTTTAGTTCATTTTTAATATAAGATTGTAGTGTTATATTATTGATAAAATATGAGGTATCCTAGAATACCTTTCTTTTGGTGCTAAATTTTATAGTTTACTTATAGTGTAAGATTATAGTGTTATAAAGGCGTCACAAAATGTATTCATTTATTTTATTTTTTAATATTAATTTATTTTATTTTTAACATCATTTTATTGTTTTTAATGTTAATTTTTACAAATATATTACAATCTTGGGTCTAAAATACATGATCACAAGTCTAATTCTTACATACTTCTTCATTTCACTTCTTCCTTTGAATTACCACGCAGTTTTTTATAGAAAATTTTGATATGATCATGATAAATAATTGAATATTTTACCTACATAATTTAATAAGAAAAGGAATACCTTTCAAAGCTTCCATATGCCCATGTCAGTGCTTGATTTCAAAACCCCCATTAAAACCACAACCACCTTTCTTAAGCTCATGCTACTTTGCTTCAGTCTTACGCTCATCCATATAAGAGAAAATAAGCCATCTTTTGACAACAGAGCTCAAAGGACATGTTATGTAAATAAAAATAACTCAGGTATAAAATAAAAAAGGTCTCATATATCCTAAGCGAATCATGAATAAAAGTGACAAATCATTAATGGTTAGGGATTCTCACAAAAAAACTAACATATATAAGTATCCCTTCTTCTGCGTCTCTATCTTTGTTACACCTAGTTTTTTGATTCATAATTAGATTGAAGTGTGTGTCATTGATATGATTGCCAAGAAAATCTCAATGAAGCTGTAAATTTTATTGACACGATTTGGCTCACGCTCCCCATATATGCAGTCTTAAGTTGGCTTCCTTTGATGTGATCATCACTTTCACGCGTATTCCTCATATGACAGAAAGATCCATTGAACCTGATTGAATAATTATGAATGAAAACATAGAGGGGGAGAGCTCTCCATCTCTGATTCATTCACAAATTATATTTCTTTGATTGTATCTTAACATTATTGCATGATTAGTGTATATATGTGCATCAGTTAAGGCATAAACTTCTTAAAGAGCAAAAAGTACCATTCAAACCCATAATTCATTATGTTTAATTACAGTTTAACACTAATTCATATATATAAAGTTAATCGTTGATATAATATTTATACTATATTTCAATTAGTTATTAAAGTAAACCATAAACTAAAAATATTTATCTAGAGCATCAAATTTTTATAGTCACATAATTATATTTGCGTGTTCTTTAAAATTACTTAGTCTTCATGTATATCATTTAGTATCACTCTATATATGATTCGCTGTCGCGCATGGATCAAAATCGAGAAATTTTGAAAGCAGTATCGGGAGGCGACACTCGAATGTCGTTTCACAATGATTCTTGTTGAGAATTTTACCAACTGAAAACGATTGCGGGGTTTCGAATTAGGTTTCAAAAAGCTATGAGAAAAACTGATTAAAAATCATTGATTATAAAATAAGTTAATTTGTTATTCATTCTCCTACTTATCATTGATCATATAATTACCAAGCCCTAAGCGGATTTCATTCTCTTTCGATCATAGTAACAATAGCAAGCGTGATTGAATTACTATATGATTTATGTTCCTAAATCCGAATTAGGCAAACAGATAACGTAAACACGAATTAAGCAAACGTGGTTACGATTAACAGAACATACCTCAACCGAATTAATTCAATCCTATTCTATAAAATATGCAATTAAATTAAGCAAACAACGACAACTGAATTAAGGAAACAGGATTATAGATAGATTTGAAAATGGAATTGAAATTACTTGGAAAATATATTAACTTCAAAGTGAACAGAGATACGACTACAGTAGATCAACTCAAACAGTTTAGTTCTCCATGGAATACAAAAAAAGTAAAGACAAGTCGTGAATAATAAAAGGTCCCCTTACTGTAGCGCGTATGAAACCTTATAAGCCAAATAAGGTTTTTCACTACTAACTAAAACTGGGTCGGAAACATTAACCAGACCCATAAAACGACCCGAAAAAAATTATTTTCTAAAATCAGAATTCGGGTTCTGACTTCAACGACTTATTTGACCATTTTTCACATCGAATTAGATCTTGGCTTCAACATAAAACTTGTAGCTCTCTGTCTAAGCTTTCCATCGACTGGTAGGACGCACAAAACGGCATACCGTAGCTCAAGTTATGACCTGCGCAATGAAAGGTATCAAATAAGTGTTAATGCTAAAAATAAGCTGCAAAAATAAAATAAAGGTAGAAACAAACTTAAATATGAAAACACATTAAAATAGTAAAAACACTCAATTAAATTGTAGGAATGCCTAAGTACAAACATAAGAGAATGTTCATTAAAATGCACTTGTCAATATACTCTATTTGAAATTAAATTATGAACTTTTTATCGCCGGATGGCCTTGTTAGTGTGGTAATTGCCTTTGGACATAACCTACCTGACTCGTGTTCGAATCCTGGCAAACGACTTAGATTTCAGTTACTGATTAAATATGAGGTATTCTAAAATACCTTTCTTTTGGTGCTAAATATTTTAGTTCAATTATAATATAAGATTGTAGTTTTTTATTATTGATTAAATATGAGGTATCCTAAAATACCTTTCTTTTGGTGCTCAATTTTTTAGTTCACTTATAGTATAAGATTATAGTGTTATAAAGGCGTCACAATATGTATTCATTTATTTTATTTTTTAATATTAATTTATTTTATTTTTAACATCATTTTATTGTTTTTGCTGTTAATTTTTACAAATATATTACAATATTGGGTCTAAAAAACATGATCTCAAGTCTAATTCTTACATACTTCTTCATTTCACTTCTTCCGTTGAATTACCACGTAGTTTTTTATAGAAAATTTTGATATTATCATGATAAATAAGCGAAAATTTTAACTACATTATTTAAAAAAAAAAGGAATATCTTTCATAGTTTCCATATGCCCATGTCAGTGCTTGATTTCAAAACCAGTATTAGAACCACAACCACCTTTCATAAGCTCATGCTACTTTGCTTCAGTCTTGCGCTCATCCATATTAGAGAAAATAAGCCAATTTTTGACAAGAGAGCTTAAAGGACATGTTATGTAAATAAAAATAACTCAGGCATAAAATAAAAAAGGTCTCATATATTGTAAGTGAATCATGAATAAAAGTGATAAATCATTAATGGTTAGGGATTCTCACAAAAAAACTAACATATAGAAGTATCCCTTCTTCTGCGTCTCTATCTTTGTTGCACCTGGTTTTTTGATTCATAATTAGATTGAAGTGTATGTCGTTGATATAATTGCCAAGAGAATCTCAATGAAGCAGTAAATTTTATTGACACGATTTGGCTCGCGCTCCCCTTATATGCAGTCTTAAGTTGGCTGCCATTGAGGTGATCATCAATTTCACGTGTATTCCTCATATGACAGAATGATCCACTGAACCTGGTTGAATAATTATGAATGAAAACATAGAGGGGGAGAGCTCTCCATCTCTGATTCATTCACAAATTTTATTTCTATGATTGTATCTTAACATTATTGCATGATTGGTATATATATGGGCATCAGTTAAGGCATAAACGTCTTAAAGAGCTAAAAGTACTATTCAAACCCATAATTCATTATGTTTAATTACAGTTTAACACTAATTCATATATATAAAGTTAATCGTGTATAAAATATTTATACTATATTTCAATTAGTTATTAAAGTAAACCATAAATTAAAAATATTTATCCAGAGCATCAAATATTTATAGTCACATAATTATATTTGTGTGTTCTTTAAAATTACTTAGTCTTCATGTATATATTTTAGTATCACCCTATATATGATCCGCTGTCGCGCATGGATCAAAATCGAGAAATTTTGAAAGCAGTATCGGGAGGCAACACTCGGAGGTCGTTTCACAAGGATTCTTGTTGAGAATTTTACCAACTGAAAACGATTGGGGGGTTTCGAATTAGGTTTCAAAAAGCTATGAGAAAAAGTGATTAAAAATCAGTGATTATTAAATAAGTTAATTTGTTATTCATTCTCCTACTTATCATTGATCATATAATTACCAAGCCCTAAGCGGATATCATTCTCTTTCGAATTATGTTCCTAAATCCGAATTAGGCAAACAGATAACGTAAACACGAATTAAGCAAACGTGGTTACGATTAACAGAACATACCTCAATGGAATTAATTCAATCCTATTCTATAAAATATGCAAATCAATTAAGCAAACAATGACAACTGAATTAAGGAAACAAGATTATAGATCGAATTGAAAAGGGAATTGAAATTACTTGGAAAATATATTAATTTCAAAGTGAACAGAGATACGGTTACAGCAGATTAACTCAAAGAGTTTAGTTCTTCATGGAATACGTAAAAAGTAAAGACAAGTCGTGAATAATAAAAGGTCCCCTTACTATAGCGCGTATGAAAACCTTATAAGCCAAATAAGGTTTTTCACTACTAACTAAAACTGGGTCTGAAACATAAACCAGACCCATAAAACGACCCGAAACAAATTATTTTCTAAAATCAGAATTCGGGTTCTGACTTCAACGACTTATTTGACCCTCTTTCACTCTGAATTAGATCTTGGCTTCAACATAAAACTTGTAGCTCTCTGTCTTAGCTTTCCATTGACTAGTAGAACACGCAAAACGGCATATCGTAACTCAAGTTATAACCTGCGCAGTGAATGGTATCAAATAAGTGTTAATGCAGAAAATAAGCTGCGGAAATAAAATAAAGGTAGGAACAAACTTAAATATGAAAACACATTAAAATAGTAAAAACACTCAATTAAATTGTAGGAATTCCTAAGTACAAACATAAGAGCATGTTCATTAAAATGCACTGGTCAATATACTCTATTTGAAATTAAATTACGAACATTTTATCGCCGGTTGGTAATTGCCTTTGTACATAACATACCTGACTCGTGTTCGAATCCTATCAAACGACATTGATTTCAATTACTGATTAAATATGAAGTATTCTAAATACCTTTCTTTTGGTGCTAAATATTATAGTTCATTTTTAATATAAGATTGTAGTGTTATATTATTGATAAAATATGAGGTATCCTAGAATACCTTTCTTTTGGTGCTAAATTTTATAGTTTACTTATAGTGTAAGATTATAGTGTTATAAAGGCGTCACAATATGTATTCATTTATTTTATATTTTAATATTAATTTATTTTATTTTTAACATCATTTTATTGTTTTTAATGTTAATTTTTACAAATATATTACAATCTTGGGTCTAAAATACATGATCACAAGTCTAATTCTTACATACTTCTTCATTTCACTTCTTCCTTTGAATTACCACGCAGTTTTTTATAGAAAATTTTGATATGATCATGATAAATAATTGAATATTTTACCTACATAATTTAATAAGAAAAGGAATACCTTTCATAGCTTCCATATGCCCATGTTAGTGCTTGATTTCAAAACCCCCATTAAAACCACAACCACCTTTCTTAAGCTCATGCTACTTTGCTTCAGTCTTACGCTCATCCATATAAGAGAAAATAAGCCATCTTTTGACAACAGAGCTCAAAGGACATGTTATGTAAATAAAAATAACTCAGGTATAAAATAAAAAAGGTCTCATATATCCTAAGCGAATCATGAATAAAAGTGACAAATCATTAATGGTTAGGGATTCTCACAAAAAAACTAACATATATAAGTATCCCTTCTTCTGCGTCTCTATCTTTGTTACACCTAGTTTTTTTATTCATAATTAGATTGAAGTGTGTGTCATTGATATGATTGCCAAGAAAATCTCAATGAAGCTGTAAATTTTATTGACACGATTTGGCGCACGCTCCCCATATATGCAGTCTTAAGTTGGCTTCCTTTGATGTGATCATCACTTTCACGCGTATTCCTCATATGACAGAAAGATCCACTGAACCTGATTGAATAATTATGAATGAAAACATAGAGGGGGAGAGCTCTCCATCTCTGATTCATTCACAAATTATATTTCTTTGATTGTATCTTAACATTATTGCATGATTAGTGTATATATGGGCATCAGTTAAGGCATAAACTTCTTAAAGAGCTAAAAGTACCATTCAAACCCATAATTCATTATGTTTAATTACAGTTTAACACTAATTCATATATATAAAGTTAATCGTTGATATAATATTTATACTATATTTCAATTAGTTATTAAAGTAAACCATAAACTAAAAATATTTATCTAGAGCATCAAATTTTTATAGTCACATAATTATATTTGCGTGTTCTTTAAAATTACTTAGTCTTCATGTATATCATTTAGTATCACTCTATATATGATCCGCTGTCGCGCATGGATCAAAATCGAGAAATTTTGAAAGCAGTATCGGGAGGCGACACTCGAATGTCATTTCACAATGATTCTTGTTGAGAATTTTACCAACTGAAAACGATTGGGGGTTTCGAATTAGGTTTCAAAAAGCTATGAGAAAAAGTGATTAAAAATCAGTGATTATTAAATAAGTTAATTTGTTATTCATTCTCCTACTTATCATTGATCATATAATTACCAAGCCCTAAGCGGATATCATTCTCTTTCGAATTATGTTCCTAAATCCGAATTAGGCAAACAGATAACGTAAACACGAATTAAGCAAACGTGGTTACGATTAACAGAACATACCTCAATGGAATTAATTTAATCCTATTCTATAAAATATGCAAATCAATTAAGCAAACAATGACAACTGAATTAAGGAAACAAGATTATAGATCGAATTGAAAAGGGAATTGAAATTACTTGGAAAATATATTAATTTCGAAGTGAACAGAGATACGGTTACAGCAGATTAACTCAAAGAGTTTAGTTCTTCATGGAATACGTAAAAAGTAAAGACAAGTCGTGAATAATAAAAGGTCCCCTTACTATAGCGCGTATGAAAACCTTATAAGCCAAATAAGGTTTTTCACTACTAACTAAAACTGGGTCTGAAACATAAACCAGACCCATAAAACGACCCGAAACAAATTATTTTCTAAAATCAGAATTCTGGTTCTGACTTCAACGACTTATTTGACCCTCTTTCACTCTGAATTAGATCTTGGCTTCAACATAAAACTTGTAGCTCTCTGTCTTAGCTTTCCATTGACTAGTAGAACACGCAAAACGGCATATCGTAACTCAAGTTATAACCTGCGCAGTGAATGGTATCAAATAAGTGTTAATGCAGAAAATAAGCTGCGGAAATAAAATAAAGGTAGGAACAAACTTAAATATGAAAACACTTTAAAATAGTAAAAACACTCAATTAAATTGTAGGAATTTCTAAGTACAAACATAAGAGCATGTTCATTAAAATGCACTGGTCAATATACTCTATTTGAAATTAAATTACGAACATTTTATCGCCGGTTGGTAATTGCCTTTGAACATAACATACCTGACTCGTGTTCGAATCCTATCAAACGACTTTGATTTCAATTACTGATTAAATATGAAGTATTCTAAATACCTTTCTTTTGGTGCTAAATATTATAGTTCATTTTTAATATAAGATTGTAGTGTTATATTATTGATAAAGTATGAGGTATCCTAGAATACCTTTCTTTTGGTGCTAAATTTTATAGTTTACTTATAGTGTAAGATTATAGTGTTATAAAGGCGTCACAATATGTATTCATTTATTTTATTTTTTAATATTAATTTATTTTATTTTTAACATCATTTTATTGTTTTTAATGTTAATTTTTACAAATATATTACAATCTTGGGTCTAAAATACATGATCACAAGTCTAATTCTTACATACTTCTTCATTTCACTTTTTCCTTTGAATTACCACGCAGTTTTTTATAGAAAATTTTGATATGATCATGATAAATAATTGAATATTTTACCTACATAATTTAATAAGAAAAGGAATACCTTTCATAGCTTCCATATGCCCATGTTAGTGCTTGATTTCAAAACCCCCATTAAAACCACAACCACCTTTCTTAAGCTCATGCTACTTTGCTTCAGTCTTACGCTCATCCATATAAGAGAAAATAAGCCATCTTTTGACAACAGAGCTCAAAGGACATGTTATGTAAATAAAAATAACTCAGGTATAAAATAAAAAAGGTCTCATATATCCTAAGTGAATCATGAATAAAAGTGACAAATCATTAATGGTTAGGGATTCTCACAAAAAAACTAACATATATAAGTATCCCTTCTTCTGCGTCTCTATCTTTGTTACACCTAGTTTTTTTATTCATAATTAGATTGAAGTGTGTGTCATTGATATGATTGCCAAGAAAATCTCAATGAAGCTGTAAATTTTATTGACACGATTTGGCGCACGCTCCCCATATATGCAGTCTTAAGTTGGCTTCCTTTGATGTGATCATCACTTTCACGCGTATTCCTCATATGACAGAAAGATCCACTGAACCTGATTGAATAATTATGAATGAAAACATAGAGGGGGAGAGCTCTCCATCTCTGATTCATTCACAAATTATATTTCTTTGATTGTATCTTAACATTATTGCATGATTAGTGTATATATGGGCATCAGTTAAGGCATAAACTTCTTAAAGAGCTAAAAGTACCATTCAAACCCATAATTCATTATGTTTAATTACAGTTTAACACTAATTCATATATATAAAGTTAATCGTTGATATAATATTTATACTATATTTCAATTAGTTATTAAAGTAAACCATAAACTAAAAATATTTATCTAGAGCATCAAATTTTTATAGTCACATAATTATATTTGCGTGTTCTTTAAAATTACTTAGTCTTCATGTATATCATTTAGTATCACTCTATATATGATCCGCTGTCGCGCATGGATCAAAATCGAGAAATTTTGAAAGCAGTATCGGGAGGCGACACTCGAATGTCATTTCACAATGATTCTTGTTGAGAATTTTACCAACTGAAAACGATTGGGGGTTTCGAATTAGGTTTCAAAAAGCTATGAGAAAAAGTGATTAAAAATCAGTGATTATTAAATAAGTTAATTTGTTATTCATTCTCCTACTTATCATTGATCATATAATTACCAAGCCCTAAGCGGATATCATTCTCTTTCGAATTATGTTCCTAAATCCGAATTAGGCAAACAGATAACGTAAACACGAATTAAGCAAACGTGGTTACGATTAACAGAACATACCTCAATGGAATTAATTTAATCCTATTCTATAAAATATGCAAATCAATTAAGCAAACAATGACAACTGAATTAAGGAAACAAGATTATAGATCGAATTGAAAAGGGAATTGAAATTACTTGGAAAATATATTAATTTCGAAGTGAACAGAGATACGGTTACAGCAGATTAACTCAAAGAGTTTAGTTCTTCATGGAATACGTAAAAAGTAAAGACAAGTCGTGAATAATAAAAGGTCCCCTTACTATAGCGCGTATGAAAACCTTATAAGCCAAATAAGGTTTTTCACTACTAACTAAAACTGGGTCTGAAACATAAACCAGACCCATAAAACGACCCGAAACAAATTATTTTCTAAAATCAGAATTCTGGTTCTGACTTCAACGACTTATTTGACCCTCTTTCACTCTGAATTAGATCTTGGCTTCAACATAAAACTTGTAGCTCTCTGTCTTAGCTTTCCATTGACTAGTAGAACACGCAAAACGGCATATCGTAACTCAAGTTATAACCTGCGCAGTGAATGGTATCAAATAAGTGTTAATGCAGAAAATAAGCTGCGGAAATAAAATAAAGGTAGGAACAAACTTAAATATGAAAACACTTTAAAATAGTAAAAACACTCAATTAAATTGTAGGAATTTCTAAGTACAAACATAAGAGCATGTTCATTAAAATGCACTGGTCAATATACTCTATTTGAAATTAAATTACGAACATTTTATCGCCGGTTGGTAATTGCCTTTGAACATAACATACCTGACTCGTGTTCGAATCCTATCAAACGACTTTGATTTCAATTACTGATTAAATATGAAGTATTCTAAATACCTTTCTTTTGGTGCTAAATATTATAGTTCATTTTTAATATAAGATTGTAGTGTTATATTATTGATAAAGTATGAGGTATCCTAGAATACCTTTCTTTTGGTGCTAAATTTTATAGTTTACTTATAGTGTAAGATTATAGTGTTATAAAGGCGTCACAATATGTATTCATTTATTTTATTTTTTAATATTAATTTATTTTATTTTTAACATCATTTTATTGTTTTTAATGTTAATTTTTACAAATATATTACAATCTTGGGTCTAAAATACATGATCACAAGTCTAATTCTTACATACTTCTTCATTTCACTTTTTCCTTTGAATTACCACGCAGTTTTTTATAGAAAATTTTGATATGATCATGATAAATAATTGAATATTTTACCTACATAATTTAATAAGAAAAGGAATACCTTTCATAGCTTCCATATGCCCATGTTAGTGCTTGATTTCAAAACCCCCATTAAAACCACAACCACCTTTCTTAAGCTCATGCTACTTTGCTTCAGTCTTACGCTCATCCATATAAGAGAAAATAAGCCATCTTTTGACAACAGAGCTCAAAGGACATGTTATGTAAATAAAAATAACTCAGGTATAAAATAAAAAAGGTCTCATATATCCTAAGTGAATCATGAATAAAAGTGACAAATCATTAATGGTTAGGGATTCTCACAAAAAAACTAACATATATAAGTATCCCTTCTTCTGCGTCTCTATCTTTGTTACACCTAGTTTTTTGATTCATAATTAGATTGAAGTGTGTGTCATTGATATGATTGCCAAGAAAATCTCAATGAAGCTGTAAATTTTATTGACACGATTTGGCGCACGCTCCCCATATATGCAGTCTTAAGTTGGCTTCCTTTGATGTGATCATCACTTTCACGCGTATTCCTCATATGACAGAAAGATCCACTGAACCTGATTGAATAATTATGAATGAAAACATAGAGGGGGAGAGCTCTCCATCTCTGATTCATTCACAAATTATATTTCTTTGATTGTATCTTAACATTATTGCATGATTAGTGTATATATGGGCATCAGTTAAGGCATAAACTTCTTAAAGAGCTAAAAGTACCATTCAAACCCATAATTCATTATGTTTAATTACAGTTTAACACTAATTCATATATATAAAGTTAATCGTTGATATAATATTTATACTATATTTCAATTAGTTATTAAAGTAAACCATAAACTAAAAATATTTATCTAGAGCATCAAATTTTTATAGTCACATAATTATATTTGCGTGTTCTTTAAAATTACTTAGTCTTCATGTATATCATTTAGTATCACTCTATATATGATCCGCTGTCGCGCATGGATCAAAATCGAGAAATTTTGAAAGCAGTATCGGGAGGCGACACTCGAATGTCATTTCACAATGATTCTTGTTGAGAATTTTACCAACTGAAAACGATTGGGGGGTTTCGAATTAGGTTTCAAAAAGCTATGAGAAAAACTGATTAAAAATCATTGATTATAAAATAAGTTAATTTGTTTTTCATTCTCCTACTTATCATTGATCATATAATTACCAAGCCCTAAGCGGATTTCATTCTCTTTCGATCATAGTAACAATAGCAAGCGTGATTGAATTACTATATGATTTATGTTCCTAAATCCGAATTAGGCAAACAGATAACGTAAACACGAATTAAGCAAACGTGGTTACGATTAACAGAACATACCTCAACCGAATTAATTCAATCCTATTCTATAAAATATGCAATTGAATTAAGCAAACAACGACAACTGAATTAAGGAAACAGGATTATAGATAGATTTGAAAATGGAATTGAAATTACTTGGAAAATATATTAACTTCAAAGTGAACAGAGATACGACTACAGTAGATCAACTCAAACAGTTTAGTTCTCCATGGAATACAAAAAAAGTAAAGACAAGTCGTGAATAATAAAAGGTCCCCTTACTGTAGCGCGTATGAAACCTTATAAGCCAAATAAGGTTTTTCACTACTAACTAAAACTGGGTCGGAAACATTAACCAGACCCATAAAACGACCCGAAAAAAATTATTTTCTAAAATCAGAATTCGGGTTCTGACTTCAACGACTTATTTGACCATTTTTCACATCGAATTAGATCTTGGCTTCAACATAAAACTTGTAGCTCTCTGTCTAAGCTTTCCATCGACTGGTAGGACGCACAAAACGGCATACCGTAGCTCAAGTTATGACCTGCGCAATGAAAGGTATCAAATAAGTGTTAATGCTAAAAATAAGCTGCAAAAATAAAATAAAGGTAGAAACAAACTTAAATATGAAAACACATTAAAATAGTAAAAACACTCAATTAAATTGTAGGAATGCCTAAGTACAAACATAAGAGAATGTTCATTAAAATGCACTTGTCAATATACTCTATTTGAAATTAAATTATGAACATTTTATCGCCGGTTGGCCTTGTTAGTGTGGTAATTGCCTTTGGACATAACCTACCTGACTCGTGTTCGAATCCTGGCAAACGACTTAGATTTCAGTTACTGATTAAATATGAGGTATTCTAAAATACCTTTCTTTTGGTGCTAAATATTTTAGTTCATTTATAATATAAGATTGTAGTTTTTTATTATTGATTAAATATGAGGTATCCTAAAATACCTTTCTTTTGGTGCTCAATTTTTTAGTTCACTTATAGTATAAGATTATAGTGTTATAAAGGCGTCACAATATGTATTCATTTATTTTATTTTTTAATATTAATTTATTTTATTTTTAACATCATTTTATTGTTTTTGCTGTTAATTTTTACAAATATATTACAATATTGGGTCTAAAAAACATGATCACAAGTCTAATTCTTACATACTTCTTCATTTCACTTCTTCCGTTGAATTACCACGTAGTTTTTTATAGAAAATTTTGATATTATCATGATAAATAATTGAAAATTTTAACTACATAATATAATAAAAAAAGATATACCTTTCATAGCTTCCATATGCCCATGTCAGTGCTTAATTTCAAAACCATTATTAGAACCACAACCACCTTTCATAAGCTCATGCTACTTTGCTTCAGTCTTGCGCTCATCCATATAAGAGAAAATAAGCCAATTTTTGACAAGAGAGCTTAAAGGACATGTTATATAAATAAAAATAACTCAGCCATAAAATAAAAAAGGTCTCATATATTGTAAGTGAATCATGAATAAAAGTGATAAATCATTAATGGTTAGGGATTCTCACAAAAAAACTAACATATAGAAGTATCCCTTCTTCTGCGTCTCTATCTTTGTTGGACCTGGTTTTTTGATTCATAATTAGATTGAAGTGTATGTCGTTGATATAATTGCCAAGAGAATCTCAATGAAGCAGTAAATTTTATTGACACGATTTGGCTCGCGCTCCCCTTATATGCAGTCTTAAGTTGGCTGCCTTTGAGGTGATCATCAATTTCACGCGTATTCCTCATATGACAGAAAGATCCACTGAACCTGGTTGAATAATTATGAATGAAAACATAGAGGGGGAGAGCTCTCCATCTCTGATTCATTCACAAATTTTATTTCTATGATTGTATCTTAACATTATTGCATGATTAGTATATATATGGGCATCAGTTAAGGCATAAACGTCTTAAAGAGCTAAAAGTACTATTCAAACCCATAATTCATTATGTTTAATTACAGTTTAACACAAATTCATATATATAAAGTTAATCGTGTAAAAAATATTTATACTATATTTCAATTAATTATTAAAGTAAACCATAAATTAAAAATATTTATCCAGGGCATCAAATATTTATAGTCACATAATTATATTTGTTTGTTCTTTAAAATTACTTAGTCTTCATGTATATATTTTAGTATCACTCTATATATGATCCGTTGTCGCGCATGGATCAAAATCGAGAAATTTTGAAAGCAGTATCGGGAGGCAACACTCGGATGTCGTTTCACAAGGATTCTTGTTGAGAATTTTACCAACTGAAAACGATTGGGGGTTTCGAATTAGGTTTCAAAAACCTATGAGAAAAAGTGATTAAAAATCAGTGATTATAAAATAAGTTAATTTGTTATTCATTCTCCTACTTATCATTGATCATATAATTACCAAGCCCTAAGCAGATATCATTCTCTTTCGAATTATGTTCCTAAATCCAAATTAGGCAAACAGATAACGTAAACACGAATTAAGCAAACGTGGTTATGATTAACAGAACATACCTCAATGGAATTAATTCAATCCTATTCTATAAAATATGCAAATCAATTAAGCAAACAACGACAACTGAATTAAGGAAACAAGATTATAGATCGAATTGAAAAGGGAATTGAAATTACTTGGAAAATATATTAACTTCAAAGTGAACAGAGATACGGTTACAGCAGATTAACTCAAAGAGTTTAGTTCTTCATGGAATACGTAAAAAGTAAAGACAAGTCGTGAATAATAAAAGGTCCCCTTACTATAGCGCGTATGAAAACCTTATAAGCCAAATAAGGTTTTTCACTACTAACTAAAACTGGGTCTGAAACATAAACCAGACCCTTAAAACGACCTGAAACAAATTATTTTCTAAAATAAAAATTTGGGTTCTGACTTCAACGACTTATTTGACCATCTTTCACTCTGAATTAGATTTTGGGTTCAACATAAAACTTGTAGCTCTCTGTCTTAGCTTTCCATCGATTGGTAGAACGCACAAAACGGCATACCGTAGCTCAAGTTATGACCTGCACAGTGAAAGGTATCAAATAAGTGTTAATGCTGAAAACACTAGTGCAGGAAAGACTTTTTACATCGGGCGAAAAACACATTTTACATCGGATCTGGGTCCGATGTAAATCTAAGCGATGTAGTAAATCAAAGACATTTTACGTCGGTTGACTGTTACGTCTGATGTAAAATAAGGGTTTAACTTTTATTTTTTTAAAAATAAATGCACATTTAACATCAGTTGCCTTTTCGACCCGATGTAAACTGTAAACTATTACATTAGTTGCCTTTTCAGGTCTGATGTAAAATATATGTTTTTAAATCGGTTGCAAGATGCATCAGATGTAATATGTAGGCTATCTTTCTTAAATCTCCAAAGATATAAATCTCCTAAGCTAACACACCATATTCACTAACTTGTTAACTAGCATTTCTCCATTACCATGGTTGAATTGGAGCCACATATAGACTAATTCATGTGAAGCTCCACTGCAGACGAGACATTAAAGCTCAGACATATAAACCCAATTGTACTCCACTACAAACATTTGCTGTAAAAAATAGCTGCTACAAAACATCTAATAACAACATGCAACTGCCAATTTGTAAAAATGGTCAATCAAATTCAAATATGTAAGTGAATGTCAAGGAGCACTACTTCATGTCTAAAACAACATATCCAAATTCTCAAATTTTTAAATAAGTTAAATGTCGGTAGCGCTAATTGAACTAATTGAATCCAAGACATTACAATCAATGCCATTTGTTGCAAACACTTCAGCAACGCGGATGGTTTTAGCTTCCAAAGAAGTCTTTTCCATGGCCTTTTTTTGTATTTCTGTCCAGGTTTTGAGATGAGTCTTATCTTGAGGTGGTTTAATCTTAATATTGTAAGGGAATAACTGTGTGAATTTTTCATTGACTTCTGTAGATTTATCTTTTAAACCATCAGACCTAGAACCGAGTATCAACAATGGTCCTGAAATTTTATCGAATAGCTTTTTGAACAAACTGTACATCCTTGGTGATCGAAGAAGATCCTCTCAACATTCTTGTAGAGCGAATGTAGAAAAAGCTTTTCATCAAAACAGTCGTGTCTTTTGCACTTCGAAGGAGCTAAAAACAAAGTGTAAAAACATTCACTATTTTGAAGTTGTAAATGAATAAACTCCATAACAAGTAATTATAAAAACAAGAAATATAATGTTTAGAAACTTTAAGTTTACCTCCTTTAGTAGCTATAATTGCACATGTTGAAGGGAGGATCGGCAGAAGACTAAATAAACCAGACACACGCTCCCATGTTGCGTCAAATATGGACCTTTTTAAATGCTAGTATATAAGAAAAAGTGAAAAAATTTCAATATGGACCAAAAATTATTACAATTCAGAGCGAAAACGAAAGGCAGAGCACACAAAACTTACTGGTTCTTCTGAAGAACATCGATCTTTGCCCCGCATCTATACGAGCGAAAACATGAAAGGTAAAATTACATTACATATATAACACAAATCAAAGGAAAATAAAGTGCAAATATGTGAATAACTAACTACCTTCAAAGAGAAGTAATCAATATCTAGATACAATAACTTCAATCCAAAGCAATTTGCTAAAGCTTTGGCAAGCATATGATGATAAAGCTCTTCATAAATAAAAATATCATTAGAGTTAGTTATATGACTCGAAATCCTAAAGAATTATTGCATGACAAGACAGGGTTTGTACGCAATATACCGTTATGTTGAGAAAGCAAAATAGCTCGGCTCATTGGCAAAAGGTTTGTAGTGTACTTGGATAGGTCATGTTCTCTTAAATGAAAATATCCAGCACTTGTCAACAATATTTTGATTCTTTCACTGAAATTTCAATCAAAAGAAAGTTATTCTCGGCAAATGTTCATTGCACAAAAGAAAAATAGGAACTTTTTGAAAGATCAAAGAACATTAGGTAAACAAATATAGCATTTTTACCTTAGGTAAAAAGGAAACTTATCAAATGTCCTTTTTTGAACAAATCTCTCTTCTTCTCCAACAACGAAACCAACACATCTCCTCTTCCTTCTCCATATTTTTCATCGTGAAACAACCCAAACGCACCGTATCACCTCCATCCTCCATAACCACAACGCATCAAGGACACCACCACCATTTTCCAGCCGACTTGCATCTTCATCTAGCCGCGCATTCCTCCCTACATAATACAGTAATCCACGTGTAGTCAATAGTGAATATTGAGTTATATCTAATGAGTGAACATTGTGTACATAACCATGTGTACCCAATAGTGTAAAAAAAAACGTGTACACGAGAAATACCGATTTTGCGTACTGTGCATACTTATATGGGAATACAGTATATATTTAAGGAGAACCCATGCATTGTAGATCAAAATCAAAACTACAATAATCACCTATCTAGAGGTCAAAGAGATAGCAAAATTCATATTCCAAACACCTTCTACAAAAGAAGAACATTTCTATAAAATCATGATTCACGATACCATAGCAAAATTGTAGATAGGAATTCCATTTACTTGTAGTAGTTATATTTAACCTCTCTTTCAATCCATATATCAGCAGATACATTACTTGAGAAAACAATGTCGATACTACAAAATGGCCAAATTATAATCAATAAGATTGTAACTTAGAAGAATGTAAAATTTAAAATGATGTTATAACTATCTTACACTACTAAAAAATTCGCTTTTAGTGACCAATTTAGACACCAATAAATTTCGGTCACTATAATGACCAAATTAGTCACCAAAATATGACGCCGTATAAGTAAAATCATTTTGGTCGATAAATAGGTCACAAACTGATTTTAGCCACCGATTTGGCCACCGAAAAATAGTGACCGAAACAGTGGTCTCTAATACACATACTTATCGCCAAAACCCCACTCATTTATATTTATTCATTTTTTTTTAAATATTCAGTGACTAATATTTTGGTCACTTAAAATATTAATAATTTTATTATTTTTAATAAAACTTTTAACAACCAAAATTTTGGTCACTATTAGATATATTATTAATTTTTTTTCCCTCTCAATCTTTTAAATTATCTTTATTAAATTTTCAATTCCAAAATTAAATTCTTAAAGAAAATTCCAAAATATTTTCCCTCTCAATCTTACAAGATAATTAAAAAAATTCTTTTCTTAAAAATAAGTGTTATGGAAGGATTAAAAGGGTTTCAGTAATTTAAATTATTAATATCCTTTTCCTAAAAATAAGCATTAAAGAAGGAGTCTTTTTTCTAAAATCAGTTTAAGCAATAAGCATCGTTTCTTTGTGAGTGTTTGTACCCTATCCTCCATCTTCCTCATTGACTCACTCAATCCTCTCATTTGATTTCGAGGCCATGTTGACTCAAAAGGGAATCGCAACCCTCAACATTACTTCCAGACCATGAATCATTGATTTCAAGGCGTTGAATTTCTTCGAATACTCTGTTCTTATGTTATGGACTGATTTCAAGATCGTGAATCATTTGATTTGGTACTAGGTATCCATTGAAACCTTGAACATTTCTTCAAATTCTTATGTTGTTGACTAATTTCTGACTGATTTCTCCAAATTCTTATGTTATGGACTGATTTCTGACTTAACCCTAAACTTCTAGTCAATTTCAAGAACTTTTATGTTATTTCTTTGATAATCGTATAAACTTGGAAACCCTCCAAAGTTACTGTATAAACCTAATCTTCCAATGATTTGTATATTTTTCTACATTATTTGTTTTTGTGTTGTGATTCAATTTTTTTTTCTTTTGAGTTTTGTTCATGATGTTTGATTTTCACGTAATTGAGAATATGCTCTTTGGTTTCTTATATTAACTTATCTCACTTATTTGAATTGGGAGTGTAAGATTACCCCTGTAATTGCAACTTTCTTTAGACACTATTTAGGCACTATTTTGTATTTGTAGTTTTAGAGTGAAAATACATATGGAATTAAAATAATTGGTTATGTGTTCAGGACAAGATTTCTTCATAAGAAAAATCTTTGATATTGATGCGTGAGTGTGAGTATGATCAACTTAGAGAGTGAAAACAGAGAGAAAAATGAAAGTGATTGCTGAACTTCTGGAAAAATAATTGATTCCCATGAAATGGTGAGGTGATGTGAATTTATAGAGATCAAAAGTTGTTTGTTTAATTTACTTTTTATTGAGGAAGTAGATGGAAGTTTTGGACATTCATGGGTGGAAGAATCTTTGGCTTTTCTTACTCGCTAGCTTTTCTTTCTAGCTAGTTTGTCTAATTTGAATGAACAAAATATATCTAATGGTATTTAAAAGTGGTGCACCAATGAACCACCTAATATATGGTTCTCTCTAGATGCTACCTAAGAATAGATACAAAAAATGGTTATTTTGAAAAGAAAGTTGAAAAAAATTACAAAATAGAAAAAGTTGTTTGTTTAATTTATCTTTTATTGAGGAAGTGGATGGAAGTTTTGGTCATTCATGGGTGGGAGAATCTTTGGCTTTTCTTACTAGCTAGCTTTTTCTTCTATCTAAATTGTCTAATTTTAATGAACAAATACAACTATGTGAATTCATAATTCAATTTGATTTTTCTATTGACATTTTTATTGACATTGTAGATATTTGGGATCAAAGTGCTCTACATTTTGTACAAGGACTAGAGGGAATTTTTTGAAAAATAATTATAGAAGGTAAGATCCTTTAATATTCTCTTGAATTTGATAGTCTCGTATATATTGTATGCCATAAATACCATGTATGACCTATAATATGAAATTATAAGTTATTTGTTAAGTTTTAGTGTCTAACTCAAATATCATACATGACCTATATGTTTTGTTTAAATGTCATACATGATCTATATCTATATGTTTAATTATATTACAGAATAAAAATGGACATCCGACTAAATCGTAGTTGGATGTATAATAGGCTAAATCCTGGCTGAAAGGGGTACACTGACGAGTTTCAAAATGGATTAGATGAATTTGTGTCATTTGCACTCCAACAAAAGAGAATAATTAATGATGAAATTAGATCTCCTTGTTCAAATTGCAAAAATGTCCCTTTGAAACACTTCGAAGAAGTTAAAGTTCATATTTTTCAGAAAGGATTCAAACATGATTATTGGTATTGGACATGTCATGGAGAAATTGATCCGGAATTACTTGTAGAAATAAATAAAGAATAATATGCATAAGAGGGTAATAACAACCACCATAGTAGATTTGAGAACATGGTTTATGAAGCTGTTGGACCAGAACACCAAATTCAATGCGAGGAAGACATGGAAGAGTCTCCAAATATTAATGATCAAAAGTTCTATAATTTACTACATGTAGCACAGAAGCCATTGTAGCCTGGATGCAACGATCACACTGAATTGTCTACTGCTGTTAGATTGTTGACGATTAAGTCAGAGGGAAACATGTCTCAACGTTCTTTTAATCAAATTGTGGCACTTATGAAGGAGACAGATCCTCCAAACAATCTTGTTGCTACTGATTATTATAGGACCAAGAAAATAGTTTCAAAACTTGGTCTCACTGTAAAAAAAAATAGATTGTTGTGTTAATGGTTGTATGCTATTCTACACCAATGAATTTAAATAATTAAAAGAATGCAAGTTTTGTAATGCACCTCATTATAAGAAAAAAAATACTGGCAGGGATAGATACAAAGAGGTACCTATGAAGAGAATGCATTATTTACCTCTAATTCCTAGACTTAAGAGATTATACGCTTCAATGAGCTCGGCTCCATATATGAGGTGGCACTATGAAAATAAGCGAGAACCAGGAGTGATGTGTCATCCATCAGATGGAGAGGCTTGGAAAAATTTTGATCAAATTTATCCCGCCTTTGCTGCTGAAGAGGGGAATGTAAGATTGGGATTATGCACTGATGGTTTTATGCCATTTAATCATACAACCTCACCTTATTCATGTTGGCCGGTAATTGTTATCCCTTACAATCTTCCACCAGAACTGTGCATGACAACTCCCTACATGTTTCTCACTTTGATTATTCCTAGACCTCATAATCCAAAGAGCAAGATAGATGTTTATTTGCAACCATTGATAGATGAGCTCAAACTTTTGTGGAATGAAGAAGTACTTACATATGATATTTCCAGGAAAAATAATTTTATAATGAAAGTTGCATTAATGTGGACTATTAATGATTTTCTGGCAAATGGGATGTTGTCTGGTTTGAGTACCGCTGGAAAATTAGCATGTCCATATTGTATGAATCAATCAAAATCTTTTTTCTTGAAGCATGGTGGCAAGTGTTCTTGGTTTGATTCTCATCGTCAATTTTTGTCAACGGAACATGCATTTCGAAGAAATAAGAATGCATTTTACAAGAATTGAATAGAAAAGTCTCGACCGCCGAAACGGCTTACTGGGGATGATGTCTGGGAAAAAGTTTGTGATTTCCCTAAAATAGCTGAGGTCGATCCTTGTGTATGTGATGGGTTTGGTGTGTCCCATAATTGGAAAAAACAAAGTATCTTTTGGGAGTTACCTTATTGGAAAACCAAATTAATAAGGCATAATCTTGATGTCATGCATATTGAGAAGAATGTGTTTGATAATGTCTTCAATACAGTGATGGACATTAAAGATAAGAACAAAGATAATGCTAAGGCAAGAATGGATTTGAAAAAGTATTGTCGAAGAAAGGAGTTAGAGTTACAAACACAATCTAATGGAAAAGTTTTAAAGCCTAAAGCAAAATATGTTTTGTCTAGTGACCAACAAAAGGTTGTGTATAAATGGGTTTCTGAGTTAAAAATGTCTGATGATCATGCTTCAAATTTGCATAGATGTGTAAACAAAGGTGAAGGCAAGCTTATTGGAATGAAAAGTCATGATTGCCATGTATTTATGGAGCAATTGTTACCAATTGCTTTTAGTGCACTTCCACATCCAGTGTGGAGTCCTATAGCCGAGTTAAGCAAATTTTTCAAGGATTTGTGCTCAACAACTTTGCGTGTGGATGATTTGTTGTTGATGGAACAAAATATAGTAATTACAACGTGTAAATTGGAAAAAATCTTTCCACCTGGATTCTTTAATTCCATGGAGCATGTTACGATTCATCTACCTTATGAAGCAAGGGTTGGGGGTCCTGTGCAATATCGTTGGATGTATCCATTTGAGAGGTAATCATTCAAATTGTCCAACTTACAAATCTACATTTTTAAGTTTTTGTAATTAGCATTTAACATTATATATCTCATTGTTTAGGTACTTGAATAAGTTGGAACAAATGGTTAAAAACAGATCGCATATAGAGGGGTCAATTTGTGAGGCATACCTATGTCAAGAAACTTCTCATTTTTGTTCATATTATTTTGAGTCTCATGTGCCATCTTTGAGAAATAGAGTAGGTTGAAATGATGATGGGGGTCAAGATGATGTAGTTCAACATACTTTATCAATTTTTAATCATCCCGGTCGCTTAGCTGGAACTCGTAAGAGTCGATATTTGGATGATAGAGAATTTGCTGCTGCATATTTGCATATCCTACTAAATTGCGAAGATATCCAACCATTTATTGAGTAAGTAAATTAAACCTAGCTTGATTTATCGTTTTATATTAATCATATAGAATAATAGTAATAATAATAATAATATCACGTGTTAGATCTTTTGTGCAATATTTGAATGAAAGTCATCCAAATATATCTCGAACTGTCATGGATGGTAGGATTGCATCTGAATTTCTAAGCTGGTTTCGAGCATATGTAAGTTCCATGCAATTTCTAAAGAGATTTCAATTATAACACTCGACTTATCTAGTATTTGTGGAATATAATGAGTTTATGTTTCCTATTGGTAGGTACATGACAAAAATAACATGGTGCATAATTTATATTTGCACCAATTAGCATATGGTCCTAAGAGGAAGGTTCATAGTTGGCCGATTTGTTTTGTCAATGGTTTTAAGTTTCATACAGAAGAATGGAGTGTTGGTAAGAAAACCATTAATTATGGAGTTTGTGTCAAGGGTGACGATGAAGGAGTTAAAGAAAATTATTATTACGGGAATATTAAAGAGATTATGCAAATTGAATACCTGGGAGAACCAACCAAATAATTGGTTTTATTAAATTGTGATTGGTTTGATGATGTTGCCAATCGTGGTATGAAGGTTCAACACTAATATGGCAGTGTAGAGGTTCATCATCGTAGAAGCTATTCAAATTATGATCCTTTCATATTTTCAACAAATGCCATTCAAGTTTATTATGTACCTTATCCAGGAAAATTAAAAGAAAAGATTGATTGGTGGGTTGCCATTAAAACTAAACCTAGAGGCAGAGTCGATGATCGATATACATTAGAGGTTGCATATCAATATTCAGCAACAACTACAACAAGTGTAAAATTTGTTGCAAATGATGAGCTACTTGGTCATTTAAGAGATGAAGGGGAATATGAGGAAATAGAAATGAGTATTGACGAACTAGAAAAAGAATATGATGAGAATGACGAGGAGAACATAGACGAATTTGATTTAGAAAACTCAGAGTATCATGATGATGGCACTAACAATGATATTAATGATAATGGTGATGATGATCATGATGATGATGGCACTAACAATGATATTAATGATGATGGTGATGATTATCATGATGATGATGAATATGATACATGGACATAGTGATTATTAAATTGTAATATTTTACATTTTGATGAAGATGATGCATTTTATTAATTTATGCTATAAAAATTCTAATTTTTTTTTACTAATTGCAGATGACAAGTGAAGATAAAGTTAAGGAAAAAGCTTCCAAGTCTCGTAAATCAAAGCATCTCAAAAGTTCAACTCCATATGTGACATCTCATGATGCACCTCAACATATGACATCTCATGATGCACATCCTCATATGACATCTCATGATGAACCTCCTCTTGTTGCACCTTCTCATAGGACATTGGATGTCACACTTTCTCATGTTGAACCTTCTCACGTTACACCCTCTTGAAGCGCGTCTCGTGTAGCACCCTCTTCAAACGCGTCTTGTGTTGCACCCTCTTCAAGCATGTCTCGTGTTGCACCTCTTTATAGGACATCTATTACTAAGACATCTCATGTTGCACCTCATACTATGGCATCTAATGTCCCTCCTTCTCACGTTGCATATGCTACTAAGACATCTAATGTCCCACTTTCTCGTGTTGCATCTGCTATTAGGACATCTATTGTCACACTTCCTAATGATGCATCTGCTACTAGGACATCTAATGTCCAACTTCCTCATAGAGCATCTGCTACTAGGACATCTAATGTCTCAATTCCTAATGCTGCATCTGCTACTAGAACCTCTAATGTCACACCTCCATCTTCAATAAGAGGGGTAGCATCACCATCTATTTCACAACCTTATGATTCTGATGGAGCACAAACCCCAAGATCAAGTGAAACTGCCGTTCCATCTAAGACACAAAGTAGTGGCGGGAAGCAAACTTTATACATTGACATACAAGGGTATATATAGATATATGATATATATTTTTAGTTCTTTTCATATACTATATAAATTTCTTAACTATTAATATGTATTGTTTGTAGATTTTTGCCTTCGTATGTTGCAGCTAGTGGGATTGGAGATATCATTAGGAGTAATTATAATATGCCATGGAACTCATGGAAAAAGATAGAAATTAATACGAAGGACTTATGGTTTGGAGATTTTAAGGTATTTTTCAAATATTGCTATTATTCTATTTCTAAAATTAAAACCTACTTAATGATACATAGTCAATCTTTAATCCGACTTAAAACTGTCTTATTTATGACTAGTTGGCACAACTATTGTAGCAAATATGTGCTCGAAAGCACCAACTGTCGAATCTATTGGATGTCTTCTTAGTTATAATTTTTTAATTAGTGGTCATGGAAGTTGATATTAAAGCAAGAAAACAGAAAGGTAGTGTTACCTAATTGTTAACCTTATGTAATGTCATGACAAGGCTATAACTATGATATTGTCCTACTTTAATTAGCCAAAAACATAAGATTAAGCAACAGAACCAAAAACTCTTATTCATGTGATGTTTGGTTAATTGAGAATATATTTATTGTTCACATCACATGAACTGGTCCTAGATCTTGACCTCTCTCTTGTTAGCATATAAACTATCCTCCCTTCCATTCTTCTCAATATATCATGGAAGTTTTCTATTGACTATTACCGAAGAACTTTTTGCAGACATTCTAGACATTTCCTTACTTTTAATTGTAAGTCTTAATAGTTGCTAGACTTCCAGATTCATGAAGTGAAAACAGAGAGAGAATTGATAGAGAGAATCTAAGCTGAATTCTGTTACTAACTAATCTGAATATGATAGTTTACAACAGAATATTTTAGAGTTGGGATCATAACTAACTCTTGAGTTGAGGTGCCAACTGTTATAACTAACTGACAGCTATCATAACAATCTAATAACAGAATTATAACCCTTTAAGAGTTGTTTCCTCAGTGAATTTGTTATGTTTTTGGAAGGAAAAATCAAACCCTTGAAGAAATGCATTAGGTATGTGGTTGTTTCTAATCTTGTATTTCAAAGAAGTAAAACATTATTTTCAGATTATAAGTTATTCCTTAAAGATCTACGGGAAAAGTGCTATATTTTTTGTTTCTCTTTCATGTCTGTGGTATTTATGAGGCGTCTTTTCTTTGTCTAATTAAGTGATTAACCAAAGACTAGTGTATGCAAATATTAGAAAAATACCTTATTGCTATTATATTTGTCTAATGCTATGTTTGTTTATATATGTATATACAGAAAAAGTATAATTTTGTTCCACCGGATGATTCATGGGCTAGAAAGAACTTTGAAAGACGGGGTGCAGCAATAATGAAAAATAACCTAAACAAGGTTCGTGTCACAAGGAAAAGGCCAAGCTGGATTGATCTAAATCAGTGGAATACATTATAAGAGCATTAGGGAACTTCAGGATATAAAAAGAAGAGTATACAAGCGAAAACAAATCGAGCATCTGACTGTGGAGGTTTTGGAATGCCCCTTCATACTTGTGGCTCTATCACCACATCTCAACATAGAGCTAATTTGGTAAAGTTTATTTTGTTTCTACTGCATATTGTTGTACTTTTAATTGATTTTGTGTGCTGTTAACTCAGTTTTTGTTGCATATATTTGCTGCTAATAATTTAACTAACATTCTTAAGAACAAATATTGCTTGCTCTTGTCCTTTAAAAAGAATTTAGGACTGTCAACTGGCATATAGTTCAACTAACATTTTACAACACATGTTTAGGACTTTTACAACACGTGTTTAGGAGAGTTTATTTAGGACTCTTAAAACAAACTATTTAGAACTACAATGAATCAAGAACAGAACTGAACCTATCCTTTAAAAACTGAACTAAAGCATAAAAACTAAATTATTCAAATCATAAGTTAGCATACGATAAACTAAGTTAGACTCATGTATTCTTTGATTTCTATTATTCTGATCAAAAGAAATCTAGAGTGGAAGCACTTCAAGTTAACACCCCACACCACAATCCCAGATTTCTTTAGGATAAAACTAGAGGCAGGGAAGGTGCAAATGACACATCCCACATGCAACTTCAAACTTCAAATGTATTTTTCTACCTACCCACACACTCGTAAAAGACCAATCAAAGTTAGTGGAAACTGCAAGAATGAAAAATACACATGCAACTTGTTAGGATGCAAATTCAAGAACCCTAATAAGGTGTGAAAACAACTACAAATCTAGAAGCAAACTAAGAAAATAAAAGATAAAGATATAATTTGATTTCTTGATTGATTCTCAAATAACACATTACACTTTAATATATAGAACTCTAAATGCATAATACCCATACATGTGGCATAATCTCAAAACCTTAAGAACATTCTAGAAATATTAAAATACTAAATAATATATTAAAACTACTAAATAAAATATCTAATATCACTCTCTATCACTACTTACCCCTTCAAAATCAACCTTGTCCTCAAGGTTGTAACAATAATGTCATAATAGAAACTTTTCCAGGATCCCACTGTGTAAAGCAGTTAAAATAACGGTTGACATTAGTACCTCCCAAATCAACCCCAAACTCACTCATACCCTGTTTAACCAAAGTCTCATTAGCCGTAAAAGAAATTGATTTCTGTCCAAAAGCATGCTGATAGAACAAAGACAAAGCATGCTTCAGTGCCTTCAACACATTCTTCAAACCTTCAACATTGACCTTAAGCTTTGAAAACATCTGAACACCTTTTGCAGCACCGATGAACGACAGCTTTTGAAGAGCGGTAACGATTACAGCAGCAGTTAATGGGACTACCTGGCATAAAGTGAGTTGAATATCTCCAGTTCCCGGAGGCATGTCAATAACAAGGTAATCCAGCTCGCCCCACTCAGTTGTAGTGAGAAGTTGATTAATGACTCCAGAAACCATAGGGCCGCGCATTATAGCACGTCCTTGTCCAACAAATCCAAAAGAAACCAACTTGACTCCTATGCATTCGGTTGGAAATATGGTCTTCTTTCCTGCTGGAAGTTGCTCTGCATATAAAGGTTTCGCCGGCTGCGCTGACATCGTAACGTTTACATTCATGACCCGAGGGAGCTCCGCCACAACTTCATTTGCTTTCTGCTCAAACACGTCCTTGATCGAGCATGCTGGTGTAGTGAGCTCTAACCGAAACGACACCTCACCTAGAGCTTTATCAATCTTCATATCTTTCACGAATCCGCAAGTAACAATATATGTTCCTTTGCACCTGTTTAATTCCTCAAGAAGCCTTTCCCTCTCCTTCAATAATTTTGCAAGTTCCGTCTGAATTGTGGAAACTGCACCAACCTTCAACATATTTTCTTCAAGTGTATCAATTTCGTATGATAGCTTATCTACTTTAGCCTTTGTTTGTCTGTACTTTTTGTTGTCCTCAATTTTTATTTTAAGCAGATCAGTATTTTGCATCAAATCTTTCCTTTTGTCTAGCTCATCAATAATTTCCTGCATCCTGGTTTCACAACTTTGCAGTTGAGATTCTGATAGAGATTTCTTTTCCTGCAACTCCTTTAACTTGTCTCCTTTCTTTAAATTAGAGTACTCTATGATCTTAGAAGTCATTCTAAAAATTGCTTCGGCTTCATGCTGAAAAATTCTCTTTTTTTCAACCAGATTCTCAATATCGAGGTCAAGTCTAATCTTTAGTTCATTATTGTTAGCAAGAATTTTATCTTTGTGCATGGATAAAGGGCCAACGGCTTCAACCAGACTCTTCACATCAAGATCAATTTGGACCATTTCTTCCCTCAAGCATTCTAATTCTTCTTCTAATCTTTTACCACCTTGCAATTTCTTTTCTGCATTCATTTTATCATCCCTTGCTTTCAAGAGCCGTGTTTGAATACTTGATATATCTTTCTGCATATCCATCTGCTCATCCGCCAATTTCTCCAACTCAGTTTTCAAATTGTCCTTTTTTCCCTGCACTGCAGCAAGCTCGGATTGAATTTCTTCTAGAGTCCTCACTCCTGGTCCTCCACAACCAAGCTCACTTTCTAAATCCTCAACTTTCTTTTACAAATTTTGGATTTCAAGGAGACGTTGATCAGCATTTTCAACAGGTTGCAGCACCATCTCAACCAAATCCTTCTCAGTCTTCACTTGAGCTAAAAGACCTAAAGCAGCATCAAGTTCCTGGGATTTGTGATCCAACTCTTCTTTGACTTGCTGGAGTTCCTTTTCAGAATTAGGGATTGTCTCCTTGCTAAGTTTAACATATTCTTCATACCACATACGAAGCTTGTCCAGCTGCTGATAATCAGAGTCTGCACTTGAGGACTCCACAGCTAAAACTTTCATATGTTCAGCTGAACTGGCAGCTTTCACTCTTTGCTTCATGACAAAACTATCTTCTTCTTCTGGTCTATAATCTTCTTGTTTATCAGGTGCAGAGTCAGAGGCACTATCTTCATCCGAGTCAGGCATTAAATCAAACAGTTTTCATGCATCCCCAAGTCTGCAGTTTCTTACATAGCCAGTAAGCATTCCATTCCACGAAAACAAGTCTCGTTCAGAAATTTGATCAAACAGCTCCCGTGCAAGGCTGGACTTGGAGTTTCTCAAGTAAGTAAAGGACTTGGAATGAGAATGAGAATGAGGCAGAGATTTAGATTTTTTTATAAAAGAGAGATGAAACACTTTCAAATGCTTCTTAAAATCACTTCTAATACTAGAATGGGTTTGATATTTGTGACTAATTATGGAGAAGTTGTTTGGTGAGTTTTGGAATTGATAGGAATTATTGTAGTAGTATGGATAATGAGATGTAGAATAGGATGAATATGGGTTAGGTGGAGGTGGTGTATATCCATGATTAAAATACAAACATGGTGATGGACTTGTAACACATGGATTTGTGTAATAAGGGGAAAAGAGTTCCCATGGAAAGGGTGGAAATGAAGGTGTGGTAGGAGTTGGAATACTCCATGGATGATATTGGCATGCCATGGGAGGTTTTTGGTGTTCAAGGATGAAAACACCAATTGTTAGGATGCAAATTCAAGAACCCTAACAAGGTGTGAAAACAACTACAAATCTAGAAGCAGACTAAGGAAATAAAAGATAAAGATAACATTTGATTTCTTGATTGATTCTCAAATAACACATTACACTTTAATATATAGAACTCTAAATGCATAATAGCCATACATGTGGCATAATCTCAAAACCTTAAGAACATTCTAGAAATATTAAAATACTAAATAATATATTAAAACTACTAAATAAAATATCTAATATCACTCTCTATCACAACTTGTTCTTGAAAGTACCATTATAGTGTGTATTAATTACACAAGTGACTATTAAAATGATAATTAATGAAAACAGAATTAAAATATTGTAAGAATTAAATTTTAGAAAATAGAGTTTTTATGTAATGGTCAATGCAATGGAAATTTAAGAAAGATAATTAAGTTAGTAAGTGAAGGTGAATTAAATTTGATTGTTGTAAATAGTAAATGGAGGCCATAATATATGTATCTATTTGTTAATTAATCATCGTTTTTGGTAACAATATGTATTTTGATGATGGAAAATGGAAAATATTCTTTGGCTTCTGGTTCTAATTCACATTCTTTGTTTTGTTATAGACGGAACTGAATGGAACTCCCCACGCTCCTTCAGATTTGTTTGTTCACACACACCAACATCGCAAGAATAAGACTTGGGTTGATCAAAGATTGGAACATGTTTATGTAATGAGTTCTTAACTTTTAATAGTTATTTTCTTATTTTATTTTCATGTTGATTTTATTTTATTTTACTTCATTTTAAAATATTAATTACCCTTATATTTGTTTCAATAGGGAAAATATAAACATAGGTGGGAAGAATTAACCCAACAAGCATCTTCCCAAGGAACTCCGCCACCAAATGAAAATGATGTGTGGATTGAGGTTGCAGGAATAAGGAAATAACATGTGTATGGTCTTGGGAGTGAATCTTCTTTATTTTCAAGCAGGCAAAATTATCATGGTTCAAGTTCCTCGTCAGCTGAATGGGTGCAAAGACATGAATTTGAAGAACTAAAAATTGAAAGGGAAGAAATGGGAACTGAAATGGGAAGAAATGAGAAAGGAAAGGGATGAACTTCGTGATATGGTGAAACAATTGATGGTAAGCTTAAACTTTCATCCCAAGCCCTATATTAGAGATCAAGTTGATAATGATGATGTGGCAGATGATAATGATGATATGTCTGATGATAATGATGATGTGTCTAATGATGGTGAAGAATTAGATTAAGAATGAAAGTGTAGTAGTGTGGATTACTTTTATATGTTTTGTAGTTGTTTTTTGAGTTATGATATTGACTTTTTGTATGCATGAATTGAAAGAGATTTATTCATTTTTTTGTATGTGTCTGATGATGTTGAAGATCAATTCACTTATGATACTTGCAAGTGTAGTAGTGATAACTTAGTTTTGGTTATATTTTGGATTGATTATGTATTTTTTTATAAGTATTTAGTAATACTTAAATATATCATGTTCATATTATTGTGTTGTTGGGTGTGTATGAAATAGTTTTACAGATATTAAATTAGATCTAAATAATTGTTTCTAGGGATTGTAAATTAGTAATGATAAAAATTATAAAAAAACTCATACTTTAGAGACCGAATTTACCATACAAGGTTTTCTAATCGGTCGCATATTCGATCACAGTGAGCAGAGAAATTAATTTCAAATCAGTCTCTAAATCTGGTCTCTGATATCCGTCTCTATATTTGGTCTCGAACATCGGTCTCTGACTTCGGTATCTAAATTTGGTCACTATATTCGGTCTCTGATATCAGTCTCTATATTCAGTCTCGAACATCGGTCTCTGACTTCGATATCTAAATTTGGTCACTAAATATCAGTCACTAAAATGGTCGCTACGGACTAGCGACCAAGGTTTTCTCTACTGAATAAATGTGGTCGAAAATGTAGTCATTGATGAATTTAGTGACCAATTTTACTTATTTTCAGTCGCTAAATAGCTCACTAAGGGCGAGATTTCTAGTAGTGATAGTCAAACGAAATGATTACATTGTTGTAGGATGATAAATGAAAAAGTAGCACGGTAACTAAAAGTAAGGGTGGAAAGACTACCCAGCATAATTTTCCATGTGAGTCGGGAACATAGACATCATGGCATCAAATACAACAACCACTTTGAACTCTGTACAAGCAAATAACATTTGATAGATTCTACTTCTAGTTACTACAGATCTAAATTGCAAAGGAAGAAGACAACATAAAATAAAGCTTTTCTTGTTTCATAAACCTTCAAGTTTCCAACACTAAAGCTTAAATACGTAGGGTTTTTCTAAACAATTGGGCCTAAGTAAAACTGAATAACCCAATACAAATACAAGGCCAAAAGTAATAATAATAAAACTAAAAATTCTAATTAATAAAGATAGTAGTCTTGGAACCATTTGGGCTGTTGGACCTTACGTTTGGGCTTAAAATTATATCTTCTAACAATACTCCCGGGCCCCATAAGAACCTTGTCCTCAAGGCTCAGTTTAGGGCTGCCACGTGTCCGTTGAATGATGCTGACTGGAGAAGAAATTTGAACGTTGGGCTGATGGAGAGTTAAAGGTTTTGGCACATGGTTTTGTGTAGGCGCGGAGCTCGAAGCAAGAGAAGGCACGCGGTTTTGTGGAAAAAGTAAGGTGGGAGTGGGTTTGTCAGATTTTGTTGGGGCTTGTGTGAGGGAAGTAGGTAAAGGGGGTAGTGGGTGGGTTTGAATTATTGGGAACGGAGAGGGTTTTGTGGGAAATAGAAGTGGGTGGGACACAGCTGGCTTCACGTGGGTTGTGGTAAACGACGCGTGGTTCTGCATGTGGGGTGTGGTGAGATCAGGAGAAGACACGTGGCATGGTATTGACGGTGGGGATGAAACATCCGTTGGAAAGGATAACGCACGCGTGGTAGATACTTTACTTAGTTCAGTTTGCAAGTCCTTAACACTTACCCTTGGCTTTTTAAAACACAACTTTTGTAAAGAGTCTGACTTTTCTAAACCCACAACATGTCTTCCAAAACTCAGATCTTCTTCTTTCCAACTTGCATCGTGGTTTTCCAAACTCACCTCTGTTTGTTCCAAACTCTCCCCTTTGTCTTTCAAAGTCGATTCCTTAGCTTGACGTTTGAGTTGGGTTCAGTCCTGGGTTTGCCTTCTTCTTTGAAAAATTTTGCAAAGTCAGTTGCATGTGTAGAAGAAAAATAGGGCCGCAACTGAGAAACTTGAACCACTGGGTGGATCCTTGAAGAAAGTGGCAGATCTAACTCGTATGCAACCTCACCGATCCGTCACTTCACTTTGAAAGGACCAAAAAATCGTTTGGAAAGTTTCTGAGAAGTTCTTCGATAAACAGTGTGTTGTCTATACGGTTGAAGACGAAGGAGTACTAGATCACCCACTTGAAAGGTAAACGCCATTCTTTTCTTGTTTACTTGCTCTTCCATTTTGGATTTTCTTTTTGCCAAGTTCTCTTTTAACTCAGATAGTATTGTATCTAAGTCTTGCAAGGTGTTGGCTAAGGAGGGATGTGCGACTGAACCCGAGATGAAGTCAGGTATAGAGGGAGGAGATCTACCATAAAGAGCTCGAAAAGGAGTCATTTGGATCGAAGTGTGAAACGAGGTATTGTACCAGAACTCAGCCAAGTGAAGAAATCTGTACCATCGGCGTGGTTGGTCACTTGTAAAACATCGAAGGTACGTTTCCAAACTCCTATTAACAACTTCAGATTGTCCATCTGTTTCTGGGTGATATGCTGAGCTGAATTTCAGAATTGTTCCATGCAGTTTGAAGAACTCCTTCCAGAAATGGCTAAGGAAGAGCGGATCGCGGTCATAAATTATGGATTTAGGAACTCCGTGAAGTCTGAAGATTTCGACAGAAAAATGAGCGGCTAGATCCTGAGCTGAAAATTTTGTTGGAAGGGCTATAAAATGGACGTATTTGGAAAGGCGATCACAGACAACCCAAATTACAGTATGGCCGAATAAGTTTGGAAGGTGCGTGATGAAGTCCATTGTAATGTCCTCCCAGACCTGAGTTGGAGTTGGCAAAGGTTGAAGTAAACCCTTTTTTTTCTGTGTCTGATTCTTATTATGCTGGCAAGTTGAGCAATGTTTAACAAATTGTTTGACATCTTTGTAGAGACCAGGCCAAGCAAAAGAGGTAGCTACCCGTGCATAAGTTGCTTTAACTCCTTAGTGACCTGCAGTAGGCGTGCCGTGGAATTCAAAAATCAGAGACTTTCGAAGATTCGGCAGGTCAGGTATAAACAACTTGTTCTGAAAATAGAGTAATTCATTGATGAAGTTGTAGTCTCTTTTATCACCTGGAGTGGTTGATTTTTTTGAAACTAACTGCTGCCCTTCTGAATCATGTTTGTAATACTTCTGGAGTCGTTGAATGAGAGTTGGCACGGGGGATGATAAAGAGAACAACAATGGAGTGTCACTGTATTTTCTGCTCAGTGCATCTGCTACCAGATTTGAACGTCCAGGTTTGTAAAAAATTTCAAAATTAAATCCCTGTAATTTTGAAGCCCATTTTTGCTGCTCTGGAGTTTGAATCTTTTGTAACAACAAGTTCCTTAAGCTTTTTTGATCTGTGTAGATGTTGAAGTGTTGTCCTACCAAATATTGTCGCCACTTCTTGATGGATTCCGTGATGGCAAACATTTCCCAGACATAAACGGAAGCAGATTGAATTCTTGGAGTCATTTTCTTGCTGAAGAATGCGATAGGGTGGCCTTCCTGGGATAAGACAGCGCCAATGGCAACTCTAAATGCATCAGTGTCTAGATTAAATTGTTTTGTAAAGTCCGGCAATGTTAGCACCGACATGTGTGTCGTTTTATTTTTTAGCTATGTAAAGGCTGAACTAGCCTCTGTACTCCAAGAAAACTTAGTGGAACGCAAAAGATCGGTGAGAGGAGCGGCGAGAGTGGCGTAGTTTTTGACAAATCTGCGATAGAATCCGGTGAGCCCCAAAAATCCTCTAAGTGCCGTGAGTGAATGAGGTTCAGGCCAGTCCAACACTGCTTGAATCTTTTCCGGACCTGGTTCAACACAACCAGCAGCAATAACATGTCCTAGATAGTCAACTTTTTCCACTGCAAAGACACATTTTGACAATTTCGCAACAAAATAGTGAGATTGTAAAAGATCAAATACAACCTGCAAATGAACTAAATGATCATTAAGAGTAGCACTATAAATCAATATATCGTAAAAAAAAACCAATACAAACTTGCGTAAGTATGGTCTTAGGAGATCATTCATAGCAGACTGAAAGGTAGAAGGGGCATTAGTGAGCCCGAAAGGCATTACGAGAAACTCGTAGTGACCGTCAAAAGTGCGAAAAGCTGTTTTATGAGTATCTTCCGATGCAACGCGGATCTGATGGTAACCGGATCGTAGGTCTATCTTGGTAAAAATTCTAGCTGACCCAAGCTCATCCAAAAGCTCATCATTGGTGGGTATAGGGAATCGATCTTTAATTGTCACGGCGTTAAGAGTGCGATAGTCGACGCAAAAACACCAAGTTCCATCTTTCTTTTTAACAAGTAGGACTAGTGAGGAAAAAGGGCTGTTACTAGGGATGATTATGTCGTCTTGCAGCATGTCTTGGATAATTGTTGTCATGGCAGTCTTTTGGGAACGGGGGTATCTGTAAGGTTTAACATTGATAGCAGGGGTATTGGGAAGTAAAGGAATATGATGGTCATGAGGTCTTGCTGGTGGGAGATCACAAGGTGGTTGAAAGATTTTGGAAAATGTGTTTAGTATTTTTAAAATGGCTGGGTGAAGGTTGTGGGGTAAGTTGGCTGGAGTAGAAGGTGGAGTTGGGGTAATGGATGAAGGGGGGTCAAGCTGAAGAAAAGTCATTAGGTGCAGGGAAGCTATGGGCTTAGTATGGAAGAGGTGTTTGAGTTGGTGGAATGTAGTGTGAGTGGGGCTGGTGGATGGGTCCCCTTTAAGTGTTAAGGTTGAATTCTGGTGTTGGAATGTTATGGATGGAATTGAGAAATCTGCTTGTATTGTCCCGAGTGTTCTTAACCATGCCATTCCTAGAACAATGTCAGCTCCCTCTATTGGTAAAAGATAAAATGATAGGTTGAAAGGTTTCTCTTGGAGGATGATAGGAACATTGTTGCAAATCCCTTCGCATTGCAAATGGGAACCACTTCCCACCATAACTGAGAATTGGTGTGTTGGTTTAGTTTTGAGATTTAAGTGTTGGGCAATGCTTGGCTGCATGATATTATGTGTGTTGCCTGTGTCCACTAAAACCATAACAGGTAATCCTCAAATAATGCCCTTGAACTTGAGTGTTTGAGGAGAAATCTGACCTGTTTGAGCCAGAGGTGATAACTGAAAATAAGTATCATTGAGGTCCAACTCAGCTTCAGATTCATTACTTTCAGTAACAGTAATTTCCTGTTCTGTTAAATCATCATCAGTCATTAACAATAGAAACATGCTAGTGGAACACTTATGACCTATTGTGAACTTTTCATCACAATTGAAGCATAACCCTTGAGCTCTGCGTTCTTGTAATTGTGATTGGGAAAGATGTTTGATAGTTAATTTGGTGTTTGAAGAAGTTGTTAGTGGGGCTGTTTGGGAGGTGGTAGTGTTGTTGGGTTTGATGGGTGGGGTTGATGTTTGGTTGGGTGAATATTTGGGGTAAGAATTGGGAAAGGGCTTTGAGAATTTTGATTTGGCATCTTTAAGTTTGGATTCAATAAGCTTGGCGAGCCCTATAGCTTGTGAAATGGAAACAGGCCTATGAATTGCCATTTCATTTTTGATTTCTTTAGATAAACCAGAAATAAAACAATTTAAAATAGCTTCTCGTGGTAAACCAACAACTTGTTTTCCCAACTTTTCAAATTGAGTTTGATATTCCACAACAGAACCATTTTGTTTAAGTTTGAAGAACTCAGCTTGATGGTTGTTATAAGTGGATGGGCCGAAACGTAGTTTTAGGGCTTTTGTAAATGAGAACCAATCACTTAACAACTGACTTTGATCCATCCATTTAAACCAACCCAAGGCATCACATTTCATATAAAAAGCAATCAAAGATAAACGATGTTCAGGTGGTAATTGATAAAAGTTAAAAAATTGTTCAGCCTGAAATAACCATTCCAAGGGTTCAGAACCATCAAACATAGTAAGTTCCAATTTTGGGGTCCTAAAAGGGGGCAATGGTGTGATTTGTGGCATGTGTGGGTAAGGAATTGGGGGAAAATACGGAATATTATAATTTGGTGTGGGTGTAAAAGGTGTAGGAGATGGTATGTAGGGTGGGTAGAAGGGTGGTGGTGGTTGTGCAGCAGTAAGCCGTGTGGCTACTGTGGCAGTAGGTTGGGTGAGGGGTGTAGAAAAAGAGACTGAGTTTCTTATGGGGGTGTTAGTGGGACTGAAAATATGGGTAAGGGTTTGTGGTGATGTATGCATAGTAGCAGTAGTGGAGGGTTCATGAGTTATACCTGAAGAAGATTCAGCGGCGTGAACAGTAGCAGCGGCTGCGTGAACAGTGGCGTTTTGTTGGGTTTCTTTTTTATTTGAGAGTTTGGTAAGGATGGACATGATAGATTCATGTCTACCATCAGCAATATTCTTCTCATTCTCCATACGAGTGTGAATTTGTCCAAGTTGTTGTTCCCATTCTGCTGCAGCCGAATCAAAACGTGCATTCATTTGAATATGATTCTCTTGCAATGCATTATCAAGCAGCAGCTGTGTTGTATGAACAGTCTCTTCAACTATTTCACGGGAAGATGCGGTTTGGGGTTTTAGGGGAGCCATGAGTGTAGAATGAAAGCACCAATGATAGATTCTACTTCTAGTTACTACAGATCTAAATTGCAAAGGAAGAAGACAACATAAAATAAAGCTTTTCTTGTTTCATAAACCTTCAAGCTTCCAACACTAAAGCTTAAATACTTAGGGTTTTTCTAAACAATTGGGCCTAAGTAAAACTGAATAACCCAATACAAATACAAGGCCAAAAGTAATAATAATAAAACTAAAAATTCTAATTAATAAAGATAGTAGTCTTGGAACCATTTGGGCTGTTGGACCTTACGTTTAGGCTTAAAATTATATCTTCTAACAACATTGAAAACATTAATGAAAAGCGATAATAGTAAAAAGCATAAAAAAGAGTACTAGGAAAGGGGGAAGCAGAAACCTCTGACTATACAAAAGGTTCTAAGCTCATCGATTAGATATTGGCTAGCAAACTCAAGTCTTCCACACATAAAATATTTCTTGAGCTTCATCCAATATCCACAGACATTATAGCCATCAACAAGCATCACAGGAACAAAATCATCTATTGTAACCAACTCCTTTGTGCTGCGGTGCACAATAGCAATTTAGCAAAGGTTGTGAAAGAAAAAGGCTTGTTTATTATGGTTACTATTTATTTAGAAGTTATAATTTGTTGAAATTGTCTTACCTAAGTTTATCTATCTACGTAAGCACCTCTAATACAGCTTGAGAAAACTTATAAAACGACTTATGACATATTCATAAGCTTTTTTTAGCTTATTTTCATAAGCTCTCTAAGATAACTAACGAAAACAACGTATAGCTTACACATGTACAATTTTATGTTATAAACTGCAAATTAAGTTATTAATTCAAACACGGTCTTACTTGTCGAGGGAGGAGGTAGGATCACCGTTCTCATCGCGAATTTTCTTCTTTTCCGCCTTCTTTTTACGATAACCGATGGAAGATTTTGGAGTGATATATTTTCGTTTTTCGTACTCCTAATTAATACAGATAGAAATGAGTAAATTGAATAATTATAGAGGAAATTGTAACAAAGTAGATAGGTACCTTCAATGTCTTAAGGCTTCGAAGGTTTTGCTTGGCGTTTGAAGTGATTCTGGGAGGACTTGGTTGAGAATTGGAACCATACTTCATGAGTAGTGAAGAAAGCATATGAGAAACTAACAAAGTGGTTGAAAATTGCAAATTAGAAACAAGAATTAAGGGGAAGAAGGAACCTTAGAGTCCTCGCCGACATTAACCACTGTTTGTACCGTCGTTGCTCCGTTGACCATTTGGCCGTTGATTTCGTTTGTTATTTCCCTTTACCCTTGTTACTTCCATTTATTTGCAAGGGATGTGTTTTATTTGGTTGAATTTGGATAGAAAGGAAAACGATACGGATGAGAGGCGGGATTTTTATGGATCTGGAATTTGGTTTGAGATGATGAAATTTCAAGGAAGAACACAGATGAAACGAAGGACGAAGAGAGAGTTGGATCCAAGGTTCAACAACGAGGCCCCCATCACCTGGATTTTTGCTTGGAAAGAAAAAGAAATGATATTCGGCTGCGCTAGGGTTTTAGTGAGATTGGAGTTTTCACATCGGTTGCAAATAGGTCTGATGTAAAGGTCCACTTTTTCACATCGGATTCAAATTCAGGACCAATGCGAAATCCTTTGTAACAAAACTTCATATTATTTACGAAACTTCCACCTTGTTTTTTTTTCATTAGTGAACGTTTTACATTGGGTGAAAATTTAGGCCCGATGTAAAATCCTTTATAACAAAATTTCATATTATTTACAAAACTGTCACTGCGTTATTTTTCACATCAGTGGAAATAAATGTCTGATGTAAAATCCCTAAATCAAATATTTTTCACTTCATATTGTTATGAAATCTGATGTAAAATCCTTTGACAAATATTTTTCACATCATATATCTTGAAATCTGATGTAAAATCATTTAACCAGATGTTTTATTTTTAGTAGCGAAATAAGCTACGAAAACAAAATAAAGGTAGAAACAAACTTAAATATGAAAACCATTAAAATAGTAAAAACACTCAATTAAACTGTAGGAATGCCGGAGTACAAACATAAGAGAATGTTCATTAAAATGCATTGGTCAATATACTCTATTTAAAATTAAATTATGAATATTTTATCACAGGATGGCCTTGTTAGTGTGGTAATTTCCTTTGGACATAACCTGCCTGACTCGTGTTCGAATCCTGGCAAACGACTTTGAATTCAATTACTGATTAAATATGAGGTATTTTAAAATACCTTTCTTTTGGTGCTAAATATTTTAGTTCGTTTGTAATATAAGATTGTAGTGTTATATTATTGATTAAAAACGAGGTATCCTAGAATACCTTTCTTTTGGTGCTAAATTGTTTAGCTCACTTATAGTATAAGATTATAGTTGTTGCGGTGAAAATCGGATAACAAGCTATTTATTAACTTGTATCATATTTCTTTTACAACCGACTTTGATTTATCCAAAGGAAAGGTTCAAGATCGTTAGAAAAACCTAAGGGGGGAGATCTAAGGTTTGGGGGTTGGTTACGCCTAGGGAAGGTATTAGCATCCTAAACGTCCGTAGTACTCTACGGGAACCTCTTGTTTTATGTTATTTCTCACTCGCTTGCTAAGGGTACTATGCTAAAGGTTGAAACCCTAGGGGTTAGTATCTACGTATACTCGACAAAGCATCGCACTTTGCGCCTACGTATCCTCGGGAATAGAATCAGAGTATGCGTAGTTCTACTTCTACTGAACTGTTGACTATGGTCAATATTCAGAGGGGAAATGAGTACAAGCTCATTGTAGAGTTTAAGAACTCTCTAAATCTAGTTGAAATGGACCTATGTTATGTTTTAGTCAGTAGGGAAAGTTATAATTCATTAGGATGAATATCACTAAGAGTTTAAGAACTCTCTCCTAAAGCTAGTTGTGATTTCTATGGCTCTGATGAGGTCAAGAAATAAAGTTTTCTCCTAAGAGGTTACTTAGGTTAAGGTGGGAGGTCAATGACTTATGAATCAACATATTTCACCTTCCTTTGGAGTGGGGATAAAGATAATAGTTGTAATAATTACTAAAGGATAACAAGTTAGAGATGCAAATAGGATGATGGAATAATACATGAATAAGAGATGAGGTAAGATAAAATCATGATATCAATGCAAAGTGAGAATTACACATGTTAGACAATGATTAAAATATAAGATGAAATAAAATGAAATAGTCTCGTCTGAATCATGATTTAATTGAGAAATCGATAATCAATGATTCTTGACTTTCATCGACTAAATAGAAAGTGGTCTCATGTTGATCAAAGTTTTGTCAACTCAATGAAATCAACCAAACCATGAGGTTTGTTATGTCATCGACCAAAATAAAGGAAGTGGAATCGAAATGAAAAATAAAGTCGGTCTCGTCTAAATCAAGATTTAATCCAGAAATCAATAATCATAATATTTGACTTTCATTGACCAACAACAAAAAAAAACAAATGGCCTTATACAAATCAAGACATTTGGTGTTTGAAATAAATCACCAAGTCATGATTTTTTACATATCATTGGCCCCAAAAAAGGCAATCAAAAACATAAAATCAAAATGGAAATTAAATTTATTAAGAAAAACATTTTAGAACCTAAAAAGTTTAGAAAATAGAATGTTTCCTTTTTTTAAAACTTTAAACAAAATAAATTGATCTAAAACAATAAAAAGAAAATAAAAGGGGAAGGGGGTGCGGATCTGTGAGGTGTGCTAAAAAAAGCAGGATGGGATCCTTTGGGCTTGAGGCCCATCACCCAAGATCAACACGTTTTAAAAAAGAGGGGGCGAAAGTAAAAAGGAGGTGTGTGTTGAAATTATGGGCTTTAAGACCCATATCATGACACGGTCCATGAAAAAACAGAAAAGAATTTAACCAAAAAACTAAACCCAAAAGGAAACTCAGATGAAAAACTCAAGAACAACAGCAAAAGGGTTGACACAAACGTTGGAGTCACAGATCAAAAGCATCATCAACCTCGATGTCAAAACAGGAAAGAGAGGAAACTGAGATCGAAAACCATGCGTTTCCAACCTTCTTTCTCACGCGGTATCTCGTTCCTTTCTCACTCGATTTAGGTCTTAGATTCGCAAGGTTGGTGGTTCGTTCAGCTTCATATTCCTCGTCTCAATCTCTTCGTCCATTCATCTCTGTTACGATTTGGATTCAGTCGATTTGGCTCCCTCTGTTTTGGTTTGAAAAAGGTTTGAGTTAAGTGAATTTGATTTTGGGTTTCTGATGATTTGAAAAGGGGCGAGGGTTGGCGACAGAAGGTTGAGTTGAAGGCGAGTTTGGGTCGTTGTTGATTTTCGTTCACGAATCCTTCTCTCCGTGTCTTTCCGGTTCTGGTTCGCTTCAGTTATGGTGAGTCGTTGTTAGCTGAGTGGGTTTTGGTTGAAGAAGGGTGTGGATGGAGATCGTATTACGAACTACGGAGTTTGTTTGTAAAAAATGAGAAAACAGGGTCGAAGGTTGTGGGTTAAAGAAAGTTGAGGTGTTGAATGGTGAAAACAAGGTGAGGCGGAGGAATTGGGTGAATGTCGAAAGAGGTTTGCTTGGTGTGGTTTATGCTGCACGGGCGGTGGAGGTAAGGTAGGGATGAATGGAGTTGATGAAGATGATAGGCGGGGTGATGGTTTCAGAAGGGTTGTGGCGAGGTACGTTTAAGGTTGAAGAGGAAAAAGGATTTCGTTTTGATACTTGATGTTTCTGAGAACGAGGTATGTTGCTTTCCGGTTCTTCCCAACTTCGAACCCCCCCCCCCCCCCACTCTCCTAACTCTCTGCTATTTAACTCCTCCAAAAAAAAGAATATGTTTCCATTTCATTTTTAAATTTTGATCGTTGTGACAAGTCTTTTACACTAACAGAGGGAGCGTTGTGAGTAGGCTGGCAGCAATGTTCTGAGCTTTTGTCATTGTGGCGCAGTGATTTTGTACAGTTTTGGGGCATAGTTGGATAACAGTAGAATTGGAGCGCATGAATATGGTCTTGGAGTGTAAACTTGGTTGCGTTGCATTTGGAAACTTAGAGTATCAGCTTGTAACAACTGCTCTTGTATTCATTAGCTTGAGTGGGGCTTGGAAGTTTGGATTTGGCGAAAGCTTGGGATTATTTTGGAGTGTAGTGACATCATGGCTTGGTTAGCAGCTATGCGTGTAAAGTAACTTATTTGGCTAGCTGATATTTTCATGTGCTTATGTTTATTTTTTTTGGCAATTGTTTGGTTGTTGTAAACTTGGGCTTTCTCTTCTTCTTTTTTATCACTTGTTGTTGATGGAAAATGGACTATGGGCTTGTAATGTTATATATTTTTGCCAATTTTTGTTGTATCAAAATGTATTGGGCTTTTTGTATTCTTAATGAAATGGACCAAGAACCTTTTTTAAGCATTTTTGTGAATGAAATGGGATTTGAAAAGTCAACCGAAAATACTTGATTCTCATTGGCTGTTTGGTTAATGAAATCCTCCAATTATGAAACATGAACTAAACACGGTGGACCCAAAAGTGGTGGTAGAAATGAAATAGTTTTTCTTTAAATTTTAAAATAACATGCTAAATAATAATAATAACTATTAAAATGACAATTAATTCAAAATAACTAAACTAGTGCACAATTAAATTAAATTGAGGTTAATTTAAATTAATAAAAATAGGACAATAAAATATAAATAAAATTAAAAATGAGCCGTATTGAAATTAAATTAAAATAAAAACAAATAAAACAATAAAATAAATACCAAATTAAAATATAGAGAAAAATAAATAAAAACATCAACTAGCAAAAAAATGAGGGTAAAATTTGGGGTACAACAGTTGCCCCTATTTAAATATCTTCACTGGATGACATGAGAGACGGAGGTCCTCATGGAATCAAAAGTGAAAGATATTTAAATATAGATAACCGAAAAGTTTGCCCTCAAATGCACACACATGCAATGCAACAGACATGATGCCAAGGAAGATGCAAAGATGCAAACACAACAAGACACCAAAGGACAGATAGGAAGCAAACACAAGAGCTTCACTCTGGAAGGACGAAGGTTAGTATCCATGAGAAACACCTCACTAGGGATACAAGCTAACCAACAAAAGAGATCCATCGGGGAGACTCCAAAGAAACACTAGGGAAAATACCACAGACAATCTTCACTTGGAAAGAAAACCGGGGAGATAGACAAACTGGGAACAAAACAAACCCACACTCTTCATGGGCATGAAACCAGGAAGAAAACCTGATCCGTGGATCAGCCTAAAAAAGACAAACAACCAAGCAAAACTTCCTGGGGATTCTTAAACCGAAGAGTTCAAGATGGGATCTTCAAGAAAAGCCAGAAAGACAGAGACAAACTCCACGCGCCAGATAAAAAAACACCTGGAATAAGCAATACAGGTTCAAGATAACCTGATATAAGTAAACGGTTCTCGATAACCGAAGATAGACAACTGGGGTCTAAATGGGAACAAGGTTAATGAGCCAAGAATAGACTCTGGTACTCAAATAAGAGTTGGTTGAGATAACACATAATCTGCTTCATGAAGGAAAACCGGTAGGAGCCAGAAAGGTAACCTCATTGGAGATAGAACCAAGAAATGGGCTCCAATAAAGGTATCTTAGAATGATTGATCATCAAGGCAAAACACGACTAGATGACATTCTAGAAAGGATCCGCAATGAAGGTTGAACCGAAAAATGGTCTTCACAGGGAAAAGATATCCAAAGTGATGGAACAACAGGTTCAAGCATGACCGGTTGACACTTTGGAAAAAGAAGAACCTTATTGGAGATTGAACCAAGAAATGGGCCCCTATAAAGTATCTAAGATGATTGATCATCAAGTCTAACATGACTAAATGACATCCTAGAAACACCTTTAAAGTGATGGAACAACAGGTTCGAGTATGACCGGTTGGCTCTTTAGAAGTAACCTCTAAAGTGATGGAACAACAGGTTCGAGTATGACCGGTTGGCTCTTTAGAAGTAACCTTATTGGAGGTAGAACCAAAAAATGGGCTCCAATAAAGTATCTAGAATGATTGATCATCAAGGCTGAACGCGACTAGATGACATTCTAGAAAGAATCCGCAATGAAGGTTGAACCGAAAAACGGTCTTCACTGGGAAAAGACATCCAAAGTGATGGAACAACAGGTTCAAGCATGACCAGTTGGCACTTTGGAAAAAGAAGACCCTTATTGGAGATTGAACCAAAAAAATGGGCCCCAATAAAGGTATAGAATCTGATAGGTTAGTACCGCGATTGCGTAATTTAAGATAAGGCTTCCTGGGGAATACCCATTACGGTTGCGAAGAGGTTGAATAGTACCAGAGATAGATAAGCTGCTTATAAGAGACTGCCAAGCTTCTTCAAGAGATTGCTGCTTCAAAGATATGTTGATATCACAATACTGTTGGAGAAATAATTATGTCTTGTAAAAGATTCTTGCGAGACACGGTGCAAAATAAATGTACGTTCACAAATAGGTTAAAAACCACACCTGCCAGAGACCAAAGTTCAATCTAGGAACAAGCTAGAAAGAAACGGTCAAACAAGACTCCAATTGAGGAATAAACTCAAATGGGAATTTATCTAATCCACATGTGGAAAAGATAATTGAACCAACCATCATCCACGAGAATCAAACTCTGTGGGGAATTCAGCAAAGGATGGGCACTTTATGCCTAAGGGCTGACAACTTTATTGGAGAGAATAGACAAACCCAGTCACTTGGGGAGTCAAATACCAAAGTGAACCAAAACAGGAAAACACCAGAAAAGGAAGCAGAACCGCCAAGATGCTATGCATATGAGTGCTTATACCATGCTCATGCTTATGCTGACAAAACAGACAAAAGCGAAACTGGAGACGAAGAAAAAGTCTCGATAAGGATACCTAGCCCAAACTCAATAGGTTGGACCAATACTGGGGATGGAGAAGAATCGACAACTTCACTGGTGAAAAGAGTATTCCACTTGCGGTATAACATCATGAGGGTTGCCATCATGAGCTTGATCTCTTTGTTCGTAGAGGATCCATGGAGAATTTGTCAAGATTAGCTGAAGTAACATCTTATTGGGGAGCTAGCAAAGGATACTGGCATAATGATCATCTTCAAATCTTATCTGCCCCAGTCTATATGGTTTGTCGAAAGACGATAACAAGAGGATTTTATAGAAGAATTGGCATACAAGGTGTTTCAATATCTTCAAACTCTTGGAGAGATCTCGGCGTAACTGCCCCAGATTAACTGCATTCACACAACAAGGTCCTTGAACTCGCTTTAGACTGGTTGTTTGGCGATTTAGGGAAGATATGCCCCAGACTGATTGGCCTTTTAGAGATTTACCGAATCTCGACTTAACTGCCTCTGGTTAATTGGCTTGTGAGGGTAAGTCATCAAAAGGATTTCACAGAAGAATTGATGCACCAGATGCTTCAATGTCTTCAAACTTTTGAAAAGAAATGAACCTATACATGATTGTCCCAGTTCAACTGTATTCGTGATACTCAAATTGCAGTAGAAATGACTGGGGAACAACACTTGCCCCTACTGATAGGTCACTGGAGTCCATACTTGTCATAAGATGACCTCTGGGAGACTTGCCCCAATATTTTGAACTTTGACGAGTTCCGCCCCTGATTTGTCAACTCTTGGGATAATAGATTGGCAAACCTCACACTTGGTTGCCCCTGATTGAGTCAAATTTCCTTTATCGAGTTCAATTCCTTGACTGACCGCGTTTATTGGGATTCCTTGATATCGAATGGTATTGCGAACAAGTGTTGTTCATTAAAATTGGCAAGATTTAATGCAAAGTTTGAAAACAAAGCTTTGATAAAAAACGCACAGTGAAATGATTAAATAGTCAAAAACAAGGTGGGTCTAGTCATTAAGGAAGTGACCAACACACGCTAGTTACAAAGATTATTAGGATTCAGGTTACTCAACCCTGCTGTTGTATGCTTTTCAAAACAACCTTACTTCAATTAGGTCTTTTAGGGGTTGTAATGTGGTATGGTTCATGGTTTATGAAACAAAGGATGAATTCCAATCCTACGCTCAATTAACTCAAGATATACGTTCAAATCTCCAAAAATAGGAAGTCACTTGATTTGAAAACTGACTGGCGCCTTATATGAAGCGCTCGTGTTTGAATACATAACCGAGTTAAACTGAGAACTACCCTGCCCCCAAGGTTGAGATTGAAGGTTTTTTTTTGTGTGTAAGGAAAGAAAACTCCTACTTCTGGACTCGAAGGGGTTAACAAGGGATTATCTTTCTTGTTTTGGAATTGAAACAATGCCTTACATCCTCGGCGAGGTTTAATTGAAAGCATATCACAGCAATTATGAACATGAGGTTTTCATCATCCTCCCCAATCTTTGTTTTTAAAAAAAGTTTTAAAAAGGAGTAAAGCAGGGTAAAGATATATATTTTTGTTTTTATGAGAATAAAAGTAAATGAGTGAAACGAATGGATTTAACCAAAAGATGCATAAACACCTCATTAATCTTGCCAACTTGAAAAAACAACAAAGCTTATAGGAAAATACAAATTCCAAGTGAAAAGGAAATACAATCAAAATGCTGAAACAACCAAAAGATTGCCAGCTTTAGGGAATCAAATACAGCAAATCAAAGAGGAGACACCTAATCCCTCATCCTCCACAGCATTACTTATCTCATGAGCGGTTAAGGATTGTTCTTGATATTGGGCGCAGAGCCATCGAAAGACAAAATGTTTCTCTCCACTAAGTCCTTCACAATATGCTTTAAAGCAAAGCAACCTTCCAAATTGTGGCCTGGTGCGCCTTCATGGAATGCACAATGAGCATTGGGATTGTAAGAAGGTGGAAGCGGATCAGGAGATGGGCCTAATGACCTCGTAGTTATTAATCCTTGTTGTACCAAAACAGGATACAATGTTGTGTAAGTCATAGGAATGGAAGGAATCGGAGGCCTCCCACCCTTCCTTTTTCCTGGAATATTCTGACGAGAAACTTGAGTCTGTTGGAGATAAGCAGGAGCGTTGGACGCTCGTTGATACCCTGGTGGTTGAGGAACTGGCTGATAAACAGAAGCTCGACTGTTGAATGTTGGCTCAATGGCGGCCACATAAGTTGCTGAACAGAATGACACTGTTGTCGCTGCTGACGTTTCCAGAACTGATTTTTCCTCTTTTTGTTGGTCATTACCACACTGGTATCTCCTTCCCTTTTGAAGGAAATCCTGGCATTGTTGCTCGAACTACTAGCTCTATTGGTCATTTTCCCACTCTTCAGACCAAGCTCTACTTTAATCCCCACAGCCACAATATCGGAAAAACTAGTAGACATGCTACTGATCATCGTTTCGTAGAATTCAGGCCTCACCGTGTCGACAAACCAATCAGTCAACTCTTTTTCGGATAAAGGTGGATCTACTTGTGAAGCCAACTCTCTCCATCTCTGTGCATACTCTTTAAAAGACTCAGTATCGTTCTGAGACATACTCAATAGTTCTCTACGATCTGGCGCCAGGTCCATGTTATATTTGTAATGCTTTACAAAAGCATCAGATACGACTTGAAAACATCGGATCCTAGATTGGTTCAAAGTCAAATACCACTTTGCAGCATCTCCTTTCAAACTATCTTGGAACAGTGGATCATTAACTTATCATTATCCATAAATGCAGCCATTCGTCGGTAAAACATGACCAAATGCGACTTAGGACAGGTCGCACTAGAGAATAGGTCAAAATTGGGTAGTTTGAACTTGGGTGGAATTACCAAGCCTGAGACTAAGCACATGTCTTTAACATTAGTATTAGATACATTGCTCCTCTCCATTGCTTCTAATTTTTTCTGCATTGTCTCTACACTTTCCTTCAGTCTTTCATGTTGATAATCTCTTTCTTCGGACATATTGACATGATCATAGACCGGATGTGGGTTCTGAAAAACTGGGTGCACCTGAGCTTGCACTGCTCCTGGAGTGAAGGTAGGAATATCTTGAAAAGCCTCACTAACCAAAGGAACAGCTTGTTGAGTAGAAGTGACGGCCGGAGTGTAGCGAGCGATTTTGGACGCGGTTCTTAAGCGTTGGTCGCTCTCTGAGGTTGAGCTTAAACTACAGGTCGATTCACTTTTTATCCTATTAAAGCTGACGAAGGAAGGGAAATAGATGTCTCCAATTAACCCTGCTTTGCATACTGAGTTTAAATAGCGGTCTGTTAGGTTACGGATGCTATCAATGTGGGGGGGCCTTTGTACTGGTTATTTGTATTTTCGCCAATACTGGTTTTTATCTAAACAGAAGTTTTCTGGCGGGGAACAAGGATTAGGATGTTAGGACTGATGCTTTTTGATGTGAAAATATGGGATTTGGTTTTTTTTTTTATTGTGTACTGTGAACGAGGCACAGCTTTGATGCTAAAAGGTTGATTGGATCAACCAGTGGTTTTCTTATATAAAGCCTAAGAGGAGGCTGGTATGTGTCTCGTACAAAGCCCGAGAGAGAGGCTAAAAGGTTTTTTACTCGACGATGGAGCCTTTTGGTATCTCGTTATAAAGCCCGAGATGAAGGCGATTTGACTCAACAAGAGAGTTTTTTTGTATCTCGTACGAAGCCCGAGGTGGAGGCTGTTGTTTGTTTGGCTCAATAAGAGCCTTTTTGTATCTCGTATAAAGCCCGAGATGAAGGCGAAAGGGGTGATTGACTCAACAAGGGAGTCTCTTATGTGTCTCGTACAAAGCCCGAGAGAGAGGCTAAAAGTTGTTTGACTCCGCTGGGAGGATCATTGTACAAAGCCCAAGAGGAGGCTAGGGTTACTGTTTCAGTTAAGTGACAGGTCCAGTATACTGATTTTGAAAGAGAAAATCAGTTCTTATATGAGTAACACTGTACTCAAGGATTGGATTCAAGGATCCGGGTTGTTCCTGTTCTTTAAGGAAGCGGGAAATCCGAAGGGTATTGAGACTGTCCGAGTCTACGGGTTTTCTTCCTATTTTTGAAGGGGTCACTTGAGAATGTCTTTGAGACTCAAGGAAATTAGACTGTCCAAGTCGAGAGTTTCATCTTTTGTACTACGCTCTGAGAAACAGTAGTAGACTCTATGAAAGGACTGTTCTATGAGGATGACTAGGTTCTGTTCCTATACCTCTAGGAGGTCGTCGGGACAATTTGTACGAAGCCCAAGAGGAGGCTAGAAACTTTTAAGAAGCCGACGGGTCCTTGTACTAAGCCCAAGAGGAGGCTATCATTCCCGGAGGAAGAGATCATTATATGAAGCCTAAGAGGAGGCTATGAATACTTCTAAGAAGCCGTAGGTTCCTTGTACTAAGCCCAAGAGGAGGCGAGGTTGCTTTTAGGAAGCCTGTGGGTCCTTGTACCATGCCCAAGAGGAGGTCGATTGCTTTTAAGAAGCCTGTGGGTCCCCAAACCCCGAGAAATTCAAGGCAATCTATTCACAAGGAATAGATCAAGTCAGGAAAGTTCGAGAATTTGGAAGAAACTCAAAGATATCATTCACGGAGAATACATTCATCTTGGGGAGTAGAGTTTCTTGACAATTCCTAATGAGGACAGCCGAAGAGAAGACTGTATCTGGTGATCCTATTGGGGATCTAGTTGTCTATTTCTACGAATAAACGAAACGGCGTCACCTAGTTCTAGACATAGTTGCCGGGGAAACTCTAAATATCTATACTATTATTACACGGTTGATATGAGTTTATGAAAGAAGACTTACAATGAAACAGCCCCACAATACAGTTATATGTATATGAAAGCGGTAAATGAAAGCAATAACCACTTACTCGGTTGTAGAGCTTCCATGTTGTTTGGTTAGTTGTTCAACAAAGAAAGATTGAAAACAACAGTATATTCAAAATCAAAGGAGAAAGTGCTTTGAAAAAGAAAGATTTGGGGCTTATAGCTCAAGGAGAGGCCCGTGGTTTTATCAGTGAGCGCACTGTTTGAATTTGTACAAAGGGACTTATGCAAGTGACTGGGGCCCAAAATGTTTTCTGTACAAAGGGATGGGTCTTACACTCTCTCAAGAGGCCCAAGAAGTTTAAAGAAAAAGAGTAGGGCTTATAACACGAGGGTAGGCCCAATTGATTTTTCGTTTAAAATGGTGATCGCGCCGAGGTTTTCTTTTAACGCAGAGGGACTTATACAATAAGTGAGGCCCAAAATGTTTTGGTTAAAAGGGGGTTGGGTCTTACACTCTAATAGAGGCCCAAAGTGTTTTGAATGGGTCTTATAGCTCAAGGAGAGGCCCATGGTTATTTTTCAAAAGGCGACGATCGCGCCGTTTGTTTTTGACGGTATCGGGACTTATACAATACACTGAGGCCCAAAAATGATTTGGTCAAAAAAAGGATTGGGTCTTACACCTTATTAGAGGCCCAAAAGTGTTTTGAAAATGATTTATGAGGGTTGAATTAATCCAAAACCCTAATTTGTTTTCAAAAATGTATTTAATTGAATAAAAAATCAATTAAAATGATCAAAATTGTTTATCATATGAAAAACAAATTGTGATCTTGGATTAATGCTTCAAAAATTAAGTATTGACCTACAAAATAATTAGAAAGCATTAAAAGTTGCAAAATCAATATAGAAAAAATATTTAAAATGTCAAAAACAATTAAAATATTAATTCTTTGCAAAAATATCAATTATATGAAATAAATAATATTTTTGGGATTTTTTGGGAAAATAAAATATTTTAACATTTTTGTGAATTATTAAAAAAAGAATCAACTCAAAATCATTAAAACTCAGAGAGAAATTAATTTTTGAATCAATTAAAGAAAATCACAAAATTCAAATATTTGAAAATTCAAAAAAAGGCGCCAAGAACAGCTGAAGAACACGCGCGTGTTCTGGGTTTGGCTGATTTGCATTTTCTATCCAATCTCCTTGAATACTTGATTATAACATGCAATCCACGTATCATTATGCTCGTCTCAACCTCACGATCATGTCTATGTCCATTAATTTCATTTAAATTAAACATATAACAAGAAATCATGAAAAATCCTCAAGAACCCTAATTTCTTCATGAAGGCTGGGATTTTTGATACACGATTCAAACAATTCAATTAATTGAGGGGAAACATTCCATGCATGATTATGAACATATGGCCAAATTATTGTGCAGCAAAAATTGTGTGGATCATAGAGTTAGAAGAGCTCATGCTTACCACTTGCAGCTGGTGATCGTGATTTGTGTTGGATGTGTTACAGCTAGGTTCCAATGGTGTGGATAGCTTCCCTAGGTACCAAGTGATGTGTCTGAATGCTTGGAATGGATTGAAATGGTTTGGAATTGAAGATGGCACCTCAACTGCAAAACTGTCAAGAACTTGAGCAATTGGCTGGTGATTTTGTGAAATTTGTGTTCCAGATGTTATGCGAGTGTTTGGATCACTTCTATACGATGTATGTGAGGTGTGTGAGTGATTGGTTTGATTGGAAAAGCTCTCAAACTCAAAACCCGATAGCTACCTTGCTAAGAAAGGCATTTTTGCCAAGAGAAATAGATTTTGAGGAAAGCATCTGTTAGATGGCTTTGGTGTACTCAAACTGATCACAATTGAGCTCTATTTATAGTAGAGCAAGTTTGTTTTGCAAGGAATAGTGAATGGCAGCTGCTAAGTAGGTTTGGCCAATGTTGGCAAATGAAAATCCAAGTCTCCTCTAGCCATTGACTAGAGGTTAGGGCACAGAGCTTTGGTTCCCTTTGTCTTGGATAAGTCTTGACTGATTTCAGATGAGAATGGCTCAGTCCATGCCACCTTGATGCTTCCATTGAATGCTTCAATCCAAATTTGGAGTCTTGTCCCTACTTTGGCCATTCTAGGTTCAACATGTTTTTTCTTGTTCCAAGGACTTTGGAGGCTTGGCTCAGTGATTGTCCCCTTTAGATTCAATCCTCTGAGGTGTCCAAGTGGATAGGAGCATTTGAATTTGGCTGATTTTGGCAAATCGAGCAAAATTGCAAATTCTGCCTTGCCTTTGACAGATTTCAGCAAGGCATCTTTCCAATGTCATATCTCATGACTCAAATGGAATTTGGCAATGTTCTTGGTCATTTTGGAAAGCCCTTATATGCTACAACAACTGTTTGAACATGTTTGGTTTTGATCTCTTTTGAATCCAAGTGAAAAATCCCCCTACATTTGGAAAAAAATGAAGACAGATTTGGACTTAGTGAAAATTTCACTAAGTGTTGGAAAAAGTGACATTTTCATTTTTCAGCCATTTTGATCACTTCATAACTCAAAATCCTTAATGAATTGGACTTAGGTCTGGTTGAAGTTTTTATAGAGGGTAATGAGGGCTACAAATCCATCTTTGGATGAGAAAAAATGGCCTTGTGGTTTAGGAGTTATGGTCCTCCAAAGTTGGTACCCTTGTCACTTTATTTTTAACTTAGAAAATTTTCTAAGTTTTTATGGTTACCCCTTTTGCAAGTTATCCAACTTTTCTTGATTTTTCTTGATGAATGATGATTCAAATCACACATTAACATCATTTTAGGATTAAAAATCCATTTTGGTGAAAAATCTCAAAAAGTCAAAGTTGACTTTTGTGCACAGTTGACTTTTTATCAGATGAATTCCAAATTGTGCAATTCTTCAAGAAATCATGTCCTTGACCTAAATCAAACTTGATGGACATGTTCCATGGGTTTCATAGGGTATATTGAATCATGTCTTAGGGCTTGGGAGCATGTCCTGGTCAAAAGTCAAAGTTACAGTTGACTTTTTCCTTAAAACCCTAATTGTGGTGCAGATGAAATTGAGACTTGTTGCTCAAGCTTCTTGAATTAATCCATTGTACCAAATGGATCAATATAGTATATTAGAGACCCTAAAACCCTCTCTTGAGGTCTTGGCTCATGACTTGCCTTAAAAGTCAACTTAGGGGTGAATTAGGTCAAGAAACCCTAATTCCTGATTTTTGATGAATGCATCCCCTGAGGAAAAATTGACTTGATGATTGGGTCCATGAGGTTCCATGGAGTATATTAGGTTGTGTTTTGGATCATTGGCTTGTGTCCAGATGAAAATTTTCCCTCTGGAGGCCCTGGTCGACCAAAACCCTAATTTGGTGACACTGTCGATCTTGAGACTTGATCCACCTAGAAGGGAGCAGCCTTGTGCTTGATCCTTGAAGTGGGAGTCCTTTTGTTCCATTGTGGATGTTTGAGAGGTTAGACAAGTTGAAGATCATGTCATTCCTTGATTGATCATTTGTCTAAAGCTCCGAGAGGGCTTGAAACCCTAATTTTGATTGTAGTGGATGCTCACCCATCTTTGGGGAGACTGATGAAGTATGATGATTCCCCCATATTGTGATGATGATTTGCACAATGATGGGAAATCTTAGTGGTCAAAATTTGGGGTATGACACGGAGCACGCATAAAGTTAAAAGGCATGCCTAAAGTGGGGTTCACAATAGTAATGGGAGGTTCTACAGTTGTAGTGATAATATCGGAGACCACCGTCGCTTGTGTATCCATCCTTGCACTCATAACTTGAATTGCTTCCAGAATTTTCCCCATTCCTCCTCAGAGCTCACTCAATTCACTGTTGACTCTATCCATTTCACAGTATTGTTCAGACATCCTTTGTCGAGTTTGGCTCGGGTGACGATTCAAAGACGATTCTGAAGGGAAAACGGTGACATGAGACGAAGACAGGGAGGAAATGCACATGCTATGACATGATGCAAATGAGATGCTAATGCAAGCCAAATGGTTTCAAGGAACTCAAAGGCAAGTCGCGAGAAATTCTTTTGAAAATTGAAGAGTTTTTGTTTTTTAAAATCCAAGCTCTGTTGATCTTTTGAAAAGGAAACAAACATTTGAGTTCCTCGAAACCAAAAGGGCTAAGAATGCTTGAATGTAGAGATGTATGCAACGCGAGCACAAACATATGTACACATAATGAAACATACAAATCCTAGGTTTAGGTCTCATGAATGGAGCCATGGTCTACCCATCCCAATAGGCATGTACTACTGGTTTTCATCTGCAGAACAGGGTTCTAAAAAGGTTCCCAGAGTCGACAATCCATCTTTCAGATTTTAAGGATTTCCCAGATGACTTGGTAATCAATTAAATTCTCAAGAGGATCTCATCTGAGTGTAGTATTGCGTGACAACCAATTCAGAAATAGACTCCATCATGGTCTCCGCACTACATCCTAAAAGGCTTAGTGGGGTTTGGTAACTACGGTTCTCAATATCACGGGCTCATAGGTCGAGAGTAGCTCGCTTTCACGAACGGATTCGTTCAACATAACTAGACTCTCAAGAGGGCCTCAACTGAGTGGTGGTGTTATCAATTCAACTTTTCAGGATTCGACTCCCTCAAAGCTCCCTTGAATACCATCGTCCTATCCTAATTGCACTCAAATCCGGGTATAGGATTTATTTCACTCATAGATATCATGTCAACCCACATTAAACAGAAAAATTTCAAGCAAGAACAGGTACACAGATATATAAGCAAATATGACATACATAAGTATATACAAGTAAATAAGCAAACATGAATAACATAAAAACAAGATAGGCTTAACCCTCTTAGGAAAGGACCAGCAATAGGTCTAACGATCCCCAATGAAGTCGCCATTTCTGTTGCTGTGAAAATCGTATAACAAGCTATTTATTAACTTGTATCATATTTCTTTTAAAACCGACTTTGATTTATCCAAAGGAAAGGTTCAAGATCGTTAGAAAAACCTAAGGGGGGGAGATCTAAGGTTCGGGGGTTGGTTACGCCTAGGGAAGGTATTAACATCCTAAACGTCCGTAGTACTCTACGGGAACCTCTTGTTTTATGTTATTTCTCACTCGCTTGCTAAGGATACTATGCTAAAGGTTGACACCCTTGGGGTTAGTATCTAAGTATACTCGACAAAGCATCGCACTTTGTGCCTACGTATCCTCGGGAATAGAATCAGAGTATGCGTAGTTCTACTTCTACTGAACTGTTGACTATGGTCAATATTCAGAGGGGAAATGAGTACAAGCTCATTGTAGAGTTTAAGAACTCTCTAAATCTAGTTGAAATGGACCTATGTTATGTTTTAGTCAGTAGGGAAAGTGATAATTCATTAGGATGAATATCACTAAGAGTTTAAGAACTCTCTCCTAAAGCTAGTTGTGATTTCTATGGCTTTGATAAGGCCAAGAAATAAAGTTTTCTCCTAAGAGGTTACTTAGGTTAAGGTGGGAGGTCAATGACTTATGAGTCAACATATTTCACCTTCCTTTGGAGTGGGGATAAAGATAATAGTTGTAATAATTACTAAAAGATAACAAGTTAGAGATGCAAATAGGATGATGCAATAATACATGAATAAGAGATGAGATAAAATAAAATCATGAAATCAATGCAAAGTGAGAATTACACATGTTAGACAATGATTAAAATATAAGATGAAATAAAATGAAATAGTCTCGTCTTAATCATGATTTAATCGAGAAATCGATAATCAATGATTCTTGACTTTCATCGACTAAATAGAAAGTGGTCTCATGTTGATCAAAGTTTTGTCAACTCAATGAAATCAACCAAACCATGAGGTTTGTTATGTCATCGACCAAAATAAAGGAAGTGGAATCGAAATGAAAAATAAAGTCGGTCTGGTCTAAATCAAGATTTAATCGAGAAATCAATAATCATAATATTTGACTTTCATTGACCAACAACAAAAAAAACAAATGGCCTTATACAAATCAAGACATTTGGTGTTTGAAATAAATCACCAAGTCATGATTTTTTACATAACATTGGCCCCAAAAAAGGCAATCAAAAAAAGAAAATCAAAATGGAAATTAAATTTATTAAGAAAAACATTTTATAACCTAAAAAGTTTAGAAAATAGGATGTTTCCTTTTTTTAAAACTTTAAACAAAATAAGTTGATCTAAAACAATAAAAAGAAAATAAAAGGTGGAAGGGGGTACGGATCTGTGAGGTGTGCTAAAAAAAGCAGGATGGGATCGGTTGGGCTTGAGGCCCATCACCCAAGATCAACACGTTTTAAAAAAGAGGGGGCGAAAGTTAAAAGGAGGTGTGTGTTGAAATTATGGGCTTTAAGACCCATATCATGACACGGTCCATGAAAAAAACAGAAAAGATATTTAACCAAAAAACTAAACCCAAAAGGAAACTCAGATGAAAAACTCAAGAGCAACAGCAAAAGGGTTGACACAAACGTTGGAGTCACATACCAAAGCATCATCAACCTCGATGTCAAAACAGGAAAGAGAGGAAACTGAGATCGAAAACCATGCGTTTCCAACCTTCTTTCTCACACGGTATCTCGTTCCTTTCTCACTCGATTTAGGTCTTAGATTCGTAATGTTGGTGGTTCGTTCAGCTTCATATTCCTCGTCTCAATCTCTTCGTCCATTCATCTCTGTTACGATTTGGATTCAGTCGATTTGGCTTCCTCTGTTTTGTTTTGAAAAAGGTTTGAGTTGAGTGAATTTGATTTTGGGTTTCTGATGATTTGAAAAGGGGCGAGGGTTGGCAACAGAAGGTTGAGTTGAAGGCGAGTTTGGGTCGTTGTTGATTTTCGCTCGCGAATCCTTCTCTCCGTGTCTTTCCGGTTCGGGTTCGCTTCAGTTATGGTGAGTCGTTGTTAGCTGAGTGGGTTTTGGTTGAAGAAGGGTGTGGATGGAGATGGTATTACGAACTGTGGAGTTTGGTTGTAAAAAACTAGAAAACAGGGTCGAAGGTTATGGGTTAAAGAAAGTTGAGGTGTTGAATGGTGAAAACAAGTTGAGGCGGAGGAATTGGGTGAATGTCGAAAGAGGTTTGCTTGGTGTGGTTTATGCTGCACGGGCGGTGGAGATAAGGTAGGGATGAATGGAGTTGATGAAGATGATAGGCGGGGTGATGGTTTCAGAAGGGTTGTGGCTGTCATACCCCAAATTTTGACCACTAAGATTTCCCATCATTGTGAAAATCATCAGCACAATACGGATGTACCTTTATGCCTCATCAATCTCCTCAAGGAAATGTTGAGCATTCACTACAATCAAGCTTAGGGTTTCAAGCCCTCTCAGAGCCTTTAGACAAAGGATCAATCAAGGAATGACATGATCTTCAACTTGTCTAAACCTCTTAAACACCCACAATGGATCAAGAGGACTCCCACATCAAGAATTAGGCACAAGAGTGCAACATTTCAAGTGGAGCAAGCCTCAAGTTCATCTAATACAAAGTCAACTGACGCAAAAAGTCAAAGTTTGACTTTTTGGTCAACTTTGAGCTTCACAAGCCATTACTCAAGAAAATATGATGGATGATTTAATTTGATCAAATTTAAATCAAGAAATCATGCAAAATTGCAAAATTGATCAAATTGAAAGAAACTTAGAAATTTTTTCTAAGTTAAAATCATGTTCAAGTGCACAACTTTTCAAGGTTGTAACTATTGATCCAAACATCCATTGATTTTGAGTAAGAGCTACTTTTAAAGAGGGTATTTGATACTTCAAAATTGTAGAAGGAATCAACTCAAAATATCATAAGGATTGAAAGATATAAGTGATCAAAGTTGGGAATTCTTAATGTCCAATGTTCTGACATTGCATAGGGACATCATTAATATTTTTTCAGCAAGAATGCCCCAACTTCAAGGACGTTTTTCTCCATGATCCAAGTTGAACCAGGTCTGGAGTCAAACATGAAAGTTGAAGTACGTTGTCTCTGCTTTCCAGAAAGGTGTAGAACGTCCTTGTATCATACTCGAGCAAGGAGATATGACTTTCGCAAGATGCAGTGATAAAGCAAAATTTTCATGACAGCTTTTGGGACAGATTTGACTACACAAGTTCAAGACCATTTTTGATGACTTTGCAAGCTGAACCAAGACCAAAGTAAAACATCAAAGTTAAAGTATGTCATTAGGGCTTTCCAAAATGTATTTGAACTCCCATTAATTCAACTTGAGCAAGGAGTTATGAACCTCACAACAGGCCTTGCTCAAGCTGATTTTTTAGGACATATTTTGTTCACTTTTCTTGTACCACCCAATTTTCAAGCTTTGTCACCATGCAAGACAAGCATCAAAGATGCAATTCACTTCAATTCAAAATATCATAGTGGATTAAAAGATACAAGTGATTAAAGTTTGGAATTATTAATGATCAAAGTTGTCAAATGTTTCAACATTTCATGGGACATCATTAATATTTTTCCAGCAAGAATGTCCCAACTTCAAGGATGTTTTTCTCCATGATCCAAGTTGATTCAAGCCAAACCTTGAACATCAAAGTTTAAGTACGTTGTCTCAGCTTTCCAGAAAGGTGCAGAACGTCCTTGTAGCATACTCGAGCAGGGAGATATGATTTTCGTAAGAAGCATTGATAATGCAGAATTTTCATGACAGCTTTTGGGACAGATTCGACTACACAAGTTCAAGGCCATTTTTGATGACTTTGCAAGCTGAACCAAGACCAAAGTCCAACATCAAAGTTGAAGTACGTTGTCTCAGCTTTCCAGAAAGGTGTAGAACGTCCTTATAGCATACTCGAGCAGGGAGTTATGAATTTTACAACAGGGCTTGCTGCAGCTGATTTTTAAGACATGTTTCAGGACAGATTTGCACACTTCTTGTGTCACACGAATTTCCAAGCCTTGACATCACTTTTGACACATCTGAGGATCAAATCTAAAGGGGTCAATCACTGAGCCAAGCCTCCAAAGTCCTTGGAACAAGAAGTAGCATGCTATTCTTAAAAATCCCTAAAAGAGGGACAAGACTCCAATTTTGGATTGGAGCATTTAATAGATGCTTAGAGGTGGCGTGGACTGACACATTTGCAACTGAATTCAGTCAACATTCCTCCAACATGTAGGGGACCAAAGCTCTATGCCCTAACCTCTAGTCAATGGCTAGAGGAGACTTTGATTTTCAATGGACAACATTGGCCAAACCTACTTACCAGCTGCCATTCACTGTTGCTGCGAAAACAAACTTGCTCTACTATAAATAGAGCTCATTTGTGTTCAGTTTGAGTACACCAAAGCCATCAAACAGATGCTTTCCTCAAAATCTCTTCTTTCACCTCAAATTTTCCTTCCAAAGCAAGTAATTCTGAGTTTTTGAGTTAGAGAGCAATTCCATCACAATCAATCACACACACACCTCATATATATCATATGTAAGCTGTGCAAACTATCACAAGTGACTTGTAATCACAAAATCACAAAGTCATTTCTCAAAACCTCAAAATGACACTTTTTTGCATTTTTCAAGCCATGTCTTGATTCAGTCACTTTCCAAACCAGATAAAACCTCAAACACACTCCAAATATCATCCTTGAACTGTCCCAAATGGTTCCCAACATCTAGAACACCATTTGAGAGAGTTGCTATTTTGGTCACTTTTAACCCCTTTTGCAAGAAAGGGACAGTTTGTGTTTTTGCAGGTACCAGTTGATTCCAATCATCCTAAAATCTTCTAAGGGATCATTTGAGTGTGTCTAAAGCATCAAATCATTTCTGGAACAAGAGGCTTGACAGATTGCACAAAAACTCCAAAAAGCTCAAAAAGAGGTAAGCATCACAACTTGGAATCCTTGAAATCATGCATTGCTTTGAAGTCCACTGATCATACACATCTCATACATGTTGTATATATTGCGTTTGGGCTAATTCACCATGTAATCCATGCCTGTATCAAAGTGTAGCACAGAAAATGCAATTATAGGTCCTTTTCAAAACCACTATCGAGTTTTGAGGAGGGAGTGTGTTCTGAAAAAACTACCACCACCATTGGATTCCTTGTGAAATTCTGGGCCAGATGCATATAAATTTTGTCTCAAACCATTGAGATTTGAGAAAGTTATGGGTGTTGGAAGTTTGATAAAAAAAGATGTTGAAAACTCATGAAAGATGTCGAATGAGATGTTGTGACATCTTTCCTCTTTTTCTTAGTTTATCTTCAAAACTCAACCAATTCTTTCACATAGCAAAAATTATCATTTTCCAAATCTGTTTTACACACTTGTTATTCATACTCCATAATATTTTAATCCACCAAAAAATCACAACAAAATATTATTATTTGATATATTTTTAATATATTCAAAAATATTGTTTTAAATTGTTTTAAATGCTTTTAAAATGATTTCTTTTTCTTGATTTTTAAAACCAAAATGATTTTAAATATTCATGTGTATAAAATACTTTTTCATAAACCTTAATCACCATTTATAACATGATTAATGATTTTATTTGATATTTTTATCATTTTTTTACTTGATTTTTCTTTGAAAAATGCTCTTTAAAAAAATGAAATTAGGGTTTTTGATTAATTCAACCCTCATCAAACTTTTTCAAAACTTTTTGGGCCTCTAATAGAGTGTAAGACCCAACCCTTTGTAAATACAACCCATTTTGGGCCTCACTTATTGTATAAGTTCCGTTGTATTTCAAAAAGTTCGACGCGATCATCATCCGTTGAAAAACAAACCTTGGGCCTCTCTTCGAGCTATAAGACCCATTTCTTTTAAAAAAGTTTTTGGGCCTCTAATAGAGTGTAAGACCCAATCCTTTTTTTAACCAAATCATTTTTGGGCCTCAGTGTATTGTATAAGTCCCGATACCGTCAAAACCAGCAGCACGATCGTCGCCTTTTGAAAAATAACCCCTTGTGCCTCTCCTCGAGCTATAAGACCCATTCAAAAACACTTTGGGCCTCTATTAGAGTGTAAGACCCAATCCCCTTTTAACCAAAATCATTTGGGGCCTCACTTATTGTATAAGTCCCTCTGCGTTAAAAGAAAACCTCGGCGCGATCGCCATTTTTAACGAAAAATCAATTGGGCCTACCCTCGAGTAGTAAGACCCATTTCCTTTCTTAAAAACTCTTGGGCCTCTATTAGAGTGTAAGACTCAACCCCTTGTGTACAGAAAACTTTTTGGGCCTCATTCGTTGTATAAGTCCCTCTGTACATTTTCAAATAAACGACGCGATCGTCGCCAATTTAAAATTAACCAACTGGGCCTACCCTCGTGTTATAAGCCCCACTCTTTTTCTTTAAAACTTTTTGGGCCTCTTGAAAGAGTGTAAGACCCATCCCTTTGTACAAAAAACATTTTTGGGCCTTAGTCACTTGTATAAGTCCTCTGTACAAAAATAACAGTGCGCTCACTGATAAAACTTTGGGCCTCTCCTTGAGCTGTAAGCCCCAAATCTTTCTTTTTCAAAGCACTTTCTCCTTTGATTTCGAATATACTATTATTTTCAATCTTTCTTTGTTGAACAACTAACCAAATAGTATGGAAGCTCTACAACCGAGTAAGTGTTTACCCGCTTTCATTTACCGCTTTCATATGTATATAATTGTATTGTGGGGCTGTTTCACTGTAAGTCTCCTTTCACAAACTCATATATATATATATATAACTGTATTGTGGGGCTGTTTCGCTGTAAGTCTTCTTTCATAAACTCATATCAACTGTGTAATAATAGTATAGATATTTAGAGTTTCCCCGGCAACTACGTCTAGAACTAGGTGACGCCGTTTCGTTTATTCGTAGAAATAGACAACTAGATCCCCAATAGGATCACCAGATACAGTCTTCTCTTCGGCTGTCCTCATTAGGAATTGTCAAGAAACTCTACTCCCCAAGATGAATGTCTTCTCCGTGAATGGCATCTTTGAGTTTCTTCCAAATTCTCGAACTTTCCTGACTTGATCTATTCCTTGTGAATAGCTTGCCTTGAATTTCTCGGGGTTTGGGGACCCACGGGCTTCTTAAAAGCATCGGCCTCCTCTTGGGCATCATACAAGGACCCACGGGCTTTTTAAAAGCAACCCAGCCTCCTATTGGGCTTAGTACAAGGACCCTACGGCTTCTTAGAAGTATTCACAGCCTCCTCTTAGGCTTCATATAATGATCTCTTCCTCCGGGAATGATAGCCTCCTCTTGGGCTTAGTACAAGGACCCATCGGCTTCTTAAAAGATCCCAGCCTCCTCTTCGGCTTCGTACAAATTGTCCCGACGACCTCCTAGAGGTATAGGAACAGAACCTAGTCATCCTCATAGAACAGTCCTTTCAAAGAGTCTACTACTATTTCTCAAAACATGATACAAAAGATAAAACTCTAGACTCGGACAGTCTAACTTCCTTGAGTCCTAAAGACATTCTCAAGCACCCTTCAAAAATAGGAAGGAAACCCGCAGACTCGGACAGTCTCAATACCCTTTGGATTTCCCGCTTCCTTAAAGAACAGGAAAAACCCGGATCCTTGAATCGAATCCCTGAGTACAGTGTTGCTCATATAAGAACCGATCTTCTCTTTAAAATCAGTATATTGGACCTGTCACTCAACTGAAACAGTTACCCTAGCCTCCTCTTCGGCTTTGTACAAATGATTCTCCCCAGCGGAATCAAACAACGTTTAGCCTCTCTCTCGGGCTTTGTACGAGACACATAAGAGACTCCCTCGTTGAGTCAATCACCCCTTTCGCCTCCATCTCGGGCTTCGTACGAGATACAAAGACTCTCTTGTTGAGTCAAACCTTATAGCCTCCATCTCGGGCTTCGTACGAGATACAGAGACTCTCTTGTTGAGTCAAACCTGTTAACCTCCATCTCGGGCTTCGTACGAGATACAAAGACTTTCTTGTTGAGTCAAACTTTTAGCCTCCATCTCGGGCTTCATACGAGATACAAAAACACTCTCTTGTTGAGTATAAAAGATTCTCCTGTTGAGTCAAATAGCCTCCATCTCGGGCTTTATACGAGATACCAAACGACTCCATCGTCGGGTCAAAACCTTTTTCGTCTCTCTCTCGGGCTTTGTACGAGACACATATTAGCCTCCTCTTAGGCTTTGTATAAGAAAACCACTGGTTAATCCAATTAACCTTTTAGCATCAAAGTTGTGCCTCGTTCACAGTATACAAACATCAACAACTCCTTCACCTCCATCTAATCGTTGTAAGCGGCAAGCCTTTGGATGATCTATATCCACGCCACTGTCCCTCTTTTAGCATGAGAAATTCCTAAGGAAAGATAGCATTGCTCTACACTGAGTTAAAGTCTTCTCTTTCAGGTTAAAATCCCCTTTAAAGGAAATTATGGCATTGCTAGGATCCGCGTATCCCGGTTAAAGTAATTCTCCATTATAACCAGTCACCCAACAGTTGGGACAGACAAACCCTTCTTTAGAGATGACAAATTCTCTCTAAAGTCGAGGTCCTTCAGCTTCACGTCTTGGGCTTTGAACAAGACACAAATAGACTTTTCAGCTTCACGTCTTGGGCTTTGAACAAGACACAAATAGACTTTTCAGCTTCACATCTTGGGCTTTGAACAAGATACAAATCACCTTTCGCTTCACGTCTTGGGCTTTGAACAAGACACCAAAACACCAATTTCCTCCCATAGAATAGGAGGAACTACGAACGCTCTGATTTCCCTGTTTCGGTAAACGGGAATACGTAGGCATAAGATCGAAAAAAAAGATCTTAGCGAGCGCAATCAGGAAAAAACCAAAATCCCATATCTCCATCAATCAAAAGCAGTAATTCAAAAGAATCAGTCCTAACATCCTAATCCTTGTTCCCCGCTAGAAAGTCCTAGAAAGAAAGAAAATCGTATTGGCGAAAATACAAATAACCAGTACAAAGGCCCCCCCACATTGATAGCATCCGTAACTTAACAGACCGCTGTTTAAACTCAGTATGCAAAGCAGGGTTAATTGGAGACATCTATTTCCCTTCCTTATTCAGCTCACAATAGGATAAAAAATGAATCGACCTGTAGTTTAAGCTCAACCGCAGAGAGTGACCAGCGCTTAAGAACCGCGTCCAAAATCGCTCGCTACAGAAAAATGGCGCCCACTATGGGGCCGATCTTTCTTTGTTTGTTTTCCTTGTGTAGAAACTACAGAATGGTGACTCCGCCGGGGAGCCATTTCTGTCAGGAACATAGGATTCATAGCTTTATAGGTCTAGGATGATTAGGATAAATATATATACTGCTTTTCCTAATTGCTATACGTGTTTATTTTTCTGCTAATGGGAATGCGGGTGATGCCGTATGTGGAAAGATGAGTATACACTTAAGATAAGTGATGGCGACGGGGTCGACCATCAACCTCAGTGGAGGCTGACCAACGCAACCCATTCACTCTTCTAGCCAATGGGCTGGTTGTTAAGTCTGAGAAGCTGAGGAGCCAAACCCTTTCGTAGTGCGGAAACTATCGGAAATAGTTGTTACGCGATACTACCCTCATTTGAGGCTGGTGATCTATTCTCGGTGAATGGCACTTACTCTAAGATTGCTTTACAACTCGCTGGCGATCCGCTTGTTGTTTTGATTTCCTGGGAGGAGCTGATGATAATGAGTACAGGTACAAAAATCACCCTAGTATAAACCTTTGGGAATGGGTAGAGTCGTGACTTCATGACAACGACCCTTTGACCCCATGTTTTTTCTATGTTTTTGTGTGCTGCATTCATGCATTCATTTAAAATACATTAAAACAAAAAAATTTCTCTTCTAGTCTCTCTGTTTTCAAATTAAACTAAGACTGTGATTGCAAATATCAGAGAAGAGGATTACGCTAATGGATTTCGGTAAAAGGAGAACCCATACGTACACCTTCAAGGTTCCAAAGCTAGAGCATTTGAGAAGGTTGGCGAGGATGATCACAAACCCCGAGGCTTTCAGAGCCAAACACGGAGGTTTGCTACCACTGTTAAGAGTCCATGTGATTGAGGAAATCATGGATGCGCTCATTCAGTTTTACGATCCGGTTTATCACTGTTTCACATTTCCGGATTACCAGCTAGCACCAACGCTGGAGGAGTATTATCATCTGATTGATCTACATATCACCGATCGAGCTCCATTTTCTGGACTGGAAGAAATTCCAAAGAATCAGACCATTGCAAGAGCAATTCATTTGGACGAGTCTGAGGTCAAGACTCACATGACTACTAAAGGTGGCATCCAAGGTTTGTCGGCCCAGTTCTTAACAAAGAAAGCTCTGTACTTTGCTAGTATAGGGAACGTGACTGCTTTTGAAAGCATCTTTGTTTTACTCACCTACGAATTATTTTTGTTTCCCAACATCAATAACTTCGTCGATATCATCGCCATTAAGGTTTTTCTCATTGGAAATCCTGTACCGACTTTGCTCGCAGATGCGTATCATTCTGTACACTTGGGAAATTTGTACAGCGGAGGGGAGATCACATGTTGTGTACCTCTGCTTTATAAATGGTTTATCTCCCACTTGCCCAAGTCTGCTGCTTTTTGGGATTGTAAGAGTGCCTTACGTTGGTCGCAGAAGATCATGTCTCTTACCAACTCTGATATAGATTGGTGTAATAGGATTTATGAGGGAATCAGAATCATTGACCGTTGTGGAAAATTCCCCAACGTACCCCTCATAGGAACTAAAGGAGGAATCAACTATCATCCGGTATTGGTTCATCGTCAATTTGGATACCCGATGAGACACATCCCACTGGGTGTTCATCTAGAAGGTCTTTTCTTCAAGGAAGGAGAAAGTGACAGAGCACTAAAGATGGAAATAGTGCACGATTGGAAACACGTTCATAAGAAAGGACGAGAGTCTCTGGGAAAACCAAACTGTGTCTCGGTGGAGCCTTATCTCCATTGGGTACAAACTAGAGCTCTCAAGCTGAAAATGCCTTATCCCCGTTACGGAATCCTTCCGCCGAGGGAATCTGTCATGTACTTCATGACGGAAACTGAAAATCTTCAGGTTACTCTCAACAAAGTTCAACGGGAGAGAAGGTCTTGGAAGAACAAGTACCGCACCCTCGACGTAGAGTGTACCAAAATACAGCAATTACTGAAAGAAAAAGATGCTCTGATTGAAATTTTGGAGCAGCATGCTATAGAGAATCAAGATGACCAAAGGAATTTGCTCGCTCCTTTCACCTGGAAAAGGAATGACAACCCGACAACGACCCAAGAGCCCTGGTCAAAGAAAAGGAAGATACTAGAATCAGCACCCGATTTCTCCTCAGAGAGGACTCGGGACCCATTAGCTTAGGTTTCTGTTTCTGCACCTTGTAATCTACTGTATTTCCATTTCTGTAATCCTTTGAAATTCAATAAAAAGGGGTTTCCCCACCGTTTGATATTTGCAATCTAATTGTCGAAGTTTATTTTGATTAAACCCAAAAAAACAATTAATATAATCATTGCATTCATCATTCTCACATCACATATTCTTCTTCCCTACGAATCTCACGTTTGTGTCTCGGTTCTAGAGTCAAATTGTCTCATTCGTATAATAGTCGGGCCAATCGTCAGAAAAAGATGGATGATCTTGAGGAAGAAAACAGAGAGTTGAAAGAAGAGATCGACGCTCTAAGAGAGGATATGAGAAAGCTTCGTAACGACATGCAAGCCATGGCAGAAGCTCAGCTACAAAGAACTGTGATCTCAGAGATCACTTCAATGCCCATAGTGGAGAAGAATGATCCTAGGTATTAGATGCCGAAAGATCGTCCCTGGGGCATGCTTGTCAATTATATCTCAGAAGGATATGTTCTGCCGATCACTGAAGATCAGGGAATCGCAACAGAAGCCGCTGGGCCTGAAGGTTACAAACTTCGGGAAAGCAAAGATGCCAGGGGCATACTGAAGACTCCTGAAGGTTACAAACTTCGGGAAACGCCAAGACTCACTACCGTTGTCACGGTACCACCCCCTGTGGTGCACACTGTCCCGGAAGGACAGATTCCACCGATACCTTCTTGTAAAAAGGAAACTATGTTTGACAGAATGGAGGAATTCCAGGAACAGTTCTTGGAAATGCAAAAGGAATTGCAAGCTATTCGCGGTCAGGATCTATTCGGAAAGGACGCCGCAGACCTCTACTTGGTCCCCAATGCGAAAGTCCCGTACAAATTTCAAGTGCCCGACTTTGAAAAGTACAAGGGTAACTCTTGCCCTCAGAGCCATCTGGTGATGTACGCTCGGCGGATGTCAGCTCAAACGGAGAATCAGGACCTACTGATTCACTACTTCCAGGATAGTTTAACTGGTGCCGCACTCAAATGGTACATGGGTTTAAACCGTACTACGATCAGCACATTCAGAGATCTTGGTACTGCCTTCGTCCAACAATACAAATACAATTTGGACATGGCACCCGACAGAGATCAACTCAGATCGATGTCGCAAAAGGACAAGGAAACCTTTAAGGAGTATGCTCAAAGGTGGCGTGAAATTGCCGCTCAAATTTGTCCACCTCTTAAGGAAAAAGAGATGACAAAGATCTTCTTAAAAACCTTAAGCTCATTTTACTATGACCGAATGGTTGCAAGTGCGCCCAGTGATTTCACCGAGATGGTCGACATGGGCGTACGTCTTGAGGAAGCCGTCCGAGAAGGATGTTTGGTAAAAGACACTGGATCGACGAGCGGTACTAAAAAATACGGTAGTGCTCTCCCTAAGAAAAAAGGGCAAGATATTGGGAATATCTCTCTCAGAAAGCAAAGGCGTCAATATGAACCAGTAGCGGCTGTGACTTCTGCTGTCAACGTTGCGCCTATTCCTACGTATCAACCTCAGGTTGCGCAGAGCCAACCTGATCAGCAAAGGACACAACAGCCTCTTCAGCAGGCTCGTCCTCCATACAATAACAACCGTACGACGCGGCCACCAGGGTTTGATCCTATACCCATGTTGTACGCAGAATTATTTCTGTTACTACTAGCTAAGGGGCACATCCAGACTAAGTTCCCTCTTACAGTACCAGAAAATCCGCCTTTTTGGTTTAAGGTGGATCAGACATGCCCTTATCATCAAGGAGGATCAGGGCATAACATAGAGACTTGCCTCAATTTCAAGTCCGACGTGCAAAAACTTGTTAGGAGCGGGGTCTTATCTTTCAAAGATACGAATCCCAATGTTCTCACGAACCCGCTGCCTCAACATGAGAAAGCTGCAGTCAATCTGATTGAGAAAGAGACTAACAATGTCTATCAAATTCACGATGTACTCTTGTTGAAGACCAATCTGGTCAAGATGCATTGTAAACAGAGTGGATATGGCCATGTGCCACCTCATATCTATCACCAGGGTGATATCTGCTCTAAAGACAACCAAGGATGTTATGTGGTGCAATCAGCTCTACAGGAACAGATGGATCTCGGATGGATCCAGGAGCACCGAGTTCGTGGAGTTAACATGGTTTACACAAATTCTAACGTCATTCAAAACCACGACATCCGTGCGATGAATGCCAACTTGGTGGCGATGCACTCAAGGCAAAGCAGTATCATAATCTTCCGCGGCACGATTACAGTTCCTGTCTGACGTGCTCGGCAAATAAACAGGGATGCTCTTTCATACAAGAGGCCCTCCAGCGTCAGATGGATCTTGGATGGATCCAAGACTACCATGATAGGAACCCTTATCAGATCAACATGGTTCAGATCTTCGATATTCGCGCGATGTATACCAACCTGGTAGAGTTACATGTTGAGCAGGTCCGACTCGGATTCTTAATATCACATAACTATCAAAGCTGTAAAGAGGGTTGCGAAAACGATCAGGGTTGTACCCTTGTCCAGGAGGCACTTCAGCACTTGTTAAATCACTGGTGGCTTCCAATCTATATGGACGAAACGCAAACGCCTTTTTGCTTTCCTACAGAAAGTCCGAGATTTATACCAAGATCAGACGTCGAAATGATATACGGGGATTGTGATCCGGAAGGATGTCGTGCTCCGCCAAATTCATTAGAGGAAGACACTCCGATGAAAGACAATTTTGACTACACCTACTATGGCCCAATGGATGGCCTGCCAATGTGGCAGCCTTACCCAGGAGACTTGGGGCCAGAAAGTCAGCCGAACAATGAAAATCAGCTGATCGTCATTGAACAGAATACTTGTGTCCCCACCATGTCATGGGATCAACACTCAGGTCATTCAGAAACTACTCAACACGAAGATGAATTCGCAACGTTTGCAGGACTTAAATTCATCAACTATGCTTTTACCGAGGTCAACGTCATCGAGAGAGATGACTCCTCCGGTTCCAAAGAAGTTTGGGACACCTTGGGAGAACCAAGTGGAAAGTACGACTTATGGTCAAATACACCGCTCCCGAAAGCTCTCGTATCAGGCTCAAAGATATCCAGCCAACTGGATGGGGAGATACAGCTGAGAGCACAACTACTCTGCAAAATACAACTGAGGAATCCACCTACGAAAACTCTGCCTGGGAGACAGATTCCAATGATCCTGCTCCACCAGAAATCAGCGTCATTTCTGAAGACAAATCAAGGAAGGTACCAGACTTTGTGATTCACCGAGGAATTCGCCGCCAATGGGTTGTTGTCGATTTTCTGAAGGTCGTTCACCAGTCAAAGTAATTGCCATCTTTAACCTTTCACCCTGCCCAGGTGAAACGGATGTTTTGATAGGGCTCGCTTTCTGTAAATTTTCCCTCTTCGTTTCGCCCAAAGCGACAGAGTTTTGTTTTATAGGGCTGTAGTTTCAAGGATCGACTTGTTCATTAATAAAATAACATCGTTCTGTAATTTCCGCATTAATTGTTGTTTTCTCTTTTTGCTTTTTCAGAAAATGGTAATCCTAAAAAACAATTCAAAAATAAAAACAAGCAGTAAAAGAAATACACTGCACACACTTGCATTTTCTCTATCTCTTCTAAACACGAATCATCACGTCATGCAGATTGCTTGTTTTACACCCCGTTGAAACATACGATCCGATGCCTTCTCCCCACTTTGAGTTCCCTGTATTTGGGGCTGAAGAAGAAGATGACAACGAAATTCCAGAAGAGATCTCCCGACTACTCAGACAAGAGGAAAGGTCCATTGAACCTCATAAAGAACCGTTGGAAACGGTAAACTTAGGTTCAGAGCAAGAGGGAAAAGAAATCAGGATTGGGGCACTGCTCAATCCAACTGTCAAAGAGAGTTTGATAAAGCTTCTCAAAGAATTCCCCGATGTATTCGCTTGGTCCTATCAGGATATGCCAGGGTTGGATACCAGCATCGTGGAACATCACTTACCATTAAGATCGGAATGTCTGCCAGTAAAGCAAAGGTTGAGACGCACTCACCCGGACATGGCCATCAAAATCAAAGAGGAGGTACAGAAACAGATCGACGCGGGTTTCCTCGCTACATCTGAATATCCTCAATGGTTAGCCAACATCGTACCCGTTCCCAAAAAGGACGAAAAGGTCAGAATGTGTGTCGACTACAGAGATCTGAACAAGGCAAGTCCAAAGGACGACTTTCCTTTACCACACATTGACATGCTGGTAGACAATACAGCAAAGTTCAAAGTTTTCTCCTTCATGGATGGATTCTCGGGCTATAACAAGATCAAAATGGCGCCGAAAGACATGGAGAAAACTTCGTTCATTACCCCATGGGGTACCTTTTGTTACAAGGTAATGCCGGTCGGTTTGAAGAACGCTGGGGCAACTTATCAAAGGGACGTGACTATTCTGTTTCATGACATGATACACAAAGAGATAGAGGTATATGTCGATGACATGATTGCAAAATCTAAGACAGAAGAGGAGCATGTGACCCACCTGTCGAAACTATTCGAGCGTTTGAGGAAGTACAAACTCCGCTTGAATCCCAACAAGTGCACCTTCGGTGTCCATTCAGGGAAACTACTAGGGTTCATCGTCAGCCAGAAAGGAATTGAAGTTGATCCTGACAAGGTCAAGGCCATTCAAGAAATGCCTTCTCCGAAAACTGAAAAACAAGTCAGAGGATTCCTGGGACGTTTGAACTACATCTCCAGATTCATATTCCTCATGACCGCGACATGCGCGCCGATCTTCAAGTTACTCAAAAAGAACCAGGATTGCGTTTGGTCAGAAGATTGCCAAACCGCCTTCGACAGTATCAAGGAATATCTATTGAATCCTCCGATTCTATCACCTCCAGTGGAAGGAAGACCACTGATCATTTACCTCACAATCCTAGAGGACTCAATGGGATGTGTACTTGGCCAACAAGACGAAACCAAAAGGAAAGAGTCTGCCATTTACTATCTAAGTAAGAAATTCACCGACTGCGAGACTCGGTACACGATGCTTGAGAAAACTTGTTGCACTTTGGCTTGGGCAGCCAAACGTCTTCGCCAGTATATGATTCGTCATACTACTCGGTTGGTCTCCGAAATGGATCCAATCAAATACGTTTTCGAAAAGCCTTCTCTCACGGGAAGAATTGCCCGTTGGCAGATGCTGTTATCAGAATATGACATAGAGTACCACGCTCAGAAAGTCGTTAAGGGAAGTATTTTAGCCGATCATTTGGCTCATCAACCGATTGACGATCAAGAATCAATCGGGTTTGACTTCCCAAATGAAGATGTCATGTATCTAAAAATGAAAGACTGTGATGAACCGCTACCCAGTGAAGGGCCAGAACCAGGTTCCCAGTGGGGACTTATCTTTGACGGAGCAATTAATCATTATGGAAACGGAATTGGGGCAATCATTGTTACCCCTCAGGGTACCCACATTCCTTTCACCGCTCGACTTACGTTCAAGTGTACGAACAACGAGGCTGAATACGAAGCTTGTATTATGGGTCTCGAAGAAGCGATTGATTTAAGGATCAAAAACTTGGACGTATATGGCGATTCAGCTTTGGTCATCAATCAGATAAAAGGAGATTGGGACACATACCAATCAGGATTGATTCCTTACAAAGACTACGCAAGAAGGTTGCTACCTTTCTTCAACAGAGTTGAGTTTCATCACATCCCTCGTGATGAGAATCACATGGCTGACGCATTAGCCACTCTCTCTTCCATGATTAGTGTAGGTCAATGGAATGACATACCTAAGATCGACATCATGTGTCTTGAACGGCCCGCTTACATATTCACGATTGAAGCAGTCATAGATGACAAACCTTGGTATCACGATATCAAATGCTTCCTTCAGAAACAAGAGTACCCACTTGGGGCATCCAGGAAAGATAGAAAGACCCTCAGAAGATTGGCTGGAAACTTCTTCCTGAGTGGTGACACTCTTTATAAGAGAAATTTTGACATGGTCTTACTCCGATGCGTCGATAGACCAGAAGCAGACATGCTTATGAAAGAAATTCATGAAGGATCCTTTGGCACTCATGCCAACGGACACACAATGGCGAGAAAAATTATGAGAGCAGGGTACTATTGGTTGACCATGGAATCCGACTGCTACAAGTACATGAGGAGGTGTCACAAGTGTCAGATATACTCCGACAAAATTCATGTACCGCCATCACATCTCAAAGTTCTTTCCTCCCCATGGCCTTTTTCCATATGGGGAATCGACATGATTGGCATGATTGAGCCCAAGGCTTCAAACGGACATCGGTTCATCCTTGTAGCCATTGACTATTTCACCAAGTGGGTCGAAGCAGCGTCATACGCCAATGTAACCTGACAAGTGGTGGTCCGATTTATCAAAAACAATATCATCTGCCGTTATGGTGTTCCAAGTGAGATCATTACTGATAATGGATCTAACTTGAACAATAAGATGATGAAAGAGTTGTGTGCAGGGTTCAAGATCGAACACCATAACTCATCTCCCTACCGACCCAAGATGAACGGAGCGGTAGAAGCGGCTAACAAGAACATCAAGAAGATCGTTCAAAAGATGGTTGTAACCTACAAAGACTGGCACGAAATGCTACCCCTTGCTCTTCATGGTTATCACACATCTGTCCGCACTTCAACAGGGGCTACCCCTTTCTCTCTAGTGTATGGCATGGAGGCAGTGCTCCCCATAGAAGTAGAGATCCCGTCAATCCGAGTATTGATGGAAGCTAAGCTTACAGAAGCTGAATGGTGTCAAAGCCGACACGACGAACTTTATCTGATCGAAGAAAAGAGAATCACGGCACTATGCCACGGTCAGTTGTATCAACAAAGAATGAAGAGGGCGTTCGACAAAAAGGTCCGACCTCGTGTCTTCAGAAAAGGAGACCTCGTGCTCAAGAAGATACAATCATTTCCCACTGATTCTCGGGGCAAGTGGACCCCAAATTATGATGGCCCCTATGTGGTCACGAAAGCTTTCTCAGGCGGTGCCTTGAGACTTGCAACCATGGACGGAGAGGAATTTGCCTACCCCACAAATGTTGATGTAGTCAAGAAATACTTCGCCTAAAATAAACGTCTCGGTGGATTGAAAACCCGAAAGGGTGGTCCAGGCAAAAATTAGAGACATGAAAAAAATCATCCCGATGGATTGGAAATCTCATAGTACAATCCAGGCAAAAATTAGGGATAGTGGCAAGTAACTATGTTCAACAGAGGCAAGTCCCTCAGCAGCAGCAGCAGTTACATCGTCCATCGGAGGAAAACTCCAGTCAAGGTCATCTTCGACAGAAGCTCAGGATGCCCCGAATTCAAAGTTGGTAGAAGGACAGTGGTCGTTATGTTTCAACGTAGCCCTTTTCCCTGTAAATTTCCATTTTCTAACTTTGTATATACTCTTTGGAATCACGCGTTTGGCTGATCTTCATCCTATCAATAAAATTTGAGCCTTTGTGCTTTTGTTTGTAATTCTTGTTTGTTTTAGCTTTACAGAACGACGTTTTTAATATGATTAACGATTCTTGAAATAAAACAAAATGAATTTACTTGTTAAAAATTTTTCTGCTTTTAAAATAAAGACGGCAATTTCTTTTGACTGTTGAACATCAAAGGAACATCAACCGCTTCTCCAGAAGTAAGCAAACTTCAAAGTGCAGAATCAAAGTACTCCTTCTACGCCAGTGCGCCTGATTGAAGGGTCAATAGTGTCAGATGCGACTAATCCATCTGACATCTTCGGCCGAGTTCTCATCTCCTAAGCCCGAGAAGAGTCACCCCCAACAGGGACCGTTTCTCCTAAGCAAGGAAGAATTGCTATCTTGAACCAGCGATATCTCTACACGCCCCGCGATGGCCGAGTATCCAGTCATGTTCATCTTTTAGTCTGTATGTTGCGTCAGTTTTGTCCGCATATGCATACATACATCATGCATTATTGATTTTCATTCACATTCATATTGCATCGCTATCACTCTAGTCGGTCTTATCCCCTAGTGATAAAAGTCTTCTCAATCGAGTTGTCAGTTCCTGCCTCGTCAGGAAATACTGTGTCTAAGCAATCTCTCTCCCGTTTATCTCTGGATTAGAGACGGTCCTTGACCACTTTGGTAACTTGAACCTCTGAAGAGCCAGAGAACCTTCAACAGATATCACTCTTCGCCATTAAAGATGATATCCTTGCTTTCTCGGATTAAGGAAAATCCCCAGAGAAAGCCTCTTAATCAGAGATTCGGCGGTACGGCAGTTTTTCTCCGAAAAAACCACTGATGAAAAGGTCATCGGCACCTCAAAATTGGATCCCATCATATGGCATTTCTCCGGAAAGATCCCGAGAAAAGTATGATGTAAGCCCCCAAGCGAAAACAGTCTCTCAAGAGACTCGCTTTCCCTAGTAGAATCAACAAATGGCGTCTCCAAACAGAGAAGTTTGTGCACCTCTACAACTCAGACGATTGGGCTCCCCAGCGAGTCTAACGTCAAACTTTTTCCCATCAAATGGCATCTCCCCAGGAAAATTCGGCGAGAAGTTTGAGGAAAATCGCTACGCATAGCGTCCCTTGTCAATAAAGTTTATTGACGGAAGAAACCAAGACCAGTTCCTTGGTAGGAAACCAGGATCGAGGGGAAGTTTAAATCAGAAACTTAGACCAGTTCCTTGGTAGAAACCAGGATCGAGGGGAAGTTTAAATCAGAAACTAAGACCAGTTCCTTGGTAGGAAACCAGGATCGAGGGGAGGTTTATTTCAACCAAGACCAGTTCCTTGGTGGGAAACCAGGATCGAGGGGAAGTTTAAATCAGAAACTAAGACCAGTTCCTTGGTAGGAAACCAGGATTGAGGGGAAGTTTAAATCAGAAACTAAGACCAGTTCCTTGGTAGGAAACCAGGATCGAGGGGAAGTTCATCTCAAAAGAAAACTGAGACCAGCTCCTTGGCTGAAGACCAGGATCGAGGGGAAGTTTACCTTTTCTAAGCATCTTCGCTTAGCTAAAGAAGATGAATGTGCAAGCTGCCATTCATAGCCATCAAAATTTTGGGTATTCCGATATTTAATCCTCTTGCACCCCGAATGCCCGAATACCTTCGTCATTCACACCTTCGGGTCCAAGAAGATTAAATAGGGGCATCTGTCATACCCCAAATTTTGACCACTAAGATTTCCCATCATTGTGCAAATCATCAGCACAATACGGATGTACCTTTATGCCTCATCAATCTCCTCAAGGAATTGTTGAGCATTCACTACAATCAAGCTTAGGGTTTCAAGCCCTCTCAGAGCCTTTAGACAAAGGATCAATCAACGAATGACATGATCTTCAACTTGTCTAAACCTCTTAAACACCCACAATGGATCAAGAGGACTCCCACATCAAGAATTAGGCACAAGAGTGCAGCATTTCAAGTGGAGCAAGCCTCAAGTTCATCTAATACAAAGTCAACTGATGCAAAAAGTCAAAGTTTGACTTTTTGGTCAACTTTGAGCTTCACAAGCCATTACTCAAGAAAATATGATGGATGATTTAATTTGATCAAATTTAAATCAAGAAATCATGCAAAATTGCAAAATTGATCAAATTGAAAGATACTTAGAAATTTTTTCTAAGTTAAAATCATGTTCAAGTGCACAACTTTTCAAGGTTGTAACTATTGATCCAAACATCCATTGATTTTGAGTAAGAGCTACTTTTAAAGAGGGTATTTGATACTTCAACATTGCAGAAGGAATCAACTCAAAATATCATAAGGATTGAAAGATATAAGTGATCAAAGTTGGGAATTCTTAATGTCCAATGTTCTGACATTGCATAGGGACATCATTAATATTTTTTCAGCAAGAATGCCCCAACTTCATGGACGTTTTTCTCCATGATCCAAGTTGAACCAGGTCTGGAGTCAAACATGAAAGTTGAAGTACGTTGTCTCAGCTTTCCAGAAAGGTGTAGAACGTCCTTGTAGCATACTCGAGCAAGGAGATATGACTTTCGCAAGATGCAGTGATAAAGCAGAATTTTCATGACAGCTTTTGGGACAGATTTGACTACACAAGTTCAAGACCATTTTTGATGACTTTGCAAGCTGAACCAAGACCAAAGTCAAACATCAAAGTTAAAGTATGTCATTAGGGCTTTCCAAAATGTATTTGAACTCCCATTAATTCAACTTGAGCAAGGAGTTAAGAACCTCACAACAGGCCTTGCTCGAGCTAATTTTTTCGGACAGATTTTGTGCACTTTTCTTGTACCACCCAATTTTCAAGCTTTGTCACCATGCAAGACAAGCATCAAAGATGCAATTCACTTCAATTCAAAATATCATAGTGGATTAAAAGATACAAGTGATTAAAGTTTGGAATTATTAATGATCAAAGTTGTCAAATGTTTCAACATTTCATGGGACATCATTAATATTTTTCTAGCAAGAATGTCCCAACTTCAAAGATGTTTTTCTCCATGATCCAAGTTGATTCAAGCCAAACCTTGAACATCAAAGTTGAAGTACGTTGTCTCAGCTTTCCAGAAAGGTGTAGAATGTCCTTGTAGCATACTCGAGCAGGGAGATATGATTTTCGTAAGAAGCATTGATAATGCAGAATTTTCATGACAGCTTTTGGGACAGATTCGACTGCACAAGTTCAAGGCCATTTTTGATGACTTTGCAAGCTGAACCAAGACCAAAGTCCAACATCAAAGTTGAAGTACGTTGTCTCAGCTTTCCAGAAAGGTGTAGAACATCCTTATAGCATACTCGAGCAGGGAGTTATGAATTTTACAACAGGGCTTGCTGCAGCTGATTTTTAAGACATGTTTCAGGACAGATTTGCACACTTCTTGTGCCACACGAATTTCCAAGCCTTGTCATCACTTTGGACACATCTGAGGATCAAATCTAAAGGGGACAATCACTGAGCCAAGCCTCCAAAGTCCTTGGAACAAGAAGTAGCATGCTATTCCTAAAAATCCCTAAAAGAGGGACAAGACTCCAATTTTGGATTGGAGCATTTAATAGATGCTTAGAGGTGGCATGGACTGACACATTTGCAACTAAATTCAGTCAACATTCCTCCAACATGTAGGGGACCAAAGCTCTGTGCCCTAACCTCTAGTCAATGGCTAGAGGAGACTTTGATTTTCATTGGACAACATTGGCCAAACCTACTTACCAGCTGCCATTCACTGTTGCTGCGAAAACAAACTTGCTCTACTATAAATAGAGCTCATTTGTGTTCAGTTTGAGTACACCAAAGCCATCAAACAGATGCTTTCCTCAAAATCTCTTCTTTCACCTCAAATTTGCCTTCCAAAGCAAGTAATTCTGAGTTTTTGAGTTAGAGAGCAATTCCATCACAATCAATCACACACACACCTCATATATATCATATGTAATCTGTGCAAACTATCACAAGTGACCTGTAATCACAAAATCACAAAGTCACTTCTCAAAACCTCAAAATGACACTTTTTTTTGCATTTTTCAAGTCATGTCTTGATTCAGTCACTTTCCAAACCAGATAAAACCTGAAACACACTCCAAATATCATCCTTGAACTGTCCCAAATGGTTCCCAACATCTGGAACACCATTTGAGAGAGTTGCTATTTTGGTCACTTTTAACCCCTTTTGCAAGAAAGGGACAGTTTGTGTTTTTGCAGGTACCAGTTGATTCCAATCATCCTAAAAGCTTCTAAGGGATCATTTGAGTGTGTCTAAAGCATCAAATCATTTCTGGAACAAGAGGCTTGACAGATTGCACAAAAACTCCAAAAAGCTCAAAAAGAGGTAAGCATCACAACTTGGAATCCTTGAAATCATGCATTGCTTTGAAGTCCACTGATCATACACATCTCATACATGTTGTATATATTGCGTTTGGGCTAATTCACCATGTAATACATGCCTGTATCAAAGTGTAGCACAGAAAATGCAATTATAGGTCCTTTTCAAAACCATTATCGGGTTTTGAGGAGGGAGTATGTTCTGAAAAAACTACCACCACCATTGGATTCCTTGTGAAATTCTGGGCCAGATGCATATAAATTTTGTCTCAAACCATTGAGATTTGAGAAAGTTATGGGTGTTGGAAGTTTGATAAAAAAAGATGTTGAAAACTCATGAAAGATGTCGAATGAGATGTTGTGACATCTTTCCTCTTTTTCTTAGTTTATCTTCAAAACTCAACCAATTCTTTCACATAGCAAAAATTATCATTTTCCAAAGCTGTTTTACACACTTGTTATTCATACTCCATAATATTTTAATCCACCAAAAAATCACAACAAAATATTATTATTTGATATATTTTTAATATATTCAAAAATATTGTTTTAAATTGTTTTAAATGCTTTTAAAATGATTTCTTTTTCTTGATTTTTAAAACCAAAATGATTTTAAATATTCATGTGTATAAAATACTTTTTCATAAACCTTAATCACCGTTTATAACATGATTAATGATTTTATTTGATATTTTTTTATCATTTTTTTACTTGATTTTTCTTTGAAAAATGCTCTTTAAAAAAATGAAATTAGGGTTTTTGATTAATTCAACCCTCATCAAACTTTTTCAAAACTTTTTGGGCCTCTAATAGAGTGTAAGACCCAACCCTTTGTAAATACAACCCATTTTGGGCCTCACTTATTGTATAAGTTCCGTTGTATTTCAAAAAGTTCGACGCGATCATCATCCGTTGAAAAACAAACCTTGGGCCTCTCTTCGAGCTATAAGACCCATTTCTTTTAAAAAACTTTTTGGGCCTCTAATAGAGTGTAAGACCCAATCCTTTTTTTGACCAAATCATTTTTGGGCCTCAGTGTATTGTATAAGTCCCGATACCGTCAAAACCAACGGCACGATCGTCGCCTTTTGAAAAATAACCCCTTGGGCCTCTCCTCGAGCTATAAGACCTATTCAAAAACACTTTGGGCCTCTATTAGAGTGTAAGACCCAATCCCCTTTTAACCAAAATCATTTGGGGCCTCAATTATTGTATAATTCCCTCTGCGTTAAAAGAAAACCTCGGCGAGATTGCCATTTTTAACGAAAAATCAATTGGGCCTACCCTCGAGTAGTAAGACCCATTTCCTTTCTTAAAAACTCTTGGGCCTCTATTAGAGTGTAAGACCCAACCCCTTGTGTACAGAAAACTTTTTGGGCCTCATTCGTTGTATAAGTCCCTCTGTACATTTTCAAATAAACGACGCGATCGTCGCCAATTTAAAATTAACCAATTGGGCCTACCCTCGTGTTATAAGCCCCACTCTTTTTCTTTAAAACTTTTTGGGCCTCTTGAAAGAGTGCAAGACCCATCCCTTTGTACAGAAAACATTTTTGGGCCTTAGTCACTTGCATAAGTCCCTCTGTACAAAAATAACAGTGCGCTCACTGATAAAACTTTGGGCCTCTCCTTGAGCTGTAAGCCCCAAATCTTTCTTTTTCAAAGCACTTTCTCCTTTGATTTCGAATATACTGTTGTTTTCAATCTTTCTTTGTTGAACAACTAACCAAATAGCATGGAAGCTCTATAACCGAGTAAGTGTTTACCCGCTTTCATTTACCGCTTTCATATGTATATAATTGTATTGTGGGGCTGTTTCACTGTAAGTCTCCTTTCACAAACTCATATATATATATATATATATATATGACTGTATTGTGGGGCTGTTTCGCTGTAAGTCTTCTTTCATAAACTCATATCAACTGTGTAATAATAGTATAGATATTTAGAGTTTCCCCGGCAACTACGTCTAGAACTAGGTGACGCCGTTTCGTTTATTCGTAGAAATAGACAACTAGATCCCCAATAGGATCACCAGATACAGTCTTCTCTTCGGCTGTCCTCATTAGGAATTGTCAAGAAACTCTACTCCCCAAGATGAATGTCTTCTCCGTGAATGGCATCTTTGAGTTTCTTCCAAATTCTCAAACTTTCCTGACTTGATCTATTCCTTGTGAATAGCTTGCCTTGAATTTCTCGGGGTTTGGGGACCCACGGGCTTCTTAAAAGGATCGGCCTCCTCTTGGGCATTATACAAGGACCCACGGGCTTCTTAAAAGCAACCCAACCTCCTCTTGGGCTTAGTACAAGGACCCTACGGCTTCTTAGAAGTATTCACAGCCTCCTCTTAGGCTTCGTATAATGATCTCTTCCTCCGGGAATGATAGCCTCCTCTTGGGCTTAGTACAAGGACCCATCGGCTTCTTAACAGATTCCATCCTCCTCTTGGGCTTCGTACAAATTGTCCCGACGACCTCCTAGAGGTATAGGAACAGAACCTAGTCATCCTCATAGAACAGTCCTTTCAAAGAGTCTACTACTGTTTCTCAAAACATGGTACAAAAGATAAAACTCTAGACTCGGACAGTCTAACTTCCTTGAGTCTCAAAGACATTCTCAAGCACCCTTCAAAAATAGGAAGGAAACCCGCAGACTCGGACAGTCTCAATACCCTTTGGATTTCCCGCTTCCTTAAAGAACAAGAAAAACCCGGATCCTTGAATCGAATCCCTGAGTACAGTGTTGCTCATATAAGAACTGATTTTCTCTTTAAAATCAGTATATTGGACCTGTCACTCAACTGAAACAGTTACCCTAGCCTCCTCTTGGGCTTTGTACAAATGATTCTCCCCAGCGGAATCAAACAACGTTTAGCCTCTCTCTCGGGCTTTGTGCGAGACACATAAGAGACTCCCTCGTCGAGTCAATCACCCCTTTCGCCTCCATCTCGGGCTTCGTACGAGATACAAAGACTCTCTTGTTGAGTCAAACCTTATAGCCTCCATCTCGGGCTTCGTACGAGATACAGAGACTCTCTTGTTGAGTCAAACCTTTTAGCCTCCATCTCGGGCTTCGTACGAGATACAAAGACTTTCTTGTTGAGTCAAACTTTTAGCCTCCATCTCGGGCTTCATACGAGATACAAAAACACTCTCTTGTTGAGTATAAAAGATTCTCCTGTTGAGTCAAATAGCCTCCATCTCGGGCTTTATACAAGATACCAAACGACTCCATCGTCGGGTCAAAACCTTTTTCGCCTCTCTCTCGGGCTTTGTACGAGACACATATTAGCCTCCTCTTAGGCTTTGTATAAGAAAACCACTGGTTAATCCAATTAACCTTTTAGCATCAAAGTTGTGCCTCGTTCACAGTATATAAACATCAACAACTCCTTCCCCTCCATCTAATCGCTGTAAGCGGCAAGCCTCTGGATGATCTATATCCACGCCACTGTCCCTCTTTTAGCATGAGAAATTCCTAAGGAAAGATAGCATTGCTCTACACTGAGTTAAAGTCTTCACCTTCAGGTTAAAATCCCCTTTAAAGGAAATTATGGCATTGCTAGGATCCGCGTATCCCGGTTAAAGTAATTCTCATTTATAACCAGTCACCCTACAGTTGGGGCAGACAAACCCTTCTTTAGAGATGACAAATTCTCTCTAAAGTCGAGGTCCTTCAGCTTCACGTCTTGGGCTTTGAACAAGACACAAATAGACTTTTCAGCTTCACGTCTTGGGCTTTGAACAAGACACAAATAGACTTTTTAGCTTCACATCTTGGGCTTTGAACAAGATACAAATCACCTTTCACTTCACGTCTTGGGCTTTGAACAAGACACCAAAACACCAATTTCCTCCCATAGAATAGGAGGAACTACGAACGCTCTGATTTCCCTGTTTTGGTAAACGGGAATACGTAGGCATAAGATCGAAAGAAAAGATCTTAGCGAGCGCAATCAACAAAAAACCAAAATCCCATATCTCCATCAATCAAAAGCAGTAATTCAAAAGCATCAGTCCTAACATCCTAATCCTTGTTCCCCGCTAGAAAGTCCTAGAAAGAAAGAAAATTGTATTGGCGAAAATACAAATAACCAGTACAAAGGCCCCCCACATTGATAGCATTCGTAACTTAACAGACCGCTGTTTAAACTCAGTATGCAAAGCAGGGTTAATTGGAGACATCTATTTCCCTTCCTTATTCAGGTCACAATAGGATAAAAAATGAATCGACCTGTAGTTTAAGCTCAACCACAGAGAGCGACCAGCGCTTAAGAACCGCGTCCAAAATCGCTCGCTACAGTGGCGAGGTACGTTTAAAGTTGAAGAGGAAAGAGGATTTCATTTTGATACTTGATTTTTCTGAGAACGAGGTATGTTGCTTTCCGGTTCTTCCCAACTTCGAAACCCCCCCCCCCCCCCCACTCTCCTAACTCTCTGCTATTTAACCCCTCCAAAAAAAAGAATCTGTTTCCATTTCATTTTGAAATTTTGACCGTTGTGACATGTCTTTTTCACTAATAGAGGGAGCATTGTGAGCAGGCTGGCAGCAAGGTTCTGAGCTTTTGTCATTGTGGCGCAGAGATTTTGTACGGTTTTGGGGCATAGTTGGATAGCAGTAGAATTGGAGCGCATGAATATGGTCTTGGAGTGTAAACTTGGTTGCGTTGCATTTGGAAACTTGGAGTAACAGCTTGTAACAACTGCTTATGTATTCATTAGCTTGAGTGGGGCTTGGAAGTTTGGATTTGGCAGAAGCTTGGGATTATTTTGGAGTGTAGTGACTTCATGGCTTGGTTAGCAGCTATGCGTGTAAAGTAACTTATTTGGCTAGCTGATATTTTCATGTGCTTATGTTTTTTTTTTTTTTGGCAATTGTTTGGTTGTTGTAAACTTGGGCTTTCTCTTCTTCTTTTTTATCACTTGTTGTTGATGGAAAATGGACTATGGGCTTGTAATGTTCTATATTTTTGCCAATTTTTGTTGTATCAAAATGTATTGGGCTTTTTGTATTCTTAATGAAATGGACCAAGAACCTTTTTTAAGCATTTTTGTGAATGAAATGGGATTTGAAAAGTCAACCGAAAATGCTTGATTCTCATTGGTTGTTTGGTTAATGAAATCCTCCAATTATGAAACATGAACTAAACACGGTGGACCCAAAAGTGGTGGTAGAAATGAAATAGTTTTTCTTTAAATTTTAAAATAACATGCTAAATAATAATAATAACTATTAAAATGACAATTAATTCAAAATACCCCGTAAAATTCTGAACGCTTTGGATAATATTAGTATGATCAACTGGGTTCCGGTGTACTCTGAGCAATTATTGGATAAAATAATTTGAGTAGACTGACGAACTCGGACTGATTAGATTAATATTATTTAACTTGGAATTTTATTAATTGGTGCATTTGAGATAATTTGGACAATTAGTAGTATTACCAATTAATGTTTTCTATATCTATTTTCCTTTTCCTTTATGTGAAAAGTTAGTAACTTGGAGAGAGAATTGGAGGAGAAGGAAAAAGGAAGAAAAGAAGAGGAAAATTTCTCAAGAGCTCAAGAGATTGATTCATTAACCCATCTCCAATCTTTTCATCTCAGATTCATCATTCTCATCTTGGAATCCAGGTGGGTTCTAGTTAGACACTTTAGTGTAGAGTTTTATTGAGTTTTAGAGTTAGTTTGATATTGTTAGAAAATGAGAAATTTTGCACTAAAATCATGTTTTGGTATTCCTTATGATTGATACATGTTAGTTTTGTGTTGTTGTGTATCCAATTGGTATTTTTCTGGTGTTTAGAAGTGAATTGGAAGGGAAAATGGATAGTTTTCCCAGACCCAATTATGCAGGAAAAATTCTGGGTTCACGCTGCCCATACGCTTATCACCCAAGGCAATACGCGTATTGGTTAAGGCAATACGCGTATGGCAATGAAGAAATGTGGGCAATACGCGTATGGGGTTCCATTTTCTCGGCCATCTGCTCATTTGCGTAATGGTATGCGTAGGGTTTTAGGCAATACGAGTATTGGGGTTTTAAAAGGAATTTTTGGGAAAAATCAGTCTCTGCCCATACGCGTATCACTTTGTGCAATACGCGTATGGTTGGGCGAGTGAGCAAGGCAATACGCGTATGGCTTAGGGAAATACGCGTACGGCCAGGAGGGTGCAGAATTATGTTTTTTCGCGATACCATTTCTCATTTTGTCCATAACTTTTAACTCGTTTATCTGTTTTTAACATTCTTGATATCGTTGGACAGCTAACAAAATGTACTTTCTTATTAAAATGGTTTTAAGATTGTTGGCCGATTTAATTATGTCGGGATTTTGGAATAGTGTCGTTTTGTCGACTTTTATCGTTTAATGGTGTGTAATTGTTGTTGAATATGTATGCATGTTAAAATACGAAATAGGTAGAGTGAGGAACATTACCTTAAACAATGTCGGAAAGTGTGAATTGTCATAGTGACAATGCTCGTGCATGAAAGGCCGAGGCGTGTGTCTAGTAATCATAACCAGTTTATCTTACGGTGTAGTTTCATGAGACTCGAGCACCTCCTCTGAAACGTATGCACAATTACTTGGCAGGTTTGATTCCCGCGTATAGTACGAATGGAACCTATATGGTAAAGAGACTTGTGATGGTTAACAGGCCATGAGAAGTGACGGTTCACGGCTAACAGGCCGATGATCCCGAATCCATTTCGTATGCCAAGTAACTTCAAGGATCCATGACTCGGATCGTCTTCTAGACGTAGAAGTGGACGGGAAAAGGGGATGCCTTGGTACGGTTATTGATTAGTGAGATTCATGAGTTAACAGGCTCAGGACGTACTTTGGTACTAGTGTGAGTTAACAGGCTCACGAGTGTGGATACATTTTTTTTTGTGTGTACTCATAGTCACTTCCCTTCCCTTTGACTTGAGTTAGGTTTATTAGAACCTTGTAAAGCCGAGAGGACTTTAAGATATGGAACTCACTGAGATTTGATGTATCTCACCCCACTGTTGTTGTTTACATCACAGGTGCTGCAGGTTCCGCGAAGGGTAAGGATAAGGCTGTGCGATTATCCTTACTTATCTGATGGCTTTGCTTCCGTTGTGGAGTTTTTGAGATCATTATTTGATCTAGTTCTTAGTATTTGTTTTTGGAACATCTTGTAGATATACTATGCCGTAGTGTTTTTGTATTAGGCTTTTTGGGCATGTATATGTATAATGTGTTTACTAGGAACTTATTGTATATTTCAGTACCAAAAGTGGAATTCATGTATAATATATGCTTTGATGTATGTATATATATAGCTGTTACACTATTATTCGGAACCCACTTGCATTTAAATAAAGCCACTTTGAAAATAACATAATAAATCTCCCAAATCTCATCAATGTCACCATAAAACGTGGTAGTTGCCAATACCGGATTCTTATCTTTTGAACTAGAGAAATACATCTATTCGGCTTTAACCATAACCCCACTATTTTGCATTATACTACGATCATCTTTTGATTTTGTATAAAAGGTATAATGACCAATGTCGTATGCACTCCAGGTAATGACACAAAATTTTGGCCCGTACAACAACCATCTAAGTATCTCGGATGCACTAGGATCATTAGATACACTTTTATTAAACCAATCCATGAATCTATTGTTATGCTCTATCAATACAACTTGTCATTCATTCGGGGATATTTTTTCTTCATAAGTCTTTTGTGAGTATCTATGAAAGGTTGAACCTCATATATATTATTCAATATATAGAAATGTGATTGAATAACTACATCCCGAACCATTAACCTAACATTTAGACCTTGAATACCTCTTCCGTTTATGTCAGCGTGACAAGACTTTGGAATTCCTATAGAATCTGCATCCGACAAATAGTTTGTATAAAACTCAACAGCTTCTTCTGTGATGTACCTTTCAACAATCGAAGCTTCCGGTCGGTGATGATTCTTCGTATATCCTTTAAAGATCTTCATATATCGCTCTATTGGATATATCCACCTTAAATAAACTAGACCACAAATTCTAATTTCTCTTACAAGATGAACAAGTAAGTGAACCATAATGTCAAAAAATGATGGCGGAAAATACATCTCCAATTGACACAAGATTATGGCAGCCTCGTCTTCTAATTCATCCAATTTTTTGAAATCATGAACTTTATTACAAATGGCATTGAAGAATAAACACATTCTCGTTATAGTTACTCTCACATTTTTTGGAAGGATCCCACGGATAGCCACTGGTAGAAGTTGTTGCATCAATACATGACAATCATGAGATTTTAAACCAATTAACTTGAGATCTTTCATTGATACAAGTTTCTTGATGTTTGATGAGTAACCTTGCGGAACTTTAATACCTTGCAAACACTCGCAAAACATCTTCTTTTCTTTTTTAGATAGAGTGTGACACGCTGGAGGCAGATAAGTTCTTTTTCCTTTCTCTATTGGAGCCAACTATTTTCGTATACCCATCTTCTCCATATCAAGACGGGAAGTCTTACTATCTTTAGTCTTGCCCGGAATGTTTAGAAGTGTGTCAATCAAACTATCACGCACATTTTTCTCCACGTGCATCACATCGATACAATGTCTAACATCAAGACTTTACCAATATGGAAGATCAAAGATGATGGACCTCTTTTTCCATATATTTTTTGCAACTGCCCCTTATTATTTTCCTCTCTTCCCACCTTTTTCTTTTTCTCTCTTCCCACCTTTTTCTTTTTCTCTCTTCCCAAGGACAACATTAATGTATTCCTACCGTTGATAAACTTCATCCCCGGTTAAAGGTTTAAGAGCCTCACCAAACTCTTGCTCTCCAATAAAAGCCTTTCGCAATCTACGATAAGGATGACCCGGTTTTAGAAATTTTCGATGCCCAAGGTAAACGGTCTTTTTTCCAAACTCAAGTTGGTGATAACAAGTATCATCTTCACATATAGGACACGCTTTATGTCCTTTGACACGGTATCCCGCCAAGTTACCGTAAGCCGGAAAGCCGTTAATTGTGAAAAATAGCATTGCACGCATATTAAACTTTTCCCCAGAATATGCATCATCAACTTCAACGCCTTCATCCCACAAGAGTCGTAAATCATCAATTAATGGATTAAGATAAACATCTATGTCGTTACCAGGTTGTCGTGGTCCAGAAATCATCATACTTAACATTATATACTTGCGCTTCATGCACAACCAAGGAGATAGGTTGTAAATAGTGAGAAGAACAGGCCAAGAAGTATGATTAGTGCTCATATTACCAAAGGGGTTCATTCCATCGGTGGTAAGCCCAATCCTAAGATTTATTGGCTCGACTCCAAAACCCGGAAACAACGAATCAATTTTATTCCATTGAAAAGAATCAGCTACATGGCGAATGTTTCCATCACGAATCCTTTCATCTGCATGCCATCTAAGATTCTTTGCGTCATTCGAATTAGCAAAAAGTCTCTTTAATCATGAAAGTATTGGCAAGTACAATAACACTTTAGCAGGAGGATGCTTCCCACTAACATTTTCATAGTGATCATTGTCATCACCATTGCTAGCCTTCAGCTTGTAATGCGACACACCACATTTCGGACATTGAAACAAGTCTTCATACTCTTTCTAGTATAATATGTAATCATTAGGGCAAGCATGTATCTTGATATACTCCAGACCCAGTGGACACAATATCTTCTTGGCCTCATAGCAGCGATCCGACAATTTGTTATCTTCTGGTAACATTTGCTGTAGCAATTCAAGTAATTCCGTGAAACTTTTATCCGACCATCCATTTTTTGCCTTCAGATTAAACAACTTTAACACCGCCGACAATCGTGTGAACTCTGTGCATCCTTTATATAAAAGGGTGTCTTTATCACGACATGAATCATCATAAATATAAGCATTCATAAAAGAAGATTCCCCAATATCACGGAACATATCCTCTAGGTGATCTTCCATATATTCATCTGCCTCCACTCTTTGACTTTGTGACGCCCGACTTTCGTTATTATCCACCTCACCATGCCACGTCCATATTATATAATTTTGACGTATACCATCACAACAAAGGTGATTGTGTATTTCTTTCTTTCTACCCTTTTTGATATTAGTGCAAACAACACAAGGACAATAAAAGATACCATCATTGTCGGGAAGATATTTATCAGTGTATTCAAGGAATTCACAGACTCTGTTCTAATAAACCGGATCTAATCTATTGGGTTTCATCCAACTACAATCCATTACAACTTCTGAGATTTATACATGTATAATAATGTGAATGACACACCAAAGTCTAATCCAAAAACTCAAGCATATGCATATACAATATGAACAAAGAAAAAATCAATGAAGATGTACTCTCATACTAAACGTAAAGCATATGAAACATCTCATTCTGACTTGAGCATATACAATATGAACAAAGTAAAAAGGAATGCAAATGTTGAAGAGAACCTTACTTCGAAGCTGAAGAAGCAAATGAATGATGAAGACGGTCAATATTTGAGCATAAACCAAGAAAAAAGGAATGAAGATGTTGAAGACTACCTTACTTTGAAGCTGAAGAAGCAAATGAATGAAGACGATCAATATTTGAGCATAAACCAAGAAAAAAGGAATGAAGATGTTGAAGAGTACCTTATTTGAGCAATATTTGTGCTCCAAATGAATGGATACGAATAGGGTAAAGGTTAGGGCGTCTCTGGCTCACTTTTTCGATTAGGGCGTCTTATGAAAGAAATACATAATAAGTTTTGTTTTAATTTATCTGTAAACCTTTTAATCTCGGTTGGAGAAACAAATCGCCGTGGAATCTTAAGTGACACATGCTAAATATATCCTAAAAAAAGAAAAAAAAATGTGTTGCAGGGAATCGAAGCTTGTTACATTTCATTTATTACTACTGCTGTTCATCTTAACCGTTGTAAAATAATTTACAATCTATTTATATATATTAAATCCAATGCATCAAACAATTTTGCAACACCTAACACTAACTTCTTCAAAAATAATCCATATCATCTTATTTGATTAGGTGTACATCTTCATTTAAACTACCAATCAAAACACAACTATCAGCCAACACACATTATTTGACTATTTCCCTACAAAAACCCTCTTTTTACTTTTCCTAATTCTCCAATACCTGTTACAAGTGACAAAAATAATCGTTATTCATGTTTCTAATATCTCACGAAGGTTCGAGTTAATCCTTCCTACAATTTCCGACAAATCGATTTGGTTTAAGATTGCAACATTCCTTATGGGCACGATTGTTCTTGCGGAATTCAATTTTGGATATCTCTGATTCCGGTTTGATTTCTCTTTCCCTAAATCTCAAATAGTTGTTTATAATTTTCAATAAATCAATTTTGAATTATATTTGATTATGTGCGAAACCTTATCAAAATTGTATTATATATATATATATATATATATATATATATATATATATATATATATATATATATATATATATATATGTATCACTAATGTTACTTTTCATTTTTATGCAATGATCCAACGAACGAACAATGAGATGTAAACTTCTTAATCTTTTAAGATCTATATCAAATTAATAACGGTGTAACCATCTGGACTGTCGGTATTTTTAAAGAATGGATATTAATAGCTCTTTCAAATGTTATAATTTTCAGATTCTACAATAACTATGCGGAATTGTGATGACTAATACAAGTTTTTATCTTCCGTCCTCCCCGATTACTTATATATTTAACTTGTAGCACTATGCAAATTTATGATATACAATTACAAAAAGATTTGGGATGTCCGAGCTTACTAATTAACCTCATTATTATGGAAAATTGAAAAATTCATATGAATAATAAATATATTATTATATTTCTAAATATTAAAAAAATTAATATATATACCATTTTATTCCAAATATCATTAAAATTTAATATGAATAAATATAATAAAGTATTATCTTTTCTATAAAATTTAATATAATAAATATAAATATAATAAATATAATTGAAAAATTCATATGAATAAACTAATAAAGTATTTTCTTTTCTATAAAATTTAATAAACACATGTATTATTATTATTATAAACCTTTATATCATTAAAAAATATAACACATTAAATAATGAAAATAAATATAATAAACTATATTTTAGATCATGGAAGAAAACCCATGATTGGATGGACATGAGTTACACATTTTGTTGAAAATAATAATAAAATTTTATACTAATTTAAGATTCATTATAACTCATAACTCATCCAATTTAAAACTGATTGATATGATCTTTTACTTACATATTAAATAATTGAATAATTCAATTTTATTTTAATTAAAAATTAATTAGATTCTAATTACGTTATAATTTAAAAATAATATTTATTTATTATTATGAAAATCATATTTACAAGTTTAATATTTAATTTTATGATAATTTACCATTAATTAGATTCCAATTGCATTATAATTTATAACTAATAATCAATATACATGGTTTACTTATGTATTATTATTATTATTATTATTATTGTGGTTTACTTATTATTATTATTATTATTATAAATTCTCATATCAATTTTTTTAAATATAACACATGAAACAATCAATATAAAAAGATTATTGTATACATCATTTTATTCATCTTTATAATTAATAATATTTATTATTTTTAATAATCCAAAATAATATTTTTAATAGTGTTGTTAAATTGTAAATAATAAATTTAAATATTAAATTACGAATTAAATTATATACAATAAAATGTAATATTTTTAATTATTAGGAGAATTATACACCTTTAAAAACCAGAGACATAAAAAATTTGTATAATGTATTAATCTTTTATATATATTAATCATCATCGCAAATATCTTAAGTATTAATAAGATTAAATATTTTTCATTTATATTGATATAAATAAAAACAAATATTTCAATAAAAAAATTCATATCAATATTTATTAAAATTTATCCATCGCAATATAACATATAATATAACTATATGTTCATTGTTAACCATTAATTAAAATATTAAAATAAAATTCATTTAAATCATAAAAAATAAATATATTCTCTTTAAAAAAATATTTATTTGTGATACTAATAAAAGAAATCGAATCTTGATAAAAATATTTACAATAAACTGTATTTAAAGTTGTTCACAATTAAATTTAATAATGAAAATAATAAATATTTAAATTTTATATTATTACTGAAAATTGAAAAATACATATGAATAATAAACTTTCTATTTTATTTTTTTGAATATTAAAAAATATAAGTCATATAATATTTTATCCCAAATATTAATAACACATAATAAAATTTAAAAAAAATTAATTTTATTCTATATAAAAAAAATTTTTTGTCACAAATAAAAGAACAGGGTGAACAACTTTTAAGACAAAACTTTATAAATCATTGTAAAAAGTTTTTTTAAATTAATAATGTCATAAATATTAAAGTCGTGATTAAAAAAAACCAAATGTTAATATAATATTTATAATAAAGTATGTTTAAAGTTGTCCCTGATTAAATTCTATAATGATTATAATAAATATTTAGAATTTGTATTATTAACATTATTACTGAAAAATTAAAACACTAATTGGATTCTATTACATTATACTTTTTACTATCCATCTATAATTTTATTACTGAACAATACAATCACATCAAATTTAAAGCTATTTTTTTTATAAAGAAAGTAAAAAAATTATCGATTTCATTTGTGAACAAAATTAAAACATTTATATCATTTAAATAAAATATAATAGACTATATTGTGGATCAGAAAAAAAAAACCAATGAATGGATGAACTTGACTTACACATTAAGGTGAATATAATAATAAAATTTTATTATGATTTAAGGTTCATTATAACTCATAATTCATATAATTTATAACTAATTGATATGACTGTTTACTTACATGTTAAATAATTGATTAATTCACTTTTAATCATAATTATGTATTAATTGGATTCTAACTGCACTACAATTTAGAAATGATATTAATGTATTATTATGACAATCATTATTATTATGAGACTAATTGGAATACACTGTCAGTGTAAAACCACTTTACACTATTATCTAATTAGAATGAATTATTTTGACACATGAGAAGAGAAAAACATGAAAGAAGTAGTTATTAAAATAGTTTAATTATAATTTATTTATTTTTATTTTTAATTTCATAATTATGTGTCAAAATGATTCATTCTAATTGGATGTCAGTGTAAAGTAGTTTTACAGTGACAGTGTATTCCAATTAATCTCTATTATTATAATAAATATTCATATCAATTTTTTTAAATAATCAATATACATTGTTTACATATATTATTATTATTATTATTATTATTAATATAAATATTCATATCAATTTTTTTAATATAACATAGGAAACAAGAGATTAATTTGTATATCATTTTATTCATCTTTATAATTAATTTTAGTTATTATTTTTTATAATAAAATTAATATTCTTCATATTGTTTTTGAATTATAAATAATAAATATAAATATTAAATGACTAATTAAATTTTTTTCAATAAAAAATACATATATTTTATTGTTATGATTATTACTTTTACACTTTTAAAAACCCGAGACATGAAAAATGTAATACCCCGTATTTTCTAAATGCTCAATTTGATATCAGATGAGATCAGATAAATATCTATGTGTTTTATCTTTGATTAATTGGAATAACGGAGTATCCTATGTGCTCTAAGTGTTGTCAATTGGGATCAATAGAGCAACTTGAGAACTCTGAAGAGATCAATTATTTTATTAAAGAGACGGATTAATATTTAATAGTTCAAGAAAGTATTTTAAGATAACTCTAATAATTGATCAATTGGCGTTTGAAGACAAAATATCAATTGGAGATAGTTACCCTATTGGATTTATATTATATAATAAGTATTATATATATATATTTATATGAGAAAGAGAAGAAGAAGTGGGTAAGGAGAAGAAAAAGAAACAGAAAGAAGAAAAAGGAAAAAACGTGAAGAGAAGAGAAGAGAGGAAAAAGAGGGAGAAGGAAGTTTATGGATCATCATCATCTTCATCATTAATTCATCCTCTTCTTGAATCAAAAGGTGAGTTCCATTAGATAGAACTTGGGTAGGAAGTTTGGAGGAAGTAATTCATGTTTGGGGTTTTGGGTTTTATGTGAAATAACATGTCTAAATGTGTTTTTATGATGATAATACATGTCTTGATTGTTGTTACACGTTTGGGGTTGATATTGTATGAATTGGGAGTGTTTTGGGTGAAGAAATGAGAGATTTTGGACCCCAATGACCTGTTTTGACGCTGCTGTGAATTCTGGGTTTCGGAGGTTCGCCTAGCGAACCGTAGCGAAGGTGAAGGCGAACGTTCGCTGGCTGGTTCGCCTAGCGAACGTGACAACTTTTCCCATTTTGTTTCCTTCATAACTTTTGATCCGTAACTCGGATCGGGGCACGGTCGGAGGCGTTGGAAAGCTATTTCAATGCTCTTTGTGATGGTGAGGTAGAAACATGGCTATATGCTATGGATTGATAAGATAAATATAGAAATGTAGTATATGTACTTTTGTTTCCACCAAAACTTAAGGATCGGGAATCCGATTGTTACGAGTCCAAAGCCATTGGAAAGATAATCCCATAGGATAGTGAATGGTGTGTTAGACCATGAGTTAACCAAGGATGCTTGGTAAAGAGTGTTAGCTGTATGCCTTGAAATGTGTGTGAACTACGATATTGATTATGTTTAACATATTATGTATATATATCGATTGTGGCTTGGCTAATGGCTTGATGTGATCACTTGTTATGTCTCCCTTGTATATGTGTGAATATAATGCATTATGTTGATAAATGCTGTGACGTGATCATTGTCGTGCTTGTTCCCGTTCGTTCCGGTTGAACGTTCGGATGTGATGTAATGTGATGTGATCTGATATGATGTGATTGTGATGTATGCTTGAATCGGAGTAGGCCTAAGCTACTAGGTGGTGTTTCACCTGAGTTCCGGACTTGGTCCGATGGATACCGGACTTGTTCCGAAAAATACCGTTGCGATGAGCTTGTGGGGGTCTTATAGGGCGTTTACCCACTTGCCGTTAACTCATCTGCGTGCTCGGTATACACCTGAGCTACCGTTGCGATGTGCTTGTGAGGGTCCACTAGGACGTATTCCTCACTTGCCGTTAACACATCGGCGTGATCGGTATGGTGGGGTTGTGATGCCATGACGGCAATATCGCTCCGTTACTCACCTCTAGTGGTGTCATGTAGGCAATACCACTAGGCTTTCTCCCGGTGGGCTTGTGCAGTCGTGTAGGCGTTCTTGCACTTGCTGATACACACATGCGTATTGATGATGGATGGATGGGTTCTACGGCCACTTAGGCGTGTATCACTTCGGACTCTTCTGACTCATCGTGCTGTGTGCTTGTGCTAGTCTCTTGACGTAGGCACTTGGTTACTCATCGAGGGTGTGTTATATTGTGGCCTATGTAGACAGGTTGATACTACTTCTGGATTCCTCGTACATGAGTACGGGTCTGCATGTTTGGTTGTTTGTGTAATTGTTGTTATTTCATTGGTGAGTCAAGGGACTACCAATGAGGATATTACCCATTGTTGTGTATTTGCCCCAGACCGCGAGTAAACCCCGGATCCACGGTGGATCTGTTTGATTGCATGTACCCTGTAGAACCGAGGGAACCCATAAGATAGGGGAACTCACTGAGATTATTATCTCACCCCAATATTGTTGTTATTTTTCAGGTGTTTTGCAGGTTTGTTTTACAAGTGGAGCTAAGCGTGGATGTTTCAAGAGAAGCTTAGTTAAGCTTAATCTGCTGTGTATTATTTTCTTGTACAATGAGGAATATTGTACCTTATTCTTAGATTTTCTTGTTTTGGCTAATTTCCATTCCTTGTACCAAAGGTTGTATTTATGTATTAGAAATGGTCAAGTATGTGAATTATGCCATTAGGCACTTATGATTGTGTCAGTACCGAATGAAAACACTTGTATGGTATTATTCTAGATAAATATTATACAGGGCGTTACAGTTGGTATAAGAGCAGGTCGTGTCCTTGACCTAGCCTTGAAACATCATAAGTAAATCTATTCCTGCCTCTTAAGTGTGTCTTGCCATCATGAAACTTAATATCATACTATGTAGTGTTGGGCCTGATCAACCTAATACTATGTATGCGATAGGTAGAATCATGGTTGAGCGACCACGAGGACTCCGAAGTGTTGTCGGAACTTGTGCTGTGATAATAGGCTCAAGCCAAGAGTAAGTAGTGTGGATTTTTGGTCAGCTCAGTTGAGGTCTTAGTAGAAGTCGTGCTTTGGGTAGCATGGAATTGAAGAGTGTTGTGCTGTTCAAGAAATCCTTTGGAATTTATGGAGTCTTAAAGTTAAGAATCTCTAGCGGACGATTGGTTTAAGTATTGAGGAATATGTAAAGTCGCTAGTAGAGTCGGATGGACTACTGGTATAGATAAGAGTTTCGAGCAATCTCATTTCGAGGAAAAGAAAAGTTGTTTGGTGGAACGTGTGACGTAAGTTCCGGAAGTGAGATAAGTATTGGTGCTTCAGTTTCTAAGGTTGCTATGGTATCTTGGACGGACGAGAGTACCTTAAGGAATATGTTCGGAACCGTATCTTCCAATTGGTTTAAAGTTAAGAGTTAAAGAAATTCGACTTTTATGGGAACCTAAAGTGGTAGAGAAGTGTGTGGAGGAACACAAGGATGTGTTTACATGCTTCAAGTGAAACAAGTACGTGCCGGACGAAGAATGGGTAATTTTGCAAATCCAAGAACCTAACAATTGACATGTGTTATAATTGAGTGGTATGGTCAATACATGTGTGGAATCATCCGTTGGTACTGGGTTTTGGGTGTGGTTATGTTTTGGATGAGATTTTTTTGGCCTTAAGGACCTGCTGTTACATTGCTGAGAAATTCTGGGTTTTCGCGTGTTCGCTAAGCGAACCACAGCGAAGGGCAAGGCGAAGGTTCGCCAGGTGTTCGCGAAGCGAACTTTGTGCCCTTTTGGCGCTGTCTTGGTTCGCCTAGAGGTTCGCTAAGCGAAGGCTAGCGAAGGTTCGCTGCGGGCATTCGCCTAGCGAACTTAGTGTGTTTTAAGTCTGGGAACTTTCTGCCAAGGTGTTCGCTGGCACGTTCGCCTAGCGAAGGGGAAGGTGAATGTTCGCCTGGTGTTCGCGAAGCGAACATTCGCTGGGGGATTCGCCTAGCGAACATGGCAGGTTTTCCGTTTTTGTTTTCTCCATACCTTTTGACTCGGGTGTCCGATTTAAGCGTTCTTTATATCGATGTGAAGGTATGAAAGTGTTTTATGCTGTGGAAAATGAAAATATTGTTTTAAGGCGGATTTTATTCGAATATGTGGAATGAACGGTATTAGCAATATGTTAGAAGACAGTTACACCTTGGTATTAAGAACGAGCGTAGTGGTAGCACCTCGGTCACAAGAGTATATGATGGATTCTTACCTTGAGACATACTTTGTGGAACAGCGAGTATCGTATCCTAAGAAGTAGGATTACGGTAAAATAATGAGAAGCGAATCAGGAATTATTACGGACTAAGTGTAAATCATGGAACGGTTTACACCGAAGAAGTTCTGTAGATAGTTGATGAGAATTGTCGGTTGCGAATCTTCCATTAAGTAATTAGGTGTAAGTGGATGTGCAATGGATAGTGAAGGGTAAGAAATCCCGGTCAACGTGTGCGAAGTGATGGAAAGGTCCTTCAAGAGGATGCATTACCCCGATCTACTTTCAAGTATAGAGAAACTTCTGTATTTGTGAATAATCGGAATATTCGGAATCTACCCTTGGTTGGACTAAGAACGTTGTTGTTTTGATTCTCACCAAGGAATTCAAGTGAGAGAACAAGGTTATATGTTTGATATGAGATGTCCATCGCTTTGTGGTACCGTATAATGGTTGTGTGTTGGATTTTTGCTTATGGACCGTTTATTCAAACGATGAGAGAGTTGGACTTTTGGAGAAGTAATCTTGTGAATTGGTGAGTAGTATGGAAACTCGCAATTACGTTTTGGATGGTTTAAGTTTTATAATGGTGACTCGCGAATGTTTGAAGTTCCGTAATGGTGCTACATTGTCATTAGTCGAGATTTTGTGGGGACAGAAACCTTGAGTAAGCCGGAAGACCATAAGAATAATTGATTTGGAGTGTGGTAACTAGAACCGGAGGTTGTTAAACTATTTTGGTTATATTGGTTCGAGTTTGGAATAAATTTGGAGTTGTATATGTTGTGGTAGTAACAGTGTAACTCCTGCACCTTTATCGTCTAGAGAGTGTTGGACAGATGTTAAGATATTGTGTGTTGGCGAGGGAATTTTTATACCATAGGACGTCAGTAAATTTCTGATGTCGTTGGTTAGTAAGGATCCCAGTGGATAAGTGTGCTTCTCCGTGGACTGTTGGCTACTTGGGAATGCTTCAGAATTGGTGGTATTCGATTATTAGAATTGGAGTTGCGCAGTGGAAGTGACCGATGAAAGAGTTAAATCAGACTAATGGGAATTTGGAAGATTGTTACTTATACGTATGGAAATAAGAAGAACTTGTCCTAAACATGTTATCTTGGTGTAACGAGTACAAGTGAGACTGGTAAGAAGTCGTTCGACTGTTCATGAAGTGGTTTGAAACGTTGAAGGATTTATAAAGGATAGTGTCGGTAATTACATAAAGGAAAGGAATCACCAAATTGCCTCATGAGAATTGGATGAGTGTTTGTTATCCTGAATCAAGATAAGGTGTTACGGCCTTGTTGTGACTCAGTAGAGGAATGTAGAATGGTACATTCTTTCCGAAGTAAGATGCGACAAGGTGTTTTGTATGGAACAACAGATGAGTTATAGAAAACGCAAAGTTCGAAATTAACCCAATATTGGAATAAGAGTATAACTAAGGAAACGAAGTTGATAACTCGTGAACATAAGGATTTTGGTCTGTGAAGTCAAGTTAGAATTGGATTGGGTCAGAAATTCTAACGGGAGTAAAGTTAAGTGCGGAACTAAGACAATGATGCAAGTTGTGGTTATTGTTGAGCGAAGGAAATTCGGGGGCGAATTTCAATTTAAGGGGGGGAGAGTGTAATACCCCGTATTTTCTAAATGCTCAATTTGATATCAGATGAGATCAAATAAATATCTATGTGTTTTATCTTTGATTAATTGGAATAACGGAGTATCCTATGTGCTCTAAGTGTTGTCAATTGGGATCAATAGAGCAACTTGAGAACTCTGAAGAGATCAATTATTTTATTAAAGAGACGGATTAATATTTATTAGTTCAAGAAAGTATTTTAAGGTAACTCTAATAATTGATCAATTGGCGTTTGAAGACAAAATATTAATTGGAGATAGTTACCCTATTGGATTTATATTATATAATAAGTATTATATATATATATATATTTATATGAGAAAGAGAAGAAGAAGTGGGTAAGGAGAAGAAAAAGAAACAGAAAGAAGAAAAAGGAAAAAACGTGAAGAGAAGAGAAGAGAGGAAAAAGAGGGAGAAGGAAGTTTATGGATCATCATCATCTTCATCATCAATTCATCCTCTTCTTGAATCAAAAGGTGAGTTCCATTAGATAGAACTTGGGTAGGAAGTTTGGAGGAAGAAATTTATGTTTGGGGTTTTGGGTTTTATGTGAAATAACATGTCTAAATGTGTTTTTATAATGATAATACATGCCTTGATTGTTGTTACACGTTTGGGGTTGATATTGTATGAATTGGGAGTGTTTTGGGGTGAAGAAATGAGAGATTTTGGACCCCAATGACCTGTTTTGACGCTGCTGCGAATTCTGGGTTTCGCAGGTTCGCCTAGCGAACCGTAGCGAAGGTGAAGGCGAACGTTCGCTGGCTGGTTCGCCTAGCGAACGTGACAGCTTTTCCCATTTTGTTTCCTTCATAACTTTTGATCCGTAACTCGGATCGGGGCACGGTTGGAGGCGTTGGAAAGCTATTTCAATGCTCTTTGTGATGGTGAGGTAGAAACATGGCTATATGCTATGGATTGATAAGATAAATATAGAAATGTAGTATATGTACTTTTGTTTCCACCAAAACTTAAGGATCGGGAATCCGATTGTTACGAGTCCAAAGCCATTGGAAAGATAATCCCATAGGATAGTGAATGGTGTGTTAGACCATGAGTTAACCAAGGATGCTTGGTAAAGAGTGTTAGCTGTATGCCTTGAAATGTGTGTGAACTACGATATTGATTATGTTTAACATATTATGTATATATATCGATTGTGGCTTGGCTAATGGCTTGATGTGATCACTTGTTATGTCTCACTTGTATATGTGTGAATATAATGCATTATGTTGATAAATGTTGTGACGTGATCATTGTCGTGCTTGTTCCCGTTCGTTCCGGTTGAACGTTCGGATGTGATGTAATGTGATGTGATCTGATATGATGTGATTGTGATGTATGCTTGAATCGGAGTAGGCCTAAGCTACTAGGTGGTGTTTCACCTGAGTTCCGGACTTGGTCCGATGGATACCGGACTTGTTCCGAAGAATACCGTTGCGATGAGCTTGTGGGGGTCTTATAGGGCATTTACCCACTTGCCGTTAACTCATCTGCGTGCTCGGTATACACCTGAGCTACCGTTGCGATGTGCTTGTGAGGGTCCACTAGGACGTATTCCTCACTTGCCGTTAACACATCGGCGTGATCGGTATGGTGGGGTTGTGATGCCATGACGGCAATATCGCTCCGTTACTCACCTCTAGTGGTGTCATGTAGGCAATACCACTAGGCTTTCTCCCGGTGGGCTTGTGCAGTCGTGTAGGCGTTCTTGCACTTGCCGATACACACATGCGTATTGATGATGGATGGATGGGTTCCGCGGCCACTTAGGCGTGTATCACTTCGGACTCATCTGACTCATCGTGATGTGTGCTTGTGCTAGTCTCTTGACGTAGGCACTTGGTTACTCATCGAGGGTGTGTTATATTGTGGCCTATGTAGACAGGTTGGTACTACTTCTGGATTCCTCGTACATGAGTACGGGTCTGCATGTTTGGTTGTTTGTGTAATTGTTGTTATTTCATTGGTGAGTCAAGGGACTACCAATGAGGATATTACCCATTGTTGTGTATTTTCCCCAGACCGCGAGTAAACCCCGGATCCACGGTGGATCCGTTTGATTGCATGTACCCTGTAGAACCGAGGGAACCCATAAGATAGGGCAACTCACTGAGATTATTATCTCACCCCAATATTGTTGTTATTTTTCAGGTGTTTTGCAGGTTTGTTTTACAAGTGGACCTAAGCGTGGATGTTTCAAGAGAAGCTTAGTTAAGCTTAATCTGCTGTGTATTATTTTCTTGTACAATGAGGAATATTGTACCTTATTCTTAGATTTTCTTGTTTTGGCTAATTTCCATTCCTTGTACCAAAGGTTGTATTTATGTATTAGAAATGGTCAAGTATGTGAATTATGTCATTAGGCACTTATGATTGTGTCAGTACCGAATGAAAACACTTGTATGGTATTATTCTAGATAAATATTATACAGGGCGTTACAAAAAACATGTATAATGTATTATATATATACTAATCATTATCGGAAATATTAATAAGACTAAATATTTTTCATTTATATAGATTTAAATAAAAAGAAAAAATTACTATAAAAAGTCTTCATAATCAATTTTATTAAAAACAATACATATAATATTTTATCCCAAATATTAATACCATATATAATAAAATGTTACAAAAATAAAGTATTTTCTTTTTATAAATACCTTAATAAAGATGTATATTATTATTATAAATATTTGTACCATTTTTTTTTAAATATAACATTTGGAATAATGACAATTAAAAAATTAAACTATTTTTTTTTAAATCATGAAAAATATCTGATGAATTTATGGGCTTGACTTATTTATGTATTTAATTATTGACAATTTCAATTTTATTATAATTAAGAATTAATTGGATTTGAATTTTATATTTAGTGGTTAATAGTTGCATAAAATAGTCATTTATTATTATTACAATTACATTCATTTAGCCGATTAAAAACCATAAACATAAAAAAACACATACGTTACAGTTATAAGAAAAGTCATAGGAACACATTGTCGTTTATAAATAATCAATGTGGAACATCAGGATCCCTCTCAAGACTTCAATATTTGGTTGAAGAATATTACAAAACAGGCTTCCTACTCGAGAGAACCTCATTAGGAGAGGTATAATTACTGATCCACATCAGGAATCGTGTGTGATGTGCTTTCAAGTAGTAGAAGATGCAACCAAACAGGTTTTTGGAGGAAGGCAACACTCTGGCTGGGAATCAATGTGCATAGAGGTGCTAATTGTGTTGAAGATTTTATATCTTGGAGTAATCATTTAGGGAGTGGAAAGTCATTAAGCTATTTTTGGTTGGTAACTTGCTGGTGTCTTTGGAGAGTAAGGAATCAAGTTGTTTTTAATGATCTTGTTGCTTCTCCAAAAAACATATTTCAAGATATTGTTCAATGGTCTTGGAGATGGAGAGAGCTTGTAGTTAAGAAGAATTCAATAGGAACTTTATATGAGTAGTATAAGATGCCACTTGAATTATTTTCATAATGGAGGAGGACTATGTTTTAGGAAAATCTCAAACCAGTACTGGTCTATAGTTTTGGTTTGTTTTTCAACTTCTATGTTTCCTGCATAATTGTAGGCTCTATTGTATTTTGGTATATATTTATGGCCTAATTAATGATATCTTTGATTACTAAAAAAACAATGTGTTAAATTTTTTAATATCACACGATAACAACAATCATATTCACTATATTTTCATATTACCATAAAATTAGCATTGGAAAATTTAATCTTAGATCTTAACACAGAGTTAGAGTTATTCGATTGTGGAATGTTTATAATCTGCGAAATGAAGAACAAACATGCCTAGGAATGATTTTGTTAGATGAGAAGGTCTTAACTCTTTATCAAAAATTTTGTATTTGTTGTTAACCAAATATTCTTTTATATTCTAAATATTTAACATTATTTTTTTTATAAAATTATTGATTTCAATATTTTATTGCTATATTTTTTTTCTTTAGGGAACTCCTTTACCTGCAACGATAAACAAATATCTTATTCCACAATTTAGTGAATTGATAGAAGAGGGAAATTTCTATACCATAAAAAATACAAAAGTAGTTTTGAAAAATGAAACATAGAAACCAGTCAAAGGCCTTAAAAAAGGCATGGTTTTTCGAACGGCTGTCGTAACAAATATTCAAGACTCAGACTCCACAATTCCACGCCATTATTTTGAATTCGTTACCATAGAAATAATTTCAGAAAGAGTTGGAGACACCAATGTTCTCTCGGGTAGTGTGATACACAAATAACATGTTTACGTAGAAGGAAACCCTACAACAATATACATTATATTATATAACTATATTCATGTCTTTTTTTTCAGACATAGCTGGAGTACTTCATGCTATTAGACATAAATAACATGTTTACGTAGAAGGAAAACCTACAAAAATTCTCAGACTTGAGTTGATGCTACAAGAGTAAGATTTCAACTACTCATATTTGTTTATTCATATATTCATATATAAATTAAATATATTAAATTAAAATTAATCTAAACATTATAGACATAATTTATTCATAGGAATAAAATTGTTAAGGTCACGTTGTGGAAAAATATAGCTATTGAATTTGAAAATTTGATGACAAGTCAACCAGAAAGAACCAACATTGTTGAAATCACCTCTACAACAGTGAAAATGTTTAGAGATAACTATATATTTAAATGTTATAGATATTTTATTCACTCAAAGGATTACCATTTTCACAAATAAATATAAATTTTTATTCCACAGATGAATACTCGATCAACTCAACTCCAACTACCCGGATTTACATCAATCTAGAAAATCTAGAATTCCAATGCCTAAAAAGGTAACGTACCCATCAAATATACCTTATTTGTTAAATGCTAACATTTTTTATTATCATTTTAGATAACAAAAATTTAAAGTTACTATTTCACTATCTCTTTTTATTTTGTATAAATTATACAGTCCATCAATTGACCAGCTAGAAATAAAGGAGATTCTGATCACTGAGTTTTTAAATATGTCACTTCAAAAGAGAATGACTCAAAATAGGACTACATTGCACAATATAATGCCAATGACATGATAGTCAGATACACAGGTACACTATAAATTTGATTTTAAAATCCTTTTGACAATACAATTCTAAAGTTATTTTACTTGCTAATTTCTCTAAACATTTAAATATAAGAGGTTTTCTTCACAGTTTCGGCAACTATAAATGAAATCGATGATACGTTTGGATGGAATTACATTGGATGTGAAAAGTGTGTGAAGAAACTTATACAAGAAGGCCATGAATTGAAATGTCCTTCGTGTCAAACACCTTCCAAGTATCCAAAACCAAGGTTAGACATTTGCAATCATAAACCATGTTATCAAAAATATTGTTAGTAATATAATATAAAAAATGTGTAATCACAGGTTCAAGATAATGCTGAAAGTGTTTGATGAAACCGCTAAAGTAACTTTGACATTGTTTGATCAAGAGGCACAAAAGCTACTCAATACAATAGCTAAAATGCTCTTGCAACAACAAGCTAACACATCTACACCATCAATACTACAAAACCTCTGTCATCATACTCTTATTTTTGAAATAAAGTTGTCTGCAAAAACTTAAAAGAAGGGTCACAAATCAACAAAATATCACGAACTTTTGTACCAACCACTATTCTGCAAGAACTAATTCTGAAAACTCCTATTAAACAGGTAATTAAATTTGTACTACAATCATATAAATATACTACTAAATTTATGAATACCAACAATATACTTATTACATATAGGATTCCATATCACCACAAATGATTCAAAACAAAGAAGACCAAGAAGAAGAAGAAGAAGAAGAAGAAGAAGAAGAACATGGAAGAGGAAATGACGATGACAACAATAATGGTAAACCATACAAGAAAATAAAAACAAAATCTCGCAGTCCTAAAATGGAGGCTAATCATCACATCCCACATATCAAAGGGAATTCAAAAAATAAAAGTAGCAACAATAAACTTCAGATATTATCCTCTGACGACGAGTCACCTCTCATACACAAATTAAAGACTCTTAAGTCACTTAAAGCAAAAAATAAAAAATAAATAACAACAAAGCCCCATCTAAGAAAAAAATAACCAAAAACCATAAAAATTGATTTCAATATTAAAGACTTCTTTCATATTTTAACTTTTAATTTTATGGCTCACCTTGCATTTCCATTGTTTATAAATGTATTAATTTTTAATTAAAATTAGACTATTTTCTTTTGTTATGCTAATCTTATTATCTATATTATAGGGTTTTTATAATAAATAATATCTACCATAAATAAAGTCTTATTTTATTTCAGCAACTTCTATTTACTATCTGCACAATCTTCTTTACCACCCGCGCATCGCGCGAGTCCTATTCTAGTTTATTTTTAAAATAATGGACTTAATTGTCACACGCTAAATGTACTCTAAAAAATGGAAAAAATGTAGTTGCAGGGAATCGAAGCTTGATACATTTTATTTATTACTACGGTGGTTTCATTCAACCGTCATTAAATGACTCAGCTTTTACATGGGCGAGAAATTTTTAACCTATTACAACGGCATAAAAGGATGCGTTGTAAGCCTGGTTTTGTTGCTTTAGCGTTTTGTAGTAGTGAAAATATATTAACTTCAAAGTGAATAGAGATACGGTTACAGCAAATCAACTCAAAGAGTTTAGTTCTCCATGGAATACGTAAAAAGCAAAGACAAGTCGTGAATAATAAAAGCCCCCCTTACTGTAGCACGTATGAAAACCTTATAAGCCAAATAAGGTTTTTCACTACTAACTAAAACTGGGTCGGAAACATAAACCAGACCCATAAAACGACCCGAAACAAATTATTTTCAAAAATCAGAATTCGGATTCTGACTTCAACAACTTATTTGACCATATTTCACTCCGAATTAGATCTTGGCTTCAACATAAAACTTGTAGCTCTCTGTCTTAGCTTTCCATTACAACATTGGGTCTAAAAAACATGATCACAAGTCTAATTCTTACATACCTCTTCATTTCACTTCTTCCTTTGCATTACCACGTAGTTTTTTATAGAAAATTTTAGTATTATCATGATTAATAATTGAAATTTTTAACTACATTATTTAATAAAAAAAGGAATACCTTTCATAGCTTCCATATGCCCATGCCAGTGCTTGATTTCAAAACCACTATTAGAACCACAACCACCTTTCATAAGCTCATGCTACTTTTCTTCAGTCTTGTGCTCATCCATATAAGAGAAAATAAGCCAATTTTTTATAACAGAGATCAAAGGACATGTTATGTAAATAAAAATAACTCAGGCATAAAATAAGAAAGGTCTCATATATCATAAGCGAATGATGAATAAAAGTTAAAAATCATTAATGGTTAGGGATTCTCACAAAAAAACTAACATATATAAGTATCCCTTCTTCTGTGTCTCTATCTCTGTTACACCTGGTTTTTTTATTTATAATGAGATTGAAGTGTATGTCATTGATCTGATTGCCAAGAGAATCTCAATGAAGCAGTAAATTTTATTGACATGATTTGGCTCACGCTCCCCTTATATGCAGTCTTAAGTTGGCTTCCTTTGAGGTGATCATCACTTTCACGTGTATTCCTCATATGACAGAAAGATCCACTGAACCTGATTGAATAATTGTGAATGAAAACATAGAGGGGGAGAGCTCTCCATCTCTGATTCATACAAAAGTTTTATTTTTATGATTGTATCTTAACATTATTGCATGATTAGTAAATATATGGGCATCAGTCAGGCATAAACTTCTTAAAGAGCTAAAAGTACCATTTAAACCCATAATTCATTATTTTTAATTACAGTTTAACACTAATTCATATATATAAAGTTAATCGTTGATATAATATTTATACTATATTTCAATTTGTTATTAAAGTAAACCATAAATTAAAACTATTTATCTAGAGCATCAAATTTTTATAGTCATATATAATTATATTTGTGTGTTCTTTAAAATTACTTAGTCTTCATGTATATCATTTAGTATCACTCTATATATAATCCGCTGTCGCGCACAGATCAAAATCGAGAAATTTTGAAAGCAGTATTTGAAGGCGACACTCGAATGTCGTTTCAGAAGGACTCTTGTTGAGAATTTTACCAACTGAAAACGATTGGGGGGTTTCGAATTAGGTTTCAAAAAGCTATGAGAAAAAGTGATTAAAAATCAGTGATTATAAAATAAGTTAACTTGTTGTTCATTCTCGTACTTATCATTGATCATATAATTACCATGCCCTAAGCGGATTTCATTCTCTTTCGATCATAGTAACAATAGCAAGCGTGGTTGAATTACTATATAATTTATGTTCCTAAATCCGAGTTAGGCAAACAGATAACGCAAACACGAATTAAGAAAACGTGGTTACGATTAACAGAACATACCTCAATTGAATTAATTTAATCCTATTCTATAAAATATGCAATTGAATTAAGCATACGATGGCAACAGAATTAAGCAAACAGGATTATAGATAGAATTGAAAAGGGAGTTGAAATTACTTGGAAAATATATTAACTTCAAAGTGAACAGAGATACGGTTACAGCAAATCAATTCAAAGAGTTTAGTTCTCCATGGAATACGTAAAAACCAAAGACAAGTCGTGAATAATAAAAGCTCCCCTTACTTTAGCGCGTATGAAAACCTTATAAGCCAAATAAGGTTTTTCATTACTAACTAAAACTGGGTCGGAATCATTAACCAGGCCCATAAAACGACCCGAACCAAATTATTTTCTAAAATTAGAATTCGAGTTCTGACGTCAACAACTTATTTGACCATCTTTCACTCCGAATTAGATCTTGGCTTCAACATAAAACTTGTAGCTCTTTCTCTTAGCTTTCCATCGACTGGTAGAACGCGCAAAACGGCATTTTGTAGCTCAAGTTATGACCTGTGTTGTGAAAGGTATCAAATAAGTGTTAATGCTGAAAATAAGCTGCGAAAATAAAATAAAGGTAGAAACAAACTTAAATATGAAAACACATTAAAATAGTAAAAACACTCAATTAAACTGTAGGAATGCCTAAGTACAAACATAAGAGAATGTTCATTAAAATGCACTGATCAATATACTCTTTTTGAAATTAAATTATGAACATTTTATCGCTGGTTGGCCTTGTTAGTGTTGTAATTGCCTTCGGACATAACCTACCTGCCTCGTGTTCGAATCCTGGTAAACGACTTTGATTTCAATTACTGATTAAATATGAGGTATTGTAAAATACCTTTCTTTTGGTGCTAAATATTTTAGTTCGTTTATAATATAAGTTTGTAGTGTTATATTATTGATTAAATATGAGGTATCCTAAAATACCTTTCTTTGGGTGCTAAATTTTTTAGTTCATTCATAGTATAAGATTATAGTGTTATAAATGCGTCACAATATGTATTCATTTATTTTATTTTTTAATATTAATTTATTTTATTTTTAACATCATTTTATTGTTTTTACTGTTAATTTTTACAAATATGTTACAATAGTGGGTCTAAAAAACATGATAACAAGTCTAATTCTTACATACTTCTTCATTTCACTTCTTCATTTGATTTACCACGTAGTTTTTTATAGAAAATTTTGATATTATCATGATAAATAATTGAAAATTTTAGCTACATTATTTAATAAAAAAAGGAATGCCTTTCATAGCTTCTATATTCCCATGTCACTGCTTGATTTCAAAACCATTATTAAAACCACAACCACCTTTCATAAGCTCATGCTACTTTGCTTCAGTCTTGCGCTCATCCATATAAGAGAAAATAATCCAACTTTTGACAACAGAGCTCAAAGGACATGTTATGTAAATAAAAATAACTCAGGCATAAAATGAAAAAGGTCTCATATATCGTAAGTGAATCATGAATTATAGTGATAAATCATTAATGGTTAGGGATTCTCACAAAAAAACTAACATATATATATATAAGTATCCCTTCTTCTGCGTCTCTAACTTTGTTACACCTAGTTTTTTGATTCATAATGATACTGAAGTGTAGGTCGTTGATATAATTTCCAAGAGAATCTCAATGAAGCAGTAAAATGTAGATTGTTCCCAATCAACCTTGGGAAAGGGGCTATGGCTTGGTTCAAGCACCTTCCCCGGGGGTCGGTCACATCTTGGAGGGATTTGAAGAGCCGGCTCGCCCTGCATTTTACGGCTTCCCAATGACATCCCTAGTCGGAGGCCACCTTAGAAGCTATCATACAGGGTAGGGACGAGCCCCTGCGGGCATATATTTAACGGTTCAACAAGGAGGTCGTGGAGGTTTGCACGACAGACCATATGAAAAAATATCTTCTTGAGAAAGGCTTGAGACCAAAAAGTGAGTTTCGCAAAGCCGTCTTAATCGAGACTCCTCGAACATTAACGGAACTTCTTCGAAAAGCTGAAGCGTATATACAATACGAAGAGAAGGAAGCCGCATACCATGCCCGGGACGCAAGAGATCGAGAAAGTACTCAGGCGACAAAAAAAGACCAGCCGGAGACATCCCGGCAAGGAAAATAGAGGCAACGAGACGATCGCCCCCGGGAAGGTAAAGGGCCTGCTGGCCGATTCACATATTATACCCTGGTCACCGCTCCTCACGAGCGCATTCTCTCCGAATGCGTTAATACATAATTCAAGCAGGGAGGCGTCAGGTTCCCAAAACCAACGACGTCCAAAGGCAACGTGGATAAAAGTAAATATTGTCGCTTCCACCGCAGCCTTGGTCACACGACCGAGGACTGCGTACACCTCAAATATGCTATTGAGATCCTCATCAAGGAGGGTCATTTGAAGAAATATATCGAGAAAGGTGGGTCTTCAAGACGAGAGGCGTCAGACTCAAAGAAAGAAGCAGAATCATCTCCACCCAATCCTCCCTCGCAGGTCGCAATGTCCATCACACGACCAGAGGACTTTTCCATCCTTGATTATTTCGAGGAACCGTCCCATATTTTCGCGCACAGCACTTGGGAAGCATTCCCCGCGGCCATGGTGTCTTACCCCAAATTTTGACCACTAAGATTTCCCATCATTGTGAAAATCATTGCCACAATATGGATGTGTCATCATGCCTCATCAATCTCCTCAGGGAATTGTTGAGCATTCACTACAATCAAAGAATCAGGGTTTCAAGCCCTCTCAGAACACTCAGGCAAACGATTAATCAAGAAATGACATGATATTCAACTTGTATAACCTCTCAAACATCCATAAAGGATCAAAAGGACTCCCAAATCAAGAGTCAAGCACAAAGTTGCAGCATTCCAAGTGGATTAAGCCTCAAAATCGCCAGTGTCACCAAAGTAGAGTTTTGGTCGACCAGGGCCTCCAGGTGGAAATTTTCCTCTAGGCATGAGCCATTGCTTCAAAGTCTACCCTAAAGTACTCCAAGGGACATCATGAACCCCATCATCAAGTCAATTTAGCCTCAGGGGATGCATTCATCAAAAATCAAGAATTAGGGTTTCTTGACCTAATTCACCCCTAAGTTGACTTTTGGGACAAAAAATAAGCCAAGACCTCAAGACATGATTTGAGGGTCTCTAACACAACCTATTGATCCATTTGCAACAATGTATTGATCCAAGATACTTGATTCACAAGCTTCAGTTTCATCTGAATCACAGTTAGGGTTTCGCGGGAAAAGTCAACTGTACCTTTGACTTTTGACCTAGGTATGCTCCCAAACCTTGGGACATGATTTAATACACCCTATAACACCTATGGAACATGTCCATCAAGTTTGATTCAGGTCAAGGACTTTATTTCAACGAGGATCGCACAGTTTGGAATTCATCTTACAGAAAGTCAACTGTGCACAAAAGTCAAACTTTGACTTTTTGAGATTTTTCACAATTATGGTTCCTTAACCCTAAAATAATGTTAATGTGTTATTTAGATCATCATTCATCAAGAAAAATAAAGAAAAGTGCGATAACTTGTAAAAGGGGTAACCATAAATAACTTAGAAATTTTTTAAGTTATGTAACAAAGTGACTAGGGTACCAACTTTGGAGGATCATATCTCCTAAACCACAAGGCCATTTTTCGCCATTCAAAGCTGGATTTGTAGCTCTCATGGCACTCTACAAAAGCTTCAACTATAACTCATTCCAATTCCCCATGGATTTCAAGTTCTGGTATGATCAAAATCAAGAAAAGTGAAAATGTCACTTTTTTCCAACACTTAGTGAAATTTCCACTAAGTCAGAATCTGCCTTCACTTTTTTCCAAATGTAGGGGCATTTTTCACTTGGATCCAAAAAGTATCAAAACCAATTATGATCAAACAGTTGTTTTATCATATGTGGGCTTTCCAAAATGGCCAAGAACTCCATCAAATTCCACTTGAGCCATGAGATATGACAATGGCAATGTGCCATGCTGAAAACTGCCAAAGCAAGGCAGATTTGTGCATTTTGCTCGATTTGCCAAAATTGTTCAAATGACAAACACACTTATCCATCTGACACCTCCGTAGGGGACTAAGGAAGAGACAAACACTTATCCCAAGCCCCCAAGTCTTTGGAACCAAAAGTAGCATGCTAAACCTAAAATGCCTAAAATGGGGACAAGACTCCAATTTTGTTTTGGGGCATTCAATAGATGCACCAAGGTGGCATGGACTGACACATTTCCAACTGAATTCAGTCAAGACTTATCCAACAACTAGGGAACCACGGCTCTGTGCTCTAACCTCTAGTCAATGGCTAGAGGAGACTTGGATTCTCATTGATCAACATTGGCCAAACCTCTGCTGCAGTTGCCATTCACTATTGCTTGCAAAACAAACTTGCACTATGATAAATAGAGCTCATTTGTGTTCAGTTTGAGTACACCAAAGCCATCAAACATATTCTTTCCTCAAAATCTCTTCTTTCACTACAAAATTGCCTTCCAAAGCAAGTCACTATCGGGTTTTGAGTTTGAGAGAAATTCCAACCAAACCAATCACCCATACACCTCATAAACATCATATAGAAGTGATCCAAACACTTAAACAACTGCTCAAGGTTTTAACCAAGTTGCAACTAAGATGCCATGTAGTGATCCAGCCATCTTCAATCCATTCCAAGCATCCAGACAGACTCCATAAAACCTAAGGAGGCTGTGCAAATCATTGAAACCAAGCTGTAACACCTCTAACACAAAACACAATCACCATCTCCAAGAGGTAAGCATGAACTCTTCTAACTCCATGATCCATGCATTTTTTGCTGCACAATAATTTGGCCATATGTTCATAATCATGCATAGAGTGTTTTCCCTCAATCATTTGTTTTGTTTGAATCGTGTATGGAATTTCTGAACCTTCATGCAAAGTTTAGGGTTCTTGAGGCTTCTCTTTGATTTCTTGTTCCATGCTTAAAATAAATGAAATTAAAGACCATAGGCATGATCGTGAGGTGAAAACGAGCAAATTGATATGTAGATTGCGTGATATAATCAAGTATTCAGTGAGATTGGATAGAAAATGCAAATCTGCAGAAACAGAGGGAGGGCGCGTGTTCTTGCCATGTTCTTGGCGCCCTTTTTCAAATATTTGAATTTTTGAATTTTTGTGATTTTATTTAATTGATTCAAAAATTAATTTCTCTCTGAGTTTTAATGATTTTGAGTTGATTCTTTTTTTAATAATTCACAAAAATGTTAAAATATTTTATTTTATCAAAAAATCCCAAAAATATTGATTATTTCATATACTTGATATTTTTGCAAAGAATTAATCTTTTATTTGTTTTTTAACATGTAAAATATTTTCTCTCACTTGATTTTCCAAACTTAATTGATTTCCAATCATTTTGGGGATGGAAACATAATTTTTGAAACATTAATCTAAGGTCACAATTTGTTTTCACACATGTTTAACAATTTTGATAATTTTAATTGAATTTTTATTCAATTAAAATATATTTTGAAAACAAATTAGGGTTTTTGATTAATTCAACCCTCATCAAACTTTTTCAAACACTCATGGGCCTCTAATAGAGTGTAAGACCCAACCCCCTTTTAACCAAAACAATTTTGGGCCTCAGATATTGTATAAGTCCCTCTGCGTTAAAAGAAAAATCTCGGCGCGATCTCCAGTTAAAAAATAAACCCTGGGCCTCCCCTCGTGTTGTAAGCCCCATTTCTTTTCTTTAACATCTTTTGGGAGAGAGTGTAAGACCCATCCCTTTGTACAGAAAACTTTTTCTTTGGGCCTCACTTATTGTATAAGTCCCTCTGTACGAATTCAAAACAACGGTGTGATCACTGATAAAATCCTGGGCCTCTCCTTGAGCTGTAAGCCCCAAACATTCAATTCAAAGCACATTCTCCTTTGATTTTGAAATATACTGTTGTTTTCACTTTCTTTGTTGAACAACTAACAATACAGCATGGAAGCTCTACAACCGAGTAAGTGTTTATCCGCTTTCATTTACCGCTTTCATATGTATATAACTGAATTGTGGGGCTGTTTCACTGTAAGTCTTCTTTCATATCCTTATATACTTGTGTAATACTAGTATAGCTATTTAGAGTTTCCTCGCAAGATACGTCTAGCACTATAGAGCCTGTTGGTCACCCTGAATACAAACAAAACTAGATCCCCCATAGGATTCCAGATACAGTCTTCCCTTCTCTTGGGGTTAAACAATATGGAACAAAGAGAAAGGCAGTATTCTCGATGAACCTTTTCATAGACTGTAACACTAGAAATTGTCAAAGAAACTCTAACTCCCCAGAGATGATCTTTTCTCCGTGAATGGCATCTCTTGAGTTTCTTCCAAATTCTCGAACTTTCCTGGCTTGATATATTCTCGGTGAATAGCATGTCTTGAACTTCTCTTGATTTGGGGACCCACATGCTTCTTAAAAGCATCCTCGCCTCCTCTTGGGCGTTGTACATGGACCCTTCGGCTTCTTAGAAGTTTTCACAGCCTCCTCTTAGGCTTCGTACAATGATTCTTTCTACGGGAAGATAGCCTCCTCTTGGGCTTCGTACAAATTGTCCCGTCGGCTTCTTAAAAGTTTTTCTCGCCTCCTCTTGGGCTTCATACAAATTGTCCCGACGACCTCCTAAAGGTATAGGAACAGAAATTAGTCATCTTAATAGACCAGTCTTTTAAAAGAGTCTAGATCGTTCTCCCGTAAACGCACTTTATATTAGACATAGTACAAAAGATAAAACTCTAGACTTGGACAGTCTAATCCCCTTGAGTCTCAAAGACATTCTCAAGTCCCCTACAAACATAGGAAGAAACCCAGCCTCTCTCATGAGAGCGCTCTACTTGAACCGGTCTGGGGATTTCAATAATCCTCAGCAGTAAGATAGCCTTTTCTTGGGCTTTGTACAATGATTCTCCCCAGCGGAGCTGACCTTTTCACACTCTCTTGTTGAGTATAAAAGACTCGCTTGTTGATTCAAACAACTTTTAGCCTTAGTCTCGAGCTTCATACGAGACACCAAAACACCCTCTTGTTGAGTATAAAAGATTCTCTTGTTGAGCCAACCTTTTGCCTTCGTCTCGGGCTTCATACGAGACACCAAATCACTCTCTTGTTGAGTATAAAAGACTCTCTTGTTGAGTCAATCTCCTTTTCGCCTTCGTCTTGGGCTGCGTACAAGACACACAAAAAGACTCTCTTATTGAGTCAAACCCTTTTAGCCTCAATCTTGGGCTTTGTACAAGACAGAAAGAACTTTTTCTCCGAGAAAGTCAACCTTTCAGCCTCCTCTTAGGCTTTGCATACAAACATCAACAACTCCTCCTTAGAGATGACAAATTCCCTCTCAGTCAGGAACCTCTTTAGCTTCATATCTTGGGCTTTGAATAAGATACAAATAGACTCTTTAGCTTCATATCTTGGGCTTTGAACAAGATACAAATAGAATCTTTAGCTTCACATCTTGGGCTTTGAACAAGATACAAATCACTTTTAGCTTCAATCTTCGGCTTTGAACAAGACACCAAAACATCTCTTTCCTCCCATAGAATAGGAGGAACTACGATCGCTCTGATTTCCCTATACTCCATAACAGGGAATACGTAGGCATAAGATTGAAAAATCTTAGCGAGCACACTAATCAAAAACCCCAAAGTCCAGTACTCTCATATACCGATCAATCTGAAGCATTATCCTAACCAAAAGCCTAATCAATGATCCCGACACTTGTGTACTTAAGTGAAATAAAACTAAGAAAGACCCCCTTTTTGATGGCATCTGTAAACCAATAGTTTTGACTATTTAACCTCAGTTTACAAGCAGGGTTAATTGGAGACATCTATTTCCCTTCCTTAATTAGCTCACAATAGGATAAAAAATGAATCGAACTGCAGCTCAACGGTGTGATTCGAAACCACAAAAACCAAGCGACAGAAAAATGGCGACCACAGTGGGAGTCATTTTTTCTTACAGTCTTAGTCATGTTCACTGTGGCCGCCACAGAAAAATGGCGACCACGGTGGGAGGGTTTGTATGCTCTTTCTCCTCTTAGTTAGAAAAACTTAAGCTCACTAGGATCTTAGGTCAAAAACCTTTAAAGTTGGGAAGGTGCCACAGAATGGCGACTCCTCCGGGGAGCCATTTTATGTTAGGATCATAAGATTCGTAGCTCTTAAAAGGTCTAGGACATTCGAACAAATATATATACTGCTTTTCCTAATTGATATATGTGTTTATTTTTCTGCTAATGAGAATGCGTGTGATGCCGCATGTGGAAAGATTGAGAATACACTTAAGGTAGGAGATTGCAGTACGGGTAGTTTTACGAGGGGTGATTCCCAAGTAAGAGTCCCCGTTCGCCCATCAAACTCGGTGGAGATTCCCTTTGCGGATTCATTACCTATACAACTTCGGTTGTTGAAACTAGTGTGGTCGATTGGGTTTTCTGAGAAGCTGAGGTTTAGTAGACTCAAACCATTTTGTAGTGTGGAAGCTATCGGAAACAGTTGTCACGCGATACTACCCTCTTCTGAGATTCTCTGAAATACATCACCTAGCACGGTTCCTGGCCCGGTGATGTTATCTCAATAATCAATGATTTTGAGAGACAGGTACAAAAAATCACCAGTATAAAACCTTTGGGGATGGGTAGAGCCTTGACTTCATGACAACGACCCTTTGACCCCATGTTTTTGCTATATTTTTGTGTGTTGCATTCATGCATTCATTTAAAAAAACATTAAACAAAGAAAATCTTCTCTTCTAGTCTCTCTTTTTCAAATTAAACTAAGACAACGATTGCAAATGTTAGAGAGAAAGATTGTGCTCATGGATTTCGGTAGGAGGAAAACTCGCAAGTATACCTTCAAGGTTCCAAAACTAGAGGATTTGAGAGGGTTAGCAAGGATGATAACTAACCCTGATGCGTTCAGAGCCAAGTACGGAGGTCTGTTACCTCTGTTAAGGGTCCAGGTAATTAAAGGAATCCTGGATGCGCTCATTCAGTTTTACGATCCGGTCTATCACTGTTTCACATTCCCAGATTACCAGCTAGCACCAACACTGGAGGAGTACTCTCACCTGACTGATTTACCCATCACTGACCAAGCTCCCTTTTCTGGACTAGAAGAAATTCCAAAGGATCAAACCATAGCAAGAGCTATCTATTTGGACGAGTCAGAAGTCAGAACTCACATGACCATTAAGGGTGGGATCCCAGGTTTACTAGCCAAGTTTCTGGTAAAGAAGGCTTTGTACTTTGCTAGTATAGGGAACGTGGCTGCTTTCGAAAGCATCTTTGTTTTGCTCACCTATGGGTTATTTATGTTTCTCAACATTGATAACTTCGTAGATATCAACGCCATTAAGGTTTTTCTCATTGGAAACCCTGTACCAACTCTGCTCGCAGATGCGTATCATTCTGTACACTTAGGGAATTTGTACAGCGGAGGAATGATCACGTGCTGTGTACCCCTACTATATAAATGGTTTATTTCCCATTTTCCTAAGTCTGCTTCTTTTTGGGATCACAAGAGTGCTTGGCGCTGGTCGCAGAAAATCATGTCTCTTACCAACTCTGACATAGATTGGTACAATAGGATTTATGACGGGATCAGGATCATTGACATTTGTCGAAACTTCCCTAACGTACCCCTCATAGGAACTAAAGGAGGAATCAATTACCATCCAATATTGGTTCGTCATCAATTTGGATACCCAATGAGGCATGTCCCACGTAATGATCATCTGGAAGGCCTTTTCTTCAAAGAAGGAGAAAATGACAGGGCACTAAAGATGGAAATAGTGCACGCTTGGAAACATGTTCATAAGAAAGGACGTGAGTATCTAGGAAAACCAGACTGTGTCTCAGTGGAACCTTATCTCCACTGGGTACAAACTAGAGCTCTCAAGCTAAAGATGCCTTATCCTCGTCACGGAGTTCTTCCACCAAAGGAATCTGTCATGTACTTCATGACTGAAATGGAAAAACTTCAGGTTACTCTCAACAAAGTTCAACAGGAGAGGAGGTCTTGGAAGAACAAGTACCATATTCTCAATGTGAAGTGTAACAAGATATAGCAACTACTGAAAGATAAGGATGCTCTGATTGAGATTTTAGAGCAACATGCTGTGGAAAATCAGGATGACCAAAGGAACTTGCTCGCTCTTTTCACTTGGCAAAGGAACGACAACCCGACAACGACCCAAGAGCCCCGGTCAAAGAAAAGGAAAGTACCAGAATCAGCACCCGAGTTCTCCTCGAAGAGGACTCGGGACTCATTAGCTTAGGTTTCTTTTAGAAACATTTTGTAATCTACTGTATTTCCATTTCCGCGATCTTTGAATTCAATAAAACGGGGTTTCCCCACTGTTTGATATTTGCAATCTAATTGTCGAAGTTTATTTTTGATTAAACCAGAAAATAATTAACATAATCATTGCATTCATCATTCTCACGTAACGTATTCTTCTTACCTACGAATCCCACGTTTGTGTCTTGATTCTAGAGTCAAACTGTCTCATTCGTACAATACTCGGGCCAATCGTCAGAAAAAGATGGATGATCTTGAGGAAGAGAACAGAGAGTTGAAGGAAAAGATCGACACTCTGAGAGAGGATATGAGAAAGCTTCGTAACGACGTGCAAGCCATGGCAGAAGCTCAGCTATAAAGAACTGTGATCTCAGATATCACCTCAACGCCCATAGTGGAGAAGTATGATCCTAGGTATCAAATGCGGAAAGATCGTCCCTGGGGCATGCCTGTTAACTATATCCCGGAAGGATATGTTCCGCCGATCACTGAAGATCAGGGACACATAGCAGAAACCGTTAGGCCTGAAGGTTACAAACTTCGAGAAAGCGAAGATGCCAGGGGCATAATGATGACTCCTGAAGGTTACAAACTTCGGGAAGCACCAAGATTCACTGTCGTAGTAACGGTACCACCACCCGTAGTACACATTATCCCGGAAGGACAGATTCCACGGATACCTTCTGGTAGAAAGGAAAGTATGTTCGACATAATGGATGAGTTCCAGGAGCAGTTCCTAGAAATGCAAAAGGAACTGCAAGCTATTCGTGGTTAGGATTTATTTGGAAAGGATGCCGCAGACCTTTGTTTGGTCCCCGATGTGAAAGTCCCGCAAAAATTCCACGTGCCCGATTTTGAAAAGTACAAGGGTAACTCTTTCCCTCAAAGACATTTGGTGATGTACGCTCGGCGAATGTCAGCTCAGACAAAGAACCAGGAATTACTAATCCACTACTTCCAATATAGTTTAACCGGTGCCGCACTCAAATGGTACATGGGATTAAACTGCACTGAGATCAGCACTTTCAGAGATCTTGGCGCTGCCTTCGTCCAACAATATAAATACAACCTGGACATGGCACCAGACAGAGATCAACTCAGATCGATGTCACAAAAGGACAAGGAAACATTTAAGGAGTATGCTCACAGATGGCGTGAAATTTCCGCTCAGATTTGTCCACCTCTTGAGGAAAAAGAGATGACAAAAATCTTCTTAAAAACCTTGAGCTCATTTTACTACGATAGAATGGTTGCCAGTGCGCCCAGCGACTTCACCGAAATGGTCGGTATGGGAGTACGTCTCGAGGAAGCCGTTTGAGAAGGACATCTAGTTAAAGATGTCGGGTCGTCAAGCGGTACTAAAAAATACGGTAGTGCTCTCCCTAAGAAAAAAGAGCAAGATATTGGGAATATCTCTCTCGGAAAGTAGAGGCGACAGTACCAACCTGTAGCAGCTGTAACTTCTGCTATTAACCCTGTGTCTGTTTCTACGTATCAACCTCAGGTTGCTCAAAGCCAACCGATACAACAAAGGACACAACAGCCTCTTCAGCAGGCTTGTCCTCCGTACAACAACAACCGTACAATGCGGCCACCAGGATTTGATCCTATACATGTATCGTACACAGAACTATTTCCATTACTACTAGCCAAAGGGCACGTCCAGACCAAGGCTCCTCTGGCAATTCCGAAAAATCCGCCTTTTTGGCTTAAAGCAGATCAGACATGCCCTTACCATCAAGGAGGACCAGGACATAACATAGAAAACTGTCTCAGTTTCAAATCCGATGTGCAAAAGCTCGTCAGGAGTGGGGTCTTATCCTTGAAGGATACAAATCCTAATGTTCTCACAAACTCGCTGCCTCAACACGAGAAGGCTGCAGTTAATTTGATAGAAGGAGAGTCTAACGACAGATATCAAATTCACGATGTACTCTTATTAAGGGCCAACTTGGTCAAGATGCATTGTAGACAGAAGGCGTACGACCATGTGCCACCTCATAACTATCACCAGTGTGATATTTTCTCTAAAGACAATCAAGGATGTTCTGTGGTGCAATCAGCTCTACAGGAACAATTAGATCTCTGATGGATCCAGGAACATCGAATTCGTGGGGTCAACATGGTTTATACGAATTCTAACATCATTCAGAATCACGACATCCGTGCAATGAATGTCAACTTGGTGGCAATGCACTCAAGGCAAAGCCAGTATCATAATCTTCCTTGGCATGATTACAAGGCCTGTCCGATCTGTTCGACAAACAATCAGGGATGCTCTTTTGTATAAGAGGCCCTCCAGCGTCAGATGGATCTTGGGTGGATCCAAGACTACCATGATAGGAATCATTATCAGATCAACATGATTCAAATCTTTGATATTCGCTTAAGGAATACTAGCTTGGTGGAATTACGCACTAAGTAGGTCCAGCTCGGCTTCTTGGTATCACATGATTATCAAAGCTGTAAAGAGGGTTGTGAAAATGATCAAGGTTGTGCCCTTGTCCAGGAAACACTTCAGCACTTGTTGAACCACTGGTGGCTTCCGATCTATATGGATGAAGACACCCAGCAAGTCAGTATCACTAACGGGAATCCTACTAGATACCAAAGTTGGGATATTCGATAGATGGAAACCAATCTAGTAAGATTACACTGCATTCAAAGCGGACGTGGTCGGGTGCCACCACACAACTATGAGCGATGTAGAGTTTGCTCAGAAGATAATCAAGGATGCTACTTCGTGCGAGCAGCCCTTAAAAGTCAGTTGGACCACAAAGAGATTCAACCATGGTAAAATTCTGGGCCAATCAACTTGATGCCAGACTATTTCACTGATCAAATCAAAGACGTGGTTGTAATCTCTGATCATGAAAGGACCAAGGATGTTTGTACCATTATCCCTTTACTTGACGAATCAAAAGTTCCCAACCAGGAACGGATCCAAATTACTTACAATGGTCAGAAAAATCAGAAGGCTCCCATAGTTATCTATCTACCGGGACCACTACCGTACGAATCAACTAAGGTTATCCCTTACAAATACGGTGCAACAACAATTGAGGATGGAAAGGAAATTCCATTACCATCCATCGTGAATATTGCAGACATCAGTCAAGTAACACGGAGTGGTCGAATCTTCAACCGAGGAGTTGGAGAGCCCAGCAAAGAAAAGGAACCTCAAACGGAAGTTCTTGATCAACCAGTCCGTCAATCCAATGACGCCGATCTTTCCAAAAACAATGATGAGATGATGAAGCTCATCCAAAAGAGTGAATACAACATTGTCGATCAACTGTTTAAAACTCCTTCGAAAATCTCAATGTTATCATTTTTACTCAGTTCCGAAGCTCACAGGGAGGCTCTACAGAAAGTCTTAGAGCAACCTTTTGTGGAATGGGATGTGTCGATAAGGAAATTCGACAGCATCGTCTCTAACATCACTTCCTGCAATAACTTGGGATCAGTGATGAGGAATTTCCAGACGAGGGCCGCCGTCATAACATGGCGCTCAATATTACAATTAACTGCCAGGACGATGCTTTAGCCAGTGTACTAGTAGACACAGGGTCAACCCTGAATGTTATGCCAAAGTCTACTTTAATGTAACTATCATATCAAACACCTCCGATGAGAACCAGCGAGGTCGTCGTCAAAGCATTTGATGGATCCCAAAAAACAGTTATCGGCGAAGTCGATCTTCCCATACCTATCGGTCCTCACACTTTCCAAGTCACTTTCAAGGTCATGGACATCCGGGAAACCTACAGTTGCTTGTTAGGAAGACCTTGGATACATCAGGCTGGGGAGGTCACTTTGACCCTCCACCAAAAGCTAAGGTTCGTCAAGAACGACCAACTCGTCACAGTCTATCGAGAGCAGGCCTTGCTCGTGAGTAACTTGTCATCATCCACTATTGTGGAACCAGAAGGGGTAATCGGAACCTAGTTCCAAGAACTTTCGCTACACAATGACAATCAATCCTAAAAAGGAACTTCGATTTCCTCATACAAAGATGCTCTCAAAGCGGTCGAGAATACCAATACAATAGGATGCGGGCAACATGTCATTCCCACTGACAATAAGAAAAAGAAAGGTCTTGGCTTTTCCACAACTTGTAACCAGACGGCTACTAACGGTGAAAGTCTTCATCCCATTCAGAACTTCTTCCACAGTGGAGGTTTCCTTCACCCAGTGACTCAAGAAGTACATACCATCAACGAAGGTGATTCCTCTGATACTGAGGAAGAATGGAAGTCCTATCTCAATGAAGACGGTTATATGTCTCAGGACGAAACGCGGACTCCCTTTTGCATTCTTGCACAGAGCCCAAGATTTATACCAAGGTTAGATGTCAAAATGATTGTGATCCGGAGGGATGTCGTGCTCCACCAAACTCATTAGAGGAGGATACTCTGATGAAAGACAACTTTAACCACAACTACTATGGCCCGATGGATGACCTGCCAATGTGGCAGCCGTACCCTGGAGACTCGGGGCAAGAAAAATAGCCAAACTATGCTAATCAGTTGAGCATCATCGAAGAGAATACCTGCGTCCCCACCCTGTCATGGGATCAACACTCAGGTCATTCAAAGAATACTCAGCATGACGATGAATTTTCAAAGTTTACAGGACTAAAATTCATCAATTATGCTTTTCTTGAGGTCAATGTCATCGAAAGAGATGATTCCTCTAGTTCCAAAGAGGTGTGGGACACCCTGGGACAACCGAGTGGTAAATTCGACTACAAGGTCAAGTACACCGCTCCCGAAAGCTCTCGCATCAGGTTCGAAGACATCTAGCCAACTGGATGGGGAGATATACCTGAGAGTACAAATACAATGCAAAGTGTAACTGAAGAATCCTCCTACGACAACTCTGCCTAGGAGACAGATTCCAATGATCCTGCTCCGCCAAAAATCAGCGTCATTTCTGGGGACAAACCAAGAAAGAAGGTTCTAGATTTTGTGATTCACCGAGGAGTTTGCCACCAACGGGTTGCAGTCGACATTCCGAAGATCATCCATAAGTCTAAGTAATTGTCGTCTTTACTTTAACCTTCCACCCTGCCCAGGTGAAACAGATGTTTTGATAGGGCTCATTTTCTGTAAATGTCCCTCTTCGCTTTGCCGACAGCGACAGAGTTTTTGTTTTATAGGGTTGTAGTTTCATGAATCGACTGTTCATAAATAAATTAACATCGTTCTGTAATTTCCGCATTCATTGTTGTTTTCTCTTTTTGCTTTTCTAAAAAATGGTAATCCTAAAAAATAAACAATAAAAACAAGCATTGTTCAAAAGAAACATTGCACACACTCTTGCATTCTCTCTATCTCTTCTTAACACAAATCATCACGTCATGCAGATTGCTTGTTTTAAATCTCGTTGAAACATACGATCCAATGCCTTCTCCCAACTTTGAATTCCCGGTATTTGAGGCTGAAGAAGAAAATGACGACGAAATTCCAGAAGAGATATCCCAACTACTCAGACAAGAGGAAAGGTCTATTAAACCTCACAAGGAACCGTTGGAAACGGTCAACTTAGGTTCAGAAGAAGAGAGAAAAAAATCAAGATTGGGGCACTGCTCACTCCAACTGTCAAAGGAAATTTGATAAAGCTTCTCAAAGAGTTTCCCGATGTATTCGCTTGGTCCTATCAGGACATGCCAGGGTTGGATACCAGCATCGTGGAACATCACCTACCGTTGAGATCAGAATGTCCGTCGGTAAAACAGAGGTTAAGACGGACTCATCCGGACATGGCCATTAAAATCAAAGAGGAAGTACAGAAACAGATCCAAGCAGGTTTCCTCGCCACATCAGAATATCCTCAATGGTTAGCCAACATAGTGCTAGTTCTGAAAAAGGACAGAAAGGTTAGAATGTGTGTGGACTACAGAGATCAGAACAAGGCAAGTTTAAAGGACAACTTTCCCTTACCATACAATGACCTGCTGGTAGACAGTACAGCAAAGGTCAAAATTTTCTCCTTCATGGATGGATTCTCGGACTATAATCAAATCAAAATAGCGCCAAAAGACATGGATAAAACTACATTTATCACCCCATGGGGTATCTTTTGTTACAAGGTAATGCCGTTTGGTTTGAAGAATGTCGGGGCAACCTATCAAAGGGCCTGACTACTCTGTTTCATGACAAGATACACAAGGAAATCGAGGTATATGTCGATTATATGATTGCCAAATCAAAAATAGAGAATGAGCACGTGGAACATCTGTCAAAATTGTTCGAACGTCTAAGAAAATTCAAGCTCCGCTTGAATCCCAACAAGTGCACATTCGGTGTTCGTTCAGGAAAACTGCTAGGGTTCATCGTCATTTCACAACTCACCTTCTATTCCTTCTATAAATAACAACACTCCTCTTACTTCCAATTCATGCTTTTTCTAGCCAAGAAATCGCTGCGAAATTTTCACCCGAAACCTCATTACAAAACCAAAATTCAGCAACATTATTCTTCTACTTTTTTCCTCAAAATTCACTTCAATTCAAATAAAAAACAAGCGAGAATAAGAGAAAAAGTAAGAGGAAGGTTCTAATTAGTTCATACCTGAGCTTTTGAAGTTAGTTCGGTGGATTTGGCTTTTCCGATTCGAATTTGTCATTGCGTGTTTCTTGAAATTAATAGTTGCATCATGTAGAACTTTTGATTTCGATCACAACGGTGTGTATTTTGTATCCCGTCGCTTTGATTTGATGAAGCTACGGATGATGGCTATGGTGTCGTGAATAGTTCCGGCGAGAGGAAGAAGAAGACAACGCCTCCATTTTCATTCTGTTTTCATATTTCTTTCTTTTTCTTTTTTAATATTTTGTTTGTTTTTTTTTATATATACATTTTTTTAAGAAAAACTGTGGGCCTAGCCCGTTCCACATTTCTATCACCACCTTTCTATTTTCTATTTTACCTCCCTCTCTTTTACTTTCTAAAGTTTTTTTTCTTTTTTTTTCTTTCTTTTTTTTTTATATAGAATTTCTTTTTAATTCTTTTATTTTAAACTTTTGACTATACTACTATTTTTTTTAAAACTTGTTTAGGAAATCTTCTTGAAAAAAATCATTAAAAAAATTATGTGAATATTTTAATTCTTTTCTCTTTTCATTTAGTTTTTTTTTTCTATTTCTCTTTGTTGTTGGTTGTGTGGATCATAAATGTTAGATCCACTTCTCTTCATCTTAATTCTTTTTCTTTTTGATCGATGAAAGTCTAATTGATCTTGGAATTCCTTTGTTGAATTTCGATCAAGACTAGATCGTTACCATTTTTCTTTTCGTGCGGTATTGCTTTTGGATGACGAATTACATATCGTTCATCTAGCATGCATTAGCACAAATATTTATTGACCGGCCTCATTGTAGGGTAATTACTCCGTAAATTACTCAGCGATTGCTTAACATAGCGCAATATTTGTCCCATATCGGAAAACTATAAAAAATAATTGATTATTTGTCTTTTGGTTTAAAACTTATGAAACTTGTTGTTAGGAGGATTTGGTCTTATCAATCCTCTAATGAGTTCTCATTAACCTTGACCTAAGTGCAATTATTCAATTATTATTGATCACCTACTCTAACAATTAATCATTAACTTACTAACAATACTATTGTACTAATCATTTACAATTCCTTCTCGCTCCTTATCTCTTTTACTTTTATGCTTCATTTTTATCATTTCATATCATGTTTATGCTTCCGCGATTTTTTCCTTTGTCCGTTGGACATATGTTTATGCTTCCGCAATTTTTCCTTTGTCTGTTGGACACATGTTTATGCTTCCACCTTTTTCTCTTTGTCCACTTGGACCAAAAACATTAATAAAGGCTAAAACCTCTAAAAAAACTTGTGCTTCTAATCTTGAACTATGGTTACTATCCTTTGCAATGGACATGGAGTATCATACCTAGACCTTGGACATCCAATGCAATTCTTGGAACCTTGGACTTAGAACTTAGGACCTTTCTCCCTTTGCTTTGGAATTATGGTTCGAAGACTATGGAGCTTACTTGTGTGGCTAGGCTATTCTTATCCTTAGCTTTTAATTTATGCTTTAGGATAGTCACTTCTTCTCCACCCCATTCTTCAATTTTCAAAACTCTCTCCCTTTTTTAAAACTTCTTGATTTCAAACTATCACTTCTTTGATAATCAAACCTTGACTTTGTCAAGTGATTTTACTCTTTTCTTTTCATTTCTTAACAAAAGCTAAACTACATAAGCATATTGACACCTTTTTCAAAAGACTTTAAAAAACACCAAACTCATTCAAATTTCTTTTGTGCCCTCGTGCACTTTTCTCTTTCAAAACTTTTTCATAAGTTTAGACATGATTCATTTCTTTAAGCGGAATTATTCGCTTGGAAATGACGACTTGTCTTGACATTTTAAAAATCAACCAAAACAAACTATTTTCATTCTTTGTACCACGAACTACGGGGTTTTGATCCTACATTGCACATCGTGGATACGTAGGCATGAGACGACAAGTCTCTCCAAACACAAAAATCTTAAAAACAACTTCTCTCCTCATATCTTCAATCATTTTTTCAAGCAAACTTTTTCAGACCAAAAAGCGGTAGATATTTCCAAGGGCTCCAATAGAGTACTATGACATTTTGGGTGCTAACACCTTCCCATTGCGTAACCAACCCCCTCACCCGGACTCTCTTCACTTGTTCTTGTTGTAGAGCTTGTGTAGGTTTTGTTCGCTCTTTTTCCTTTCCTTTTTTGATAAAATAAAAGTGTGGTGGCGACTCTTGCTTTTCGAGTTAAGTTAATCAATAGCTTACACTCATGATTTTGCCGCTACACGTTATTATGAGCCTTGTGAACACCAGGGCCCACGGGTACCACGAGACAACTCCCTCCGTTACCAAACGAAGACTCCGTTATAGTTCCCCGGAACAATGGGCTATCCTTAAGTCATCACTCTCATGCTCGGAGAAACGACTTGGGGGGCTCTTGTTCTGGACTGGACCAATGGCTAGGCATGGCCCAATCCACTTCTACTCCCAGAACAACCCAATTGCCTAAGTCCAATCCACGAGGGGCAGAATTTACCTTTCTGCCCTCCAACCGGGAACCTATGGACAGATGGACCCCAGGGACATTTGCTCATCCCTGGTACTCCTGCCCGTCACACACGACTTCATTAGTCCCAGGATAGCCATGGGCAGGTTCCCGGAACTACACCTTTGCCCGACATTACGGCTAGTTTTGGGCACCCTGCCCAACATAACGGCTAGTTTTGGCAGTTACCTATTCTTTGGGAAACGGTTATTTCTCCCCGAAAATTGGGACTGTTGGCCACGCGCTGGGGGGAATTTTATTAACCCTCTCAAATGAGAGGGTCAGGTATCCAATAATCATCCTAAGAACATACTTTGTATTTGCCCCTTTTCCCTGACCTTTTCTTACTTGAGCGTCGGAGTGCCTTGCAGGTACACCCCCTCCTCACCTACAAGCATCATCATCTGCCCTTCGTGTTGGCCACGACGATCCAGTCTCATCACCTCCGATCAGTATCCCTTCTTCTGTGTCTCTATCTTTGTTACACCTGGTTGTTTTATTCATAATGAGATTGAAGTGTATGTCGTTGATATGATTGCCAAGAGAATCTCAAAGAAGTAGTACATTTTATTGACACGATTTGGCTCACGCTCCCCTTATATGTAGTCTTAAGTTGGCTTCCTTTGAGGTGATCATCACTTTCACGTGACTTCCTCATATGACAGAAAGATCCACTGAACCTGATTGAATTATTCTGAATGAAAACATAGAGGGGGAGAGCTCTCTATCTCTGATTCATACACAAATTTTATTTTTATGATTGTATCTTAACATTATTGCATGATTAGTATATATATGGGCGTCAGTTAAGGCATAAACTTCTTAAAGAGCTAAAAGTACCATTCAAACCCATAATTCATTATGTTTAATTACAGTTTAACACTAATTCATATATATAAAGTTAATCGTTGATATAATAGTTATACTATATTTCAATTAGTTATTAAAGTAAACCATAAATTAAAAATATTTATCTAGAGCATCAAATTTTTATAGTCACATATAATTATATTTTTGTGTTCTTTAAAACTACTTAGTCTTCATGTATATCATTTAGTATCACTCTATACATGATCCGCTGTCGCGCACCGATCAAAATAGAGAAATTTTGAAAGCAGTATCGGAAGGCGACACTCGGATGTCATTTCACAAGGATTCTTGTTGAGAATTTTACCAACTGAAAATGATTGGGGGTTTCGAATTAGGTTTCAAAAAGCTATCAGAAAAAGTGATTAAAAATCAATGATTATAAAATAAGTTAATTTGTTGTTCATTCTCCTACTTATCATTGATCATATAATTACCAAGTTTTAAGCGGATTTCATTCTCTTTTGATCATAGTAACAATAGCAAGCGTGATTGAATTACTATAGGATTCATGTTCCTACATCCGAATTAGGAAAACAGATAACGCAAACACGAATTAAGCAAATGCGGTTACTATTAACAGAACATACCTCAATCGATTGAATTCAATCCTATTCTATAAAATATGAAATTGAATTAAGAAAACAACGACAACTGAATTAAGCAAACAGGACTATAGATAGAATTAAAAATGGAATTTAAATTACTTGGAAAATATATTAACTTCAAAGTGAACAGAGATACGGTTACAGCAGATCAACTCAAAGAGTTTAGTTCTCCATGGAATACGTAAAAAGCAATCACAAGTCGTGAATAATAAAAGGTCCCCTTACTGTAGTGTGGATGAAAACCTTATAAGCCAAATAAGGTTTTTCTCTACTAACAAAAATTGGGCCGGAAACATATGCCAGGCCCATAAAATGACCCGAACCAAATTATTTTCTAAAATTAGAATTCGGATTCTGACTTCAACGATTTATTTGACCATCTTTCACTCTGAATTAGATCTGGGCTTCAACATAAAACTTGTAGCTCTCTGTCTTAGCTTTCCATCGACTAGTAGAATGCGCAAAACGGCATACCGTAGCTCGAGTTATGCCCTGCGCAGTGAAAGGTATCAAATAAATGTTAATGCTGAAAATAAGTTGCAAAAATAAAATAAAGGTAGAAACAAAATTAAATATGAAAACACAATAATATTGTAAAAACACTCAATTAAACTGTAAGAATGCCTAAGTAGAAACATAAGAGAATGAACATTTTATCGCTGGTTGGCCTTGTTAGTGTGGTAATTTCCTTTGGACATAACCTACCTGACTCGTGTTCGAATCCTGTCAAACGACTATGATTTCAATTACTGATCAAATATGAGGTATTCTAAAATGCCTTTCTTTTGGTGCTAAATATTTTAGTTGGTTTATAATATAAGATTGTAGTGTTATATTATTGATTAAATATGAGGTATCCTAAAATACCTTTCTTTTGGTGCTAAATTGTTTAGTTCATTTATAGTATAAGATTATAGTGTTATAAAGGTGTCACAATATGTATTCATTTATTTTATTTTATTTTATTTTTTAATATTAATTTATTTTATTCTTAACATCATTTTATTGTTTTTAATGTTAATTTTTACAAATATATTACAATATTGGGTCTAAAAAACATGATCACAAGTCTAATTCTTGCATACTTGTTCATTTCACTTCTTCCTTTGAATTACCACGTAGTTTTTTATAGAAAATTTTGAAATTATCATGATAAATAATTGAAAATTTTAACTACATTATTTAATAAAAAAAAGGAATATCTTTCATAACTTCCATATGCCCATGTCAGTGCTTAATTTCAAAACCACTATTAAAACCACAACCACCTTTCATAAGCTCATGCTACTTCGCTCCAGTCTTGCGCTCATCCATATAAGAGAAAATAAGCCAACTTTTGACAACAGAGCTCAAAGGAAATGTTATCTAAATAAAAATAACTCAGGCATAAAATGAAAAAGGTCTCCTATATCGTAAGCGAATCATGAATAAAAGTGACAAATCATTAATGGTTAAGGATTCTCACAAAAAAACTAACATATATATAAGTATTCCTTCTTCTGTGTCTCTATCTTTGTTACACCTGGATTTTTTATTCATAATGAGATTGAAGTGTGTGTCGTTGATATGATTGCCGAGAGAATCTCAATAAGGCAGTAAATTTTATTGACATGATTTGGCTCACGCTCCCCTTACATGCAGTCTTAAGTTTGCTTCCTATGAGGTGATCATCACTTTCACGTGTATTCCTCATATGGCAGAAAGATCCACTGAACCTGATTGAGTAATTATGAATGAAAACATAGAGGGGGAGAGCTCTCTATCTCTGATTCATACACAAATTTTATTTCTATGATTGTATCTTAACATTATTGCATGATTAGTATATATATGGGCATTAGTTAATGAATAAACTTCTTAAAGAGCTAAAAGTACCATTCAACCCCATAATTCATTATGTTTAATTACAGTTTAACGCTAATTCATATATATAAAGTTAATCGTTGATATAATATTTATGTTATATTTCAATTAGTTATTAAAGTAAACCATAAATTAAAAAATTTTATAGTCACATATAATTATATTTGTGTATTCTTTAAAATTACTTAGTCTTCATGTACATCATTTAGTATCACTCTATATATGATCCGCTGTCGCGCACGGATCAAAATCGAGAAATTTTGAAAGCAGTATTGGGAGGCGACACTCAGATGTCGTTTCACAAGGATTCTTGTTGAGAATTTTACTAACTGAAAACGATTGGGGATTTCGAATTAGGTTTCAAAAATCTATGAGAAAAAGTTATTAAAAATAAATGATTATAAAATAAGTTAATTTGTTGTTCATTCTCCTACTTATCATTGATCATATAATTACCAAGCCCTAAGCGGATTTCATTCTCTTTCGATCATAGTAACAATAGCAAGCGTGATTGAATTACTATATGATTTAGTTTCCTAAATCCGAATTAGGCAAACAGATAACGCAAACACGAATTAAGCAAACCCGGTTACGATTAACAGATCATACCTCAATCGAATTAATTCAATCATATTCTATAAAATATGCAATTGAATTAAGCAAACAACAGAAACTGAATTATGCAAACAGGATTATAGATAGAATTGAAAAGGGAATTGAAATTACTTGGAAAATATATTAAGATCAAAGTGAACGGAGTTACTGTTACAGCAGATCAACTCAAAGAGTTTAGTTCTCCATGGAATACGTAAAAAGCAAAGACAAGTCGTGAAAAATAAGAGTTCCCCTTACTGTAGCGCGGATGAAAACCTTATAAGGAAAATAAGGTTTTTCACTACAAACTAAAACTGGGTCGGAAACATAAGCCAGGCCCATAAAACGACCCGAAACAAATTATTTTTTAAAATCAGAATACGGGTTCTGACTCCGAATTAGATCTTGGCTTCAACATAAAACTTGTAGCTTTCTGTTTTAGCTTTCCATCGACTGGTAGAACGCCCAAAACGACATACCGTAGCTCAAGTTATGACCTGCACAGTGAAAGGTATCAAATAAGTGTTAATGCTGAAAATAAGTTGCGAAAATAAAATAAAGGTAGAAACAAACTTAAATAAGAAGACACAATAATATTGTAAAAACACTCAATTAAACTGTAGGAATGCCTAAGTACAAACATAAGAGAATGTTCATTAAAATGCACTGGTCAACATACTCTATTTGAAATTTTATTATGAACATATTATCGCTGGTAGGCCTTGTTAGTGTGGTAATTGCCTTTGGACATAACCTACCTGACTCGTGTTCGAATCCTAGCAAACGACTATGATTTCAATTACTGATTAAATATGAGGTATTCTAAAATACCTTTCTTTTGGTGCTAAATATTTTAGTTCGCTTATAATATAAGATTGTAGTGTTATATTATTGAATAAATATGAGGTATCCTAAAATACCTTTCTTTTGGTGCTAAATATTTTGGTTCGTTTATAATATAAGATTTTAGTTTTATATTATTGAATAAATATAAGGTATCCTAAAATACCTTTCTTTTGGTGCTAAATTTTTTAGTTCATTTATAGAATAAGATTATAGTGTTATTAAGGCGTCACAATATATAATCATTTATTTTATTTTATTTTAATTTATTTTTTAATATTAATTTATTTTATTTTTAACATCATTTTATTGTTTGTACTGTTAATTTTTACAAATATATTACAATATTGGGTCTAAAAAACATGATCACAAGTCTAATTCTTACATTCTTCTTCATTTCACTTCTTCCTTTGAATTACCACGTAGTTTTTTATAGAAAATTTTGATATTATCATGATAAATAATTGAAAATTTTAACTACATAATTCAATAAAAAAAGAAATACCTTTCATAGGTTCCATATGACCATGTCAGTGCTTAATTTCAAAACCACTGTTAGAACCACAACCACATTTCATTAGCTCGTGCTACTTTGCTTCAGTCTTGCACTCATCCATATAAGAGAGAATAAGCCAACTTTTGACAACAGACCTCAAAGGACATGTTATGTAAATAAAAATAACTCAGGCATAAAATGAAAAAGGTCTCATATATCGTAAGCGAATCATGAATAAAAGTGAAAATCCTTTCTGGTTAGGGATTCTGACAAAAAAACTAACATATATATATATATAAGTATCCCTTCTTCTGCGTCTCTATCTTTGTTACACCTGGTTTTTTGATTCATAATGAGATTGAAGTGTATGTCGTTCATATGATTTCCAAGAGAATCTCAATGATGCAGTAAGTTTTATTGACATGATTTGTCTCTCGCTCCCATTATATGCAGTTTTAAGTTGGTTTCCTTTGAGGTGATCATCACTTTCACGTGTATTCCTCATATGACAGAAAGATCCACTGAACCTAATTGAATTATTATGAATGAAATCTTAGAGGGGGAGAGCTCTCTGTCTCACATTCATACACAAATTTTATTTCTATGATTGTATCTTAACATTATTGCATGATTAGTATATATATGGGTAAAGAGTTAAAAGTACCATTCAAACCCATAATTCATTATGTTTAATTACAGTTTAACACTAATTCATATATATAAAGTTAATTGTTGATATAATATTTGTTCTGGACTGGACCAATGGCTAGACATGGCCCAATCCGCTTCTGCTCCAGAGCGGCCCAAATTGCCTAAGTCCAATCCATAAATGGGCAAAAGTTACCTTTCTGCCCCTCCAACCGGGAAAGGAATGCATCGTTCCTCCCCGGAATAACTGCCTGTTACGCACGACTTCATTGCTCCCCGAACAGTTAAGGGCAGGTGACCGAAACTATGCCTGTGTCCGACATAACGGCTAGTTTCGGGCACCCTGCCCGACATAACGGCTAGTTTGGGAAGTTACCTATTTTTCGGGGAAAACGGTTATTTTGCCCCGAAAATAGGACCCTTGGCCACGCGCTGGGGGCTCTATACAAACCAGCACTCTCTCGGCCACAAGAGGACTTGAAGGAACGAGCAATCTCCCCCCGTCAAGTCTAAAGGTCGGGTCCATTCACCTTCTCCCCGAAGGAACCATTCGCCTTCTCCCTGAAGGAACCGCTCACCTTCTCCTCAAAGGAACCGCTCTCCTTCTCCCCGGAGGAACCGCCGCCGCGAGCTTACCCTTCGGTCCCCATCGTTCACCAGTTCTAGCAGCGACGATGAGCCTCACGGTCCATTGTCCTAGGAAATCTTGGCTACCCGTCTCCCTAAAGGCCTTGAGAAGGCCCCGTCACTAGGCACGTACGACGAGACCACCGACCCCGACAAGCACATCGAGAACATCGATGCACTATTGGACTACCGCGGCGTACGGGGCGCTATCAAATGCCGGCTATTTCCGACCATGCTCCGAAAGGGGGCAATGACGTGGTACAAGCAACTGCCCGAGGAGTCCATAACCTCATGGAGACAACTTGGCAGGATGTTCTCACAGTATTTCACAGCTTCTCGCCGTCATCCCAAGACTGAGGCCTCCCTTGGGGCCATAATCCAAGGAAAAGACAAACCTCTCTGCGGATATATCGAGAGGTTCAATAAAGAAGCAGTACAGGTCCCTACAAAGGACGAAATGACGAAGTTTCTGCTCGAGCAGGGACTTCGCCCGGGCTCCGAGTTTTCTAAAGCCGTTGGCCTCGCACCGCCGAGGAACTTAGACGCCCTCCTCCTCAAAGCCCAATCGCACATTCTGTACGAAGAGAAGTTTGCGGCCAGCAACGTCCAAGCATTACACCATCAGGAGAACGCTCGGGCCTCCAGAGGAGAGGAAGCCTCGACATCTCGTCGGGCTGAACGGAGGCTCGAGGACCGTCCCGGGGACTCCTGCGGCAGCAAGGGACCCTCCGGGCGGTTCCACGACTACACCCCTTGACCGTCTCCTAGGAGAAACTATTGTCCGAATGTGCCAATTCGGAATTCAAGCAGGCAAGGGTCCGCTTCCCCAAACAACTGCCGGCCAGACCAAACGTGGACAAATCTAAGTACTGCCGTTTCTGCAAGAGTCACGGCGGCACTATTGAAGACTGCATCCATCTGAAGGATGCTATTGAAATACTGATCAAGGACAGCCACCTGAAGTAGTTCGCTAAGAAGAAAGACACTCCTCGGCAGGACGCCCAGGAGTCCAAAAAGATAGAGGAAGAGGTGCCTTCCTCGGAAGATGCCAACATCCAGGTCGCTGTGTCCATATCGCGACCAGAGGACTTCTACATCCCGGCCGGGCTCAGCGCTCCTGCTTATTTCGCGGCCTACAGCCAGTGGGAGACGTTCCCCTCCGCCATGGTCATCTCTGGCGGGGGCTTCAACAAAGTCACGGTGGGCTCCGTGAAACGAAAATTCGAGCATCTGATCAACACAAGCTCCAATAAGGTGGCCACACTTGATCAGGCCCAGAAGGGCTCCGTCCCTATCTCGTTCTACCGGGAAGAGCTCCTCGGGGGATCCCTGAACTCGAGCATACCTTTTCTCGTTAGAGCCCGAATGGAAAACTTCGACGTTCGAAGAATCCTCGTCGACCAGGGCAGCTCGATCGACATCATATACTCCCAGCTGTTTTCAACACTTCAGCTAGACGAATCACACCTTACCCCCTACGTAGGGTCTAATTTGCATGGATTCAACGGATCAGTGACCAAGCCATGCAGATACATCGAACTGATCGTAACCTTTGGATCAGCTGAGACGGCCAGATCCGTTAAGGTACAATTTCTGGTAATCGACTGCCCGTCGCTTTACTAGTGCATATTCGGAAGTCCAACTCTGGCCGAGTTGGTAGCGGTGCCTTCGACAGTCCACCTGAAGATGAAATATTACACTTCAAAAGGGATGGTCGCCACCCTCCACGGTGATATCGAAGCTGCACGACGGTGTTTCGAAGCAACCACAAAAGGGCTCAACGCCATTGCGTCCAAGCCAAAAGCGTCGAGCAAGCCAGCACAGCCAAGCAGCTCCGAGGAAGTCAAGCCTCTGTCCCAGGTCGACTCCATTGACCTCGACTGCCGCTTCCCCGAAGAAGACCAACAGGAGGAACGAGCAGCTTCGGCCAACCCGTCTACGTCGTCCAGCAGCAGCTCCCATCCGATGCGCCCAATCCCGGATGGTAACTTCGAGATCGTTTTGTTCGGCAAAGACCCTCAGCGGGGAGTGAAGATTGGAGTAGACCTGCCCGACATCGCGAGGAAACAGTTCAAAGCATGCCTCCATGAGAACGCCGACCTCTTCGTATGGAGCGCCACCAAAATTCCCGGCTTGGATCCATCCGTCGCCTGCCACCAGCTGACAATTGTCCCGGTCGTCAAGGCCGTAGCACAACGTAGGAGAAAGCAGTCTCCGGAGAAGACGAAGGCTGCTGAAAAAGCTGTAAAGGACCTCCTCGAGGTCAAATTTATTTCGCAGGCCAAGTACACCACTTGGCTGTCCAACGTTGTACTCGTTAAAAAATCTAATGGAAAATGGAGAATGTACATTGATTACACCAATCTCAATAAGGCATGCCCGAAAGATGCCTATCCCCTCCCCAATATTGATAAACTTGTTGATAATTCAGTTGGTTTTAAACTTTTATCATTCATGGACACCTACTCGGGCTATAATCAAATTCCTATGGCAATGGCCGACAAAAAATACACGGTCTTCATGACCGAATCGGGCAACTATTACTACAACGTAATTCCCTTCGGCCTGAAGAACGCCGAAGCAACCTACCCAAGAATGATGAACGAGGTCTTTCGGGGAGAAATAGGCGACATGCTCGAAGTCTACATGGACAACATGATCGTGAAATCCCACGAGGAAACCGATCATACTGCCCATTTGAGAAAGGTCTTCGAACAGGCCAAGAAATACAAAATGCGTTTTAACCCGGAGAAGTGCATGTTCGGCGTCTAAGCAGGCAAATTCCTCGGCTTCTACTTAACGGAATAAGGAATCGAAGCCAATCCCGATAAATGCCGAGCATTCTCCGAGTTTCCTACGCCCAAGTCCAAGAAATCCATCCAGTCCCTCAATGGGATGCTCGCGTCACTATCTCGTTTCGTGGCCAAATCTGCACAACACGCCCTACCATTCTTCAAACTCCTCTGCAAGGAGGCAGCATTCGAATGGACCGAGGAATATGACAAGGACATTCTCCATCTGAAACGGGCACTCTCAGAGCCACCAGTCCTCTCCCGGCCAGACAATGGCGAAACATTGTACCTGTACCTCGCCGTAGCAACCGAAGTAGTGAACGCTGTTCTCATCTGCAAGACACTTGACGGGAAGAAGCCCATATACTTCACGAGCAAAGCACTACAAGGACCAGAGTTAAGGTACCAACAGATAGAGAAAGTGGCACTGGCCCTCATCAACGAAGCCAGAAGACTAAGGCACTACTTCCTAGCCCACACGATCGTGATTCGAATAGATCAACCCGTAAAACAACAGCTTGGACGTCCAGATATGGCGGGGCGAATGCTCAAATGGTCGCTGGAACTATCCGAATTTGACATCCAATACGAAAGCAGGAAAGCCTTAAGGCGCAAGCTCTGGCCGACTTCGTCGCAGTAATGACGTTCGCGGACTTCCCCGCGAGCGAAGCGCGCAAATGGACCATTTTTGTGGACAGTGCCTCCAGCTCGACAGGAAGCGACGCAAGCATCATACTGGAAAGCAACGAAGGAATCATCATTGAGGTATCGCTCACCCTGTCCTTCCCAACCTCCAACAACCAGGCTGAATACGAGGTCTTCCTCGCTGGGCTACGCCTGGCCGAGAACCTGGGCGCAGAAGAAGTCGACATCTGCACAGATTCACAACTCGTGGCCCTTTAAGTCCGAGGAAAATATCAGGCCAAAAACGAAAACCTGACCGAATACTTAGCACTGGTCAAAAAGGAAATGACGAAGTTTGCAGCGGTGGAGGTGAGACATGTTCCCCGCGAACATAATGTCCAGGTAGACGTTCTTTCCAAACTGGCTAGCACAAAGAAGAAAGGCGGAAACAAGTCCATCATACAGGAGGTACATCCTCGACCCAGTATCGAGAAGGCCTCCCCGACCCTTGACATACAAGTGATCGGCGACCACAACTGCTGGATGACCCCTGTGTACAACTATCTCGCTAAAGACGAACTTCCTTCCGACCCAAAAGAGGCCAGCATAGTTAGGCGAAGAGCTTGCTCCTACGTCCTGGTCGAAGATAAACTCTACAAGCGGGGATTCTCCATTCCGCTTCTCAAGTGTGTCAAGGAAAAAATGGTCGCACATATCTTGCACGAAATCCACGAAGGAATCAATGCCCAACATCTCGGTTGAAGGTCCCTTGCCCAAAAGGCCCTCCGAGCAGGATATTACTGGCCGACCATGCAACACGACGTGAAAGAACACGTGAAGAAATGCGATAAATGCCAACGGCATGGTGTAATACCCCAAAATTTGCTCTCCCTTTTTGTCATCTTAGCATAGCACTATCATCTATCATATCAAATCCATCTCATTAGCATTGCATTGCATTTAACATAGAAGAATGAAGCATAGCATTCCTCTCACCATCAAGGCATGTGATCAGGGGGAGGATGGACAATCAAGGGATCATTCAAAGCACAAGAAGGTCAATCAAGTTGCCTCCAGGAAAGCCAAGAGTCTCTCATGTCTCATACCATTTCAATTGATCATCCACAATCTCAAGGAAGTGAGATCCAATGGGAAATTGAAGCAATACATACATCAACATGCAAGAGGTTCAAAAATTGAAGGAAAACCCTCAAAAGAGATAGCTCATTGATCCAAAATCAATCTCAAATGGTATATCTCATCATCCTTTAAGAGGATACACAACATACTCTGAGGAATTTGAAATTGAAAGACTGCACATTTTTCTCCTAGGAGGTGGGCACCAAAACTAGGGTTTCCCATTAAATCAGAGAATCTTTGATTTTTTGGACAAAACTTGATGTCATGGTATTCTATATCTTCTTAAGTGTATGTATGTGGAAAATTGCTTCTCAATTGGTTTTAGAAGTGGTTCAATTGGAAGAAAGATAAAAAATCAGGAAAATTGGGGCCAAGTCAAATAATCAGAGGAAAAAGTCAACTCTTGACTTTTTGAGGCCAAATCCATAAAGTTCATGTTATATGTGTCCAATGTACAAAATTTGGTCAAGAAACTCCAAAGGAATCATGAAAAAATCAAGAGGTGGAAAGTTACCATTTTTGGAAGAAGAAGGGTTACTAAAAATGGCAAGTTTTGGCCATTTTGCATCAGAGTTTAAACCAAGGCCATTTAAAATTGGAGCATCAAATGAAAATTCCACTCGGCCACAACAAAAGATCTTGTTTTAAGCTTCGCATCCATATGTGGAACATCTCTATTGGATAAAAATTGAGTGAGATATGATTGATCAAAGTTTGAGCAAAGTAGGTTCAAAACTAGGTCATGACCAAGATTTTCAGGGCACGCGCGCAGTCATTTTCTCAAACAGTTGGTGAGCCAAATGTCCACCCATTTTTCATCAAGATAAAAACCTCAAATGGAAAAGTTTTCAACATCAAAGTTGTTCTTTGTAGTGTCATCTTTAATATTGATGTTGGGAAAATTTTGAGTTGATCAAGTATGAGTGAGTTATAGTGGTCTCAAGATAGGTTGATTAAGCTGAACTTCCATGCACGTCACTTGCCATGCCATGACTTGCTTCGTGCGCATATGTACCAGTTCTTTGTCCATCTATTTGTGGTCATTTTTAGGCATGTTGGAGGCACCATTTCACTTCAATTTTCAAACCAATATTGTTCCCCAATGTACCTTCTTTCCAATGAACCCATAAACTCCCTAATGCAGTCATTGAGTAGAGAGAAAAACCTCCATAAACCACCCTATGTTGACACTGGTACATTGACAGCAGGTTGCACAATTTGGTTCACTCATACTACAAACACTTCCACACTTTGTTTCCACATTTGGTCAAGCACATCACTTACACAAGGTTTAGTATCATGTGCCATGCATGGGAATAGAAAGAACAAACTTGCTTAGCAAGTTTCTGATGCATCAGCTTCTGCTACATAAACCGTGTCAACTCTCTTTCTCATTACTCCCACCATAACTGTCATGAGCCAGCTGCATCTTACCATGGCTCTCCCTAACTAACTTGACTCAGTTAGTTAGGGATGACTCACCTAAACCATGCTAACTCAGTTAACCTCACTCAGTTTAACCTTGGTTAACCCACACTATAAATGACAACTTCACTCCAATTTCATTTTTCAACTTCATTTTCGCACATTCACTTCAGAAACACTCTCTTCTTCTCTCTCAAATCCACCATTGCCACTGATTCTCGAGCTCTACCTTGTTCATTTCACTTCAACACTCTCTCTGATTTTCTCTCAAGTTCTTCACAGTGCTACTTGTTTGGAGTTTGGTTTCAATCTCTCCTCCATTGAATCATCATCAGTTTTGCATCACAGCCTTTATTTGGCCAAGAGGAGATTGTAGAGGAAGCAAGACCTCTGGTTTTCTGAAGAACACTTCAAGAGCTCAAAACTTCAGGTACGAATCTCCACCATTATAGACCTAATGTGAAGGAATTTTCAGGTTCTTGCGGCTTCTTATAAGCTCAAGAACTTGTCTGGCTAGTTGATAGGCCTTTAGAGGCGTAGTGGAAATGTTAGGGCAAATCTTCCTTCGTTCGATTCTCTCGTTTCATGGACTCTTTGTATGTTTTGTCACTGGAATCATGATGTGTGTTACTTCCTCTTCATTTTGACATATTGATTGTGAAATTCTGGAGAATTGGAGGTTGTAGACGGTAGTGGTTCGCCGGAGAAGGTGACCAGAGGTCCCTCTCCGGCCGGTGTTCTTATGTTAGGGTTTTGTTCTCAGTTTAAACGTGGACCATTGGATGTTCACCATCGTGTGGCTTGGGTGATGACAGCACATTAAAATTCATGTGCATGTCACGTGTGATTTTCTGATTTTATTTTAAACTTGGTGTGGCATGGTACATGATAGTAAGGGTGCTCATGCGTGTGCGTGCGTTGATTTGGCATACTTTGACTTTGGCTTGACTGAGACTTCATCCAATGGTTATTAATGAGTCAATTTGGTTGACTGAGTGTACATGCTTATTATGGTGTTTTGCGCAAACTTGGACTTAAGCCTTTATGCTATTCGCACCCCCTCTATTTAAAGCCCAATGATTTTGAACTGAGTAATTACTAGGCATGCACCCCCATTCATTTGGCATTTCATTTTTTATTTTTATTTTTTCTACACGTTTGCTTTTTAATTTTTAAAAATACCAAATGGCATTATAAAATTCGACAAAAATTCATGAGCATCATTAAAACATTTAGAAAACTTTTCAGAATTTTATTTCTTGATTTTATGACCTTTTTGCCCTTGTTCCATAATTTTCTTTGATTTTTACTTGTATGCATGCTTAATGTGGTACATGATTTTGTTTAATTTTGTTCTTGATCATTAAAAATTGTTTTGATGCTATTCTTTTTGCATTGAGTCATTATCATCTTGAGGTATGTTAATTGATTTTTTATTTGATTTTTTAGGTCAGTTTATGGCATGTTTGGTTGACCTAAGTGCATTGTTTGACATCATTTTGCGTTGGTTTCTTGCATGCTACTTTGATATGTGACTCACCTCTGATTTGTGAACCTCAATACCATGTTTTCATAATTTTCATGAACCCATTTGATTTTGTTTAATACATTTCATTTGAAGCATTATAACATGTCATACCCTTGTAATCTTTGTGCATGTTTACATGATTTCTTTTTGTACATACTTGCATGATCATTTGCCTACTTTGTGAGATATTCACTTGACATTATAGTTTATTGGTACATATTATATGTCATCCTTACATGTTGACTTTTATTTGAACTTTGTGCACCTTTAACATGTTGTGTTTGTACTTGTGTTTTCTTTTGAACTTCCATTTCAATTCTACTTCTTCTATTACTTCTTGAATGTCTTGATGTGTTATGCATGAACACTTGTGAGATGTTTGTGAATCATTTTTCATTTCATTGCAATTCTGATCTTTGGATTACATGTTCCATTTATGCATGTTTCTTCCATTTCTTTTCATCTTTCATTCTCCCTTTTCTTATGGTAGCATGTTCTAATGTCATGGGTGATGTTTGTTGCCTATCCACTTGGACTTGCATGATAATGATCATTTGTTTTCCATGTGATGTACATTCTGGTTGTAACCAATTTCTCATCTACCTCTTTTGAGTTTTAATGGTGCATTAAAAGTTCTTTTATTTCTTATACTTCTTATACATGTTTACTAACCATGTAGGGGCTTTGGTAAGTTGTAATTGAGTGGGGATAAGGAATCCACATTCAAAACTCTTTCCTTTCATCTCTTTTACAATTCCATTTTGTGTTTTGTTAAGCACTTATGTGCTTTCTTTTAATAACTCATCACTTTCCCTTTTTGAATTACAATTCATCTTCTACTTTAGAAGTGAATTGTTTAATTCATTCTTTCTTTAGACTTTAGGTTTAAACCTCACAAACCATTAGGACCACTCCCTTTAATTTTCAATTAGGATTGAGTCTTAGTTCATATAGATTTTACCTTTGCTCCCACTTGAGTCTTTCATTTTCTCATCTCAAAGAAAATTCAAAATATGTAATAAAGGTAGGCATTTATTGCATTTAGGCCTTTCAAAGAAAGAAAAGGTTATAAGGGGTCTTCTCTTATAATCTTAGAATGTGTAGCATATAACCCATCTTGGGTCAATGTGTTAAACATTTGATCTTGTATGAGGGACTTAAATGCAATACTTGTTGAAAATACAAATAAAGAAAAACACTTCTTCATTTCATAATCAACAAAAACACTTAATAAATACAAGTATGCTAGTGTGTTTGAACCTTGATAATTGGAACTAAGTGTGAGGGTCTTCTTCACCCTTAGTGTGCTTTCTTACTCATTCCATCTTGGAATGTGAGAATGTACACATTCCAATGACTAAGATTCAGATACACTGTCATATGCAAATAAATGGAAAAAACTTCTAAAAGACAAAACAAACAATAACGTCTTTCCTTCGGGAATTCTTTTCTCACCTCATTCACTCTCAACGTACGAACGTGCTCCTACTCGTTCTCTTGCAAGATGGTAACGCACTCGGACCAGCGAGCCTGCAACACCTGAGCTAGAATGTTAGCCGTTCCTTAAAAAACACAAACAATCCATCCCTAGTGAGGGGAACTACGTCGCTCTTATTCTCATGTTCCCGATGAGATACGTAGGCAGTGGGGTAGGGCCCATGCGAGCACTTCTTTTATTTTCCCTACATTTGTTACTCGTTCCTCTTCCATTCTTTCTCCTTTCTTTCTTTCAGTTCCCTTTCCAGTATTCTTTCCTTTACACCCTTTGATCGAAACAAGCAAGCGTGGATCCCATCGGGTACGATGGACGCGAGGGGGTGCTAATACCTTCCTCTCGCGTAACCGACTCCCTTACCCTTTCTCTTGGTCGTAAGACCATGCCTTTCCCTTCCTTCAGGTTTATGCGGTGTTTCCTTTCCCTCTCTTGGGATAAATACACATTGCTGGCGACTCTGTTCGCTGCCACTTTCGCGTTTGTACTAGGATGAAAATCCCGGGAGCGACAACTGGCGACTCTGCTGGGGACAGGTTGACCTATTGCTGGTCCATCCTAAGCGAGTCAATCCTAGCGCTTGTCTGTTTTTCTTTCATTGGGTGTTTATTGTTGTGCTGTATTTACCATTTTATTGTATGGTTATTTATTGCCTTACTGCACATTACTGTATTTACTGTTTTTTAGCATTACATATCATATTATTACTGTTGTGCTGGACTGTGCTGTTTCCTGTTTGGCGGGATGGGATTTCTGAGAGATGAGCTCAGTACACAGGCTCGAGTATACACTTAGACTTAGAGTGGAGAGTAGTTGGACCTACGTGCCATCTGTGTACGTGGGTAATCACGAAATTCACAGCTAGACGAGGCTATCTTGGGACCCATCATGGCGTGCGCATCTTGCGTATTCCAGGATGTCGATCTAGAGAGCTGTCGACTCTAGTGACCGATCATGAGGACCTTAGTGGAAACATCTCTCCTTAGCGGTGATAGTGGCAGACCACATTCTGTGGCAAACCCACTCGCACCCGAAAGCCCACTTTGGTACTTGCATAGGATGACCTTTATTTTCTAAGGCGAGTCAGTGGACGACCTCTTTGATTGGCATAGCATTGTATCCTACGGGCTGAATGTGCTATCGCTTCTCAAACCTCCGAAGCTGACAAGCCTTATTTTCTAGGAACCACATGTGAGTATGGGTGGGATGTTTACAGGTTTGCAGGTAACCCAGCTTCCTACATACCGTACTTGTGATTCTATGATTATTACAGACAGTGTATCCTATGACAGTGGTTTGAGTATTCGTCTCAGATATATTGCCAGATTCAGTACAGAGACACAGTGCACACAGTTCAACACAGACACCGACACCTGGATACCTGATCACATGCCTTTTGCATTTGCATAATCATATCATAACATGGTTATGTTTGTCATTTTCAGGTACTTACCATATTGTCTGATTCCAATCATGAGTTCCCAAGATGCTGAGGTTAAAAGGAAGAATAATGTGTCATACAAATTCCCTGATCCTAAGCTGGGTGTATTGAACAAGATGATAGGTATGGCTGGTTCTGATGTTCTCAGCACTTTTCAGAAGGAGTATGGAGAGCTGATTAAGATGGTCTGTGCATTCACAAAGTATGAGAAGGATGGTTTGCATACGTTCTTACAGTTCTATGAGCCATCAATGAGATGTTTCCTATTCCCTGACTACATTTTGATGCCCACTCTGGAGGAATTCTCATTTATTTTGGGAATTCCAATCACGTCTGCTATACCGTATTTTTCTGAAGGTGCTCTTGCCCCTGAAGTAATCGCTGCTGTCCTGCATCTGGACTTGTTTGTTGTGAAAAGTGGCCTAAGCAGACTCAAAGAAGATGAAGGATTTCACTTGGAGTTTCTTTTTCGACAAGCTCAGGAAGCTGCCAAGGCCAACAATTGGACTACTTACAACGCTGTGTTAGCTCTTTGTATCTATGGCTTGGTGCTTTTCCCCGATCAGCCTGATTTTGTTGATATGCAGGCGTTGAAAGTGTTTGTCTCGAAGAATCCGATTCCTACCCTGCTAGGGGATTTTTATCACTCTGTACACTACAAAAATGAGAAGGTAAGAGGGAGTTTGGTTAGTTGTTGCACCCAATTGTTATGCCATTGGCTCTTCAAACATTTACCCCGGACTGGTGCGTTTGTAGAAACTGCTGAGACAATGAAGTGGTCTAAGAGACTGATAGGTTTGACTGCCAATAATATTATTTGGTTTGATCCCAAATTACTAACGATAGAGCTTACTGTCAAATGTGGAAGTTTTCCTAATGTGCCTCTACTTGGAAGAAGAGGTGGGATTAATTACAACCCAGTGTTGGCAGTTAGACAATTTGGTTATGCCTCGAGACATCCTCCTGCTGATGAAGAGATTAGCGCTTCTCTGTTTTTCGTAGGGACCAAGAATGAAAGAGTGCTAGAAGTAATAAATGCTTGGAAATTTAGGCAAAGAGAGGGAAAATTGACTTTCGGCAAAGGAGACTGTAGATCGTACCCTGACTACGATGCCTGGGTTGAGATGAAGGTCAAAAAGCTGTTGTTACCCTTTTCCCGAGAAGTTCTCTTATGTCCAGATCAACATTCCACGGTACCGGCCGAGGAGTACGAGAAATTGAAGAAAATGGTTAGAGATCTGCAGATAGAGAACTCTGGAATGAGCAGATGTCTTCAGAAAGCTCTAGCTGACAACAAAGAGTTGGAAAAGAGAGCGTTGAAAGCAGAAAAAACCCTGGCGGACAAAGAAGAAGATTTTGATGAGAGAGCTCGATATTTCCAGAAGCTTACCTTGGGAGCAGATGATACTAGTCAGGCTCATAAGGCTACGAAGCAGGCGCTGGCCCGAAGCAAGGATTCGTTAGCTAAACTCCATCAAGCTTGGGATGAGGTCAGAATTGAGAACTCCGAATTGCAGGCCCAGCTAAAAGATAAAGATGAAGAGCTGAAGAAAGCGCACGTGGAAAGAAGAAAGTATCGAGAAGATCTTGGCAAAAGTCAAGAACAAGTGAGAAATGCTGAAGGTAAGCTGAAAATCACCAACAAGGAGCTTGAAGATGTCACAGCAGAGCTGAAACTGGTTAAAATTCAAGCTGGAATCAAGAGGCGCAAAGGAGCCAATGAAGATGAAGCCTTGTTGATGCACGTGGGGTCATTAGAGGATGCATTGGAAAAAAGGGACGCAGTGATTAAAGAGCTGATTGAGAAGCCGCATCAATAGCGTACCCGCATCCTGTTTGAAGAGATTAAGTACTCCAGTCAGAAGCTGAAAGATGTAGAGCTGTCGGATTAGTGATTTTTGTCATTTCTTTGTAATTTGTAATGGTTACCATCAGAATTGTTGATGGATCCATTTGACTGCCTGTTTTTTATTTTGTTGCTGAAACTACGACAAACGTGCTTGAGAAGTTTTGGGAATTTGTATGAAATGGTTTATTTCTGTTCACAATTTTCGATCTTCAGATAAACGTGATGTGATATCTGCACACTACAAAATCACTATTTCTGGTCTTCAGACATCCGTGATCGATGTATATGAATATCTCTTCATGGAAAAACTCAGTAATCATGACTCCTGGTCTTCAGGAATTCTTGGTTACGATTGGAATCAGGATATGAAAAGCATTTTGAAATGACAAACATAACTTTGCATTTGCATTTGCATATCATTTTTTGCATTGCAGGTTTTCCTTTTGCAGGCGCTTGCTAACCTTTATTTGGTTTTCAGGCACAATAGCTGATACCCCAGTTCACCGATATTCTACCCGACGCAATCAAGCAAGAGTAATGGAGCAAGTTCAGACAGAGTTAGCCGATTTGAGGGGAAGGATGGAACAGTTCATGAACCTCATGCAGGGGATTGCTCAAGGTCAGCAAGAGCTGAGGACCGGTCAAGAAAACATGAGGATTGGACAAGAAGCTATGAGAACCACTATCCAGAGGCTGGAAACTGAAATCCCAAATCGCAACGTGCGCACTCCTCCTGTTGGCACAATCCCTGCTGGTGGGGTACATCTGGGACTTGATAACAATGAGGATGGTCAGGAGGACCAGTTCACTGCATTCAACAATGATATGGGTTTCTACAATGACGACCGAAAGTATGAAGGGCTGGATGAAAGACTCAAGGCTATTGAGAGCCAAAATCCTCTTGGAATTGATGTAGAAGACATGGGTCTCGTGCAGGGTGTGCGAATTCCACCCAAGTTTAAGCTTCCTGTTTTGGATAAATACAACGGCAGTACATGTCCCAAAACCCATTTGCAAGCTTACAATCGCAAGATTGCCGCTTACACCGAGGACCAAAAGCTCTGGATGTATTTTTTCCAGGATAGCCTGTCAGGCGCTTCCCTGGAATGGTACATTAAGCTGGACAGGGTTCATATAAGGAGTTGGAAAGATTTGTGCGCTGCTTTTCTGAAGCAGTATCAATATAATCTGGACATGGCACCTAATCGTACTCAATTGCAGAGTATGACTCAGGATAACAAGGAGGGCTTTAAGCAGTACGCACAGAGATGGAGAGAATTGGCTGCTCGAGTTCAACCACCTTTGGGTGATCGTGAGATGGCTGATATGTTCATGAGTACACTTCAAGGGATGTATTTGGATAGACTTGCTACATGTCCTTCCACCGGGTTTGCCGACATTGTCGTTGCAGGGGAACGAATAGAAAGTCTGCTGAAATTGGGTAAGATTCAAGATGTTGCTTCAAATTCGAAGAAACCCTTTGCCAATGGACCAAGGAAAAGAGAAGGGGAGTCCAGTGCTGTGTACAGAGGAGGGGGCAGAGGAAGGAATCAGTCTTATCATCAGGTGGATGCGGTAACCATTCCGGTTCCAGCTGGACAGCAAACACCAGATCAGCAAGGTAGACCCCGATTTCAGAACAATAGACAAAGGGACCGTAAGTTTGATCCCTTGCCTATGACATATGCCGCTTTGTTACCACAATTGCTCAAAGAGAAGTTGGTTGAACTTCAGACTATGAAGCCGCTGGATTCCGGAAAATTGCCTCAAGGTTATGATGCTAATGTTCGATGTGAATATCATTCTGGTGTGCCAGGTCATTCAATAGAAAAGTGTTGGACCTTTCAACATAAGGTTCAAGATCTGATCGACGCAAAAGCTATTAACTTCTCTAGGCCGCCGAATGTTCGTGACAATCCAATGCCTCATCATGGAGGTGCAGGCACAAATGCTATTTTTGATGGCGAGAAATTGAATTTGATTACTGATGTTAATTTGGTGAAGACCCCGTTGTTGATTGTAAAAGAACGTTTGTTAAAAGGAAAGGTATTTCTTGGATGCGCCTCTGATTGCGAGGATTGTTTAAAGCAGGTTAATGGATGCAGTAAGTTGAGAGTTGGATTGCAGGATCTTATGGATGAGGGAAGTCTTCAGTTTGATAAAGTAGAGAAAGAACAGGATGTTTCTGCCGTTACCATTTACTATAATCCAGTCGAGATACAGGTGCCTGTTGCAGAGCCTGTTACTATCATCGTGCCCGAGAGGCCGAGACCAGTTACGATGATAGTTCCTGAATCGGCTGCTTATGTGTCTAATAGGGCAGTTCTGTGGCAGTATGGAACTGATACTCGTCAAGGAGGAAGTCGGCAGAAGGCAGAGGCCGTTGGTACTAGCATTGAGAATGTCAGTGGACCAAGTGGTTTCACCAGGAGCGGTCGACTGTTTGCTCCCCAGACTCTAAGGAATGATAAAGAGGCTGAAGCCGCTGCAAGAGCGAAAGGAAAACAGGTTGTTGATGACAAGGTGCCTGCTCAGGAAGAGGACCCTAAAGTCAATTTTGATAATGATGTTGAGGAATTTATGAGGGTTATCAAAAAGAGTGATTACAAGATCATTGACCAACTTAATCAGACACCCTCTAAAATTTCGATATTATCCCTATTAATGAGTTCAGATGCACACCGGGCTGCTTTGTTGAAAGTTTTGAATATGGCATACGTTCCCCAAGAGATTACAGTGAATCAGTTGGAGGGAGTAATTTCTAATGTGAATGTGAGCCACGGGTTGGGATTTACGAATAGGGATTTAACACCGGACGGACGTAACCACAACAAAGCACTGCACATCACACTTGAATGCAAAGGAGCAGTTTTGTCGCATGTGCTGGTTGACACAGGTTCTTCCTTAAATGTGTTACCCAAAAAAGCCCTGATGAAAATTGAAGTAGATGGATTAGTTCTGAGACCCAGCGATCTAATTGTGAGGGCTTTCGATGGATCCCAAAGATCGGTGTTTGGGGAGGTTGAACTACCTATACAGGTTGGTCCACAGATATTCAAGACGACCTTTCATGTTATGGACATTCAGCCTACTTATAGCTGTTTGTTGGGCCGACCGTGGATTCACGCAGCAGGCGCAGTTACCTCCACACTTCATCAGAAGCTCAAATATGTGTTCGAGGGCCAGGTGGTTACTGTTTGCGGCGAGGAAGATATATTCGTGAGTCATCTATCCACTTTCAAATATGTGGAAATGGATGGAGAGATTCATGAAACTTTGTGCCAATCTTTTGAAGCCCTGAATATCAACAACTTACCAGAATCTACTTCAGCAGCGGTGGTGTCGAATGTGCCAGGTGGGCCGAGTGCATCAATTGCGTCGTACAAGCAGGCCAGAGAAGTGGTCGAAAGCGGAAATGCCCAAGGCTGGGGCAAAGCTATAGATGTGTTCGTGAAAGAAGATAAGTTTGGCATTGGATACCAGCCAGGACGGATGCCAGTTCCCCGATTCCGTGGGCCAATCAACTTCAACAGTGGATGAATTATCAATCCCAACCAGTCCTGCTCAGCAATAGAAGATGGCGCTGAAAGCTCAAATTATCTGGACAGATGGGTATATGCACTGGCTCCAGGCGAGGCGTTGCAAAATTGGTCTAGCGAAGAAATCGTTCATGTTGTTCACCATGCAGAGTAACAATTCTTGTCTTTCATAATGCATGAAATCCCACACTCTGCCCAAGGTGTGAGGATCCATTTGTAGGGCCACCATATTTTCTCATATAATGTTCAAATATCAATAAAAGATCGTTTTTGTTTACAAATTTGTGTTCCTTTACTCTTTCTTTATTTTTATTTTTGCACAAAGAAAATTAAAAATGATAATGCACTTTCGTTTCTTTTGTTTTCAAGCAAAAATAATCTAAAATAAAGCATAAACCCAATCATGCAGACTGGATTCTGTGGATTTCTCTGAAAATGATTCTGTTATGCCCACGTATGATTTCGACAATCCGATCTATCAAGCTGAGGAAGAAAGTGATGAAGACTATGAACTCCCGGAAGAGTTGGCTAGGTTGTTGAAACAGGAAGAGAGGACCATTCAGCCTCATCAGGAAGCTCTTGAGATCATCAATATTGGGTCAGAGGAAAGCAAGAAAGAGATCAAGATTGGTGCGAGTCTGCGGGCTGATGTAAAGCAAGAGCTGATAGTCATGCTACGTGAATACGTTGACATCTTTGCTTGGTCGTACCAAGATATGCCAGGTATAGATACAGACATAGTTGTGCATAGACTACCATTGAAAGAGGACTGCCCACCGGTCAAGCAGAAGCTGCGCAGGACAAAACCCGAAATGGCTTTGAAGATCAAGGAAGAAGTACAGAAACAGTTGGATGCAGGCTTTTTGGCAGTGACCAACAATCCTCCCTGGGTGGCCAATATAGTACCGGTGCCAAAGAAAGATGGCAAAGTCAGAATGTGTGTGGATTACAGAGATCTCAACAGGGCGAGCCCTAAAGATGACTTTCCACTCACTCATATTGACGTGCTGGTTGACAATACCGCTCAGTTTTCAGTGTTCTCATTTATGGATGGATTCTCCGGGTACAATCAGATAAAGATGGCGCCTGAAGACATGGAGAAGACGACATTCATTACCCCGTGGGGTACCTTCTGTTACAAAGTAATGCCTTTTGGGTTGAAGAACGCAGGGGCAACTTATCAAAGAGCAATGGTGACGTTATTCCACGACCTAATTCATAGAGAGATCGAGTGCTATGTGGATGACATGATTGCTAAATCAAAGACAGAAGAGGAACATCTGATCAACTTGAAGAAGTTATTTGAGAGGCTGAGGAAATTCAGGTTGAGACTGAATCCTAACAAGTGTACTTTCGGCGTGCGGTCCGGAAAATTGCTTGGTTTCATTGTCAGTGAAAAAGGGATAGAGGTTGATCCTGCTAAAGTGAAAGCTATACAAGATATGCCAGTACCGAGAACTGAAAAAGAAGTTCGCGGCTTTCTAGGAAGATTGAACTACATTTCAAGGTTTATATCGCACCTAACTGCCACTTGCGAACCAATATTCAAAATGCTACGAAAAGATCAAACGGTCAGGTGGAATGATGATTGTCAAAATGCATTCGACAAAATAAAAAGATATTTGCAGGAACCTCCAATTCTGATACCTCCAGTTCAAGGGAGACCACTGATTATGTACTTGACAGTGCTCGAAGGATCCATGGGTTGTGTTCTCGGTCAACACGACGAGACAGGTAGGAAAGAACATGCTATCTACTACCTGAGCAAGAAATTTACAGATTGTGAATCGCGTTATTCAATGCTTGAGAAGACATATTATGCACTCGCATGGGCCGCCAAGCAATTGAGACAATACATGCTCACACATACAACCCTGTTGATCTCTAAATTGGATTCGGTCAAGTATATTTTTGAGAAACCAGCACTTACAGGCAGAGTTGCAAGGTGGCAGATGGTACTGACAGAGTACGATATTCAATTTACTTCGCAAAAGGCAATCAAAGGAAGTATACTGTCAGATTATCTTGCGCAACAGCCTCTTGATGATTACCAGCCCATGAGATTTGATTTCCCTGATGAGGACATCATGTTTCTCAAAGCGAAAGACTGCGAGGAACCACTTCTGGAGGAGGGGCCTGACCCTGAGTGCAAATGGAGTTTGATGTTTGATGGGGCAGTTAATATGAATGGGTGCGGAGTTGGTGTAGTCCTTATTACGCCTGAAGGTGTTCACATGCCCTTCACTGCCCGAGTAACTTTCGGGTGTACCAACAATGAAGCAGAATACGAAGCTTGCATATTAGGAATCGAGGAAGCTATTGATTTACGAATCAAGACCCTCGATATCTTTGGTGATTCAGCACTGGTAATCAATCAAGTAAAGGGAACTTGGCACATACATCAGCAGAATTTGATTCCGTATAGAGATTATACGAGGAGATTGCTGACCTTCTTTACAACTGTCAAGTTGTACCATGTTCCTAGAGAGGAAAATAAGTTTGCAGATGCCTTGGCCACTATCTCTTCGATGATCAAAGTGCATGGTTGGAACTTTGTGCCCAGGATTGATGTATCTCGTCTTGATAGGCCTGCTTTTGTGTTTGAGGTTGATGCAGTGTCTGACGATAAGCCTTGGTACCATGACATCAAATGCTTCTTAAAAAATCAAGAATACCCGCATGGGGCATCTTCCAATGACAAGAAGACATTAAGAAGGCTAGCTGGTAGTTTCTTTTTGAACAAAGATGGTGTGCTGTATAAAAGGAATTTTGACACGGTTCTGCTCAGATGTGTGGATAAACACGAGGCAGACCTGTTGATGATTGAAGTGCACGAAGGCTCTTTCGGTACCCATACCGGAGGACATGCGATGGCTAAGAAATTGTTGAGATTAGGGTATTATTGGATGACCATGGAGTCAGATTGCTGCAAGTATGCTCGCAAATGTCACAAATGCCAGATCTATGCAGATAAAGTGCACGTTCCTCCCAATCCGTTGAGTATCATGTCTTCTCCGTGGCCATTTGCAATGTGGGGCATTGATATGATCGGGAAAATTGAGCCTACTGCTTCAAACGACCATCGTTTCATCTTGGTCGCCATTGATTACTTCACTAAATGGGTTGAAGCAGCATCTTACGCCAATGTCACTAAGCAAGTAGTGGCTCGTTTCTTGAAGCGAGATATCATTTGTCGATATGGAGTGCCCGAAAGAATCATTACTGATAATGGTTCTAATTTGAACAACATGATGATGGCTGAGCTATGCCGGGACTTCAAAATCGAGCACCACAATTCTTCTCCGTACCGCCCGAAGATGAATGGCGCGGTTGAAGCGGCCAACAAAAATATCAAGAAGATTGTGCAGAAGATGGTTGTCACGTACAAAGATTGGCATGAGATGTTACCACTGGCTTTGCATGGGTATCGAACATCAGTCCGCACGTCCACTGGGGCAACACCATACTCGCTTGTATATGGTATGGAGGCAGTTCTACCGATAGAAGTTGAGATCCCCTCTCTCCGAGTATTGATGGATGTTAAGCTAGATGAAGCTGAATGGGTACGAGCCAGATTTGATCAGCTGAGCCTTATTGAGGAGAAGCGATTAGCAGCGGTATGCCATGGCCAGTTATATCAGCGCAGAATGAAGAGGGCATTCGATCAAAAGGTTCGACCTCAAGTCTACAAGGTCGGGGATGTGGTAATCAAGAGAATACTTCCTCCGAGTACAGATCACAGAGGCAAATGGACTCCTAACTATGAAGGTCCGTTCGTGGTAAAAAAGGTCTTCTCAGGAGGAGCCTTGTTGCTGACAACCATGGATGGTGAAGATTTTTCATCCCCTGTTAATTCAGATGCAGTTAAAAAATACTTCGTATAAAGAGACCCGCTGGATAAAAAAAAAAAGAAGAATCCAGGCAAAAAAGGGCATCCCGGCGAACCAAAAACAGAATAAAGGTTCGGGCAAATATTAGGGATATAATTGAAAAGAATTGTACACCCGGTAAGTTGAAAACCCGAAAGGGCAACTTAGGCAAAAAAGGGTATCCCGGTGGATTGAAAACCTGAAAAGGCGATCCACACAAAAGAGGGATTAAAGCGAATGACTGCAGTCTGAATTAATCTGTACGTTTTCTACTCTTCAGCAAACTGGAAAAATTCCAAAGGAGGAATTGGTCCAATCATGAGCTCCTGAAGGCAAAGATAATTAGGAGAGTTGGAACACATACTGGCTATAACAGAATCAGAAATCAGTTGGAAACCAATTTCCGCATTATCATTAGGATAGATTTCTTTTCTCAATTTTATGGCAATCGCCTCTTTCAGGGGTTTGCTTCTGATTGTAAATTCGCCAATTTTTGGCATTTCATCAATAAAGTTGAATATTCAGTCACGGGCTTTTATTTTCATTTTACCGTTTTGTTTGCAAAAACGTCCGATTTTTGATAATAAAACGTTACTTTGAAAATATCTTGGCCTTGCAAAAACATGCACAAAGACAATGGAAATTACGTTGCTTGTTGGACAACCTTGGATGGTGGACCCAAAAGACCACGCAATATCCTGGGGCATGTGCGTATTCTTTTTCTGTTGCAGGTAATGAGCACGATCGATCCAAACAGCATGATCGTAACCACGAGTAGATATTTGCTATGATTTGATACTGTTGTATCTTATTAAGTCGATTCTCCCATTCAAGAGTTTCCACTAAGTTTCGTGGCGGCAACGGTGTTCGAAGATGGATTTCTTCTGTGTTAATAACGATTATTAATGCAGTGAATACTCCAGGTTGACAACAAGTGCCAATCCTCCAGTACCTTGCAAACAATGTGAAAGGTAGTTCAAGGATGTACCAGCAAGTGGTCGTATCATGTCTCCTGCAGGTTCGGCATGGGAAATTTGTCAAAGAATAATCCCCAGCGGAGTTATTGACCCTCCCAAGCATGGGGCATGTAACCTCCCCAGCAAAGGATATCCCCGACCTATAATCCCCAGTAGAGTTGGAAGACATTTGGTCTTCTGTAAAATCCTCTCGAAGGGAAGCCCCAACAAGAGACGCTTTAAAGCAGTTTTCTCCAGCAGAGTGTGTTGTAAACTCATTATCCCCAACGGAACCGCCAAAAGGAAGGTTCGCCTATCATGGGGCATTGTGGCATTTACCCTAAGCTCGACAGTCATTTTCCTCAGCAGATCTCTAAGGATTCTTTCTCAGCATGTTGCAACAGATTGTCTTTCAACCAAGATTTGGATGTCCCCGGCAGAGCAGCCCTGGTCCCCGGCAAGATCATATCTTTGGTAATGATATACCCACAGAGTTCAGCATTGAATCTTGTCCGCTATACTCCCCAGCTGAGTCGCGGTAATTTCCCCAACTTGGTCTATATGGATCAACGGAATCTCTTTTTCAGCAAAGTGTCAGCATATGATATTACCCAGCAGGTGGTGTAATTCTCAGCATTGCTCAGTTACAATCCAAAGCCCAATTTACTTTTGGTATACAGTTTGTTCATATTATTCCAGCCAGTGGGATAGTATGGCAGATGGTTGTTCCAGCCAGTGGGATGATCATTATATACAGTTTGTTCATATTATTCCAGCCAGTGGGGTAGTATGGAAGATGGTTGTTCCAGCCGGTGGGATGATCATTATATACAGTTTGTTCATATTATTCCAGCCAGTGGGGTAGTATGGAAGATGGTTGTTCCAGCCAGTGGGATGATCATTATATACAGTTTGTTCATATTATTCCAGCCTGTGGGATAATATTGCAGGTGGTTGTTCCAGCAGGTGGGATGATCATCTGACAAAGCTTCCAGAGCCAGTTTGGTAAGCATCAAAGTCCAAGTTTAATTTGGCAAAGCTGCAAAAGTCCATCCGAGGATGGCAATTTTGAGATTCCAAAGCCTGTTTGGTAATCATTAAAGTCCACCAGCAGTGTGGCAAGCCAGTAGTCGTCTGGCGTCGTACAAAAGACGTTATTAAAGTCCACCAGCAGTGTGGCAAGCCAGTAGTCGTCTGGCGTCGTACAAAAGACGTTATTAAAGTCCACCAGCAGTGTGGCAAGCCAGTAGTCGTCTGGCGTCGTACAAAATACATTATTAAAGTCCACCAGCAGTGTGGCAAGCCAGTAGTCGTCTGGCGTCGTACAAAAGACGTTATTAAAGTCCACCAGCAGTGTGGCAAGCTAGTAGTCGTCTGGCGTCGTACAAAAGACGTTATTAAAGTCCACCAGCAGTGTGGCAAGCCAGTAGTCGTCTGGCGTCGTACAAAAGACGTTATTAAAGTCCACCAGCAGTGTGGCAAGCCAGTAGTCGTCTGGCGTCGTTCAAAAAGACATTATTAAAGTCCACCAGCAGTGTGGCAAGCCAGTAGTCGTCTGACGTCGTACAAAAGACATTATTAAAGTCCACCGGCAGTATGGCAAGCCAATAGTCGTCTGGCGTCGTTCAAAAGACAGACTTCTCCGACAATGTTCATTTGAAGTTTCAATCCAACAATCGCATTGGGTTTATATCCCTTTTCTTTTTCATCATCCAGAGCAAATTTTTGGTTATATTTGGTATTCAATCACTATATACCTTGAAAGTCTGAAAGCATTCGCTTTCAGGCATTCAGGTCTACAGTGTTTGATTAGGGGCAGCTGTAATACCCCAAAATTTGCTCTCCCTTTTTGTCATCTTAGCATAGCACTATCATCTATCATATCAAATCCATCTTATTAGCATTGCATTGCATTTAACATAGAAGAATGAAGCATAGCATTCCTCTCACCATCAAGGCATGTGATCAGGGGGAGGATGGACAATCAAGGGATCATTCAAAGCACAAGAAGGTTAATCAAGTTGCCTCCAGGCAAGCCAAGAGTCTCTCATGTCTCATACCATTTCAATTGATCATCCACAATCTCAAGGAAGTGAGATCCAATGGGAGATTGAAGCAATACATACTTCAACATGCAAGAGGTTCAAAAATTGAAGGAAAACCCTCAAAAGAGATAGCTCATTGATCCAAAATCAATCTCAAATGGTATATCTCATCATCCTTTAAGAGGATACACAACATACTCTGAGGAATTTGAAATTGAAAGACTGCACATTTTTCTCCTAGGAGGTGGGCACCAAAACTAGGGTTTCCCATTAAATCAGAGAATCTTTGATTTTTTGGACAAAACTTGATGTCATGGTATTCTATATGTTCTTAAGTGTATGTATGTGGAAAATTGCTTCTCAATTGGTTTTAGAAGTGGTTCAATTGGAAGAAAGATAAAAAATCAGGAGAATTGGGGCCAAGTCAAACAATCAGAGGAAAAAGTCAACTCTTGACTTTTTGAGGCCAAATCCATAAAGTTCATGTTATATGTGTCCAATGTACAAAATTTGGTCAAGAAACTCCAAAGGAATCATGAAAAAATCAAGAGGTGGAAAGTTACCATTTTTGGAAGAAGAAGGGTTACTAAAAATGGCAAGTTTTGGCCATTTTGCATCAGAGTTTAAACCAAGGCCATTTAAAATTGGAGCATCAAATGAAAATTCCACTCGGCCACAACAAAAGATCTTGTTTTAAGCTTCACATCCATATGTGGAACATCTCTATTGGATAAAAATTGATTGAGATATGATTGATCAAAGTTTGAGCAAAGTAGGTTCAAAACTAGGTCATGACCAAGATTTTCAGGGCACGCGCGCAGTCATTTTCTCAAACAGTTGGTGAGCCAAATGTCCACCCATTTTTCATCAAGATAAAAACCTCAAATGGAAAAGTTTTCAACATCAAAGTTGTTCTTTGTAGTGTCATCTTTAATATTGATGTTGGGAAAATTTTGAGTTGATCAAGTATGAGTGAGTTATAGTGGTCTCAAGATAGGTTGATTAAGCTGAACTTCCATGCACGTCACTTGCCATGCCATGACTTGCTTCGTGCGCATATGTACCAGTTCTTTGTCCATCTAGTTGTGGTCATTTTTAGGCATGTTGGAGGCACGATTTCACTTCAATTTTCAAACCAATATTGTTCCCCAATGTACCTTCTTTCCAATGAACCCATAAACTCCCTAATGCAGTCATTGAGTAGAGAGAAAAACCTCCATAAACCACCCTATGTTGACACTGGTACATTGACAGCAGGTTGCACAATTTGGTTCACTCATACTACAAACACTTCCACACTTTGTTTCCACATTTGGTCAAGCACATCACTTACACAATGTTTAGTATCACGTGCCATGCATGGGAATAGAAAGAACAAACTTGCTTAGCAAGTTTCTGATGCATCAGCTTCTGCTACATAAACCGTGTCAACTCTCTTTCTCATTACTCCCACCATAACTGTCATGAGACAGCTGCATCTTACCATGGCTCTCCCTAACTAACTTGACTCAGTTAGTTAGGGATGACTCACCTAAACCATGCTAACTCAGTTAACCTCACTCAATTTAACCTTGGTTAACCCACACTATAAATGACAACTTCACTCCAATTTCATTTTTCAACTTCATTTTCGCACATTCACTTCAGAAACACTCTCTTCTTCTCTCTCAAATCCACCATTGCCACTGATTCTCGAGCTCTACCTTGTTCATTTCACTTCAACACTCTCTCTGATTTTCTCTCAAGTTCTTCACAGTGCTACTTGTTTGGAGTTTGGTTTCAATCTCTCCTCCATTGAATCATCATCAGTTTTGCATCACAACCTTTATTTGGCCAAGAGGAGATTGTAGAGGAAGCAAGACCTCTGGTTTTCTGAAGAACACTTCAAGAGCTCAAAACTTCAGGTACGAATCTCCACCATTATAGACCTAATGTGAAGGAATTTTCAGGTTCTTGCGGCTTCTTATAAGCTCAAGAACTTGTCTGGCTAGTTGATAGGCCTTTAGAGGCGTAGTGGAAATGTTAGGGCAAATCTTCCTTCGTTCGATTCTCTCGTTTCATGGACTCTTTGTATGTTTTGTCACTGGAATCATGATGTGTGTTACTTCCTCTTCATTTTGACATATTGATTGTGAAATTCTGGAGAATTGGAGGTTGCAGACGATGGTGGTTGGCCGGAGAAGGTGACCGGAGGTCCCTCTCCGGCCGGTGTTCTTATGTTAGGGTTTTGTTCTCAGTTTAAACGTGGACCATTGGATGTTCACCATCGTGTGGCTTGGCTGATGACAGCACATTAAAATTCATGTGCATGTCACGTGTGATTTTATGATTTTATTTTAAACTTGGTGTGGCATGGTACATGATAGTAAGGGTGCTCATGCGTGCGCGTGCGTTGATTTGGCATACTTTGACTTTGGCTTGACTGAGACTTCATCCAATGGTTATTAATGAGTCAATTTGGTTGACTGAGTGTACATGCTTATTATGGTGTTTTGCGCAAACTTGGACTTAAGCCTTTATGCTATTCGCACCCCCTCTGTTTAAAGCCCAATGATTTTGAACTGAGTAATTACTAGGCATGCACCCCCATTCATTTGGCATTTCATTTTTTATTTTTATTTTTTCTACACGTTTGCTTTTTAATTTTTAAAAATACCAAATGGCATTATAAAATTCGACAAAAATTCATGAGCATCATTAAAACATTTAGAAAATTTTTCAGAATTTTATTTCTTGATTTTATGACCTTTTTGCCCCTGTTCCATAATTTTCTTTGATTTTTACTTGTATGCATGCTTAATGTGGTACATGATTTTGTTTAATTTTGTTCTTGATCATTAAAAATTGTTTTGATGCTATTATTTTTGCATTGAGTCATTATCATCTTGAGGTATGTTAATTGATTTTTTATTTGATTTTTTAGGTCAGTTTATGGCATGTTTGGTGTTCATTTTTGTGCTACTTTGTATGATGTGTATACTTGACCTAAGTGCATTGTTTGACATCATTTCGCCTTGGTTTCTTGCATGCTACTTTGATATGTGACTCACCTCTGATTTGTGAACCTCAATACCATGTTTTCATAATTTTCATGAACCCATTTGATTTTGTTTAATACATTTCATTTGAAGCATTACAACATGTCATACCCTTGTAATCTTTGTGCATGTTTACATGATTTCTTTTTGTACATACTTGCATGATCATTTGCCTACTTTGTGAGATATTCACTTGACATTATAGTTTATTGGTACATATTATATGTCATCCTTGCATGTTGACTTTTATTTGAACTTTGTGCACCTTTAACATGTTGTGTTTGTACTTGTGTTTTCTTTTGAACTTCCATTTCAATTCTACTTCTTCTATTACTTCTTGAATGTCTTGATGTGTTATGCATGAACACTTGTGAGATGTTTGTGAATCATTTTTCATTTCATTGCAATTCTGATCCTTGGATTACATGTTCCATTTATGCATGTTTCTTCCATTTCTTTTCATCTTTCATTCTCCCTTTTCTTATGGTAGCATGTTCTAATGTCATGGGTGATGTTTGTTGCCTATCCACTTGGACTTGCATGATAATGATCATTTGTTTTCCATGTGATGTACATTCTAGTTGTAACCAATTTCTTATCTACCTCTTTTGAGTTTTAATGGTGCATTAAAAGTTCTTTTATTTCTTATACTTCTTATACATGTTTACTAACCATGTAGGGGCTTTGGTAAGTTGCAATTGAGTGGGGATAAGGAATCCACATTCAAACCTCTTTCCTTTCATCTCTTTTACAATTCCATTTTGTGTTTTGTTAAGCACTTATGTGCTTTCTTTTAATAACTCATCACTTTCCCTTTTTGAATTACAATTCATCTTCTACTTTAGAAGTGAATTGTTTAATTCATTCTTTCTTTAGACTTTAGGTTTAAACCTCACAAACCATTAGGACCACTCCCTTTAATTTTCAATTAGGATTGAGTCTTAGTTCATATAGATTTTACCTTTGCTCCCACTTGAGTCTTTCATTTTCTCATCTCAAAGAAAATTCAAAATATGTAATAAAGGTAGGCATTTATTGCATTTAGGCCTTTCATATAAAGAAAAGGTTATAAGGGGTCTTCTCTTATAATCTTAGAATGTGTAGCATATAACCCATCTTGGGTCAATGTGTTAAACATTTGATCTTGTATGAGGGACTTAAATGCAATACTTGTTGAAAATACAAATAAAGAAAAACACTTCTTCATTTCATAATCAAGAAAAACACTTAATAAATACAAGTATGCTAGTGTGTTTGAACCTTGATAATTGGAACTAAGTGTGAGGGTCTTCTTCACCCTTAGTGTGCTTTTTTACTCATTCCATCTTGGAATGTGAGAATGTACACATTCCAATGACTAAGATTCAGATACACTGTCATATGCAAATAAATGGAAAAAACTTCTAAAAGACAAAACAAACAATAACGTCTTTCCTTCGGGAATTCTTTTCTCACCTCATTCACTCTCAACGTACGAACGTGCTCCTACTCGTTCTCTTGCAAGATGGTAACGCACTCGGACCAGCGAGCCTGCAACACCTGAGCTAGAACGTTAGCCGTTCCTTAAAAAACACAAACAATCCATCCCTAGTGAGGGGAACTACGTCGCTCTGATTCTCATGTTCCCGATGAGATACGTAGGCAGTGGGGTAGGGCCCATGCGAGCACTTCTTTTATTTTCCCTACATTTGTTACTCGTTCCTCTTCCATTCTTTCTCCTTTCTTTCTTTCAGTTCCCTTTCCAGTATTCTTTCCTTTACACCCTTTGATCAAAACAAGCAAGCGTGGATCCCATCGGGTACGATGGACGCGAGGGGGTGCTAATACCTTCCTCTCGCGTAACCGACTCCCTTACCCTTTCTCTTGGTCGTAAGACCATGCCTTTCCCTTCCTTCAGGTTTATGCGGTGTTTCCTTTCCCTCTCTTGGGATAAATACACATTGCTGGCGACTCTGTTCGGTGCCACTTTCGCGTTTGTACTAGGATGAAAATCCCGGGAGCGACTCATGGGGACATACACCTGGCTCCACCTAACGAGCTCAAGTCTATGTCCTCCCCGTGGCCATTTGCCTGGTGGGGCCTAGACATCCTAGGACTCTTCGTGGTAGGATCGAATCAAAACAAATACCTAATAGTGGGCGTAAACTACTTCACAAAATGGATAGAAGCGGAGGCTCTATCCAAAATAACTGCCCTCAGCATCCTGCGTTTCTACAAACGAAACATCCTTGCACGTTTCAGCATCCCCCAAGCGATATTAATGGACAATGGGACGCAATTCACAGACATGAAGTTTCAAGACTTCGTCGCCCAACTGGGCATGAAGCAGCACTTCACATCTGTCTAGCACCATCAAACAAACAGGCAGGCTGAAGCAGCTAACCGAGTCATCCTTCGAGGCCTCAAACGAAGGCTGGACAAAACAAAGAAGGCGTGGGTCAAGGAACTGCACAGCGTAATGTGGGCATACCGCACAACTCCACACTCTACAACCGGGGAAACACCTTTCCGTCTGGTATACGGGACAGAGGCTGTAATTCCCGTCGAAGTTCACATACCCTCCAGGCGGATAGAATCGCCCCTAGATGAGGAGAAGAACGACGAATCATTAAGAGAAGAACTCGACGTCGTCGAGGAAATCCGAACAGGGGCAACCCTCCGCGAAGCCTCACTAAAACAAAAAATTACCATCAGGCATAACGCCAAGGTGATACGATGAGAGTTCGACGTAGGAAGCCTTGTTCTAAGAAGAAACCACAAAGACCTTTGCGAGGGCAAACTAGTCGCCAACTGGGAAGGACCCTATCGTGTCCGAGCAAAAACGGAGAATGAGGCCTATTACCTAGAACATTTCAACGGGGAAGAACTTGCTCGACCATGGAACGCCGAAAAGCTAAAACAATACTACAGTTAATTCTCGGTTCAACCCGTCGCAATGAAGAACGTCAGCTACATACCACTATGCACGCCTAGGTACAAGTGTCGCGTACCAATAAAATAGAAACCCGCTCAGTAACGAGCCGAGTATCTGCTCGACAGTGGTCCTCCATCGAGCATCGCCGTCGTCAAAGTACCATGACTGGCAGAACCCCAGCTCGCGATGGGATGTTCACGCTGCGAACTCAGGCCTCAAACACGACCTGAGCTCTGCAGCCCCGCCAGGATATTCCCTGGCCGTTCGACCAGTACCCCGCATTGCCGAACACACCTACAACGAGCAACCCCCTGAAACTTCACATAAGTCAAATACTCCCTATCACAAGCAGACATACATTCACAACAAGCACGAGTGCAACACTTAGCAAAAAATAAAAGCAAGTAAAACCATGCAGATAACATATTCGGACATATAACTTAACATAATAAGTGGCCACTAGGACCACGGCTGTGTTGGGTTACATAAAATGGGGGCCATGCCCCCCCAAAAATAAATTACAACAATTACTCAGCACGCATGCCGGATAAGTTACAACAACAAAAAGACAAACCCCTCACTCGTCCATATGATCGGCAGGCTCGGGCTGAGGTCACTGGCTCTCCGTGGGCTCATCCTTGGCATTCCCTTGAAGGAGGGCGTCGGGCATAACGATCCAGCCATCCTCAACATGCGTCAGATAGTGGGTACCCTCGATAGAAAATTCAAGCTCGGGGTTCACCACCCGCAGTTGAGCCACGGCGTTTCTGAAGGATTCATCCGCGATGACAATACCGTCATCCTCGGCCATTAGCATACGGGCGACCAGCTCGGATCTCGTCTTCAATTCCTTCGCATCTTCCGGCTCATCTTCACTTGGGGCATTGACCGCCCTCAGCTGCTGGACCAGCTCCTCGGCAGCTTTCTTCTCCGCCGCCAACGTGGAGTTCTCCTTCTTCAACCTGGCCACCTCCTCCTCAGCCTTCTTCCGAGCGTCGTCTGCACCATTGACTTCTTCTTTGAGGGACGCCATGGTATCCCAGGCAACATTAAGTTCGGACTCAGTTGCAGAGTCCCCTTCGGCATAACCGGCTGCCATCTCCAACATCCTAACCAAGGCAGAAGCGTCTTAAGCCACCAACGCCCTCTTGCTCGGGCGGTCCATACTTTCCAAGCGATGAGATTGAAGTGTATGTCGTTGATATGATTGCCAAGAGAATCTCAATGATGCAATAAGTTTTATTGACACGATTTGTCTCTCACTCCCATTATATGCAGTTTTAAGTTGGCTTCCTTGGAGGTGATCATCACTTTCACGTGTATTCCTCATATGACAGAAAGATCCACTGAACCTAATTGAATTATTATGAATGAAATCATAGAGGGGGAGAGCTCTCTATCTCACATTCATACACAAATTTTATTTCTATGATGGTATCTTTACATTATTGCATGATTAGTATATATATGAGTAAAGAGCTAAAAGTACCATTCAAACCCATAATTTATTATGTTTAATTACAGTTTAGCACTAATTCTGTAACGCCCATATATATATATACATACATCAAAGCATATATTATACATGAATAATACGTTTGGTACTGAAATATACAAGTTCCTAGTAACACAGTGTACATATAAATGCCCAAAATCCTAATACAACAACTGTGGCATGTTATATATACAAGATGTTCCAAAAGATAAAACTAAGAACTTGATCAACTAATGATCTCAAAATCTCCACAACGGAAGCCTTGCCACACTAAAGCCACGAGCCGTAAGGAAAAGTCAAACAACTTTGTCCTTACCCTTCGTCGAACCTGTAGTACCTGTGATGTAAAAAACAACATGGGGTGAGATACATCAAATCTCAGTGAGTTATCTATCTTAAAGTCTTCTCGAATTTACAAGGTTCTAACAATCAAAACTCGAGTCCAAGGGAA